>CM062862.1:10540181-11740181 GCA_031772225.1 Eubasilissa splendida | reverse complement strand
AAAAATGAATTAAGTATTTTATCTTCAAGAATATGTTATATATAATTTTAATAAAAAAAGATTATAACATGAAACATATATTTAATCTCTGTTATCAAACCAGTCATATCGTACCATTGGTTCACACCAATTCGCGCTAATGGGTTATTAAAATTGAAACCATTTTGCTGAACTGTTTATTGTTAAAAAGATACTATTGTGAACTATCATTGAAGATTGTTGATTATTTTGGTTTGTTCAACACCAAATCATTCAAAAACTTCATAATACTAGAGATCATTTGTCAGAAATGTTATAACATTTGACATTCTTTTGAAATGATTTTTAAGGCTATAAAAACTAGGTTAATGTTATACTGAACATGAACGGAAATAATAATTACAAATGAAAGTGTATTGGGGGAGGAAGGAATGATAGGAGGGTTAGATGGTGGATGTAGGGCGGTAATAATAGGAGTTGTGGAGGGTGGCAAGAAGCAGGGAAGAGAGTTAAGTTACCAAAATTGTTTTAGCGAACCCGTTGATATTGTTTTTGGGGAACTGTTGACAAATAAGCACATTGATAGCAATCCGATAGTGAAATTTGTTAAATATAAAATATTGTATTTAATTTCTGGTGCATTTTTCAATTGTCCATTAATACACCAAATTGTATTAGTATAACACAGCAAGTTGTAACTGCAGCAAAGACCTAAAAAAAAATTATAATAAAAAAGAAAGTAATGATATAAAACTGCGTTTCATTAATACAACTATCGCGTCATTCATTCATCTTATAAAAATATTAATTAAAAAATGTATTTTTTAATTATTGCAATACTCAAGAGTAGAGTTTTTTGGGCTCAAAATCATTAACCGTGAGTCATCACTGATATCTTTGAGTCACACTCACTTTCTGTGATTGAATATTTGGGAATATAATGATTCGTGATTTATTTTTTTTTAAATTTATATTTGGTTGTGGATCGTGATTTAGCGCATGCGCATGTATAACGAAAATATTCATGAAGGAGTGACGTTATAATTCGTTATAAACGCTATCGAGCAGATTCTGCCAAAATGTTTTACGTATTTGATCAGAAATTAAACTCACATTTTTTTTAAAGGTTTTCATTATCTTTGTAATGATATTGAATTAGATTAGATATATATTAATTACATAAGCTAGAATATGTTTTTTACGCAAATAAAGTTAAAATAATATAAGTAAATGCGATCAAAAGTACGTATTTTTAAATTGATTTCGTGTATTGTGATATCGTACGGCGCATGTGTCAGTAATGAAACTGTGATCACAGTTACAGTTTTCAATCGATGACATCAATCGTGAATATCGATCATAATCACACCAGTGAGTCAAGAGTAGTATTTTTTCTGATCACTACTCGACAGTCTCTTCCTAGTTGACTCTTTAATTATGAACAACACTTCAATTAACACAGTCCAGTGAAGCGATTAGTTAAAAATAATGTATAATAAATGCACGGTTATTAGTAGGTACATCAACATACCTGGAACAGAAGAGAATAGTTCATGGGAAACATCCCACAAGCTGTTATGTTCACATTTTTGTGCAGGAGTTGTTGCGAAAATTTTAGCACCTAAAGTTACATCAAAAATTTGTTAGTGATAATATTTGTATGAATACTCGTAATCATTTTTTTTTTGTCTTGATTTTTTTGGACTATTCTCCCTTGTATTACCAACTTCAAGTTCATCATCAAGACGACGCTGATGCAACGTCTAAACGTTGGTGCCACGTAAAATATTGATTGGCCTGTTTTTGCCATATGCACCATTACTCAGTACAGATAGTCTCCAGACACGGCAAGTTCCAGAGCAAGCTCTTAAATCTGAGACTCACTGTGAGTCCGTATTGTGTCTGCAGTTAGATAGGTAAACACTGGAACATATCATCTGGAGATGAGAAATAATGAGAGATGTAAGAGAAAAAATGATCGAGGGTTTGAAAGGATTGGGTCACCGTTTCCCTCGAACTAATAACCTAATACGTAGCGGACGTAATCTTGAACCCTTTAGGAAGTTCATTAAGATATGAGTGTCGCGCTGGAAGCTACTGAGAGGGAATTTCTGCTGCTGTGAAGATATCAGTCTGTTGCTTTTTCTTGCACCAGAGTAGGTTCCTGTCGGTTGTGGCCCACTGGTGTCTAGACTCACCAAGTCCGTTTATGTGCCATCTGATTTTTTTTTGAGGGAAGAGCCGTTATTCTTTTCCATGCTATTATTGTGAATAATAATGAGCTAAAATGAATGAGACCAATGTGAAAAATTTTACTCATTATAAACAGTACTGGGTAAGCGGAGGGTCGCTATTTACTTGTCTGATTTTCACAAGCTGATGATGGACCCTGCAATGTGATCCAAAACGTCAGCCAGTGAGGTCAGAGACACACAATAGTGTGTGCGGTTTAGAATATCGAACACAAGATTTTAGACGGCAATAAATACTTGACGATATCAATTCTTATTACTTACAGCAACTATTAGTTCTTTGTCCGTAGAATTCATGGATACATAATGAATCAGGGCTCCGGTACCATTGGCCTTAAAGTAAAAAGTTAGTTAGTTAGTCAGTTAGTTAGTTAGTTAGTTAAAAGTCATCAACGGCTTGGCCCGTCTAGCATGGTAAACTATAGACAATCAACTAAAAATTATCACGCTGTTATGCCACACTCTTTTCCCTCCTGAAATACCACTCTTTACTCATTTATATTCAAATATCCTCTCATGCATGCCCGTAGAAACGTGCACGTGTTTAAACAATACTGACAGAACATTCAGTAAAAAATTTCCGAATGTTCGCTGAATTCCCAAATTCACTATGCACATTTGTTCACCTAACTTTTTATATTTTTCTTCATAGAACGTAATATTATATATAGACTTACTTCACCAATACGCACGAATTTCAGAAAACATCAACGCCAACATAAAAATTCGCATGTTGGCATATTTTTTGAAAGAATGAATGCATTCCATAAACTATTTTAGAATTGTATTAAATCACATATTTTTCCTACATACACACACATTTACACATAAAAACTAACTTTTTTTTTTCTCTATGTATTATTATTGTTAATATTATTATAAAAAATATATTTATTACATTAATGATTTATTTTGTTATTCTAGTATTTAATTCAGCATTACTAATAAAATAAAATAAATAAATAAGAATTAAAAACTATTTGAAGATTTAAAAATACAGAATTGAAGAATGACTTTTAAGGAAATCTTAAGTCAGAATGTTCTGAGATTAATAAATTAACTTATTTTTGTTCCATTAAAAGCAATTGATATTTATATTTATTTCATCTAATACGGATGACAAAAATATTTAAAAAAACACTATATTATACTTAAGAAATTTCATGATTAAAAGTGACATTTTTTCATAAAAATTCAAATAATCAGGAAAAAAAGTCTAAATACAGACAATTAATATTAATTAAACTTATACCATTAAAAGAAATTACTATTTATATTTATTTCGTCAAATGGAGATTACAACAATATTAATAAAAATACTCTACGTTATAAAGAAATTTAATCATAAAAAGATTTTTTCATAATAAATCAAATAATCATAACAATGAATAAATAGATACTTAATGTGCTTCATCAAATATTTGAAGGAAAATATCAATTTTCAGATTTTGGAATTAAAATCTTAAAAATCAAACTTAACGGTTTATTGTTATGTTATGTTAAAATTATGTTTATTTATTTAGGCTATAACGAAATGTCACTCTTCAGGCAGTTGGTGCTAAATAAAGTGGTAGTAACAATGGTATATTATTATGAATTAACAAACAGGTTCTAAATAAATGTTTAGAAATATATTTTAATGTATGGAAGTGAGTGAAATAAAAAAATTAGACAAGAATATATTCCTTTACTTTGCATTACACATAACTAAGCCATATATTGTTTTCATAGTTTAAAACAGAATTTGATATTGTATAGTGGCTAAATTTGACGTTCGCGGTTTTTGTATCCACAGGGTTTCTCTGAAACAGAATACCAACGAGGGAAAGCTCTACATAAATATGAAAAGAAAAAAAACATAATTATATTGCCCTAAGAAAAACTTGCAACACAAGTACCTAAATAAAATTTTAAAAGAAAATATGTATTGGTTTTATAAATACCTCAGTTTTAAGGTCCTCACTAAACTTTACTAGAAAGTAAAGAGTTATGATATATTCCGCACCTCTTAATAGTGGTGCTACAAATATCAACGGATGGTCTGTGATGTATACAGTGGTGCCGTCCTCCGATAATCCAAAAATTGTAAAGAAAGTTGAAATACATATATGAACAAAGTTTTTCAAAACGAGCATCGCTGTTTGAATACGTAGGTTGTCTGTCACGTTACTCGTTAAAGTGCATAGTTCAAAATGAAAATTCTTGAAGAGCGCCATTTCAAATCCCACATTTCCATTGCATTTTACATAAGCCCGGGCTTGCTCGTTCGTGGGTACATCCTCCACGCATCTCAGTTCCAGAATCATACAATTCACTGCTTTAAATCTGATTTCTAGAGCGTAAAGTAAAGACAGTTCCTCTATCATACAGACTCCCATAACATGATCGACATGAAAAATTCTGAATGCAAAAATTAGGCATTGAATTTTAAATTCCTTGCAATATTTAAGAAATATACAAAGAATCTGAATAAACCATCGTAATGTAATTGCAATAAATATGCATTTTATAAATTTTTGTAATGAACCATTTCCAATTTTCTTACCGGTTAATGTATAATAATGATTGTCAAAATCATTAAATGATTGAAGCATTGTTAGTTGCTTACCGCTATTTTTCCAATAGACTAAAGATGTCATGCTCATAACGAATATTTGGATACTTGTCTCTAGCATGATGACTTCGGTTTTTATATTAGTTCTTTTCACAATCTTACTCACATATTCAGACTCTTTAAAAACCTCGTTTAAAATCCACCCGAGTTTTGCAATGGCAAAGATAGTCCAAGGTAAACTGTAATTTTTCCACGATAAATTAATGTTGTTAAATTTCCCTTTAAACTGTGTGGGATATATGGAAAGGCCCAAGACACGTTTCCAAATATCAACTAGCAGCATTGCTTGAGATAATGTGGTCATTTTTCAAAAATCTTTTGTCTGCGTGAATCAAAAATTAGCCACTAATTTTAATAAATCGGTTCAGTATATTGACCGCTGCAACTTCATGGATATGGAAAAGAATTATAGATATGAGCTTGTTTAGAAGATTCGTGAATACGTAATACGTAAAAAATCTTCGGTGATGAATTGTAAAGGCAATTTGTTATTCCACCTATATTTAAATTTATCTGTCTACAATCTTAACAAATGAATGTAAGAAATTACGGTGGTAAATTTTGCTTAGTACTTATTGTATGATTATAGAGTAGGCACAAATTACTATATGGTTATCGTAGAGAGTGACACATCATTCCAAGTTGTAGTGTACGGAATATTTATATGAAATAGATTAAAACATTATATTAAAGGAAAATCGGATCTAGAAAGAATTCTATACTAAATCTATCCCTTCGATACTAAAACATTTATTTATTTTACTAAATAATAACGGATGTCCCAAAGGGAGGTGTCAAATTCCATATTTTTCTGTTGAGATTTTTGATGATTATTATTATGAATCATTAACATTTCATTTATGGAACGCTATACGGACGGACATCAAATAATTATTGTGAAAACTCAATACAAATATGGAAAAATACCACAGCAATACTTTTCAAACTGCGTAAACATTTCGGGGTACATGACCTACAATTGTGAATTTTGTCCAAAGTTTAGTTTGATATGTCGTGAATTCAATTTCCTATAGTCGGATGCGTTGGTTCGAATTTACAATTAATCAAATTTTCTTTGATATTCATTCCTCTGGTACAAGCTCTTGTTCTATAATAGATTTGTTGGTCAATTCATTTATATGGGTCACTTTTTAGGAATGGTTCTTCATTGGCGCCCTTACATGTAAGTTACACACGTTGATGGATTAGATACACTCTTGGAAATTTTTATAAGTTTATTTTTGTTGGGCATAAGAAAGCAGGAGAAACTGAATAGATTTAATGTGAAACTGACTGTAAAATATAAGTTTTAGTAAAATAAAAGTCATTAATCTTGTTTATATAAGTGCTTATTTTTTATTTTAATATTAGAAAATATAGTACATATTAGAATTATCAGAAGAACATATATATATATATATATATATATATATTATATAGTCTGTGTATATATTTTTTTTACTTCAAATACAAATTTATAGTAGTCTGTAATTTATCTAATTGTAATTGGGAGATTGTTAAAAAATTGATGCTTTGATAAATATAGTGATTTTGGGTTGCGGTATATTTTAGTTTTGGAATATCAATTTGGTCTCTAAATCTTGTAGATCGAAATTCGCTTCTAAAGTTTAATTGATTTTTACTTTGTAATTTTATTTATATATTGGGCATAAATATATTTGTTAGCGTCATTTGTTGATTGTGGTTTAGTGGTAACGATACTCGATGAATATAAATGAAACAATGTTATTACTCCACTTGAGTTTATTAGCACTACTCGAGTTTCGAGAGAAACAGTAACTCTCATCGACAATACTTCACCTAATAACATTGTTTCATTTATATCCATCAATTATGATGAAACTCTACAAAGTTAATGCCGATTCTATTAATAATATAGTTACGATACTCGCCTAGCGATCTAGTGGTCGGGGTATTGAGCCTCGTTTCAGAACATGTGACACGTATTCCGTGTACGCATCTATAATATATTTATATAATAAAAAATAAAGTTGTATCGACATCGTCCGTTATATTACATAACTGTTAGCTACCGTCGTGCTTCATTTTGTGTATGTCGTTCTTTATAGATCATTTGTGATCTTCGATCTCGTCGTGACTCAATCGCAGAATATTTTTGTTCATCGTCCATACTTTATTGTTATAGCCGTTGTCATACTGTTTTTTTTTTGCTTGAGATTCGCTCGTCCTCTGTCAATCTACTCTTTCATGTATTTTAATAATAGGTATTTATTGTTTCGGAGGTAAGTTTGTAGAACTCCATAATCACACATGAAAACAAAAACATTTGGTTTTTAGTTATATTCGTTTAATTTCTGTGAGACGCGTTTCGCCTTATGATAGCATTATCAATCTAACCATCTTGAATGGTTTAATTTTTGATAATACCTTCATAAAGCGAAACGTGTCTCATGGAAATTAATCGAATATAACTGTTTTTATTTTCATGTGTGAATAGGTATTTAATTTATCTAAGAGACTAAAAGTACTCTCAATTATTTTGAATCTGAAGTAAAAAAAAAAATTTTTTCTAATCGCTCAATTTTATAAATTCCACGAAAAGGTATTCTAACTAAGTACCCGCCCACAATATATAATATTTTTATTTTACCGAGAAACTAAATATTTCGCATTTCTAAAATCTACCACTACTGGTTAGCATTAGTTTTCCATGCTGAAAGTCTCATATTCAATTCCCATGAGGTTAAATAATGGTTTGATTATACGATACTATTAATGTTTTAAGTCTCTATTTAAATTTAAAAGATAATTCTGGTCTCTACTATATTTTAGTGCTATATATAATATATGAACCTCCTGGGAATTTTCCGTAAATATCCCGGTCTGAAATTTTTTTAAAACATAATGTACCAAAAACATTTCAAGGAAAAATCATCTTTAAATATGTGATAAATACAACTTTTAAAGATAATTTTCCACCTTAAGTATATTTGGTACATAGTCAGTATTTAAAAATAAAAAAATTCAAAACATTATTGTTCAAAATGTAATTCTATGTGATTTGACTGAAATTTTTATTAAATCAGTTTCAATAAATTTTCTACAAAAACACATATACAGGATTAAGCAATAAGTATTGATGCATTTATGATCACTGTGGTGGGAAGATAGACACTGAGTAGGGAGAAAACAGTATAGTGAGAAATAAATTTGATATATTATACAAATTCAGTTGCCATGAATTCTTGGCCCGTACAGCAACGATTTTTTTGTGTTACGTTGTTCATTCGTACAGGATCCATAATCGAGGTTCAGCGGCAATTTAGTCGAGAATATTATATTTCCAGGCATGGTAGGGTTAATAAATGTGGAAATTTGAAGAACATTTATCGAGGAACCCAGAAAAGTGTGCGTACGCCAGAAAACAGAAAAAGTCGAAAACATTCTAACAAGCGCTACTGCCGGCTCCAAGAATGCATAAGACAAGACGGAGTATATTTATCTAACATACATTTTTAAAAAATTGCATACTTGAAAACTGTTTTATGTATTGAATAAATATATTTTGTTTTAATCTCTGTGTT
Source organism: Eubasilissa splendida (assembly GCA_031772225.1). Taxonomy (NCBI): domain Eukaryota; kingdom Metazoa; phylum Arthropoda; class Insecta; order Trichoptera; family Phryganeidae; genus Eubasilissa; species Eubasilissa splendida. Next base: position 11,731,770 of record CM062862.1, on the reverse strand, counting down.
TCAATTAATAAACTGACATTCACAGGATAAAAACTGTCAATACCTATTGCCGGACCCTTTGTATATATTTTTATAAATAAAATATTATATAAAAAATAAACAAATGCATTGTTGTGGACACTACGGATTTCGAACAATTGTGGACTAATTATTATATGACTGCTCAACAAATTCCGTAGTTTTTATTGTCGATTCATCGAAGATGCTTGTGGTAATGACAGATGTAATATTTAATAAATCTAATCTTATCTGTATTCATGTATTGGTATTATTTGTTAACATGACCATAAATAATTTACGGAATGGCACACGTATGATATAAAATAAAATATATACTAAACGTATTTTCTTTTTTACTATTTTATAAATTATTTCAAAAACAATGCTCGTTTAAGTCATCATATGAAACATAACGTAGTAGTCCGCAGAGCCTAGCAACAGATATCTGCGATAGTCGATTTCTTTCTGCTGGTGTATAATATTACGCCTTGAATATTATTTATAAACATTTGATTTTAATAATATTTTATAGTTTAAACTACTATATTAAACATAATAAATGCGGATAATGAGACTTTTTCATATTGATGATAGCTGATCTGAGAAGAAATATTATTTTTTTATACATACACATATTTATTATATCATGTGATCATATTTAAAAAAAAAAAACTGTGGCTACAATGTTGAAAGTCTTAATAAAATAGTCAGAATAAGAGATGATACCTTCTGAATCCCATACAAAAAAAATTGTTAAAAAGCATTTTATTTCTAATCGACACGTTGATTATATTAATGTTAATGTTAACGTAGTTCACCTTTCATGTAAAACATTATGAAAAAATAGACAAATTTTTATATAATAAGGAATCCATATTGTTATTTATTTTATTTATTTATTTTGTAGCATATGAACATTGTGCAAATGAAAATAAAGGTAATTACTTTACTAGACGTGGTCTGTTCTAAAGAAATTACCTGTACAGTTTTTAAAAGTTGTAATTGTTAAGGTAAAATCGTAATAAAGTTAGGTAAGTAAGTATAATGCAAAGTAAGTTATAAAAAATTATGTGAAAAAAGTACAAAAATAAGTTATAAAATGTTATTCTGAAAAAAGTTTTAAAAATATTTTTGTCTATAATATACAATAGTTGGAGACAAAAATATGTAGGTAGTTAGGTTAGCACAGATGACAAATTTGCTTTCTAACCACATCAAGCAACCACTTTGTTATTTTTGGTTTAAAATCGTTAATCACTTTAGACTCTTTAAGGTCTAGTACCAATTTGTTAAATATCCGAGGTGTGCAAAACAAGAAAGTTGGTTAAGCGAATTTGGTATTCATTTTTGGTACTTAAAAGTATCCTAAGGTTTTGCTCCTAGTTTCCTTTGGATCGGATCGTGGAAGTAAATATAATAATATAATCAAAATGTTTGAGACTCCACAGATAGCATAAACCCCATCCTAACATCTTAAGGATTAGGATGAGGATGGTACCTATTATATGATATGGTAGGTCAGAAAACAATGTCATCAATCTCATTAAGACCGACAATATTCACTTGAATATATCTGTTTTATTTCGAACATGGATTTTTAGTCTGTTATGTATTTTACAGTAATACAAATGCAATAGGATATGATTAATAATAATTTTTAATTGATTTATTTTTATCTATTATCTACACCACCCCCCCTCTCCCCCCACTACCCTCCCCAGAACCTTCCCCCGCAATTTACTATGTTATCTTTTGTTCTTCTAATAAGGATGACTAATTGTATAAACTCATTTAATTTTAGTGGTCCATCTGATTTGATTAGGTTACGTTAAGTTAATATAAAAAAATCGTATATTTCTTAAACAGTTTCAAATATGTATCTATTAAAAATAAAATAATATTTGCTATTTAATGTTAATCAATTAGAAACAAGCAAATACGTAGAGATTCCAGGAAAGAACTCATATGTTGCACATTCAATTATCATATATATATATATGAATGTATCAATTTGAAAGTGCAACACATAAGTTCGAAAATTTGTCGCAAACTTACTATGTTGGTGTAGCATAATTGGTTTATGTATTTTCCCAGATAGAAAGAGTTCCAAGTTCGAATCCCGGTAGCAACAAAAATATTTTTTCGATAAATTGATTTTATATCTTTCTAATTAAAACATTTAATTTGTATCCGGAAAAATTATTGTAGAAAAAACAATACCTTTATTGAAAATCTTAAAATATAATAATATCAATATAAATCATTATTATTCAAAATACACACCACACACAAATTGAAAATATTTTGAAAACCAAATATTATTTATTATACTTGAAATCATTCATTAGCTGAAACACGAAATTGAAGTAATATAACGCTGTATGTAGATATAGCGGTAAACACCTGTAAAACATGTTTTTTTATAATAATTTAGCGGTATGGATGTAAACAATTAAAGCAGAAAACTAGTCCAATACGTGTACTTAAACAATATCAAAAATAAAACCAAAAAATAATATCACACCAACCTGGAACAGAAGGGAATAGTCTATGGGGAACATCCCGCAAGCTGTTATGTTTACATTTTTATGCAGCAACTGATGTGAAAATTCGAACACCTAAACCAAAAATTTTAAAATAATCAGTAGAAAATAATTATTATTCTTAAACAGGTTATCAGTATTATCATCAAGGTATCTTCAACATGCCTCCAATTAAGGATTGCTAATTTAGACAAAATAAAAAATTTCGGAATTCGGTCTAATTTAAAAAAAAATTATGTTATTTTATATTATTATAATTATTATTATATATATTTATAATAAAAGACCGCTTGTTTAAGATAATAAATATAATATTATTTGTTATATAAAACAAAATTATCTACTAAAGTAAACTGTTGATTTTCATGAGGATTAATTTTAATGGAAGACGTACTATACGTCAATACAATAAATTTACCCTATGACACTTTCATATGCATTGTGATTATTTGCTAATGATATGAATGTAAGAAGTCCAGTGTTTATACGTTACACTATCCGGATTATCCATGGTCCATTAGTTATTCTATAATTTAATAATATTATTATTACGGTGTGAATAATTCTTATCAGTTTTGTTAAACTTCAACGGTAAAAATAAAGTAGACGGCTTTCAAATAGTGGAACGATAGATGTATTCATTTGAAAAGTGTGAATAGGTTCGAAAATTTGTTGTCAAAAGTATTGTGTGCTGTAGCATAGTCGGTTAATGCACCTTCCCTGTTTGGAAAGAGATCCCGGTAGCAACAAAAATATTTTTCGATAAAATTGATTTTATATGTATATCTTTTTATTTAATACATTTCATTAGTATTTAATATATCATATGTTTTTGATTAGTTGATGTCATTCTGAAGAAAATTATATTTCAAAACCAGTAGACGTATTTTTTTCATTAAGTGGTTAATAAAACAAAATTAACAATCTAAAAAATGGATTTTAACCACAAAGTAGATTTTGCAAATCTTAAAAATATTTTATTAATTTTTTAAAAGCTATTAATAATTGATGTAGATGACATTAAAACAGCGAATAAAAAGTAAATCAGTATTACTATCAATAGTTAACGACTTCAGGTCTACCATTATATATATAATTGTATTGCTCACAGTATCTTGTAGCTCTTCATCTGCATAATGTAAAGATATTTGTGGCAGCAAGGCTCCGGTTCCATTAGCCTGGAAAAATAAAATATTTTAAAGAATTCATTTAAAGCAAATAAATATTTTTATTTTGATATTTTCATTCACCTCAGTTTTAAGATCCACGCTAAGCTTCACAAGAAAGTAAAGTTTAATCACATTTTCTGTGCCACGTTGAAATGCTAACAGCAACATCACCGGCATTACAAGTTTGTCATATTTAGAGAACCCAAAAAATGCCGTGTAAAAATCGTAAAAAATGTTTAAGAAGCTAAACAAAATGTTAAGTGCGGTTTGCATGCCTTTGTTGTCCTTCATTTCAGCGGTCAAAGTGCACAGTTCGAAATGGAGGTCTTTGTACAGTGTCATCTTAGATGCATCCTTGTCAATATATTTCAGTGATTTATTTACTGACACCCGGGTGCGCTCCCTCGTGGGATGAACAATCCAACATTTCAATTCCGTTATCATTGAATTCAATACTTCAAATCTGATTTTCAATGCGTGAAGTAAAGATAGGTCCTCTATCAAACAAACGCACATGAAATGTTCAATATGAAAAAATGTAATCCAACAAATAATACAGTTTATTTCAAATACTCGGCAAAATTTTGCCGTGAAAATAATTAACAAAAGAAACCAGTTTATCATGAAGCCAACTAAAATATAATTTATAAGTTTTCGTAGTGATTGATTTTCTATTTTTACACCAGAAAATAATAATTTTTCATCAAATGTATTAAAAGAATTCATCATTTTCACTTGCTTGTCGCTGTTTTTCCAACTATATATCAATGTCAAACACATTGCCAATATTTTGATGTAAAACTCAAGAAACAGTGCGTCTGTTTCCAGATTATTGTTCACGTGTTGTTGCGCATTTTTGTGTATTACGGCCAAATATTCGTATGTGACCAAAAGTGTTTTGACAATGGCATATATAATCCAAGGAATGCTGTAATTCTTCCAGGATAAGTTAATTTTTCCGAGTTTTCCTTGAATCAGTATGGGCTGTACAGAAAGACCCATTATTCGCTTCCAAACATCAAGAGGTAGCATTGCTTGACTAAAAGAATTCATTTTGATTTTTTTTTTTATAAATTCACTTATTCGTAATAATCTCAGTTTGAAGAAGTTAAGTCCCCTATAGATGCTCTCTAATAAATTCTACCAATAATCCTCAAAAAGCAGTGTTTAGTGTAGCCAAAGAATTGGTTGTAAAATAATTTCATTCGTATGAGATATTTTTCGTCTGTAATATTTATAAATTATCCAAATAAAATATAGTAGGTAGGTACCTAATAATCGTATAAAACATGTCGTGATGTGGAGGTAATAACATAAATTACAAGAATTTACTGTATTTTTATTTTTAATAATATAACTTCTTGTATTTTTCCCTCAAAATACATCAATTTTCTTATCTTCAAACGTATCTTTTTTTGTCATCCTGATGAAAGAAAAGGTATTTTCCGAAATCGATTGATGAATACAATGAACTCATAGTGGTTTAACCCTTACCATACCATGACATAAAATACCCAAACGCAGCCATGCTGTCAACTCGTGTTACCGTAATTAACAGTTAGAAAAAATGTTTTTATTAGTTATTTTATTAATGGCACGAATTTATTTTAAATATTGAGCATTCAATTTTGAAAAAATGATTAATTAAATCATTTAGAGCATTCATTAGGTCCTATATAATGTGTCCTTCCTTCTTATCTCTCTTCATTTAATTAGTGAGAAAACAACAATTATATTTGTATGTTTGTTGTTCTTTTTACTGTGAAAATAGTGTGTGATCTCTGTCTTTCATATCACAAATTGTATTTTTACCAACGTTATTAACTTTACAACGGTTTGAATGGAAAAAATAATTGTTTTTGTACGATTTCCTTTTCATAATTGGTTTTTCACTAGTCATTCCTAAGCGCTAATATTTTCTCTAGAATTATCTAAAATATGAATTTTATGTTGCATGTATTTACTGAAATATTACAGGTTTAATTATGATGGTAGACCTGTGTTACAGCATGGTTTGGAAACGGTTAAAAACAAAATTAACAAATATTTTTTTAAGGAGAACTCTTTTTTGTTGTGAAGTTGTATTTTGAGAACATAGTTCTGAGGTATTGTAATACAAATTAAATTATTCAACCAGAAAGATACACAGAAAAAATCTATCTATCAAAAAATATTTAGTTCCTACCGGAAATAGTAGTCCAAGTTCGAATCCCGGTAGCAACCTATTTTATTTTTTATATCATTCTGTTTGATTATTTTAATCTGTATTAATAAATAATTCTTTTTTTTTTTTTTTTAGGAGAACACATTCTTATTGTGAAGTTGTAATTATTCAGAACATAGTTCTGTGATATTTTAAATATGAATTAAATGTATTAATTATAAAGATATACATACAAAATCAATATTAACGAAAAATAAAAACATTGTTGTTGCGCTACCGGGATTCGAACCTGGATCTCTTCCCTAACCGGGGGAGGTGCTTTATCCAACTAAGCTACAGCGGCACTATTTTTATCGACAATTTTTCGACCTTATATGTTACCTTTTTGATATCAATACATTTAATCGTTCCATCATTTGACAGAGCCATCTACCTTATTTTTACAGAATCTCAAATACCTTTGAGTGAATCTGAGTGAATTTGAGTGAGCGCAACAACAATGTTTTTATTTTTCGATAATATTGATTTTGTATGTATATCTTTATAATTAATACATTTAATTCATATTTATAATAAATAATTCATTATTCAAATGAATAGCCACAACGTGTTTGATTAAATATATATTTTTTAAATCCAAAGTGCATAAGATTTAAAAATATCACATAACACAATATGTCTAACTATAGATGGCCGGTAGTGGAGTTTGAATAAGATCATTTAGGAACAAGACTGGATAATATGCAAGATCCATCCATTTTTATGCTTGTTTGCCATCTCATTATTATTTTTAATCTAGTATTTAGTGAGCTTTTTCTTCATCTTCAGCACGTCCATCCACTGTTGAATAAATGCCTCTCTTAAAGAAAGCCACCCCCTCAATCTTCTGTCACCCACATTCACCTGCTTCCTGTGATCTTTCTTATATCATCGTCCTCTCTTCTAGCACTTTTACTCTAACGATTGTCATTCCTGTAGTTGAGGTGTATTGTTGCCTTTTGGTTAACTTTAAGTTAGTCCTACTGTATCTACTACTTTGTTCTTACTGCGAATGTCTTTATTTCTTTTTCTATCCTAACGTACCCTAACGTTACCCTAATGTAGATATCCAAGTCTCGGCATTGTGGGCCAGGATAGGGGGGACGAATTCATGAGTATATTATGATATTGTACCTACCTAATGATCGATTAAACCTACATACTATTAAGATTATATCGTAACGTGTTATGTTTATTTAATAAACCAACTGGATTTTACCTTATCTTTTATAATTTTTATAAATATAATTTCAATGGATTAATTCTGTTTTATTCTAGACATATTCCTTATACATAATATTATTTTTTTTACATTGTTCAGTTTTTTTTTGATTTTCATATCATTACTTAATTATTTTAAAATAAGTATTAAATTAATTTTTCCGTTTTTTAATTATTGCTGTATAATACGAAAATAAGAACATACATTCTAACTAACTAATCCGTTTTTTAAATTTTCTTATTTTTTTTATATATTCACATACACGACAAATACATGTGCACTACTAGCAATGCATCCACTCTTTGGCAGCTTCAGATCCTATAGAACAAAGTCACCCGAACTATCCAGGGTGCGCCAAGGTGAAAAAAAATCACTCAGCTCCACAATGACTCGGACATTCCTCCCATAAAGGAATACATCAAACTAGTCAAGCATTTTTATACTGGGATCCCTTGCCACCAAAATCCGATGATCAATACCTTCGCTAGCTATGACGTCGTTATTTCCTACAAAATAAATATACCAAAATGATCTTCGTATTAAGTAACCCGCCCTATTTTGCAGTATTTCTCTCATTTTCCTAACGCCACCTACGCTCTTTGACCTGGTATTCTGCAAGACAAGAGATCAACGTCCAATGACCAATCATTCTTTTGCATATTTTTGCTAATTATTTTTATTAATGTATCTTTAATTTATTTTTAAATAAATATTACCTACAACAAAAACAACTAATCTTTAATAGAAAAATATGTAAATAAAACAAAAACTAATGTCAATAATACTTACAGTTGAACATTTACTATTTTGGTTAAAAACTTACCTTGTATCTAAAACGAAAAATGATTGGGGACGCTTTTATAGCAGACAGCTTATAAAATTTTTTTTTTTTCGATAATTTTAATTTAAAAATGAAAACATTCTCATAATAGTTAAATTTTATGAATGAATTTAAGGGTGAGTTTTTATTATTCCAGTTTTAAATTCGAGAAATTTTACACGAATTAGATATGCTTTCAAGATGACGCTAATATTTAAATTATTATAAGTATCAGATAAATAATTAATAACGTTATTTGTTACGTAACTTGTGCGAGAAATAAAATTAAAATGAATATGTATGCAATAAAGAAGAAATAATAATGAAAAAAGATGACAATAAAATAGTTGATTTTCTCGCATTCGATGTAAGTTTTAAACATAACTCGTATCGGGAGTATTTTCCACCTTTTTTCATATTAATATATTGAAATCATATGGAATGAAATAAAAATGTGTATTAACATTTGAATCAATTAATCGAAAATTAAATAATTTATTGGGTACCCAATTCATATATATGAATTTGTTTTTAAATCAGACAAAGTACCTACATATATTATATTTAGATGGTCGCTTAAATCAATGTTCTAATTTTATGACAGTTTCAATTTATTATTTTGTTTAATATTATCGATTTAAAATGCCCCGTTGCCGTTTTGGTGATATGTCTGTTTCATAATTAAATACTATTGATGAAACACATATTTTTATATAATTCCGACTGATATAAAAATACACCTAATTTATGAAATTTGCTACTAATGTAGTGAATAAGTTTAATATTAATTCAAACCGAGTGTAAAGTATGTGTGAAAACATATTTTTTAACGAATATTACGAGAACGCGGAATAGACGTCATTACGGAACACGCAAAAAATGCATCTAATGGTCTTATAATGATTGTATTGTCTTAAGGTTCTATCTGAGTAATAGTTTAAAAAATATTCAAATCTAGTGTATAACTTCTGATATAAATGAATAATAAAAACTCACATGTTCGTAAAAAACGTGAAAATTTGAATTATCATTAAAAGTAGCCCTTAATGTAAATTAAAGATAGATGTTTTGGTGCATGTTTTAATATATATTTATTTGTCAGAAAATGTGAATATACAAATACATTATTTGATAAATGATAATGACAAAAATATAACTTAATACATATATATACGTATGTAGATTTTCACGACCATCAGATAATGTAGTTTTATAAGTATTTGTTTCATTGAAGGTTACATTAATTATTGTTGGTAATCAAAATTAATATTCAATACGATATTTTTTTACAACGTCATATTGACATTTTAAATTATTATCGACACATAACAAACCATATTTAAGTTTGTGAAATATTTGAAATTGAACTTTGTAGTTAATTTTCATTGTTATATATATTATATTAAAATTTTGGTGCTCTTTTTCATTATTAGTCGTTGAAAATTCCAAACTGAATTAATATAACAATGTATGTTGTAATTGTAGTGAAAACCTGTAAACAATAATATTCTTTTAGATTTTACAGAAACATCATGTTGACCTTTACCTACATATTAATACATAGTTAATACATAAACCAACCTGAAATAGAAGAGAATAGTCAACGGGAAACATCCCGCAGGCTGTTATATTCACATATTTGTGCAGCAGCTGATGCGAAAATTGGAACACCTATGATTATATTGGGAGATGAAGATTAAATTATCGTATAATATAAATATAACTAATATTTTTTGAGAGCGTTAAAAAATATTAACCACTATATTTATTGTATTCGCTTCTTAGTCTTATGATTTATTCTGGTATAGACGTAAATATGTAACGTTGTTTTATTTCATGCTTAGGTACTAGATCCAATTGGATTCTTCATGGCGGTTAATCAAATCTTTCAATTACAATATTTTACATTTCAGTGCTCTCAAACGTTAATGTCGTCAAAGTATCATTAGAATGCGACATTCAATCGATATAATAAAAAAAAATAATGAAATACATTTTGACATGCATGTGAGTATTAAAGTCTTCTTAAATTATATCAGGAATCTTAACACGGTAATAATTGTGGTTCTTTCTAGATTTTTTTACGGAATATCATTTGGTTATTTTTTTTTTCAATTACGATATTTATTACATTTGTTTTGTTATATTTGTGAGATTACAGTTCATAAAAGAGGTGTTTTTCTTTCTTAAAAATATACTTTAATATGCATAATGCTAAGAATTAACCGCTCAATGTGACACCCAATTTCGATAATGTACGAAAATTCTGTCAATTTCTGGAGACCAAAGTTTGGTTAGGTTGTTCAGATAAATGTTATATAAATATTAAATTTTAAATAATAATATTACATTGCCTAGAGTGCTTGTAATATTATACTTCATTAAGGTACTCATGTATCACTCCAACCGGTCATTATCAGCCAGAGTAATAAATTAATACATTTTTTATTAGGAGAATACATTCTTATTGTGAAGTTGTAATTATTCAGAACATAGGTCTGTGATTTTTTAAATATTAATTAAATGTATTAATTAGAAAGATATACATATAAAATCAATTAATGGAACCATAAATGTATTAATTTGAAAAAAGTAATCGATAATAAAAAGACATATAGGTTCGAAAATTTGTCGTCAAAAATAATTTCGCTGTAGCATAGTTGGATAATGCACCTTCCCCGATTTGGAAAGAGATCCAAGTTCGAATCGAAACAATATTTTTCCATAAAATTGTTTTTATATGTATATTTTTCGAATTAATATTTAACAATTTTTTTATTTATTTATTATTTTTGTTTTATTAACCACTTAATTGAGTTTAAATACATCTACCGGTTTCGAAAAATACCATTTTCTTCTTCAGGATGTCATAACTAACTAAAACATTTTGAGTTAGGTACTAAATTTTTTTTTTTAACATTTGTTTTTTTTTTTAAATATATTCTGGTAAAGAAACAATAATATATGTTTTAGTTAGTTATGACATCCTGAAGAAGAAAATGGTATTTTTCAAAACCGGTAGATGTATTTAAACTCAATTAAGTGGTTAATAAAACAAAGATAATAAATAAAAATATGAATTTTAACCACAAAGTTAATATTGCTAATTTTAAAAGTATTTAACACATTTGTCTGCCATATTGTTCACATCTTATTCTTCTTCTTGTACTATATCCCTTCAATGGGCGTTGGCTATCATGACTTTATTTACTACGGCCCGGAAATGTTCTGCAGTAGATTGGCCAAACCACTGCCTCAGGGTCTTCAGCCATGATGTTCTCCTTCTTCCAGAACCCCGACTTCCAACAATCATTCCCTGCATTGTAAGGTGCAAGATCTTATACTTCTCCTGATGTCTCATTACATATCGGAGATATTGAAGTTTTCTGATTTTTATTATTTTTATTACTTATTTTTCTTAATTCATCCGAACCATAACATATTTATTATTAACTCGGCCCATAACATTTAGGAATATGTATAGTTAAATATAAAATTTATTTCACTAATAATAATATTAATTTGTATTGATAATAATTTCTTACAATATCTTTCAGCTCTTCATTCGTAAAAGAAATCGAAATATAATGCAGCACTGGTCCAGTCCTGTCAGCCTAAAAAAATCAGTAGGAATATTATACAGTGAATGACTGGGAAAAGTGTATAAATATACTATGTTGTTAATTGTTAGAACTGATAGGTTGATGCGGAAGTTGTTTCCGTTTTAATGGTACTTATTTCGAAATGGTGTAAATGGTTCCCTTTAATCAATTGTTTTATCATTGCTTTTAAAAGGGACACATTCTACCTGATTAAGCCAGTTTATTTTGCTACCCCAAAACCCCAAAAATGGCCGAGAAAAAAATTCATTTGCGATATTGTACGTTGTATAAATTTAAAAAAAGAAACAACGCGACAAAGGGAAGAAAACAATTCAAGAAGGAGGAAAGCAAAACACTATGCAAAATACATGTCGGTAATGAATGTTTGGAACAAGTAGATGAGATTGTGTATTTGGGAAGTATGTTTGATAGAAACGAAAAGGCTGAGAAAAATATCGAAAGGAGAGTGACCGAAGGGAATAAAGTGAACGGCGCTTTGAATGGAATTATATCTAACAGGAGTTTGTCTACCGAAGCAAGACTATCGGTACTATACTTATACTAGCGGTACTATACTATAATTATGTATAGAAGTGAGGCTTGGACCTGGCTGAAGAGGAACGAAAGTAGAGTGAATGAAGTGGAAATGAGATCAGATGCGGCAGATCTATTTATAACAGTAAATAATGAATAAATAAGGAAAGAATGTAAAGCTGATATTAGTATGGTCATGTGGAACGGATGTATGAGTAGAGAATAGTAGTTAGAAGCCTCAATAATCGGCGAGCTTGTATATAATGTAATATGTAATAATATTATCGGAATGTACGCACCTCAGTTTTAACATCGTCACTTAACTTTACAAGAAAATAAAGTTTGAATATATTTTCACAGCTACAAAATACTGTCGCTATGAACAACAACGGCTGGTTTGTTAGGTTTACGATTTCGCCGTTCATCGTATAGCCGCAGAGTAATAAGTAAGAAGAATAAAATATGTTGTAAAAAATTAACAAAATATTCATCATAGTTGGAATGCATATATTTTCCATCGTGTCACTTGTCAAAGTGCAGAGCTTAAAATGTAGGTTTTTACAAAGCATCATCTTAGAAATTGTGTTGCTGACGGTTTTAGAACATTCATTTACACAAATTCTCGAACGGTCTTTCATGGATGCATCCGACCCAGATCTCAGATCCTGTATTGTAGAATCTGATTTTCAATGCATATATTAAAGAGAATTCTTCTATTATGCAGACCGCCATTAAACTCTCAACGTGAAACGTTCCATAAATAATGAAGAAACAATTAATTTCAGATGGTTTACAAAATGTATTGATCAAAACAATCACCGAAACAACCCATGTTAAAGAGATTCCAATAAAAACGTATTTAATAAATTTCTTGAGAGATTCTTGTTCGATTTTTTTCCCCGTTGAAATGAAGTGTTGATCAAAATTATTAAATGACTTAATCATTTCCAGTTGCTTGCCACTGTTTTTCCAACAAAATAACGACGTCATACATAGCTCAAAATGTTTAATGATTACCAAATTTAGCACTATTTCAGATTTAAATTTGAAATGGTTTTGCAATTCTTTCCAGTATTTAGCTCCAGCGATGTGGTAAAAATACCATCCTATTTTTGTAACAGCAAAAATAGTCCACGGTATGCTATAATTTTTCCATGACAGGTTTATCTTGTTGAATTTTCCTTTAAACTGCAAGGGATATATACAAAGACCCATGAATCGTTTACAAATATCAATTGGTAACATTACTTCGCTAAACGAATTCATATTGCTATTATTTTAAAATATGTTAACTGCACAAATATTAAAGAAGTAAATATACAATAATTACTATAGAAGTCATTGGGATTCTATGCTATGAAACGGTAAGATAGAAATGGCATTTCTCGAGCCAAGTATTGAATATGTATATAGACAAATTTCTCACGTTGAAAAATTGATAAAATCGACAAATTATCTAATAAAATTACAGTGGAATTGTAAAATAAATAATAGAAATTTATTCCAAATTACTCCAGTGGAATACTTCAAATATAATAAAATAATATCTATGTGAAAAACGTAATATTAATAGTAAATACTTCATAAAAACGTTCATTTGAAAAAAAGTGAATTATTATGTATTTATAGTGTTTAAAAAAAGCCAGGGCTATTTGAAATTGACCGATTCCGATTCATTTTATTATTATTTTTTATTTTAATCAACCGATAATGTATGTCATGCTTACTATAAATACTGAGTAGTAGACTTGACAGAAGCAATTATTTTTATGAGAATTAATTCGGTTTGAATCAGGGATGGCAAATAATAATTACTATGCTGAATTTTATAACTTTAAGAATAATGTTTTATTATTATTAAAAAATGGTGAACTTAATAATATTTTCCATGTTGATTTCACATATGTAGTTTGTTTTTCTCTATCTCGTAAAGTTTTTGCACAAATAATTGTATTATTATTAATATGAATAGGGCAAAAAGTATATCCATTTTTAGATTTTAACCATACTGATATCATAAATTGTATAAAAAAACGAATATTTAAAATAGAAAAATATAACGAAGATAAAATATAAAAATGACTAATTAATACAAATGAATTGATAATTCTGGCGTCTGCTATCAGATTACTCAAAGGTATTTAATATTCTGTAAAAACAAGGTAGATGGCTCTTTCAAATAATGGAACGATTAAATATATTAATATCAAAAAGGTAACATAAAGGTTCGAAAATTTGTCGCTGTGGCATAGTTGGATAATGCCCCTTCCCCGGTTTGGAAAGAGATCCAGGTTCGAATCCCGGTGGCGCAATAACAATATTTTTCGATAAAATTGATTTTATATGTATATCTTTTTAATTAATACAATTAATTCATATATAAAATTAATTTTCCTCTATCTGTAGCTGATTTAATATTTTGCTCATGTGGGCTTAAATTTTCCTTGATTTTCACCCCTCAAAAGTGCCGCCCTCTTTAGAAATGAACAGTAGTCGACTATCATGTTAGTATGTCACCTTTCCTGGTACTTCTTTTTCATGTCCTGATGGAAACGTTATCGTTGATCTAAGCTGACATCTCCGAGGTTCTCAAGAAAATAATCCATGTGCGAACATAGAAAATGAAGATTTACGCTCATGTTATAGCTTAATTTCCTGAATTTCTGTAATATTATTTTAACCTTGGCTCTGTTCTTCAGATCTTTCTTATTACTCATAAAATCTGCCACAACTTCTGTAAATGAAACTTTTTTTTAAAACTGGATTCATTGTACGTTCAAACGCATTGTCTTTCTGATCTGCGACCCTACGAAGATCCTTTCTTTAAGTTTTTCAGAAGATACTTTAGGAAACTTTGTTACTGAGTACTGGAAGCCCTATTCTCTTCCCCGCAAAAACGTATGCAAATTATGTTTTACGTAATAAAGTACTTACTTAATAAGCAAAAAAATGTATGTGATAGAAACAAACGAATACTAAATCTGAAATCAGCACAAAAACTACTGCTGACACCCAAAATTGCATGATAATTAAACCTCATGCAGCATAGTGTAATTAGTCAATGTGGCAAAAATTTAAGTTAACCTTTTTCCTTTGTCGGTAAAAATATTATTTTTTCTTGATTAACTTTTATATAGGTACCTAATTATTAATTAGTTTTACATACCTACTCTCATATTTATCAGTTATCAGTTTTAATATCATCACTTAATTTTACAAGAAAGAAAGTAGATATAAGATATTCTGCAGTAGTCATTGTTGCAAATATAAACACATCCAGATAGTTTATTATGTTTATAACCGTTTCGTTCAACATGCAACCAAAGATTATAAAGTAAACCCATAAAAATAAAATTTTGAATGTTATCAGCATATGCATTACAGTTTGGATGTATATATTGTGCTTCATTTCAGCTACCAAAATGCATAAGTCAAAATGCAGATCTCTGTTAAGTACTATTTTAGAAACAGTATTGTCGATAAAACAGAAATTTGTATGCAGTTCATCGTGGGAAAATTAGGCTCACATTTCAATTCCAATATCGTTGAATTCAGTACTTCAAATCTTCTTTTCAATGCGTAAATTAAATACATTTCCTCTATTATGCAAAGTTTCATTAGATGATTGATGATTGTAATCAAGTCAAGTAAACAGTAAAATGTATTGCAATATTGATAATATCAATAAACAATAAAATGTATTGCAATATTGATAATAACAATAAACAATAAAATGTATTGCAATATTGATAATAACAATAAACAATAAAATGTATTGCAATATTGATAATAACAATAAAAATGAACCATTTTAACAATAGTCCTAATAAAATGTATTTTACATATTTTTGTAGAGATTTATTTTCAATTGTTTTACCAGCAAATGTCAAATGTTGATCAAGTATTTTAAAGGACTTAATCATACTCAGATATTTTTCGCTGTTCTTCCAGCAAAACAACGATATCATACATACTGCAACGATCCAGATGGCGTTATCAATTATTCCCAATTCAATTACCAAATTGTTACTTTTCTTTATGGTTTGTAAGTCGTTGATACGCATTGCTTATTGGTGAATTGCAAACCACGCTGTCTGTACTATGGCAAATATAATCCATGGAAAACTGTAATTTTTCCATGATAAATTTATCTTATCAAGATTTCCTCTGAATTTTACAGGGTGTAATGAGAGACCAAGAATTTGTTTCATAAAATTAATTAATAACATCGAATCACTAAAAGAACTCATTGTACATTAATTATAATCAATTTCTGAAGGTTTCATTAACACATTTTAAAGGTTTAATTTTAAATTAGTAAATATTTGTATCATTGTTTAACTCCACAAATTTGTTTATTAAAAAATGTAGTTCATATATTGATATACTTTTATGTCGAGTCCCCAGTGACGATATTCCTTCTTATGTATGGAAGGCAAATCATATTTATAATCCACATGAAAAGATCTTCATAACTCATACATAATTATAGTAATAATTTTGTCAATCAAATTATATCACAATTTTTCTGTAAATTAACTGATATTGGTAACTGATTGAGAAGCAATACAATTTTTTTATTTTTTTATTAGAAGATATAATACATTTTTAAACATAATCAGTAATTATATACATTTTTTTTTTGCATTTTTTTCTTCTCTCGTCTCGTTGAGACTTGTGTATTGAGGAGGAGTATGTAAGCGTGTATATAATTTATGTGTCTGCTAGTCTGTGTACATATTTTTTGATTTCAGGTACAAATTTATAATAGTCTGTAATTTTTCTAATTGCGAGGAGGAAATTATTATAGAATTTGATGCCTTGATAAATATAGTGATTTTTGTGGTATATTTATGTTTTGGAATATCAATTTGGTCTCTAAATCTTTAAGATCGGAAGTTGCTTCTAATATTTAATTTTAAAAATTTGAATTATTGTTTTTTTTTGTGTATGTCTATTATTTTTGATATTTTGAATTCTGTAAAGCGTTAGACACTTAGATAGTTATTTTTTTAAGAATTAATTTTATCAAAATTTTTTGAGTAATTTCCCATTGTGATATTAAAGTTTTATATACTCCTCCCCATCCTCCGAAAAAAATTAAATATTATAGAATATTATAATGAAATAATATTTAATATAAAAACGAAAGAACCTAAATCCTGTCAAACCTACGGTTCATACAATTATTGTGCATATAAACTTTATAATTCACGGGGGTAAGCAGAGAGGATAGAATACCACACTCTTCTGACGTAACACACAACTCTCGTCATACATGCTCGAATTGTTGAGACATCGAACAGGAGCATCTTCCAGTATCTCATTTACCTGATTACACAAAATTTTACAACACTGGTGTGTATGGTAGTGCATTTGGTATTGGCGAGTTAGTGAAGCCTAGAACTGACAAAAGAGGAACAAAATTAGATTAAATTAGCGCCGTTAATCGAAACCAAGCTACGACGTATGATGCGTAATAAAACGATTTCAGTGGTAAAATGATGCATAAAGGAACGATTCAAGTGGTAAAATGATGCATAAAGGAACGATTCATGCGATCTATTTTTGAGTGTTTTATATGAAATTAATTCGGGACTGGTAGAAATAAATGATACATGCGGGAAAACGATTATTCGAGGAACGATCAATAGAGATTTCAATATATATCACTTAGGCATTTGCGTGACAAGTACATTTATAATAATAGACTTACAAACGAGTGAACAAATTAAGATTGAGTGTAAAACTGTTCTTAGCACAGTGAAAAGGATTCAAAATGGGTCGATTAGGTAGTTTGGGTATGTGGAACGAATGAATGAGGAAATGATGGTACGAATGTCGATAACACATTGGGAGCGGTCAATATTCAGATAGGCGAATGCTCAATCATCTTCGATATTATTCTGTCATTAAGACTAGAGTCAATACATGATAAAATGTGTGTTATATTGTAGTGACATTAATTTATTTTATTTATTTATTGACATACATATTTGTGTTATAACAGAGGTGAATATATTATAATATAACATTGTAATATGTTTATTATGTGGGATGAAGTGACTCCACCTCTAATATATACAGCGTTGTTCTGGCTACTTTCCTAGACTGAAGTCTATGTTAAAGTAGCCAGTTTCTTTGTAATGTATTTTAAGATTCGACAGGATTAAAAATAGAGATAAATAAAAATAAATATATATATATATATAGAATAAAATAAAATGAAGTGAAAGTGTTGTAGAATTAGTGTATTATTCGTGTAGGCACTTTATAATGGTTATGTTAGAATGTTGGATAGCCATAAAATAATAGCCATAGATATAAAAGATAAGTATTTGTGGCATTAAAGTTTTGCAATTTCCGAGTCATCTAATCTGACTATTGATATCCAAAATATGTCTTACGTAGTAAAAGTACAGTTTAACTTCTCTTACTCTCTTAATAATCAACTATTGACCAAAAAATCTGAAACTAAATATCTTGGGATTATATTAGATTTTAAATTACTCTTCGACTTACATATTAACCATATTGTTAGCAAAATGTTAGGTTTCATCTTTCGGGTATGTAAACAATTCAATAAAATAAACACCATGAAAACTCTGTACTTGTCATATGTCCGAAGTATCATCGAATATGGCTTTTTAAGTCTGGGATCCAAGATATACTACATACATCAATAGAATCGAAAAAATACAGAACAGCTTCCTCAAATATCTTTACTTTCCTAGTTATAGAACCTTAACCAGTACTGCTGAGTAATCAATCATTTTCAAAACTCCATCACTACAAATTTGAAAGGACATGGCTGATGTAATTTTCCTACATAAAATAGCCGACTCTAACGTAAACTGTCCTGATTTACTCAGATGCATATCCATTCGAGTGCCAGCCAGGTCAACCAGAACTAATCTTATATTTAACCTTCCACATTGCAACACCAATGCCAAACAGAACTCATTTTTCTACTGAGCCCCCCTTTATTTCAACTAACACTTGAACGAACTAGACATTTTCAATACTCCAGTTACCTCAATTAAATTTAAATTCAATACATGAACTTTAATAGACTTCATTTTATTTATATCACACTGATTTTATTTCCTATTCCATTTTTCTATTATTTTACTTAGATTAGTTAATGTTCCCATATCCGTAAATACCGTAAACATAGAATTAAATATTATTAAGCAAGCTGCAATAATGGTTATTATAACATAAAACTAATAGATAATTTTTTAAACATAAAGCAAAATAAAAAGTTTATCAGATCGTGTACTTACCCACCAATAATTAATAGTTGGAACCAATGGAGAAAAATCGTGTTTTTAAATAATCATACTTCAAATTCAATAATAAAAAATATAGCAAACTCTATACGACCAGATTTTTACACTAATAAGAAATTAAATATGAATACTTTTAAAATTAAAACAAAATTAACAAATAAAAATTATTAAATATTAAATAACAAGGATAATATTTTAAAAAATCGGGGTCTACAAATTAATTTTCAATGGTTGCAATTATTTATATATAGATAAGACTTTCAGAAATATTGATATTAGAATTAGAAGCACTTAAGATGCCTAAATAGTAATAACTATTCTAAATTCGCTAATCACCTTTTGTAAATATACCATTCTTATGATATTAACGGGAGAAATTATATATACAAATACTAGGGGTTTACAGTTACATAATTTTAAAATTTTAGAAATAAGAAAAAGTGTTAATAGCAAGCTAAATATGTATTATAAATAACCATATCCTTTTTGCAAATAGTCACATTTTAGTTTTATTTTCATAGTAGTTCCTACTTAGTTACCCACTACTTATACTTTATAGTTTTGTTTTTATCTCTGCTCGTATTTTTAATTTTAGTATACATTATATCCTGGAAAAGATACCATAGATATCGAAACATGTTGATTTATCAATAAATAGTGGCTTAAACAAAGTCTTAATATTTATATATTATAATATGTGGCCAAAAAGTAATTTTGCTAATATTGAAGATGTTTTTAAATAAGATTAATTAAATTGATTGAGGAAGAAGAATGAAAACAATATACTCAATCGGGCTATCTTTCAGTGTTTCAGTAAGAATATTCTGTGAGGGTTGATTTTTTTTTTTTTAATTTTGTGAATATATCTGCAAGGGAGTGCGCAACAGCGGTGGTTTTTGTAGTGGCATGACTCGCCATGATACTGGATTCATTAGCGAACATGTAATATTTTGTTCTGATCCATGACTACTTCTGTACATCGGTCGCTACCTCATCCGCCCTCTAGCTGTGATTATTGTGTGAACATGTAGGTTTTTCGCTTACCTGTTCGATGTTGTTCCTCGTATAGGAAGTAGTGGAAAAAAGACATACAGTCTCAATATATGTATTACCTACAATGTAAATTGAATTTCATTCAACTTTATGTTATTTTAATTCAGTTCTGGAACATAATTACCCTACACTGTAATGAAATGGAAGATTTGACTTCCTAATACTTTACAGTTTACGATTATGCCTTATTTCCTGGAATCCTAATGGTGTCAGCTCTGGTTAGAATTCTGGAGGTTATGAGAAGCGGAATGCTGCCAGAATAGACGGCAAAAATGTTGGAGTGTTTCCAATGACCACGTCATCAGCAGTCAGCTACATACCGGCAATAACTCTTCTGAAAGATTTATAAGTAATGTTATTGTTGCTTTAGATTTACAGATGAATAATTCTAATAAGTAAGGAAAAGTTATGAAACAAGGTAAATTATACTTTTATTTGTATTGCTATAATGACATTTCGATAGCTAGTCATGAGTTTTCTATTGGTAATGTTGAATACATTCATTCAATCCATGCAAAATAAAAATACACCAACCTTTGTGAAACTGCGCTCTCCTTGCAGTCTTGAATTGTCAAAGTCTGCTGATCAGCCTCGAAATTTTATCACAACCGATAATCCGAAAAAATACAATATAAAATGTTTTTATATCACCGCCGTAAATATGTTCGATCGAACCGAAAATAGTATCTTAGCAGAAGCAGTTTCACTTTTGTTTTCTGTTTTTAAATCCACACAAATATAATACACACATTCAAACTTTATACCAGGCCTATCTATAGAAGTATAAAAATGCTTACATAATTTGATTAATCTATTTTATTAATAACAACGTCCTAGAATATGCTATATAAACGTATATATAATATTTTAATACAAAATTTATATTCTAAAAGATCGATAACATTTTAAGGTGTGTAAACACTCAGTTTAATGTATAAACTCCCGACGTCTCTATGTGTTATACGTAGAGAAATTTGAAAAGAAGTTGATTATATTAGAGTGAATTATTGTCAATTTCTTTTAAAATGTACGAATTGGATGAATAAGTGATATTTTTGTTCATAAGGTACATTTTAAAATTATTTCATTTAAACCCGCCAACAAATGACGGGAATTTACTAATTTTTATAAGCTTAATTATTTAGAAAATCAACAAAAATACTGTTGCTAAATAATATTCCTAGTAAAAATATTCTCGGAATCATTTTTGTTTATGGTTGTTTATTGTACGCCGATGATGCAGTACTAATGACGTATAATGATCAAGAACAACAGAGTCTAGTGAGTAGAATGTACGATGTATGCATGGAAAGCGACCTTATTATGAACAAGTCGAAAGTTATGGTATTCAAGAAGAAGGAAAGCAAGACACTGCAAAATACTTGTAGGTAATGAATCTTTGGAACAAGTAAATGAATTTGTGTATTTAGGAAGTATGTTTGATAGAAACTGAAATGTTTGAGAATGATATCGAAAGGAGGGTGACTGCAGGGAATAAAGTGAAGGGCGCTTTGAATGGAATTATATCTAACGAGAATTTTTCAACTGAGGCAAGACTAGCGGTGCACAATGAAGTCCTGGTAACGACACTGATGTGTGAAAGTGAGACCTGAAGCTGGCAGAAAAGGAACGAAAGTAAACTGAATGCGGTGGAAATGAGATCACTTAGGCGTATATGTGGCAAATCTATTTATGACAGAGTAAAGAATGAAGAAATAAGGAAAGAATGTAAACCTTATGTTAATATAGTGAGTTAGATTAAGAAAGGATCACTTAGGTGGTTTGGTCATACGGAACGGATAAATGAGGAGAAAATGGTAAGAAAGATATATGATGCAAGTTTTGATGGCACCAAAAATAGAGGACGTCTGAAAAAGACTTAGCACGACCAGGTAAACCAGAAAATGGAGGAAGGTTCTGTTAAAAACCTAAACAATCGGCGAGCTTGTGTGAAAACATGTATGAATGTGTATGAGGCGAGAATTGTGTTAGGACATAGAAGTGTGGCGCTCTATCCTCTCTGCCTACCCCCTACGGGGAATCGGCGTGATGTTAAGTAAGTAACTATAATTGTTTATTACGTCATTTTTCATTAAGGTTCCCGCGCAGAAGCGATGAAAAAAGTGCAAAAACTTATAGCCCACTGTATAATTTCACTGCACATCGTGCGCAAACGCGAAGACGGAGAGTTGCGGAGGGATGTAACGTTATTACTGTCTTCTTCTTTAGCGGTCTCGTGTGACTCGAAAGTCCTCGACCGCAGTTACAATAGGGCGACATCCCTTAGCACGGCCTTTGTAGTCCAGTCTGATGGGCATTCACCTACCTCTTACAGGCCTGTTTTGATATTATTATGTAGGATTAAAATAAGTTTAATTATTACAAATGTACGCAGCTCTATCTCAGATGAGGCTGACGGACGAATTCTCTAACTTTTTAAATTTTAAATTTGATCACATCAACTTCATTTATATCTAAAAAATTCTTAATTTACATACATATTAATCACTTTATCGTGCATTAATAAATTTTGTCATATCCAACAGTACGACCTTTTTACTTTACTACTAGAGCATTGGAACACGGTAGAAATAAACTTGATCACTGAACATCTGATAATAATTTTCATTCATGTATTGAAGAAATATTTATTTGAATTAAATAAACAAGTTCTAAAGGAAATATTATTTATATGTTAACAATTTACAATATCTCTCATAATATTTGCAAAAAGCTTTATATTTAAAAAAAAATTTTAAATAGTACATCATTATTTTTTATTGTTCAAACCAGATAAATAAATTACATCGTTATTGTCTGTATCTGCGTAAATTACATTGACATTGTCTGTATCTGCGTAAATTACATTGTCATTGTATGTATCTGCGTAAATTACATCGTCATTGTCTGTATTAAAATTACAATTACAATTATTTCGTATTTCGTACAATTAGAAAATTTATTATTAGGAGAACACATTCTTATTGTGAAGCTGTAATTATTCAGAACATAGGTATGTGATAGTTTAAATATAAATTAAATATATTAATTAGAAAGAAATACATATAAAATCAATTGTATCGAAAAACATTGTTGTTGCACCACCGGGATTCGAACCTGGATCTCTTTCCAAACCGGGGAAGGTGCATTATCCAACTATCCTACAGCGACAATATTTTCCCGGTTTGGAAAGAGATCCAGGTTCGAATCCCGGTGGCGCAACAACAATATTTTTCGATAATATTGATTTTATATGTATATATTTCTAACTAATATATTTAATTCGTATTTAGAAAATTTATGTTTTTTTAAATTTATTATATACACAATAGTTGATGTATGATTTTTTTTTTATGAATTAGAATTCAAGAAATCAAATACAATATTTTTTATCATGATTATGGTTCTGAGACAACCAGATTTAATATCTAAAGTAGTTTCGAGGTCACCATTTCTCATCAATAAAGTGTTTCGCTGAGGTGATTTATATATTATTAGTAATAATATTTTGTCATATTTTTTATTTCCTCGATTGCGTGATCTACAGACGAGACAATAACATAAAACGGTCAATGTCATTGAAATGTTACACGTCAGGTTACAGATGAAATTTGAAAATATATCACGTGACAAGAAAAATGACCCGTGTCGCAAGCAGGACAGGCGTGACATATGAAGAATCATCAAACAATAGGGCAGCTGCCAAATACTGAAATTACAGTATCATAAAATGGTAGTTAGTCACTGATTGTAAAGGTAACAAAAGAGTAAAAATGTAGAAAATTCGTTACGTATCTCAGACGCATGTACTATACCACTCATGCAATTAATAAGTTTTTCCCATATTTCCTTCTTGTTTGTGTCTACAAAGGTACTTATTACTCGTTACAATTATTGCGAAACAAAGCTTTGATAATAATACTCAGAAAAAAAGCCATAGTGAAAGATCTGAATATGATGACCTTTAAGCAAAAAAATATATTTTAATATAATGGCCGATATAAAATCTTCAATAAGAAAATATCGGCGGAATTTATACAAAAATTGCTGCAAATTAACATGAGCACTAGCATCGTACAAGAAGAAGGGATAGACTGATACTGCCATTCAGGAAGAAGGCCAAATCTCAGAAATCGATGATAGTGCGAGGAAGATTTTTAATGAAATGCCAAAAAACATAAGAAAGGGAGAGAAACTGAAAAGATATAAAGTGAAACTGACCGGATATATAAAACATAAGTTTTTAGAAAAAGAAAATGCTTTAATCTTGTTTATATTAGAGCATATATAGGAGTGCTTATGTATGAACTATATTAAAAATTAAATAAATTAATAACGTTTCTATATACTACAGCCTATTCGCGAATAAAGTGTTCCAAAATTTTCTAACGTGCTATTTCAAAAGAGACATTTTTGTGGCGCTTCAAACAAGGGGAGTATTATGTATGGAATAAATACTGTATTTCCTAATTTTTTAATTCTTTTTCAGGTGCTGATATTTTCAATCTTTTAGATATTTTAATTGACTCATAATGATTTGTAGAGAAATGTGTGAAGGTTGTATAGTAATAAAAACTCCGCCAATAAAAACTCAAGTTGTTTCACATTGGATTTGCGAATGATAATAATTAATAATCAAGCAGTGCGTATCCTAATCCATAAGGCTCTGAATTCAGGTAAAATTGATGATCCAAGGGAAAGAGTAGAAAGAACAGATCCCATGAAAGATTAATGCAAAAGCTTATATGATGAGCCCATCTGGTAAAGACTTCAATGCAGATCTCATTTCTGGACTGCACAAAAAATTCCACGGACCGAAATGATTGATTAAAATTTTTATGCGATTTATGATTTGAGTCAATCTCTGAAATACGATTTTGCTCCATTAAAATTCTTTGGAGACAATTCTTGACTTTCATAATTTGTGTGTACATACCATGTCTCAGAGATTCGTCGGCTTGCGTCTCACTTTACACTATACGTCAAATGTTAGTCCATTAGCCATTTATGTTCCATCTGACAATTAAATAAATTTGAATCTCCCCACCAGCAGTTAAAACAGAATAAATGTTTGTAATTTAATGCCTCCGTTTGTTTAACTTTACAAAATAAATAATTGTAGGTATTTATGATTTTAGATGACGTTTGTGCGCACTTGTCGAGACTCGCCGACGAATCGAACGTTGTGTACACAGATCTATTTCTACTAATATTACTACTAATTTATCTCCAGATCAAAATCGAAATAGGTACGTGTACCTACTGAGATTTATTTCAACTCTATATCTGAGATATATTCCATCGTGTCTTATTCCGTAGACACGGGCTATTAGTAGCGACAGATTATCCATGTCGTCATCAGCAATGTTCAGCTGAAGGTCCATTATCATGAATACTAAATCTATAAAAATGAAGAAGAAGAAGAAACATAAAAAATCCTCTTCGTGTTAGTATACGATTCATACCATCCGCATGGTGGAGTGACAAAAAATTCAGTTACACTTATTTTTGTAAATATTTTAATTCAAACATTGTGCAAAAAATTCAAGATTCAAGGTCGGAATTTTCTTCGAAGTTTTTTAAACACATGTATTGATACAAAAACCTCCATAAACAAATTAATTTTAGATAATATAGTCATTGTCTTGATGTTATTATAAACACCAAATAAAACATAATAGTGATTCAGCACGCGGAAATCTAGTGCATTTTGTTTTAGGTATTTTTCAATTTTTAATTTTATTTAGGCTTTTGATTCACGAAATTGAAGAATTATAACGCTGTAGGTTGTAATCGCAGCGAAGACCTGCAAAATTTAAAAAAAAATTAAAAAGTGAAAATTCTGAATCGTATATACAAATATGGAATCACTAAACATCTTTTTGATTAAAGAAACGTATTAAAAATATCAAAATTTAAAAAAATAATTTTAATAACGACATGTTTTTAGCTTCGAGAGTTTTTATCAATAGATAAATATTATATAATAAATACACAATTATAGGTATCAATAATAATAATTATTATTTTTATTATTTATTTTTTGAATCACAGTACAGTTGGTTATATTATTATAATAATAGGATAAAACATTGAAGCAAAGTAAGACATATATTTCGGTACCCTGCCCGCTACACTAGTATTTTACTGTATTATAGCAAACAGCACTTTTTCAGTATAGTAGTAATCAAAGTGTAATGTTCTATATACAAAAAAATATATATAAAGAGTAAAACAAAATGCACATAGGTAACATATGAATACAATGTAAAACTTCACAATACATATTCATAATGTTATACCACAAAGTTCCCGGAGTGTCAATGAAAGAGAAAACGAAGCTTAATTTAGTATAATTCTATTTCTTATTATGAAAAACCATAAATTAAATTAAAATAAACTATGACAATACCTGGAATAGAAGGGAATAATCGATGGGAAACATCCCGCAGGCTGTTATGTTCACATTTTTATGCAGCAGCTGATGGGAGAATTCAAATGCCTGAATAAATGAAAATATACTGAAGAAATTATTTTGAATATTATCCATACATTGCAGTAAACCAGTACCGATATTTAAAGTTCTGAAAATCTTTGCTTGGAAGATGATATTCCCAAAAATATCAATAAAAAATATATCTGTTGGCTGATATTGTTTTTCTTCGAGATTTCTTCCTATTAACCGATAATGATATTGGGGTGAGGTATCCATTGATAAACAATATTTTTTTTTTTATTATCAATTTCGTTTTTATTTGTGAAGATTTAGAAGTGTTTAAAATTGACAGTTTTAAATTAAATAAACAGATATTTTTTAATTAATTCATAACCTAAGTATTATATTTAACAAATTAAGATTTGTATATTGATAAAATAATAGACCTCATTGAAAATCGAAGAGACCAATGGACTTAGTCACAATCCATCAGAAATATTTAAGAAGGAAAGAAAGAGGACCCGAGAAAATAATATCCACTAAATAATGATCAAGGCGAATGCAGACAACTTCTTTATGGTATCCAGGACAGAGATACGTGGCGACCATTACACCGACAAAAACACAATCGGTTTTAATTGAAAGAAGTTAAAATGACATATGTGACGTTAAGTATCAAAGTATGACATCTTCATTTTTCGACAAAATGAGTTATGAATGTAGGTTTACAGATAATAAAACTTCTGCTAATCCTATGAAATCATAATATTTTTTACAATTCAAAATGCTTTAAATTCATAAGGATATACAATCTTATGATTTCATAGGCTTAACATAAGTTTTATAATCTATAAAACTACATTCATAACTCATTTTGTCTAAAAATGGAGATGTCACACTTCGATACTTAACGTCACATATATGAAATAATTTAATCATCTTTAATGGCCCGTGTCCACGAATGAGATTTTTGAGAGCTTTGCAACTCGAAACGATCTTTGAGATATGGATTTTGATTCCATGAGATTCCCAGGAGATAGCATCTAGCTTTCATAGTCCCTGTGTACACATCATGTCTCTTCATTTCGCGCCGTACCTCACGCCCGTCACGTACGTTAAACATCAAATAATATCACCGTTTGTCAATTGAGTGATTTTAAATGTCCGCCCAGCAGCAGTTAAATCTGAATGAAAATGAAATTAAATGAGGACTCCTCCGGCCTTTCTCTCTCACAGCCACTCAGGGGACGAAGGAGTGAGTCCATCTCACCGTCGTGGCCGTATTCCATCTATCTTGCCATTTTTCTAACGTAATATTCCTCAGTCTAATACCCAACTCCTAGTGTTGTGTCTGTAGACCTGAGGATATTGCCAAAGTAGTCCACCTCCAGGCCCCTCCTCAACGAGCGGAGCGACGGGCTCCTCGGGCTCCTCGGGCTCGAGTCTCCGATTTCTCGAAATATGCAGGTAGCACCCCCGCTAGGAACGGGAGATCCTCGCCAGATACGGTCCGGTAAGTCCCCGTAAGCGCTAGTAGGGGTACTCACTCACCTGTTCAGGACGGATGCTACAACCTTAGTACGCAGCCTATGAGCCCATACCTCGGTGACATATGTGACCTGGGCCACATATGTCGATTTGTAAACGAGGCGCATGGATGGAGATCGGATTCTCCACTCCGTCGTACTCATCATTTTCATAGATACAAAGAAGTCTGCCGTCCGATCAGACACGGCCTTGATATGAACAAGGAATTTAGAATTAATTTAGCAATTAGAATTTGAAAGATTAAATATAATACCAAGATATCGTACAACTCTTTCAAATTTCACATTCATGCGCACAATCAGGTTACGCCCCCTGCTTAAACTTCCCTTAAATATTAAGGCCACTGTCTTTTGCAGAGGCTGAGCCAATTAATTTCTGATACACCATTCCATAATCATTTCGATCGACCTGCTACTACTTTCTTCCAAGAGAAACACAAGCAATAAGGCATCGTCTGTGTAAGCCATTAGAATGCATTTGACCGGTAACGGCAGCAAGAGTAGATCGTCAAAGAGAATATTCCACAACCTGTGAATTAATCCTGTGAATAACCCATATTGGTCATTCTGGTGCTTGACAAACCGCCATAATTTATCGTCGCAGCCCGGCCACTTATTTAACTCTTCATTATATCAAAAAGATACCTAGGGCACCCCTGGACTTTCAGCTTGGAGAGTAACATCTCTCACCAGGCGTAGTCAAAGACCCCTGATATGTCCAGGAAAATTCTTAGTGCAAGCTTCTCCTTACATTCACGTACTACACATTACTAATGTTCAATGACTTATATCGTATCTTTCATCTATGGTGGTTTTAAGTGACGTCTGTGTGCACGTGTCAGATCTCGCTGTCAGATTGAACATCGTGTACAATAATATAAGATTTTGATTTCTTTGAGTTTATCTCCAAATCAAAATCTCAACACATGTACATGGATTGAGATCCATAAATCTCTGAGATTACCGCATGTCTTCTTTTGTGGACATGGGTCTAATTTACAAGTTTAATAAAATTATTTTAAAAAATATTTATGTTATACCTTACAAAATTATCAAATTAAAAGAATTTTGTTTATTATTAAGGAGAACACATTCTAATTGTAAAGTTTTAACTATTCAGAACATAGGTCTGTGATATTTTAGATACTAATGAAATATATTAATTAGAAATATATACATAAAAAATCAATTTTATCGAAAAATATTGTTGTTGCTGTCGGGATTTGAACCTGGATCTCTTTCCAATCCGGGTAAGGTGTATTAACCAATTATGCTACCGTAGACAGTACTTTGGGCACATTGATACAACTTATATATTATTAAGGAGAACACATTCTTATTGTGAAGTTGTAATTATTTAGAACATAGATCTATGATATTTTAAATACTAATTAAATAATGGAACGATCGATGTATTAATTTGAAAAGTGTAACACATAGGTTCGAAAATTTGTCGTCAATAGTACTATCTGCTGTAGCACAGTTTATTAATGCACCTTACCTTGATTGGAAAAAGATCCAGGTTCGAATCCCGGTAGTAACAATATTTTTAGATAAAATTGATTTAATATGCATATATTTTAATTAATACATTTAATTAATTTGTTTGATTCATTACATAAAAAATCATTTATAATCATAAATAATAGCCCGATATAATTCATGTACCACACAAACTTACGGCATCATTAAGTTCTTCATCTTTTGAAAGTAAAGATATATATTGCAGCAACACCCCGGTACCATTTGCCTACAAATAATTAATACATTTGAAGATATTTGTCATATTAATTTATTAAAGATCTTTTATCTAAGAAAAATAATTAATCACAGTACATACCTCAGTCTTCAATTGTTCACTAAACTTCACAAGAAAGAAAATCTTCATGAGATTTGTTAAGACACACTGTATCGGCAGAAGCGAGAAAAAGGAAACACTCGATGGGCTCGTTTGTATGTTATGCATCGTAAACCCAAATATAGTATAGTAACACGAACAAAATATGCAGACAAAACTAAATAAAATATTCATTGCAGTTTGGATGCAAATGTTGTCCTTCATATCAGTTGTTAATGTGCATAATTCAAAATGGAGATGTCTGTAAAGAGACATCTTAGAAACAGTCATGCCAACGTATATATTTGATTCATATTTATAAAATAGCCCATGCCGGTTTGTGAATATTTCCAACACATTTTTTAATTCCTGTATCCACAAATTTAGTGCTTCAAATCTGATTTTCAAAGCGTAAAGTAAAGACACTTCCTCCATCAAGCAGACATCCATGAATTGTTCAATGTGAAAAAGTGTGATCCAATAAAAAATGCATTTAATATCAAACATGTAACAATGTTTACATACGAAAATAACTATCAAAAGGAGCCAATCTGCCAGTGTTGCGATAAAAATAAATTTATTAAATTTTTGAAGACATTTGTTTTCTATGTTTTCACCAGTAAAAGTAAAATGTTGATCAAATGTTTCAAACGATTTTGTCATTTTAATATGCTTGCCGTTGTTTTTCCAATAGAATAATATAGTCATACCCATCACAAATATTGACAGACCAAATTCAATGGTTTGTATTTCTGGTTCCATGATGTTAATACTGATTTGGGTATTTGTCCTTATTATATCATAGTATATGTAAAAATACCAAACTGTTTTCACAATGCCATATATCATCCATGGAAAACTGTAGTTTTTCCATGAAAAATTAATATTATCTAATTTTCCTTTGAACTTTATGGGATGTACAGAAATACCGTAGACTCGTTTCAAAATGTCAACTGGTTGCATCGCGTGTTTGAATGAACTCATATTGATTTTCTTTGAAAACAAATTTTATTATTATACTTCTATAATAAGTTATAATAATTTACACATAAAAATATGGGTAGTATTAAAAAAAACACAAAAATTTGTAATAGTTTCTCGAAAAGTCTAGTGGTCTAGCTTCAAAAATTATTTGGTGAATAAAGTATTTTCTTTTCGTACACGTTAACATTTTTCTGTTATCTGACAAACAATCAAAAGAAAATTATTAGGAGTTAGGTAATGATCGACATTTTTTCACACGACATTAAATATTTTGAATGTAATAAAATAATTTTAGCATTACAACGTACGCTTTCTGTAATTACTATAATTTCTAGATTTATTTATGTACATAAAAATGTGTAAATAGATTCGATAATAATAACTTGAAAGACTTTTCATTGGGTTATTATTATTAGGAGAACACATTCTTATTGTGAAGTTGTAATTATTCAGAACATAGCTCTGGGATATATTAAATATGAATTAAATATATTAATTAGAAAGATACACATATAAAATCCATTTTATCGAAAAATATTGTTGTTGCGCTACCGGGATTCGAACCTGGATCTTTCTCCTAACCGGGGAAGGTGCATTATCCAACTATGCTGCAGCGACAATTGTATATCTTTTATATATATATATTTTTAATTCATATTTGGGTTATTATTATTACGAATATTAATTTCAAAAATTGATACAATTTTTAGTACGATCTTACATTACTTCGTATACAAACAAATAAACACACACATAATAAAGTGGTTGCAAACTAAACATTATATTATTTGATAAAAAAAATATTATCGTTACAATATAAAAAACAATAATGTTTTATTTGTAATATTTTTTAAATGTACATTTCAATGTAAGTATTACGTAATTAGGGTATTAATTTTCGTATTTCAGGCATTTAATTAAAGTATGAGTATTTTTTTATATCTCTTTTATATATAAGTATATTTCAGTTACGGAGCATTTCAGATCAAAATTTTAAGTAATATTTTATCAATTAGAAAGATATACATACAGATAAATTTAAATAATAGAAAAAATTATTTAGTTGCCACCGGGATTTTTTGTTTAGAATTCTATGTTGTAGCTTTATATAAAACGACCCGTATATTAAAAACGTAATTTAAAATATTCACAATGTTTACTGTAGGAAATAAATAGAAAAAACTTCCATCGTGACTTCGTTTCAATTTTTTTTTTTTTTAATATTTCAGTATTTTTTATCTTACCAGTCGTGTTGAAATGTTGAACGACTTGATCGTGTTCAGTTGCTTGCCGAAGTTTATCCAACAATATAGTAATGCCATACACAAAGCAAGCAATATATCAATGCTACACGCAATCTTTGAATATCTTTATTCATGTCAAAGCGTTTTTCATTGTCGCCGAATATTTTAATTCTATTTTTTGGAATAGAAAATATAGTCCAGGGTAATCTGTAAGTTTTGTGGAATTTATTGCTTAGATTCCCCTAGAATTTTATGGGGTATACAGAGAGTTATATGATTCATTGGTTCGACAAAAATAGTTAGATCACACAAATCATGTATTTTTTAGTAAAACAATTATGTTTATATACAGGTGGCGCTTAAATCGCTTTACCATTTAAAAATTGAATAACCTTTTTGGCGCTAATTTGTTTTTTACTGAAAATTTACTAAGAATGGATTTATTATTATTTAAAGGATTTTTTTTTTTTTCAAATATCACCGCAACGTTATTAAAACATGATAAAAAAGCTTTTATAGATTTGCGAAACATATGTCAGAGA
The DNA here is from genome assembly GCA_031772225.1 of Eubasilissa splendida. Classification (NCBI taxonomy): domain Eukaryota; kingdom Metazoa; phylum Arthropoda; class Insecta; order Trichoptera; family Phryganeidae; genus Eubasilissa; species Eubasilissa splendida. Next base: position 11,698,742 of record CM062862.1, on the reverse strand, counting down.
ACATAATATTTTATACAATTCCAGAAAATCGACTGAAAGGGACAAAAATGGGCATTCCAAAAAAGGTCAAATACCCTGGCCATATCTTCAATGAAAATAGACAAGGCGATGATGACATCGAACGATAGAAGAGATAGTTAAGCTGTCACGACGTTTCTATCAATCAGTAAGGAGGTGAAGAGGATTCTATTTTAAATTGTTCTTCACCAGGATGTATACCTACGAGCTCTCGTCGAAATACAAGCAAGTGACGTACAACAGTCTACGAATTCAATACAACAACGCATACAGAATACTGTTCGGGTGGGCGCATTATTGTAGCGCATTTACAATGTTTTACAAAGGTCGTGTGCATGGATTCGTTTCGCTTCTGAGACATCGAGTTGCTGGCGTAAAGCTGCGGCTGGAGCTCAATACCAACTCTCTAGTGGTTTAGTGCAAGCGGCGCTCTCATGAAAGGCTGGCTCCCTGACCAGAGAATGGCATCGACTGTAGAGTAGCTAAAGATACAATAATAGCTGTGACTGACATTTTGAATTATATTTTTTTTATGTATATGTGCGAAATTTATCTTTTTGTTTTTCTTTTCATAACATTTATTTATACATTTTTATGGTTATTTTGTTACTTGAATGTATTATATTGTATATATTATTTTTATGGCAAATTGGATCTTACATAAACAACCCGATCACGCTGTAATAAACACATTATTATTATTAAACATAGATCATAGATAAACAAAAAAAAAAATATATGTCACTTAGTTAAAAGTTTTCAGCAACAGCAATCGAAGAAATAATTGCGAACAATATTAAAAATTGTTGGGCGTCTTGCAGTAGAGAACATGCCTGAGACAAGATGGCAATAAGATGGAGCAACTGCCCATACGACCAGAGCCACTATGCAGTTGCTATGATAGATTTTCGAAGAACGAATTAGCCTCCATGTTCACCTAATTTGATAGCACGTGATTTTTTTCTTTGGGGCTATCTAAAGTCAAGAACTTTCCAGCAGTTTAAGGACAACATTAGAGAATAAATTTAAACGCTAGAGCAAGACATATTAAGAGCCGTCATTCAAAATGTTGTAGGTAGAGCCCGTGGTTGCAAAGCAGACAATTAAGGTCATTTATATCATTCATTATTCGTATATATATTTATAAAAATTTGTTCATTATATTATAAAAAATAAAAAACAAAAAATAAATGTATTAAATTTATAAATGGTAAAATGATTTATATCCCATTCTGTATTGTGCTTATAACATTTGTATTAGTTATTTCTGTATTATTTCATGCTCAATTTAAAGCCGTTAAGTTTTAGAAGAATTGCAGATTCCCAATTATAAAATACTATGAAAAATGAAAACGTCTTTTTTTGACAACATATAGCGTCAACGTAAATATAATAATTAAAACTAAATGCACTGCACACAACCGGTATACTTAAAAAAAACTGTATTTATTAAAATAACGCTATTTTGTAATCGCGGCAAAAAACTATAAAAAAATCTTAAAATAAAAATAAATATTTGTTTTTTCGTTAATACAAAAAAGAATGTCACTCTAGTGACTATCATCACATAGTCGTAGCAGCCTTCAATAAAAGCAACTCAGCACAAATAATGAAAAGGTAAAATGCTCTGGAGAGTATGTGCCAAGAATAAAAATGTTTATAAAACACTAAAAGCTGTTTGTTTTTAATTAAAAATGAAAGACACTATCAATGGTTGTATACATATTTATTTACATTCTAATACATATATTACATTTTGTTGCTTTGAAAAAATCTTATATTAGAATATTTGTAGAAAATCAATTATTACAAGGCGGGTTTTTTAAGTACAGGATTTTTTTTTCTTTTATCTTATCTTTACAACACTTTACTTTCTTTGGACGCTATACACCTTAAACTACTTCTCAACATAGTCACCGTCATCATTAAAACAATTGTCGTAACGGGGCACGAATTTTTGTATACCTTCGTCGTAAAACGGCACCGCTTGGGATGAAAACCATGTCTGTACTCCGTCTTTGAATTCATCAACATCATCAAAATGCTTTTCAAATCAGGACACACTTGGCGATGAATGTCGGCTGGTTTCATGTTTTAAAAAATGAAAATACGTGTGCCTATAATATTTATCATTACATTATGTACGATGGATTTTAGAAACTTTAGCGTTGGTATTCGATACTCATAAATGTATAAAGGTATACTAAACTAAGGTATACTATACATATTGCATGGCGCGGAACTTTTACTCGTAAGCTTCTGTCTTTCGTGGGGTCCAATGCATCACTTTGGCGTAGTTACGCCTCTGATGTTCAGTGTAAATGTAATATATATATATATATATATATATATTATGTACTTACTACGACTCAAGTTGTACACCTCGTAGTAGATTATTGGTGGTTCAAGAGAAACTCTTATGTGACAATTATAATCTTTATTACACGAATAATACAGTTAAAGTACAAGGTATATAACTAGTCTCGGAGCCAAACGGTGACGCTAAAGAGAACGCGCCTCGCGCGCGTCACTCTTTTATCTCCGCTCACACACGCACACATATACATCTCGCCCCGGCGGTGCGGGCGCTCTGACACACACACACATTAGCCTTTAAAAATGCTTAATTTTACGAAAATTAGTACAATTTGTTTATTCTTAAAGTTAAGTAAATTAATATATTGATATATATTGAAACAAAATTCATAATTATCTTATAAAACTTTAAAGAAAATATGTTTAAAAATAATTAATTCTTTAAAATTCAGAAAATGAGGCAGATGTGGTTGATGAAGTGCTTCGATCATTTTTTCTAATGTTTAACTGCTCGATTAAACAAGTCACTTCCATCTCATTAAATAACAGAAGATTGAAAATGTGAAGATTGATTATAACTTATAAATTATAATCTGTGTAGTAACATAAATATCTATCGATTACATATTAAAATAAAATTAATAATGAAGATGAAAAATAATGATTATATAAATTAATCACCGGGAAAAAATAATACTCCCTGAATGAAGCTAGCTATATAATGTTTTTTGTTTATTTTCATTTATTAAATCCGTTAACTATCTGTTATTTTAATTATATTTAAAAAAATTGTTTAATAATATATGTTTTCAAAATATTATTCAGAGTAAAGACAAATTAAAATAATGTTTTAAAATTATTTCGTTTTGCTGGATTTAAAAAATATATATTATTACTAAGCATCTATAAATTGTCAATAAAATAACAAATAAAATAAATATTGAATCGATTCATAAATATATGCAGTTTTACTAATGATTTTTTTTTTTCTAATTCCTTTCTCAAAAAAAGTATTAACTTCTGAATGATTTAAGAAAGTTTTCCAATTCAATGCATTTTACAGAGGTCTAAATTTATTAGAACAAGGTCCGGATAACAAGGAGGGTGTAATAAAACTAACACATTAACAACAACATTACTATGTGACATGGTTGAATTATTGCTCTCAACATTACCTATGTGACATGCTTGAATTCAAAATAGGACGTAGCAAAGATGCATTTTTAAATCGTCGGATTCAAATGTAATAGTTGTAAGGGGTTTTTTATCTTATAGAATTCAAGGTAGCTCAGTAGGAAGAACAGTCTTTTTTATCTCGATGTGCAGTTAGTAAACGAAGTCTGATTCTAAGAGTAAAGAGTGTTAAGGTGGAATGCTTTCTCAAATAAAAACAGATTTAAGGAAAAATAACATATATTTTATAATTTAGACAGATATGATATATTATTAAGGAGAACACATTCTTATTGTGAAGTTGTATCCCGGTAGCGCAAAAATAATATTTTTAACAAAATTGATTTTATATGTATATATTTATAATATATACATTAAATTAGTATTTAAGATATGATATAGACCAAAGACTGATAAGCTGGACGTAGTTTATAATCCTGAAGCTGATAACTAGTGATGGAAGAGTGAAATGAATACTTAATATGTAGTTACAGGGTCCACTATATAAATGTACATAAAAGTTTGATAGAATGCAAAATTACCCAAAACAATATTTTGTTCAAGGATACAAAAGCACTTAGTCGAAGTAAGGGACGAACGGTTATAAAAACTCGGTATTGTTAGACGCAGGTGTACCGACACAGTGAGGGTACAGCAATAAAGAGATGCGGCGAACGTGACTAAAGTCACGTCCGCAAAATGCACCTTAAGGGATGCATCACCATAGGCGACCAGTCTTCTGATATTCTCCACCGGGATAAGTGGCTCCACCTAAAACGAGATTTTATTTTCAATCAGAAAATAAAATCTAATCGTCTCTAAAAGTATCAAGCAAGCGCTTTATAGATTGTAATTCCGGGTAAAATTTAAACTCAAGTTTAAGCTTAGACTGTGATGTTCTCTGCGATTAATCGTAAATGTAAAAGTATCAAAAAGGGTCCCGCTGGATCTATAAAAAGTTGATAAATATAATCGGTGTAGCGAGAACAGACTGTCGCTATAGCATAAGAATATCGCGTCTAGAGTCCCGGTTTGCCAAAATAATTGGGCATCGTCTTGTCATCAACTACAAGCCTGAACTCCGTCACCCTACGCTGGCACCACAAGAAGCTGACCACATTTAACGTCCAGGATCCAGGACCATCCTAAGAGGTAATCCCTTACGTGAGGGACCTGAATAATCTACATCAGATAAGCGTCAACATAGACAATTTGGCAGAGAAATTAATGCTGGCATGATGAACACAAATACTTAATGTTAATTTTATTGTAATTATTTTTGATTAGCCTTATTTATAAGTATTAAGGTAAAGTGCTCATTTTCCACTTTTAATACATGCAAGTATCTTAAAAAGTTACAATTGTTTATGCCGCACGGCTGTGCATGGTGCACTATAAATATTATTTCTAAACCAATGATTCTAGAATCTGTTTTCAAGTTATTCGGGAGATAGTTACACCGGAATGGGATTAAGTGGCTCGACAACTAGAAAGCAGGAGGACGAGCAGGACGACGAGCGGGATGGCGTCAGGATGATGTGCAGAGTGACGACAGATGAATACACATTTCGCCAAGGATACAAGTAAATATCCGTAACGGTGATCACCAGACGAAATCTGGGTCGTACGGTGTGACTACACTTGGGAGTAGTCAGTGACCGACCAATGGTCGTAGCGGGTTCAAAATGCGACCACGAGTGCAGAGAGGTATCGACCAATACAGTGAAAGATAATATCTGTTGATAACTGCGAAGATGTATGCAGTATCTACTCCAGATGGTATATAGGTTTGATGATTCCACAGGATATTCTATCTTGTATTCTATAACGATTGATTAACGGTAAAATGAGATTATTTGCGGCATCCTCGGTGTTACGGACCAGAGACTACAGGTCTTAAGAGAGCAAGTTGCGTGTAAGTACTGATTGTATCGATGGGTCCACACTGTACAAAGTACTTCAATGAACTAGTTCTTATTACTCACGCTTCGCAGTTCGCACCTTTTAAATCGTGATGACGCTTCAATAGTTCAATACTTTACACCATATTCACACACACTAGCAAATAACTTAGTTGCCTGCAACGAAGCTCTCACTCAGCAACGCACACAATTAACTGCAAACTGTGAATGTATATAGAACGAGAGAAAGAGTTTGCCGCTCACTTCATGTAGTTCATTGAAGTATGTACTTCGCGAAATATCACACTACACACTTCGCTCATCGTTTTTCACTTCAGATACTTCATTTACGATTTAAATAACGTAAAATAAAATAATAAAGTAGTATCAATGTGTCCAAAATTTAATAAAAATGAATTGATAATTCTGGCGTCTGCTATCAGTTTACTGAAAGGTATTTGAGATTTTGTAAAAATAAGGTAGATGGCTCTTTCAAATAATGGAACGATTAAATGTATTAATATCAAAAAGGTAACATATAGGTTCGAAAATTGTCGCTAAAAATATTGTCGCTGTAGCATAGTTGGATAATGCACCTTCCCCGGTTAGGAAAGAGATCCAGGTTCGAATCCCGGTGGCACAACAACAATATTTTTCGATAAAATTGATTTTATATGTATATCCTTCTAATTAATATATTTAATTCATATTTAAAATATCACAGACGTATGTTCTGAATAATTACAACTTCACAATAAGAATGTGTTCTCCTAAAAAAAAATTAAATTATGCACTATTAATTGAACAATAAAAAAATCTTACCCTTCAGGTAGAGTGATTCACATACGGCTACATTTTTAGTCTGACACGTCTGGCGACGGTTTGAAAACAAACTATTGGTTTCAACTGTTTTTATAACCTCAGACACCGAATGTGATACCAACCTGAGGGTAACTATTTGTGAAATGTCAAGGTGCTTGACAAAAATAAGTGACGGGGCAATTGTGTACGCGACCCCCATTTATAACGTCATATTATATATATAGCCAGAAAATTTGAAACTGCAGCATCTGTTAGGTTAAATGTTGGTTAATAAGGTTGTATGTTTATTGCGGTACAGACACCGCAATTAAAACTAATATTAGGTCCCTCTATTTTAAAATGGAGTGACTAATTATGTGAAATTCAGTACATAAAAATTATTTGTCAGTGGTAAGTAAGCAAGTAAAAAGGGTTAGTTAATTACAAGGGTCCCCAAATTTATTTAGATTTATTTATCATTATTTATATATTACGGTGTATTCTTACATGTCTTTAATATGCCAAAAATATTATAATCATAATTAAAACATCAAAATAAATATCGATCAACATTAGAAAGTAATTATGTCACTCTTTTTGCAACTCTGTGACATAAAGAATGAATATTAATAGTCGTATCATATTCACCTGTTCTTTAATTTACAAAATTTTAAGATTGTGCATTAAATATATAAAAAGGTTATTGACTATTATTTATACGATGAATTCAAACAATAATAAAAAGCAAACGTTATTAAATATCATTATTACATATTATTTTTGTTTGAAAAGGTCACTAGGTGAATTCCATAATTGTAGATGGTTATATAATTTAATTCTTACAATATACGAGTGTATGTACATTATTGGTAAAGATCAGTGAGTTGCCCATCTACTTATCCATGGCACACAGTGAAACACGATGACGCTTCGACGAAGCGTGTATTCACTTCCGCGTGAACTGGATTTATGAACAGGTCAAACGAATAATTCGGTACGTTAAACTATTGTTAAGTTATTTCTTTCTGCCTCGGCTTCATGTTCAGGGGGGAGGCATCTAGCCTAACTGGTTCTTTTTTAAATATTGTCAAGTCAAATCAAATTGTTATGAAATAAAATAATATTTTTTTATAAGAAAATTTATTATCTATATTTTATGATACTTGCATGTGTTAAAAGTGAAAAATGAGCAATTTGCTTGAACACTTATTAATAAGGCTATTGTAACATAATTATATTTAAATTTACATTAAATATGTGTGTTCATTATGCCAGCATAAAGTTGTCTACCAAATTGTTAATATTGACGCTTGTCTGATGTAGATTATGCAGGTCTCTCACGTAAGGAATTACCTCTTAGGATGGTCCTGGATCCTGGACGTAAAGTGCGGCCAACTGCTGGTGGTGCCAGCGTAGGGTGACGGAGTTCAGGCTTGTAGTTGATTGACCACAAGACGATGCCCAATTATCCAGGCAAACCAAGACTCTGGACGAGATGTTATTATGCAATAGCGACAGTCTGTTCTCGCTACACCAAATTATATTGATCAACTTTTTATTGATCCAGCGGGATCCTTTTTGATACTTTCACATCAACGAATAAAAGTAGAGTACATCACAGTCTAATCTTAAACTCGAGGCGCACAGTTTAAATTTTCCCCGGAATTACAATCTATAAAGCGTTTGCTTGATATTTCAGAGACATTGGTTCTATTTTCAAATTGAAAATTAGATCCTATCTTTATGGAGCGAGTTATCCCGGCCGATATTTTGTGAAGATTAGCCTGCCTAAGATGATGCATTTGCCGACGTGACTTTGGTCACGTACGCCAGTTTTCCTTCCTTATTGCTGTACCCACGTTGTGTCGGTGCACCTGCGTCTTTCAATACCGAGTTTTATTAGCCTCCGTCCCTTACTTCGAATATGTATTCGATTATGTATCGTGTTTACGTATCCTTAAACAAAATATTATTGGGTAATTTCGCATTCTAATACTATCTAGTGGTTTTTTTTATTAAACTAACAATTAACACACGTCTAACGTTTAAGATCATCGCTAAACTACGCACGAAAGAAAAGTTTCATAAGGTTTTTTTTGTATTTGTAATAATATTTATGAATATAAAATTTGTGATGCTTATGTTCTAGCAATCCATTTTAACTCAAAAATTTCAGAGTAAAATATTAAAATTACTTCATATTATTATAATGAATAGTTGTTGATATATTATATAAATATTTGGTCAGATTCGGAATATAGACAAAGAACATTTTTAATCCCATTAATTCATATATTAAAATACAATTCACACTAGTAATAGAAAATAATTCGACCCTAACTTTTTGGATCCAACACAAATTTTTAAAAAAAATACATTTAAAATTTTTCGAAAACCAACTATTACTGACATGATCACACATAGTAAATTTAATTATTTTTTATCACATTAACTTTTCAGCGTTCCACTCAATGATACACCGTCTAGTTAATATTTTTATATCTAATTTCTAATTTAATTAAATACCATTAAACAAATTGCACTTAATAACGGGCAGAATACAGAATTAACAGACACGGTTTTTAATAAATAATTGTAAAATTACTCATAAATTCCAACAACAGTGATGGTAAATTTAATAATTCTAGTATTTACAAACTTAGCTAAAAGAATTGTACAGCTTTCTATATCCGAAAAACTGTTTCAAAATTTAAATATAAGAGTCAAAGAACATTTAAGAGATCTAAATATTTAAAAAAATGGTTTTTCAGTATTTTACAATCATTTATTAAAATATACTTTTGATAAAAAATTTGTACTTTATGTTTTACGTATAAACAATGTTGGTGTTAAAATGAATAATTTAGAATCATTAGACATAAGTAATAAAGCATGTTGAACTAACCAAAATATTATAAATAACCAACTAAATTTAAGCACCATTCCAAATCGTAAAATTTTCTCCTATAATTTTAGAACATTAAATCAATTTCTACATCTTTTATCATCATATTAACTTAAGTTAGGTACTAGATTTAATTATATTTTAATTTAATTAAATTTGAAATCGTAAGATCATTTTGACATATTATTTTAGTTAGTTTTTTCATCTTATTGAAGGAAAAGGTATTTCTCGAAACCGATTGAATATAAATAATTCACAGTAATTTATATAACAAAGTTAATAAACCATTTATGACTAAAAAATGATCCTTAATGAATTTTCTTTAAATATAAAAAATATTATATTTTTCATTCATCTTATGTCAAATTGCATAGTTTAGATTTAAGATCTCAGCCCCTTCTTGAGCCTTGCGATTCAGTAATTTGGTAAAAAAGTTACATCCAACGGAACATAAATATTTCATTAACTTTTTTTTTAGTTTTTAACCACTATGAGTTTATTATATTCACCAACCGGTTTCGAAAAATACCCCTTTCTTCATCAGGGGGATTAAAAATATATCAAATAACCACAACGTACGTTAAATATTAAATATATAATCGGGATCATTCCCACGCACATATTTCCGATTTAGTATCGTTAAATTCAGTGAATAAAATTTGATTTTTAATCCACTTAAAAAGATAGTATCTCTTTTATGTAGACACGAAATGTTCAAAGTATAGTATTACTATCACTAATACTATGTATACCCTGAATATGTAACGGTCAATAAAGTAAATAAAGCATTTAATTTCATATTTTTAATACTTGGATTAATAAATTTGTTATTGAGAACACATTCTTATTGTGAAGTTGTAATTATTCAGAACATAGATCTATGATAATTTAAAAATTAATTAAATGTATTAATAAGAAAGATATACATATAAAATTGATTTTATATGTATATCTTTCTAATTAATACATGTAATTAGTATTTAATAACTTTGTGGTAGGACATTTTAATAATTAATATAAATTCCTTAATATATAAGTAGTTAATTAAGTAGTCTCAGGCCGGTTGGTTAATTACATAAATCTCAGAGGTTATTATATTTATTTGAATGATTATAATTTAATTTCATATATAATATTTTACAATATTCTAATATATATATAAATGAAAAAGACTCCAATTTGGTCCTGCTGTAATTAAATCATGTTAAAGAATTTAATTACTTTTTTATCAGTATCGTCGAAATTTTTATCAAGTTTACAAACTATTTTACCATTTTCAAATGCATTTTGCTTTATATTCTTCTAAAATAAGAATATTATCATACATGTGTTGACTCAAACCTCAATTAATAACATTTCAGGTTCCATATTGAATCATTGTCAAATTTCTCATTGTTTCCAAAATCAATCTAGAACATTGTTTGACACAACAATATCATTTTGATTTTATATATGCAAAAATGAAAATTAATATATTTACTCAGAATTAAAAATTATTTAAATACGGATAATTCCCGATTTAAGGGTTCCGTTTCTGAAGGAGCTGACGCAAAAGTAATCAGCGTTAAACGAACCGAAATAATAGTCAATAAGTTAGGTACCCTAAAAATACCCATACCTACCTATAATAATGCTGTATAAACTATATATATTGCGCTTCGTCACTATTGGTTCTGTTATTGTCAGTAGCCTTTAAAAATACCAATGTGGTCTTAAAAAAATCCGCTAGATGGCAGTACAGATTAGCATAAAATTATAATGAATATTAATATTCATTTACAATCCGTCCGAATTGTGCAACAGATGTCACTGATTAAGATATCGTATATTCACTTAAGATTTTAAGTAAAAAAAAATTACCTGTCCACATTATTTCATTTCTTTAAGTTCACTATATCCTTCCTGTTAACGCTTTTCATATCATTCTGACTATAATTATAACAATTTAAGATAGCTCTAGGTGTACGTATATATACATAATGTATCATTTTATTAATATTTTGATTACACTACATACTGCATTGTTAAAGCAATATAACAAGATATAGATTATACGGAGACTCTGGCCGCGCAGAGGCCACTATATTAGAATTATAATATTGCCATATCCTAATAGACACTAGCTGACACTAGCGAAAGTAATTTCGTCCGACTTTCGGCTGCCGGCAACACTTGTTACTTGTTGCTAGGTCCCGCAAGCTATAATATATTGGCCCCCAACGCGGTCAATGATGGCCGACGCGCGACCACCATTGATCGCAAAATAAATGATTTTTTTATTAAATATAAAACATAATTAGCAGGTAGGTAAAATTTTCTTTAAAAATTACAAAGTTTATCTTTAAAGTCAATAAGTTTTAATGAAATATTTCAGTAAATTCATTGCCACCATCAGCATGACCTACAGAATTTACGATTTCGTCAATCCAGCGAGTTTTATGAAAGTCACTATCAGCTAGTATCACTAGATGACTGCATTCATCCTACGATTGTCTACCCTCCGAGCGATATGGTGTACCCAGTGCCATTTCATTTTCTTGGCGTGTTCAATTAAATCAACTACTATCGTATCTTATCTCTTGTTTAATGGTGAGTGAATGTGGTGTTAGTCCTCGCGAGTTCGTAATAGACTTGTGGGGGTGATTTCTGATGATGAGAATGAAACGCGTGGTTGGTGTCGAGTTGTTTTTTTGTAGGAAAGAAGAATACAGGAGAACGTGAAATATGAAGAGTGAGAGGAGCTAATCGGCGGCGCTCAGACTCAGACTCGTCATAGCAAAGCGGAAGGACTGTCGTCGGTGAGCGATCGGGCCAGTTAGGTGGCTAGTTCTCCGCTGAAGTCAGGAACCTTGATACATATATCGGCTGGGAACGGCGGCGAATTTATATCGCCGTCCCCGTAGATGCTTATGTTATTTAAACGTTGTAAGTAGTTAGTTGCAAAGCAAAAATAAAGAATATAATGTGGAGGTCTATCGCCTCGACAATCTGCACGCACCCTGCATACACCTGGGAGCAAAACGGGGCTCTAATTAACCTCAAAAACACGCCTTGTACCGGCTCCGAATAGACAATAATATATGCGCCGCAGCCAATCACGGAGACGGCCTTAGCGCGTCACTTCTCTCGACTGCTTCGAGAGAAGTTCATTAACCAACGCTTCATGTGTTTCAAGCATCAATAAACATCGTCCACTATAAGTAGTATTTTATCGTTCACACTGATCTGGCCACACACACACTCCGCATTATAATTCAATCGAACATGTGGATGAAATATAACGGGACATTCATTTACTCACGCTTCACACTAAAGCACATTCTTCTGATCCATACATATTTTGACAAATAAACGTTAACATTATTTAATTTTCCCATAATAACGTAATATATATATATAAATGATATATAAAATTACAATACATGTTTTCACAATAAAATTTGCATAATACTGTTTCGAAAATGATTGAAACGATTCGTCATTCAAGGGCTGCTTGGCGAGAAACCGTAAAAGTGACTTCCAATAATACGCGCTATCAACAGTGGGTACCTACTCAAGTCATTGTTATAGTTCCCGGAAGTTTATGAAGTATTTCAAAGAGTATATAATAAAATATTTATTGATTTCAGCAGGATTTTACTCAACATCCATTCATATACGCGATAAACGATTTTTATTATTTATATTTGTATATTAATAAACACACAAGTCCAGGTGTCTCTTTTCACACTCATATATAAATATTAATATGCAGTTTTTAAATATTTTGTTATACATATTTTAAATATGCATCCATCGGAACACAGAATTTTTTGTCTAGTCATAATACAATGATTTCAATACCCAACAAAAAAAAATTGAACTTGGTGAGCACATTTTCGCGGATAATAAAAGTTCCTGGTTCAAATTTCTATGTGTATATCTTTCTAATTGATTGATTTAATTTGTATTAAACATATCACAGAACAATGTTCTGAAAAACTGCCACTTCAGAATAATAGTATGTATAAATATAATAAGATGTTTTAAATATTAATTAAATGTATTAATTAGAAAGATATGTATATCTTTCTAATTAATATATTTAATTCATATTTAAAATGTCACTGATCTATGTTCTGAATAATTACAACTTCATAATAAGAATGTGTTCTCCTAATAATAAGATGTAGTAAATTCCAGGGAACCAAAATCACTTTCTATCATAAAAGAGACAAGGATTTGCTTAGTTTTTTTTTTCATGGAATATAATCTCATATCCTTGTCGTGAATTTCTGTTAAAAATAGGTCTTCCAGAATACAAATCAAATTGAATGGTGACTTTTTATAGATAGCTCCAAACAAAATCTCAAATGTGTACTTTTACATAATGGCAACATGTATGGCTCAATTCGTATTGGTCATTTTACAAGTATGAAGAAGAATTACGAAACTATCTCTTTAGTATAGGAATAGATTAAGTATCAAAAAATATGTGGGTTATGTGTGCAGATTTTTTTTCTTTTTTTTTTTAATTAGACTTGCGTACAAATGGTAAATTTTCTACTTAAACAAAGTGGTCACACAAAATATCATTTACCTCTGGGATTGAAAATATTATTAATAAAACTTTGGCCGAAAACGAGAAAATTATCCTACCACTATTGCATATAAAGTTAATGAAACAGTTTGTTAAATCATATTAACAATATTTATTCAAAAAATCCTTGAAAAAAGTATAGAAAAGTTAAAAGCTGGGATTTTTCATGGATCTCAAATCAGAGAGCTCGTAAATAATTACTCATTCATCAATTGTTTTAATGATGTTGAGTCCTTTATACATCATTGGAATTTTTACGTCTTTCTTATGTTGTGTATCTTCCATACGTCTTAATCTTTTGGTTAATTAACTTAATTAAACTGGCCTTGCCTCGGTAGTTTTTGCAAGACTAACTTAAATCAAGAAGTCAAATCATCAAGAACAAATACCATGAAGCGAAACAACAGTACTAAATAAACGGTAGATATATGCAAAAATGAGATGCGAGCAATGCAAAGAAGAATATTCAGTATTCCCCTTAGAGACCATTAGAGAAATAAATGCATTAGAGAATAAATAAACATAACATACGTAACAGAGAGAGCAGATCATCTAAAATGGAACTGAACAGGTTACGTGATGAGACCCCGTGGGGCCGAAGTCACTATTGGAGCGGCAACCGAAACAAGACACAGAAATGTAGGTTATCCTAAGGTGAGAGAGTCAGACGACATTAAATATGTTGCAGGAACTCGATAAAGACACCTGGCGCAAGAATGATTGGAGGAGAATTAAAGAAGCCTAAGTCCAGTATTGGAATATTAAAGGACGTCGATGGTGTATCTTCTTATACGCGATCTGCGTATGCTTCTGAAATTACCCGATTATCTGAAAAATAGTTATATTGGATCATTTCAGGATATTAGATTTAACAACTTATAACTATCTACCTTCCATGCACTCTATACTCTCTAACCATTTCAATTCATAATTACTTCGCTTACTTTAGTTTCACTTATCTCTATAATTTATTCTGAATGATTCAGAGATTCATATCACAGTTGCAGAAATTCTTCTTTCTGAGGTTAAATATAAGCTTGTTTTTCAAATATTTCTAGAATTGAACATACACTTAAATCCACATCACTACCTTTTTAAAGGGTATTTAATATTTTAGCATAACCTCTCATATTCGCTACGATTCACTGCAATACTATATTTAATTAATGACCTATTGAGGTGTGTTCAGATAAAAGTATGTGTTTTAAATAAGTTATGAATAAACATTATATATTCGTGAAAATGTATTTAAAACTCTTTTAAATTTTAGGGATACATTTAAATTTTGTAATATTATTTAAAGGAAAAATAAATTGTTTTTATATGTTTTGTATACTTTGTATACGTTTAACTTTACCTCTTAAATTTGCGAATTCTCCTCTCCTTGATACACGCAAGGAAACTTTGCAAAAAATATTCATTTCATGTTAAATGCTTCGGGCGAGTTATTTCTCCATTAAAATTATATAACCAAGTCCGTTTCATAAAACGTTATACTTTATTTATATCTAGCTGGAATGGTTGGGATTCCATCCAGACATCTTTCAGGGCTGGCGGAAACCTTTTCCTTACACTCGCATACTGCCCACTTTATTAAGGCATCATTTATCACCAAAGGGTAAATATTCAAAATATTGCATTAAGCACTGTTTTATATTAATTACTTCACAATTGTACTGAGTTACATTAAAGATAAATAATTATACTCCAACATAAGATTCGCAGATGATACAATTTGAGGAAGAAATGGCTGAGTAAACTATGACTAGAAATACATAAAAATCAAACAAAACTCATTATCGTTACTAAATTCGAAACATTTACAAAAAAATTACAAACTTGAAAGACTATGAAAGTTTATATTCCTTGGTACTCATATTTCAATACATAGATGTCAAACGGAAATCTGATGACGAATTAGAATTAAACTTATGAAGATATGAAGAAATCGATATATCCTAAAAAGGACTGTTTATTAAAATCTAAAGTATTCTCCATAGCACTGCAAGGAATTAAAACCTGAATATCAAGAAATAAGGGAAGGAATATATTAGACGCCATTGAAATATGATGCTGAAGACAACTGCAACGTATCCTGTGAACTGTGAATATTACAGAAAGACTATTAACAAGGTGTTGGAGAAGGACTGTTGCATACTTTTGATATGTTAGAATCTCGAGAAGCTTGTGATTGTGAAGTTGAGAAAAGCGAGTGAGGGGGGGACGTTTTCCTGCAATATGGATAGACTAAATAGAGATGTTATGGGGTCATCTTTAAACGGTGCGATCAACATGACTCGATACCGGGAGGAAAGGAGAAGAAATGTGCATCAAGTTCAGATGACCTCGATGCACAGCAATGAACACACGATGATAAAGAAGAATATGCATAAAGATGTAAGATCCTTAAAGAGTTACCACTTTAATTGCGGTCTCAAACATTATATTACCAGGTTTCTTTGTATGTATTTCTGCATGACCGATTACACTCTTTCATACCATCTGACGGCGAGATGCACGAATTTCTCCATTTTACAGGAACCGAACATCAAGAATAGACTCTCAACCATTTTCCTAAGACGAATCCTTCATTTTTTTTTGGGCATCTTGCGAAACGGAAAGATTTCTTGGATAAACTTGTTGTGGTAGGCCACGTCGAAGGATGAAGATGAAGAGGATGATCTCTCACCCGTTGGAACGACCAAGAGTGGAAAAAGCAAGTGAAAGAGCATAGTCATGCATAATGGTTTCCCCATTGCAATGAAATTTTTGAAAATTTCTGTAATCTTCTGAAGATTTGCCCCAAGATTTTTTCATTATAAATCACTATTAATTTAATTTTGACGTGCCTGTGGTTAACACAATTGCCTACTGATGTAGTGGACGTGAGATCAGCAAATTAGTTATATTTTCACCGCGTAAGCGTTTAGCTTAGATTGAAAATAGTAAAAATATTAATCTGTAACGTATTCCGAGTACGCATCTCATTTTTGTTTTAATAATTATAATTTATTTAAATCAAATTCATATTAAATCACAATATTTACCCAGATCCAAAACTGTAGTTTAGTTTATTTATTAATATTTTTCTGGTATAATTTGTTAGTTTTAGTTTATAAATTAAATTTAGAAACAAAAATAAAGATAACTATAAATCTCATACAACTATTAATTATGGACGGTGTGGCGTATGGATGTTGGAAACTCTACTTGCCAGCATACGTAAAGTTTTAAATATTAAGAAAAAATAAAATTAAATGATTGGATTGTCTTCTTATCGAAGATCGTCGAACAAATTACAGTATGCCGATTTATACTGTATAAATGGTTAATACCTCAACTACGTAAAAAGTTAAGCATGAAAGAGTTGCAACAGAGAAATAGCCAGTTAAACAATGTCTAACGACCAGCGCAAAGGAAAAAAACTTAAATATGCTATGTGAACTATGAAAAGTGTATTTAAACCTGAAGCATTAGTAAAACATACCTGCAAAGGGTCAAGAATTCATGTTTAAAACAGGTCAAGTGATAAATGGCACTGTATAGTTAAAACAATGAAAGAATAAGATGTTTAAGATATTCAACATTTTGGATATTGAGCTACTTACTAAGGATACGTAGTCAAGATAAGTATTTCTGTCTACGCCCCTGCTACCTTCTATGTATGTATCATCCCCTGAATAATAAGTCGTGAGAGATCATATTTCTCATTGCGGAGAATATCCGTATTTAAACAGATTTATTTCTAAATAAAAATATAACGATCTATTTTTAATGAGATATCTTGTACTTGGAAAAAGTGAACATTTTTTTACCGGTTAGCCTTCATAATATATTGAATGAAACATAATATGTATAAATATTAATAGTAAATTGATATTAATACACGCAATTATAATAGGTTGATTCATAAATTTGTGGCGTTTTACTACTAAAATTGACTATTTTATCAAAAAAATGTTACAATCAATTTAATTACTAATTGTGTGTTCTTGGACATATTCAAATATTGCCAATAATATACTGGTGGTAATAATGTACGATCCCCAAAATCATATCAAGTATGGATCGAGGACAATAGAAAATGTTTTTCGTACAATTAAAAATAAAATGCCCAGGTCTTTACAAAAGAGCACGTTTTCTCCTAATTTAGAAGAAATTATTAAAAAATGGCTTATAGAAAATAACAAGTCTTTCCTGTAATAATGATATTGTATTGGTGACTAATTAATTGTTATGTTTTTAAGTTTATTAAATGTAACAAATAGATATAAATGTACCTGAAGACAAACGTCTATCAAGACGTTTTGTGGGTCTAGTGTTAATTAAAAAAAAAAAAAAATGAATATTACAAAATATATAAATGTATATATAATTAAAAATTATAGATTTTTCATGCGTATTCTAGTATAATGTGTTAAAAACATTACACAGATATAGAATATTGCTTTAAATAATATCAAAAAAATATTTGGATTCTCGTTGTGACATATATGCTGTTTCAGGAAATGAATTATCAA
Source organism: Eubasilissa splendida (assembly GCA_031772225.1). Lineage (NCBI taxonomy): Eukaryota > Metazoa > Arthropoda > Insecta > Trichoptera > Phryganeidae > Eubasilissa > Eubasilissa splendida. The sequence goes on along the minus strand of CM062862.1, from coordinate 11,680,529 downwards.
ATTTAGTCCATAGATGTCAAAAGTGTAGTGAGTCCACATATTAACATATATACAACTTTCAAAAAATTGATAGATATGGAGATTGATTAATGGGTGAGAATGATGAAGGTTATATTTATATAAAGTGATCACTTAAGCCAGCCGAAGACAGGTCGTAAGCCCTGTTCCATATATTTCCATTAAATACTATAAAAAATAGTTTCGTCTTTATGAGATATCTATTATTTATTTAATTAATTATGTTTTACATTAACCATTATTACATACGACTTGTTTTCATTTAGATGGCAATTTATTTTTTACTTCCACAAACAATTTTGAAGTTTAAATGAGAAATGGTATTGATAAAACGCCATGATCTTTGGCATCGTTATGAAAAGTTATCCAATTCAATGTATTTTTCATTGATCTAAGGTGAGGTCAAGTTTCTGCTGTATTCAAAATAAGTAGAAGCCATAATAATACAAGTTATTAAGGAGAACACATTCTTATTGTGAAGTTGTAATTTTTCAGAACATAAGAATGTGTTCTCCTTAATAATATGAGTTGTATCAATGTGTCCAAAATTTAATAAAAATGAGTCGATAATTCTGGCGCCTGCAGTCGGTTTACTCAAAGGTATTTGTGATTCCATAAAAACAATGTAGATGGCTTTCAAATAATGGAACGACAGATGTATTAATTTGAAAAAGTGTAACATATAGGTTCAAAAATTTGTCATGAAAATACTGGCGCTATAACACAATTGGTAGAGTACTTCCCAGGATTGGAAATAGAGATCTAGGTTCGAATCCCGGTAGCGCAAAAAAAAACACAATATTTTTCGACAAAATTGATTTTATATGTATATATTTATAATTAATACATAAAATTAGTATAATACAAGTTGTTCACAAAAATAATAAACCACTTATTTACGTATAATTGTACTAAATTGTACGTATTTTACGTAATTGTACGTATAATTGGACGTATTGTACGTAATTGTACGTATAATTGGACGTATTGTACGTAATTGTACGTATAATTGTACTTGTACTAAAAATTATCAAAATAAATCTAAAAATGTCGACAAACAAACAAAATTGTCAAATAAAGAAAACACCCAAACTTATCGCAATAAACATTCGCTTGCTATAAATAACTAAAATAAAATCAACTTAAACATACTCCATATATATCTTATATATCTACAAAACAGCATTTAATCTAAATCTGAAATCGGAGATAAATAAAAATTATTTATTTTTAAAGATAATACAATATTACGTGTATTTTATTACAAATTAAAATGAAATATAAGATAAACTGTATAACACATTTCACCAGATAGGAAAAGGTTCAAGTTCGAATCCCGATAACAACTAAAATATTTTTTCGATAAGTTGATTTTTTCTGTATAATTTTCTATACGTATTAAATAATATTTAAATAAAACAACAGTACGATTCAATATAGTTACAAAACTCATTGACATAATATAATATCGTAAAAAGGGGAATTTAAATATATAAAACTATATACAGAAGATTTTTTTTTTGGAATGCGTAATACAAAAAAAATTAAATAACCTTTTTGCAATTCGAGCCTGTCTTGGATTTTTTCTTACGAAGATTGCTTTGATTTGAATTCCTTGTAATATGTTTCTCCAATCTATATTTCTGTAACTTTCTCGGTAGTCCTTCTCGCACCCCCCGATTCAATCCGTTGACCAATGGAGGCAAGAATTTAATATTAAAGTTAATATAGAATTTATCCGATATATACATACATGTATTTCGGACACTGTTGATAACATTCTAGGGTTGCCTTAATATGTGTGACGTATTATATATATATATTTCTTCCAGAAATTAAAATATTTTCAGGATAACATAAAGCATCATCAATAAATCGCACATGTATTGTAAGAGAGCAAAAAATAATGGATTCACCATGAAACCCAAATTAAGATCGAGCTTTGGTCAATCTTCCTATGGAGGCTCTGAACGTGCCTGGGTGTTAAGCCAGGCTCTCAACAGCCATAAACATTTCCAGCACCGACGTCAGGCGGCATGCAATAATATCATGCGGCAATCATCACACACACACACGAGCATCACTCGCTTACCTGCCGTCTTCCCGACCGCAAACTTTAGATCAGCCTTCAGTGGCTACTCGCACGCAAATTTAACAAAACAACAATGTTAATTAAATTTAGTATCAACCGCAAATAGTTTCTCTTCATATAACCGACTCGTCTGCCATCATACATATTTCTCACACTTCGCAATCATTCGAACATAGTGGAGAACTGGGAGATATAGGTGCGCAAGTTCCTGCGTTTACAACCTTAAAATCAACACACATATACCTCTACACAATCCACACTGTATCTCACCATTAACATAATTAAAAAACCTAAATCTGATGAACCCATAATACGTATGTTTCTGGTAACCAAAACCTACAATATTTTGCCAAATAATAAGAAACATTTTAAATATGAATTAAATATATTAATTATAAATATATACATATAAAATCAATTCTATCGAAAAATATTGTTGTTGCGCTACCGGGATTCGAACCTAAATTTCTTTCCTAACCGGGGAAGGTGCATTATCCAACTATGCTACAGCGACAATATTTTTAGCGACAAATTTTCGAACCTTTTTTATATTAATCCATTTAATCGTTCCATTATTTGAAAGAGCCATATACAACAATATTTTTTGATAAAATTGATTTTATATGTATATCTTTCTAATTAATATATTTAATTCATATTTAAAATATCACAGAGCTATGTTCTGAATAATTACAACTTCACAATAAGAATGTGTTCTCCTAATAAAAAGAAACATTTATTGATGAACAAACACAAATTATATTTCGGGAACTGGTTATGGGGTGTTGGCAGAAAAGAAACTGAGTAAAGATTTATGAAAATCCTTACATAAACTGATCATTTTTATATTTTAATTTTCTGTTTTTTTCTTTCCGTTTTCTTTTTACTCTCTTCGCAAACTCAAACGAGAACATTTTTGTTATTTAGTTATTTTACGAATCTAATTGTTCAGTATTGTTACTTAAGACATTTAATATTTCTGGTTATTCAATTTTGTATCTTGTATTTCAAATGAGGCTAATTGTTTAATATATTGTTTTGATTTCACTGTTAGATAAAACGAATGAACCTGTTTTCTTTAACACAGACTTCAGTCTAGTAAAGGAATGGTGAATATTTTATATTAAATAGTTGTATCATAAAGGCTAAATTTATAATATTAATAAAAATAGATAATTAGGTTGAAAACTATTTTTTTTATTAATGTATAATTGGATGAAAATCATTTGTAAAGAGAATGAACATTCAATAAATGTTTTTACTGAAGACAGATAGCGAGCCGCGTTGATTCAGTTAATAGAATAATTTTCAAATCACTTTTCGTCGGAATAATGGAAACTTTGAAAACGTTAATTACTTTTTAGATATTCGCCATTTGTAAGTGTATGAAGTTTTAAAATACGGCCGAGATAAGGGAGAACCAGTCCGCGGCATTTCTGAGACAATGAGCAAAAATTCGGGAAGGTTTTCAATTTAACCTTTTCATTTTAAGATTTTCATTTCGTCCGAACTAACTGCTAGATGTAATCAAGAGAGAGATACCCCTCCCTGCCCGCCGCTCGGACTGGCGCAGGGCCGGATGCTGCCACCCAATCTCATCAATCTAACATCGTTACCTGCAAATTATTGGTTGAAATTCACATTAATTAGAGATTTACGATAAAAAATACTCAATTACATTTGTAAAGATTTATTGACATGATTTAAAATGTCTGACAAGGTATGCAAGTATATATTAAGATTAAATATATGTTTTTTCACGACCTGTGACTGCTAATTCTCCACCTAATTACAAATTTAGTTTATGCCAGCCATCAAATAGTTTTACTTATTCCATTTTTCATTTATAAGGGAGTCAAATATCATGTATTTTTTTACAAAGAAAAGTAATTTATTTAGGTATTGTTTGAGCGTTATTCATGATTCGTTTGGTAATCCTGATTTTTTTAATACATAAATATGTACATTCCTGTTATGTGGGTAATACTACAAACTTGCGGCGGCCAGAGCCAATCGGAACGCGATCATGGATCTATTAACGGTGATGATCGCGAGATACAGATTGCGTATTGTTATTAGTTCAAGTGTCGGAGGCCGGCCAGCTGAAAGTCCACAGAAGATCACCAGGAGATTGCAAGCCACATAAACCAGACGAGTGATTTTATTTTACATAATTTAGAATTGTACGCCCTGTACATTCCCATTAGAAAACCTGGACCTAACTATCGAAGTAATTTTACGGATACAGCTATAATTTATACACTTATAAAATATTTTACAACTGTGAGAGTAAAGGGTTAATTTGGTTTAATGGTTGTCTGCCACTCGCATTATTTGAATGACAAATTTCAATTCTATCTACAGAATTTCAAAAATCTTACTATAGCTGATTAATTAAGGCATTACAAATGATATCCATGGAGTAATGCAAATCAGAAATCAACCAGACGTGTGAATAGTCCCTTATTCTAAGGATGAGCGTGCACTCCAAAGACGAAATTTTGATTCCTGAAAGTCACGTTTTGTAGTGGTAAATTACAATACCAGATTAATTAGTAACATGGCAAGTCTTTCGTTGTTTATTGAATTTTGCATGGAAAGCAGACTGCTCATCTGATGTATACCACCTTCACTGCCAAATTTTCAAAGTCTCGAACATTAGTGATGAGCTCAAAATCACGAACCGTGAGTCAATCACTGATATCTTTGAGTCACACTCACCACCAGTGATTAAATATCTAAAAATATCATGATTCATTTTTATATTTTATATGCGATGCATAAATTATTTACGCATTATAATTCGTGATCAGCCCTATCTAGTTGATTTTTCCAAAACGTTATACGCATTTGGACCGAAATGCTGAGAATTTGACCCGAAAAATAAACTCACATTTTTTTAAGGGCTTTCATTCTCTTTGTGATGATATTAAGTTAGATATATATTAATTATTAATTCTAGAATATGTTTTTTAAGCTAATAAAGTTTTAATAATAATTTAATACTATCAAAATTATGTTTTTTCATTTATTTCGTGTATTATGATATCGTGTGGCGCATGCGCATTAGTAATGAAACAGTGATTACATTTACAGTTTTCAATCACTGATATTATCGAATACCAATCACAATCACAACAGTGAGTCAAGAGTAGCATTTTTTTCTAATCACTAACAGACATACATTGTTTTTATTATTTTTCTTCTTCTTTCGGCTTCTTAGGCCTTTAAAGTCCATAACACTACAAACCGTCATTGACCAAATAATATCGCCTTTGTGGTCCAATTTTGCAGATCTGTCTTAACAATATCCATATATCTATCTGTTCCTTGTTGCATTCGTTCTCAGATTTGGTATATCAAATGCCCGGTCTCTTAAAAAAAATATTTCAGACAAAATATCTATAAATTTAGTATAACATTTGTAACAGTGATAAGTTAAAAAATAATATATTTGCCAGATTCCCTAATCCGACTCTAGAGCCTTATCACCATTCCCACTTCTAACCAAATGCATTTCTTAGTTTTCAGCGAGCCTTTTGTTTTCGTGCCCCCTCTTAAACCTCCAAGATAAAGGGCCCAACTTTTCTCATTAAAATGTTTATCTGACGATGGAGAGATCTGTTTTACCGACAGGGCGGGGAAATTTTCCTGCCACGGACTCCAATTCCGAAATCCTGACCGCTGTAATTTAAAATGTTCACCTCTGAAAGGCCACAACTGGGGGAGTTATGACTGTTCGGGCTGTTTCATTTATATACTTCATGACGTTCGATTCTTAATACATTTTTTAATTATTTTATTTTCAGATACTCATATATTTTTTCCAATTATATTTAATATTTTGCCACTAGTAGCGTGCAGTCACAACTTTCAAAAAAGCGTGTATTATTTCAAAATAAAATATGTATCTCGTAATGTTATCATCTCAATTATTATCATTTCATTAAGATTTTAATATATATATATTTTATCAAATAAATATTTATGTTTACGCGCCTTTTTACAACGATTGGCACCAGTGGGTTTCCTGGTATATAATATTGTGCATGTGTGTGTGTGAGTATTGCCGCCTTTTTTTGGAGAATGAAGAAGATGGTAAACGACAGGCGGATCAATTACATCCCGCGCTTCGACCAGTCCAAAGTCCAAATTAACCGATCGCGCATATGGGCACCGCGGCTGGCTCAAATAATGCGCAATCTGTAAGTCCAATTTTCGACCATATTTTGGAGCAACTGTATATCGGTAATAACGCAACAAATGTTAGCTTCTAAATCAACTATCGTCTCTGGTTTATTGGCACAGAAAATAATCAAAAGGTGTTAAATCACACGATCTTGGAGACCAATTAACAGGTACAATACTCGAAATTATGCGCTCATCAAATGTTTCCTTCAGTAAATTGATTGTGGCGCGCGCTATATGCCATGTTTCGTCGTTTTGTTGCAACCACAGCTTTTCTACATTAATTCCATTCAATTGGGGAATTAAAAAGTCAGTAATCGTGGATCTACTGCTGTGCACGATGGCGAATCGACCCATTCGGGTCCTCCTCAATACTGCGCTTCACTACAGCAACAGCTTCTTCGGTGCACACTGCACAACTTTGCGGATGTCTATTATCAATTAAAATATGCATGGTGCGAAAACGATTCATGGTTATCCGAATTATATGCTCGGATGGACGATTATGTCGACCGTAAAATGAACATAGCGCACGACAAGTTTCGCGAACTGAATAAAGATTTTCGAAATAATTTTTCGCAATATACAATCGTTGTTCTGGCTTAAGTCTATTCGTGGTGAAATAGCAAACCAAATTGAGCACCAATCAGCTGTCGGTTGTCAAATTAGCCGTCGCTGGAAAAATGTTACCAATTCTAAAAACAAACCTCTTTTTAACGTTTCAAACGTTTAACAGCTTACAAAATTAAATAAAAATATGCATACAAATAAATACTTTCGTTTCCCAAAAAAACTAAATGTTCGATAATTTTTAGACCAAATTTAATCTTAAAATGTTAACTAGATATTTATTTCTTGTTACTCTAATGCATTATTTGTCACTAAAAATACTTTTTGTCTTTGTGTTCTAACCTAACCTAACTAAATATTTACAAACGTAATCTCTAATATACTTTGGACAATTGCATATGTCATTCTGACAATCAGTCTTATCCTGTGGTAATTTTACTTCCCACTCCCTAAAATGTTGTTCCTTGTACTCATTGAACGTTTCCAGGGATTATCGTTAGTTTCACATTCCAGTGGGTTTCCTGGAATTCTGTTACACCGCTTAAATTCAGTGCTATTTTTGGTGAACGTTTACTAAATTTGACAACTATTTTTAATATTCATTATTTTTTTAGAATACAGTGCTAGAGGTTCATAGTTTTATTAGGTAAACATTTAATTTGATCTCTTAATGATAAGGCAATCATAAAACCCTCTGCAATAAATAGAATTTCTATCGAAATCTACATAAAAGTTGATAATTCTTTGCAATGGGATTCAAAACGTTGATCAAATGGTACAAGAGTTAAAAAAATTTACTTCTTCAATATTTTCCAAATTACTTTAAATAATAAGAAAATAAAAACTTTGTTTAAACCACTATATATTGAAAAATAATAATTTAATGTATTAATTATAAATATATACATATAAAATCAATTTTGTCGAAAAATATTGTTTTTACTCTACGGGGATTCAAATAAAGGAACGACAGATGTAAAAAGTGTAACATATAGGTTCAAAAATATGTCATGAAAAATACTGTCGCTATAACACAATTGGTAGTGTACTTCCCCGGATTGGAAATAGAGATCCAGGTTCGAATCCTGGTAGCGCAAAAACAATATTTTTCAACAAAATTGATTTTATATGTATATATTTATAATTAATACATTAAATTAGTATTTAAAAAATCTCAGACTTATGTTCTGAATAATTACAACTTCACAAAAAGAATGTGTTCTCCTTAACACTTAATATTGATTTATCAACATGTTTCAAGACCGATGGTCCCTTTTTCAGGATACAAATTGTATAGGTACTAAAATTAAAAATATGAGCATAGGCAAAAAACAAAACTATAAATATAAGCGATGACTATTTAAAAAATATTTTCTATCTAATTAAAATAAAAACTTTATTATTTTTGGTACTAATTGGATACGTATAATAGTTCATAATTTTGTGTTTTTACCATTTTAGTTTATGACATCCGATTTTAATCTATTTATAACCCTTAGATAAGGGTAGATACATTTTTGAAAGTTCAATTAATCAAGTTAGACTGGCACAGACATTGAACAAAGTAGTTAAATGTTGGGGTTAAATACCATTAGCACTTTTTGTCCAGTCCTTTTTCAAATCAATTAACGAATCTCCCTAATTAACCAACCGCTCGGGGAGCGACAATTAAATATTCAGAGAGAGCTTGCAAAATATTGTTTTGGACTATTGCAGGGTTTGATCTTCCTATGGAATAGAGTGGTTTATCTGCGTGTATAAATTATATTATTAATAATAATAAGTTTACTCCAACATACTCGGGTTGTTTGTGCAAGACCCTTTTCACCGTAAAAATAATTAAAATTACAAAGTAATATTTACGTCAATAAAATAAGAAAAAGAAGAAATAAAGTTGCAATGTGTATTATTAATTGACATGGTAGTTACTTTGTGGTGTAACATGATTATTTTAATTTTACAACTACATTTTCTACTACACTAGAAATACAACATTAGATAAAAGCGGAATATATGAAATAACTTGTGAAGATTGCGATAAAAATTCGATAGGTCAAATCGCGAGAAATCATAATACAAGAATAGAGGAACATCGTCGCTGGCTAAAAAATAACAACTTTTTGGAATTTTCAAACCACGTAATTGAAACAATCCACTCTTTCGATAGTCATAGACTAAAACATCTCCACCTCATGAAGTCATAGACTAAAACATCTCCACCTCATGAAGAATAATAATGAACAATTTAGAAACCGTTGAAATACAAAAGTATTTAAATTCGGAGAAAACACTAATTAACAACATAACATTTCCTAATACTTCGCCTTTATTATCCATACTCTTGTTAACGACCGAAACCTCCTCCCTCTTCTGATGCCCCGCCCTATTGTCCGAATAGACTCCAATACTGTATTTAGTTTAATTATCACCTGATGATGAGAGGGACTGCACCTCTTGAAACTACAGTAGTGACAATAACTCAACGTGTGTCAAAGTATATATATAGTGTATATATATTAAAGTATCCACTCGGTACCTTATAATGGATTAATAATGAACAATTTAGAAACCATTGAAATACAAAAGAAAATTCGGAGAAAATACTAATTAATAACATAACATTCCTTAATACTTCAACTTTACTGTCCATATTTCTGTTAAGGACCGAATCCCCCGCCTTATTACCTGAATAGACTGCAATACTGTATTTAGTTTAGTTATCACCTGATGATGAGAGGGACTGCACCTCTCTAAACTACAGTAGTGACAATAACTCAACGTGTGTGTCAAAGCATAGTTGTAAAAAAATGCAATAATCATGTTACACCACAAAGTAACCGCCATGTCAATTAATGATAGTAATTTTTTGGAACTAACGGGTAAGATACGGACAAAAATAATTTATTTTTAAGGTTCTTTCATATCTAACCCAATGTGTATGTATTACAAAGTTTAGTTGTGAAATTTGCCCTTTAAAGACTCTAATTTTTATTGATATTAATTTTAAACAGGTTGAATTAATCCCATCTGACTATTATCATATAGCAGGACGAGCGGTCCATATCTTGGTATACAAAAAAAATGGAAAGTTTCCATAGTTTATATGGGCAGTCATAAAGATTTGCATTAAAGAAAACCCTCAGATATTTACAACTAACAAAAAATCTGAAGTAAATGGTTTTGTCTGTTTGTCCAAACAGAGGAATATGTTTCATTGTAAAATAAAATAATAAATTCACGTCATCCTTTGAAACAAAATTTGGGTAAGATGAAATTATTTGAAAAACTTTATTTCGTATTTCAGTTGAATTAAGCCAAATACGAAGATTTATCTTTTGATGTGTTTCTTTATTAATTATTCTTATTTTGTTTATATTATTTATTTATTCCCGTTTTGTATTTTTTTATAGATGAATGCGTTTTTGTATTTAATATATGTGTAAACTTAATTTTCCTCCAAAAAAACTACTACCACTTTATGAATCAATAAGTATTTCAACAGTTTTCATTTGATTAAACAAACTAATATTAACGTACATCATACATATGAATATTTATTAAAATATTATTTATTTTTAATTAAATTAAATTCATTGTCTTGATTCCCGGGACTTGAATATATGGACTCTTGAGTTCCGGGAATTGAAATATTTTGAAACCGATATTTAAGGATATATTGATGCAGCTCTTAAATGTTCTATAATTTTTAAATATATTGATACGGGGCATCAAGAGGACTCAGTGAAAGACAGTGGGAAATGGCAAAGATTTATTTTAAAAAAAACTTCAGGAAAAATAATTCAATAGATAGCGGGGTAGAGCAAACATAGAAGAACGAGCGGGCGGCAAAGAGCAGTGGGTGCGATAATGGCAGCGGCTAACGCTGCCCTGAAAATGGCCTCTTCAGTGGCGCAGTGCGTCCGGCGGGAAAGGTAGCCTGGGTGGGCCGCGGCGGTCAACAGTTGCCGGCGGCAAACTCTTCGATCGGCTATGGCAACAACGGGGCAGCGGTTCTGCTGGATAGAAGGCCAAATGGTCCAGTGTGGACAGTGATTCTTGTAATCAATCCTCGGGTGGCGGTGGCAGTCTCGTCTATCCAGACAGAGGTCAGCGGCACGAAAATTCTGGGGTGGCGGCGATGGCAGTTAGCGGCATGCTCGAGCAGAGTCGCTAGATTCACTGTCCAGAATCAACTAGTGCCATCCTCATCGCCAGCAGAACTGAAAGCTCTTTGTGTAGCGCCGGCGGTCTTATTTATAGCTACTGCACGCGGTCCGTTAGCCCGTCTCGCGGGGGTATAGCGGGGGACGGCGCGCACCCCTCCGCTTGTAAGTCGCCCCCTCATATCAGCCGTTGCTAATAGCCAGCGGAATTTACCAGAGCGCGGTCGAGGCGATTTCATGTAATTGTGTCGCCTGTGCATGGTCCCGGTAACTCCAATCGCTGGGTCATTTCCTGGGATTCGGTCAGTGATTGTTTCGTATCAATTTAAATTCGTAAATAATAAATATTTTACTGTGTTATTAGTGAACACCTTACTGTTACCTCGAATGCCTCTACAATACGGTGAAGGTGAAAATAAATTATAATACAAGGTTAAATGGGGAATAATAAACAAGAATTACAGAGGCTAGTGGGCAGAATGCACGATGTATGCAAAGAAAGCGACCTTATTATTAATGGAAACAAGTCTAAAGTGATGGTATTCGAGAAGGAGGAAAGCAAGACACCGTGCTAAATACTTGTAGGTAATGAATGTTTGGAACAAGTAGATAAGTTTGTGTATTTGGGAAGTATATTCGATAGAAACGGAAAGAAAGAAAGATATCAAAAGAAGGGTGACAGTAGGGAATAAAGTGAACGCCACTTTGAATGGAATTATAGCTAATGGAAATTTGTCAACTGAGGCAAGACTAGCGGTTCACAATGAAGTCCTGATACTAACACTGATGTATGGCCTAGAGCTGGTAGAAGAGGAACGAAAGTAGACTGAATGCAGTGGAAATGAGATCACTTATGCGTATATGTGGCAAATCCATTTATGACAGTAATGAATGAAGAAATAAGAAAATAATGTAAAGCTGATCTTAGTATAGTGAATAAGATTAAGAAAGGATCACTCAGGTGGTTTGATCATATGGAACGGATGAATGAGAAGAAAATGGTAAGAAAGATATACGATGCAAGCGTTGATAGCACCATAAGTAAAGAACGTCTGCGGGAGACTTGGCACGGCCAGGTAAACCAGATACTGGAGGATGGTCCAGTTAGAATCCTCAAATCTTTGAGCTTGATGAGGAGAGAATTGTGTCAGGATAGAAGAGTGTGGCGCTCTATCCTGTCTACCTACCCTCACGGGAAAACGACGTGATGGTAAGTAAGTAAAATAAATTTTCAAACGCGTTATTTCTGACACAGTTTTCAGTAACAAATTTCTATGTTAAAAGTCTACAAAGTCAAGTATAAAGATATTTCAATTTTATTAATGAAAAGTCTAACCAGGAAGTTACAATTTAAATATTACAAAACAAATTAATGGTCTAATTTTATGAGCATGCTGTCGCGCGCCGATCCGTGAAAATATTTAGCCACTGTTCCCGCTATTTCATTTATATTCAACCATGGGTAAAGTTAGTCACCATTGGGTACCAACTTTGTCTACAGTCTCTGTTGGTACCTACACGGTGGGCATTGTCGACTGGCTGAAAGGTAGCCGAGCATTTCTAATGAAGATGCCGTAACTCATAATTTACGACAAACGGAGTTTATTCAAGAAAAATGCCAGAAAGTAGTAATTGAAAAATATGAAGCCATTTTGAATTTTCTTTTGAGCAGAGAAGCTCCATCGCGCACTTCTTTGTGCGAAATAAAAACGTTTCGCTTATTTGTTAATTAAATGAGGAGACGTTTAATCCAGGCGAGAGACGCCGTGAAAAGGTAGTACTTCGAAGGTTTATATTTAATTTTTATAATGCGAAGGGCGGGCGTTTCGGCAAATGAGAAGGAAACGCACAAAAAGAAAAATAAACTTTTTTGTTTTTCGCTAACCCTTTTTTTGGTTTAAAAATGTTTTAACCGAATAGCCTAAGCTTTATTTAAAAGGTTGCAAATGTTATTAAAAAAATTCTTATACAATGTGGCAAATAAAGTTTGTAACTGATTAAAATAATTCAGAAATAGTTTTTTATATTTTTTTTTTTCAAAACATCGTATAGACTTTTTTTTATGGATACACGCTTTAATGATTCACAGAAATTGTCACAATATGTCTTGGAAATATTCCAAGTAAACAAAAAATAATAAAAACATTTATAAAATTGCATATGCTTTCCATTTACTAAAGGCTTCACAATTTTCATTCACGACCAAAGCCTTTTCATTTAGCTAGTCAATCATCTATTTTTAAGTAAACTAATTGTAACAGTACATAAAAACCGATATAGATATGATCTCAAGTTATTTATTTCCCAATTATAAAATCAGGAAATGTGGTTTCATGCATGCCCGCTTATGCCTTGATGGATCTTCCTACGCAACATTATCCGAAGTAAATAATTAGAAATATCAAATATTAATAATTCTAAAAAAATGTCTTGTATCAACGTTAAAACATTTATAAATTAACGATATTTTTAAATAATGATTTAAAACTTAAGAGAAATTTCAATTTATTCACGCAAAATTATTTCTCATCAAAGAAATATAAAAACTATAAATGTACATATTTTTATTTTGTTTTTAGCTTTATTAATATAGACTGAAAATTGAATAAAGGCTCTGGTTGTAAGGTCTAAACTCTAGACAAATGCTTAATTGAGATCGTTTCACTACGGGTTGAGAAAAAGGTTTAATTGCATTTCTTTCAAAGAGCTGAGAGTATTTTTTTTAGCATATTGCTTAACCGTGATCAACGCAGGAACAATTAAATAAAAATACACTTTTTGGTATTTCTAATTAAGCTCGACTACGTTCGATAAATGTGATAATTCTGATTAAGAAATATATATATATAAGAAAAGGGTGTTCTTGAAAAAAGATAACGGATTATATTCTGGCGGAACCCAGTCCTGAGAAGGACTTTCATATTCCCGACATTTCGAGTAAATATCATTACTCATTCTCAATGGTCTTTCATTCTGAATCACTTCCTAAACTGATAAGTTAACTCGCCAAAATGAAAGTGAATTAAAATTTTAGTAGGTACTTAATATTATTGGTTGACGTCGCGATTAATTGTATTGTATGTAATTAACGGTAAAGGAAGGTGACTTGAAATTTAGTTATTTGTTATAGTTATTGGACGGCTTTGTGCAAGAGTAATTAAGTAAGTGGTTTTTTGATTATTATAAGGGGATTTCGTTTGTTTATTATTAATTATAATATCAAATTTATATTGGTTTTCTGTAAATGATTCTAAGTTAAGGTTATCTATGGTGTGTACATTATCGTAATCTATTATATAATCCTCGGTCAGAACATGTTGCATATATTATTATGATGTCCTTGGAATTGTATAGGTGTGTGTGTTTGTGAGCGCTGCACTGTCGGGGCGGGATGCGTATCTGTGGGCGAGTGTGTGGGTATATAAATGGCGACGCGCGCCAGGCGCGCTCTCTCTCTTTACGTGCTCATCTACTTAATCGTTTGACTAAATTTAAATAGAGAATGATTACCATTATTACTCCACAAAATTATACAATGAACTGCTTACAAATATAAAAGATACAACTAATATAGCAATATTTAAGAAACTAATAATAAAATGTATTAAGCAAATAATTAGACAAATAAATGTTTAATATGGTACTTACGACAAGCCCATAATTATAAAAAATAGTCATCAATTATCCTCAGAAAGATTAATAAACACTTAAACAAATAAATGTAAAAAAAAATATTTTGACTCATCCTGTACTTTATTTTCTTAAAAGTATAAACCGAAGTATGTTGTAGAATCTCAACAGAAATATTTTCTACCTAGATTATTCTAACAAATGTATCAAAATATTATTTATAATCCAATAGCTATTTCAAAACGGATCATTTAATAAGAAAAAACTCAACATCTACAGTCTCATAAATAATATTTTCAAAACGCGTTACCAAGTATGTGAATAGCTGTCATCTGGCAGAAAACAACTAGATTACGGTTAAAGAACTCATAAATCATATTTTCATAAATTAAGTCTTCCTGCTAGAAAATATTTGAATGTCTGTCATCTGTCAAAAAACAACTAGGTTAAGTTTGCGTGATATTTTTCCAAGACACAAAATAAAGTTAGGTCCTATTGGATTATTTAAAAGCAAGCTAATACCGTCGCCAGATGGCACGTGCGTTGCGAGAATGGTAAGATAGGTTAATATTTCAATCATTTAAAAAATATATATTTTTAGGAGAACACATTTTTGTTGTAAAATTGCATTTTCAGAACATAGGTCTGTGGAATTTTAATACAAATTAAATTAATCAATTAGAAAGATATGCGAAAAAAATCTGTCAAAAAACTAAAAGGCAATATAGGTAATTTAGTTCTATTTTATAGGAAAATAGGACTAACTTGCTGGTGCTTGCAAGAATAGGACGCGAAACCCGACCACTAGATCACTAGGCCAGCGTCTTAACCACTAGACCAACAAGCTACTTAATTGCTTTTAGAAATGGAATAGATGTATCAATTGGAAATATAACAGAATTTAGTTCAAAATTTGCCGAAAATGTATTCGAAATGGTGAACACGCTTCCCCGGATAGGAAGATGTCCAGGTTCAAATCCTGGTAGGAACTAAATATTTTTTCAACAGTCTATTGTTTCTGTATATCTTTCCAGTTGATCAATTTAATTTGTATTAAAATATGTATTTGTTTGCGATTATTACTTGAGTTAAGTTGCACTGTGGTAGACAATTTCCCTTTTTTCCTAACAATTTGTTTTCAAAATTAAAAAATTGGTTAACGAAAATACCGGCCATGGCCATGCAGAAGCTAACATTGGCCGTGAAGCCACGACTACCTAATATGTATTTGTGAAATTATTTAACCGACGCCTCGGAAATTAATATTTACTTGTATTAAAAAACAATACCCTTTATTATTTTCTCAGAGTTTCTCAAGTTTATTTTTATTATTTAATGGCACACTTTTAATAATAATTATCGTGTTATTTTCATCTGCAAGAATACACTTTTTTCTATTATTCCTCTCACGAATCAGAGAGCGAAAAACAGAATATTATAAATGTTCTCATTTCATTTTTACGTTCGCGTGATATGACTCTTCGAAGACGATAAATTATCCGTTACTGCCTGCAGCGCCATCTCCTGGGAGCGGGAGCTGGATGGGCGTCTGTAGGTGTGAACCAAACAATAAATACACGGAAATGATGTATCAGACACAACTGATTCTCTCCCGTATAATAAAGACATTCAAAAGTCCAACCGATAAAACGGACCAAGAAGCGTGACAATATTATTTGCAAAAAAATGTATTTTGTTTCGTTCTCCATCGAGAACAATAATTCAGTTTTCATATATTTTTTTACTAGTAGAAAACTGTAGATAAAACAGTAAAGCGAGCAATTTATGCCGTGTTCTGCAACCCTCATGCCTAGGGAATCCAATCCCAATCTCGGGCAAGTTAACAGTGTTTATGAATTTAATTTATTTATATCTTCCTTGAAACCAATCACTTTGTGGTTTGATATATTAGATTAAATAAAACACAATCACTTTGTATACAACCACGAATTTTATTATACACCAACCGGTTTCACTTAGCTCAAGCTTCGTCAGGGCGTATTTAAAACTAACAAGAAACATAAAAAGAGTGCAATTATATATACATAAAGAAGGAGACTCTCCCTCCCTCCTTTTGTATTGATTTTTAGTTTTAAACACGCCCCGGCAAATCTTGAACTAATCAAAACCGGTTGGCGAGTAATAAAATTCGTGGTTGTATACAAAGTGATTGTGTTTTATTTAATTTAATTATTTAAGCGATTTTATTCTTCGGCAGTTTCGTTACGAGGATAACGTCAGCCATGGTTTCTTATCATGTATGACGTATGTACGTATTATGTATCATCCTTATTTATTTCATGGTGCATGGGATTGTAAGGTGTAGGTGGTATTGCACAGTACCACCCACATGCACTATTGGAATAATGGAAAGCTTGGTCCAATGGCAAGGATGGTCTGAGACGCCCGGAGCTCTTTGTTACTTTGCAATCTTTTCCGTCTATGCGCACGGCTTTGTACAGACTACAGTGCAGTAGGGACCCAAATGCGACCCCAGGGCAGCACCTGCGCCGATAACATACACGAGATAATTCGTTTAAATAAAGCTAATTACTTATATTATATTTCATTCATTAATTATTAGTCATTCAATCAATTGTGTTCTAACACCTGACACATGTCGCACTTATCCATTTCTCGATGTAGGTAATCGATTAAACAAAAGACGGTTATGACTCTTATTGGCTGTAGAATTCGCCAGTCTCACTAACGTCCGATGTGACATATTTGTTCGGCTGTCAATTGACTTGGTATTTGTCGAATAATAATTAAAAACTGGTATATTTAATTAATTTAAATACACAAGAGATTTTAACAATATGAATAAATATGCTACACTAAGTGAGAGCGGACACAGACGATTTACTTTCGTACGACAGTTCTGTTGTGATGGCGAAGGCTATGGGAGTGTATGGCAGTGGTCACACTACATTTTTAACCCATTCCCCGCGGTTGACTCATATATGAGTCGCGCCTGACATGCCCACAGCGCGGGTGACTCAAATATGAGTCGCCGTGTTTCGCCCGCCGCTAGTGCGTACATACGCGCTGAGCAGCGGTGAAAATCATACCAAAATTATTCTGAGTCTTTATCCTACCGACATCTGTCGATCTGTCATCTGTCAAGGATTATTAGCCATCTTATAAACAAACATAAAATAATAAAAGTCCTCGTATCATCCAGTATTGCTCAGTTATTCAAATTCCCAAACTCAGTGTGTGCGTGTAGAATGTAATGCGTTTCAAACAATAAAGTTAAATTTAATGTCAGTATTTAAAAACTTGTAAATAGTGTGCATTAGTCTCAGAAATCAGCGCCTGTGCAGATCACTACTTCACTCTAGTACGTATGACCACAAATGGCGCTAGTGTAGCGATGGTGTTGGGCGCTGTCGTGTTCTCTCGTGGATAATTTTGTTTACGTTATTTTGTAATTATGGTTCTGATTTCTGTATTTGTTTATGTTCGCGAGGATACTTGAGAACCTTTGCTATTGATTTCTTAAAAAAAAATACATAAATTTGTTGCATTATCGTAGTGTAAAGTCGTAAACTATAATGCCACCAAAGAGTGCCGCGTATGAAAGATCTCATGCGTATTTATGAACACGATCAATGGGCTGAATGATAGAATAGTTGTCAGCGAATTGTCATACGACTCTTTAGTTCTCAATATGCGCTCGTTCGAAAGGCTTGATTACACATATTTTCCTCAAGGTATAACACTGTATTAAAAATGTTAACCTAGCGAGAGAATAGAGACTATTGCAAGAATATTTAATCACTATTAACATTAATTCGAAGCTGTTTGGAATAGTATACCACCTTCTTACAGAATACGCATTACCAAAAGCATATGAAGTCTGTCTGTTTTAGAAATAATACAAATTAAAATAATTTGATTACGAATGATTTTATTTTGATTCAAAAATTGATCTAGACATTTATTAAATAAATGCATCTATTCGAAGATCCATGATCTGTATAAAGACAAGTCATGATACTTCAATTTAGCTGTAATACTTTTGCAATCTGAAATGGGATTACGTTTTATTTCTTTAATTTTAATATCATTTTTTAGATATATTATTCTTCAATATATATCATTGAACGTGGGATCAAATCTCACGTCGAAGTTCGCAACATTTGGAATTACAAGACTCACTTACTTTTATTTGGACTTGGACCATCGCGCCGAATCCCCCATCCTGTCTCGCACTGTCAAGTGGAAGAAAGTGGAGAAAAATTTTACGAGAATTCTATACGGTTCGGTGGAGATGAAAGTCCATTGTTTTTAATGAAGAATCCTTCATGTGAAATCAATGGCCGACGAATCAATTTGCTGGTTATCAATTTTATCGGATTTCTTCTTTCTCTTTTTTCTAAAAGCAGCTGTTGTTTGAATATAAATTAGAACAGTCATTCAAAAAAATACCCGAAACACACAATGTTGGAAATAACATCTCTTAAGTTTGAAAATATGATATAGCCACAGACCAGTAAATAAATAGACATGAAATAAACTGTACATATACGAGAAAGGTTAGGAAAATGAATTGCGAAACGAGGAGCGTTCTACAGACATTATTTGTGACAAATTTATGCAACAGTAAAAGTATTTACTCTTCGAAAATTAAATATCTGTGTAAACAAGACTTATTTTTTACATTAATGCATATTATATACTAGACAATTTACTTGTGGTTCGTTCGTTGGGAAAACTCTATTATCATTGAAATATAGATTGTATTGAGAACCTGATCGCGCAGCGGTCACCAATGGCCACGTTGCGGCCAAAATAGTCGGCCGCAGGATCTAGAAGTAAGCAATACGAGTACGTTTTGTATACAATTAATATTTACATTTATTTGTTTGTGTCGGTTTTGTCATTTTCTTACATTCGTTGAACAGATTGTGACGTCATTACGTCAAATTTTTTACTTTTTATTAAGATAACTTCAAACTATTACTACATTTTGATTTTATAATTATAAATATAATGTCTGTTCATCACAAATGAAAAATGATTGGAAAATTCACACATTTCTTCGATGAAGACAATTCAACTCTCAACTCTTCGAGAGTCAAATAACTTCCCAAGTTAGCATGATACATTTTTTTTCAGTATGAATAGTCGAAGTTAGCTAATAAAAAAAAAAGATATATCGGACAAAAATGTTTATTTTTTATATATTTATTTGTTTAATTTTGGACTGTGATTAATAGCACGGCTATTCAAGTTGCGTAAAAAAAATAGAATATGGAATTTCGTAGCTGTGGCACTCGAAAAACTGATCTAAGGTGTTGATTTTCAAGTAATTCATAAAAGTGCTAATATCTCGAAAACTAACGATTTTTACTAAGGTCATATTTTGATATTCTGGTCAGTCTTGAGTTGGCCTATAAGCCCTCCAAAGGATAACGTTGACTTTTGGGACATCCTGTATAATTAATTTTTATTCTTAAGCCACATTTTTTCAAAATAGTAAACATATAAACATTGCAATGCTGTTTGTAAGGTGATTTCAATTTTATATAATAATTATTTAATGATTAATAAAGTAATGACATTAAAATAGACTGCTCTAAGAAAATAGAATAGATAAATAATAATAAAATAGAATAGGTAAACAAGATATTCAAAACTACCGCATAAATACAGAAGTGCGTGGATTCCGAGGTTAACGAGTTCTAATCACGTGATACGTGATAGTTTTCGGCGTGCCAAAGCGAATGCATGTATCACACGTTCGATTAACTATTAATCATTTATACCGATGCGCAAGAAAAATATTCTCTACCACGTCAACCATCCTACGTACGTTTTTGGCGCTCGTCCTAGGATAGGTTTAAAATTTTGTTGTAAATTACATCGTAAACAAATAAATAGGTTTCATCAGCAACCAAATGTCGCGATTGCAGATTTCTCAGTTACTATTAAAAAAATTATAAAAATCTTTTTTGGTTATGTGCCTCGGCCAACACAAAAATTTCCATAGTGCTTAATTAGTTTTTTCAACATATCCTCCAGTTATCTGGTTATCTTGTCGATCTTCTCCCAACTGTCACGCGGTACCCAACAGAAGATAAAATGTAAAATTTATTGGAGGATTTTTTTTTTAATACCCGTAAAGTAAATGGTGTCTTATTTTTTCATTACTTTAATAAAAATGATTTTAATAAATAAACTGGAACAAAAATTAGATTCCTTAAATATCTGGTAACAAATGAGGCAAATAATAATAATATTCAACAAATAAAAAGCAGGATGAAATCTTTGCTTTGCGGAAATTGCTGTCATCGAGGTTGTTGTAGAATTTAATTATTAAATAACTCGTATACATAATGTTGCTACAATAGATCAGATCTATAGGAGGTCAATTTTTGTCATATAACCATGATCTAATAAGTATTATGTGTGTTGCCAGATATGGGGTTATTAGATTAAGTGCTTTAATTGCGTTGTGGTGATAGAAATTGTGGATTATATCGCGGTGTGTGTATGTTGATCAAAAGGTTGTAAGCGCGGCAACTGGAGCCCTATATCTCCCAGTTCTCCACTATGTTCAGTGTTGCATACGAGTAGCTACTGAAGGCTGATCTAAAGCACGTGGTCAGGAAGACGGCAGGTCTTCGACGGTCTTCCCGATGGTTGCCGCTCAATATTATTGTGGTACGATGCCTGATGTCAGTACCAGGGGTGTTTATGGCCTGGCTTAATAGTCTGGTAATTGTGAGACTCGTTCAAGTCCTCCACAAATCGTTCCATATGGATGATATCAAGATTTAAAATCTTCATATTTTACCAAAACGGACACCCTGGAACGTGTCTTTGAGATGGTTGAGTGACAATCAACAAAATATTTTTTAATATATGATACTATAAATAAAAAATAATATTAAAATTAAGTCATCACCTTTTATACACAATTATACATTTCAATAAAATGATAACACGAAATATCCACTGGGCCAACATTTATTATAAATAAATGGTTATTAGTAATATGTCATTGTAAATTGTATACATAAATCAAATTAGAAAAATTTAAATTTCTGGCATCCTGCGAACAAACTTATTGCGACTAAATGTATAAGTATTGTAAAATTAATCAAAATGGAGAATATGGAAAGACATCCACATTGATGTCAGCCTTGCTATGTTGCAGTATATATATAACAATATTATTAAGATAAGAATTATTAAAATTATTATGCACGTAAAAATACATCAAGATACATACATAGAAGTTACATTGTAATGCATAAATTGATTGTAAAATTGATACGTATATGAATTTGACAATATCTCCCGACTCAATATCCATTTTACAATGCACATTATCTTTGCGCAATTAGAAAATATTATTTAACTGTTAAGAATACTAGTACCTTGAATGTTTTTTGCAAAATAACCATTTGCTGTTCGAAGCAAACTTTATTAAAAAAATAAATACATTCAGACATGACATATACAACAATAAATCAATACATAAATAAAAATACATAAAAATATATTTATAAAAACATTGATAACATAATAAAATGAATAACTAATACAAATTCATGCAGGGAGGCGAGGAAACAATGATTATTGACTTTACTCACCTAGGTGAAGTATTGTGTAGTGACTTTACTCACCTAGGTGAAGTACTGTGTAGTGACTTTACTCACCTAAGTGAAGTACTGTGCAGTGACTTTACTCAACTCACTCGGAGAAAGGACAATACAAAAATGATTTACGTCACGGAGAACCGAAATCCGACAGATCTTCATCCAGTTCCATGAGAGAGATGTCATATTGCGTCATTAATACGACAATAATACAGCCTTCTTTTTCTTTAATGGTCTGATGGGATTCGGAAGTCTGTGATCGCAGTCATAACAGAGCGTCACATAGCCTCCGTGATCTAGTCCGTCAGGTACCATATACCGCTTGCAGGACTGTCTTGACATTATCCGCTCATCCTAGTCTTGATCTTCCCCTCGGTTTTGATCCTGGACACAACTCTAGGATAGAGATGACCAGGAAGAGTACCAAAACGGTGGATGCAATGGATAACTATTAGTTATGAGCTCTAAATCACGAACCGTGAGTCAATGACTGATATATTTCAGTCACATTCACTATAAGTGATTGAATATCTGGAAATATCGTGATTCGTGATTCATTTATTTTATTTTATTTTTGTTTGGTTGTGAACCGTGATTCGGCGCATGTTCATATAAAACAAAAATATTCATAAAGTAATGTCATTATAATTCGTGATAAGCACCATCTGATTGATTCTGCCAAAACATTTTAGACATTTGATCCAAAATGCTGAGAAATTGACCCCAAATTTTTTTTTTTTTTTATAGAGTCTTCATTCTGTATGTGATCATATTAAATTATATAGATATCAATTATATATGCTAGAATATGTTTTTTATGCAAATGAAGTTTGAAATAATGTAAGTAAATACGCTAAAAATTGTAATTTTTTAAATTTATTTTGTGTATTGTGATATCGTGCGGCGCATGCATATTAGTAATAAAACTGTGATCACAGTCACAGTTTTCAA
Organism: Eubasilissa splendida; assembly: GCA_031772225.1. Classification (NCBI taxonomy): domain Eukaryota; kingdom Metazoa; phylum Arthropoda; class Insecta; order Trichoptera; family Phryganeidae; genus Eubasilissa; species Eubasilissa splendida. The sequence continues at coordinate 11,657,304 of CM062862.1, read as the reverse complement.
TCACTGATATCATCGAACATCAATCACAATCACACCAGTGTGAGAAGAGTAGCATTTTTTCTCTCACTAATAACTATGCCAATGCAGTGCATCGGGGCTCACGATAGATAGGAATCCAAAAAGTACGCACCTTCCAATCAATTTGGCATCGATATTTTTGCAATACTATTCTCAGCGTTAATAGTAATCCACAGCAATAAATGAAACCATTTCTCGCGTGCATTACAAAAACACGTGAAATCATTGCCGATGAATATGACAATATGTCGGGTTAGGGACCAGATCATGCAAAGTAACTATTTTTAATCAATTGTACGGTTGTAACAGTAGTACGCCAGTAGTAACGAAGATACGTTAGTATCGAAACCGTTTGACATAAAAATAAGTCACAGTGGTTTATGCAATGTTTAAATATATATACCATTTTTATGTATGTCTAACCACAAAATTAACGCTACAAACATTAACAACTATTTTTTAAACAAATATCAGATATCTCATAGAGACAAAGCTATTTTTCTATCTTATTTAATAGAAAATATATGGAAGTATGGGGTACTTACGGGGCTTACGAACTATCTTCGGCTGGCTTAAAGGATCACTTTACATATATAACGTTCACCAATTCTCACCCCTCAATCTCCACATTTATAAAAATTTTGAAAGTTGTATATATGTTAGTATGTGGACTCGCTTCGAGTATCACTACATCATCGCCATCTATGGACCAAATTTGATAATTAATTTTTTCATTAAATGTAATTAAAAAATTGCTTTGTCTCTATGAGATATCTGATATTTGTTTAATAACAGTGCCTCTGTACGTTAAAATCTAGAAATTATGTGTTCTTGGACATATTCAGATATTGCTAACTATTTTTTAAATTTCAAGTAGGTATAAATGCCTAAGAACACTTTTTTTTTCATATAAGTGTGAATATTATATGAGACAAGAGACTAATTTTGTTCTTACAGTTTAATGGATAAATCACGCAGTACTAATAATGTAATACCAGTAATATTCGTATACTTTATATACAATACTTATTTAACGGTCCTTTTTTCCATGCACTGCACTGGTTACGCCGCTGGATGGATGGGTGCGTTGCATTTGGCTGGAGTCAGTTGTGAGGGCGAGACTTGTGTAGGTGCTTTGTCTCACCTGATTGACATCACAATATGACTATTAACATGAAGGAAGAAAGAAAAATCAAAAATATACTCGAAGGAAATACATTCTACGATTGTACATTGATATATACAAACATAAGTGTAGCTCATAATAAAAATACGGGAAACCACATCTAATACATAAGTCAAAAGTATAATTTTCTACACAACATAAAGGAATCTCTCGGAGACATTTTTATTGGGAATTTTTTAAAATATGGCTCTAGCTAAAGTGTCGCTGTTGAAATATCGTTCTTTGTATAGCAAATAAATTATTATTCTTTTGTTATTTATTCCTTTGGCCGACACTGGCGGGATATAACGACAGATTTATCTTTTGTGTAACAAGTTTAATCCCGGCTTTATCATTTTTTGCCGTGATAGAATATTTTTATAAATCCAAGTGTATTTTAATGAAAACAACTCTGTCTGGATTTATATATTCCAAGACAAAATAATCAGTGCGGCTTTTATTTTATGACCGTCAATATCTCATTTTTTAAATAAATCTCGGAAACCTTTTTTAATGTTGATATTGACAAAAATTGATGCTGTTTTACGCGTAATTAAATGAATGTTTTTTTTTTTGCAAAATCAGCATTCAGTATCGAAAGATCGTTAAGAAATGTAAATAAATATACGTAGATAATAAATTATAAATCGGATAAAATAAAGCAATGTAGATCATCAGTAATTGCAACACACAGGCTAAAATAAAGAATGCTTCGAATCTCCTCGACAGCATCTAGTCAAATAATACAGAGTGTCACAAAAAATGTTAACACTTTTTTTGAAGAGTTACAAATTCAATACTTACTAAACTAAATTTAATATAATTTTCATTTTATTAAATTATTACAGATACATACATATAAATTATACACATACAAATAAAGCGAACATTCAAATATACCTATTATCTTCATAACTTATAATGTAAGAGATCTTCACTGTATCCTTAACCCTTCCCAAACCATGCAGTAACACAGGTCTACCATCATAATTAAACCTGTAATATTTCGGTAAATAGATGCAACATAAAATTCATATTTTAGATAATCCTAAAGAAAATATTAGCTCTTAGGAATGACTAGTGACAAACCAATTATGAAAAGGGAATCGTACAAAAATAATTAATTTTTTCATTCAATCCGTTATAAAATTAATACGTTGGTAAAAATACCATTTGTGATATGAAAGACAGAGATCACAGTGAAAAGAACAACAAACATACAAATATAATTATCTCTTTCTCACTAATTAAATGAAGAGAGATGAGAAGGAAGGACACACTGTATAGGACTTAATGAATGCTCTAAATCATGTTATTAATCATTTTTTCAAATTTGAATGCTACATTTAGAATAAATTCATGCCATTAAAGTCATTTAAGCTAATAAAAATATTTTTTCTAACTGTTATTTACGGTAACACGAGCATGGCTGCGTTCGGATATTTTATATCATGGTAGTTATAGACCGAAATCTGTGCTAGAAACAAGTTTAAATTTTATAATTCCAATTAACGAAAATAAATATCACATATATTCAAACTGATGATCATTATGGTCAGGCACTGTTGATAATGCAAATCTGCTGTGCTGCAAACATTTCATGTGATACTTTAGCACATTCTACATAGTTAACTCTTTAATTGCCCACTAATTGTTGCCGTTAATTTTTCAAGTGTTGGCAATTTTGTACCATAAACCTTATCTTTAACACGTCCACATAAAAAAGTCCTGTGAGGTAAGGTCTGGAGAACGCGGGGGCTATCCTAGTCCAGTTCGTCTATTGGGCAAATTTTCATGAACATACGCACATCAAGATGGTAGTGTGTAAGTTCTGGACATTAAACAAAACTTTTCCAATGGGCTCGCTTCAAAGTGCAATGCGATTTTGGAATTTCAGTCTCACGTATACAACTTTTTTGGGTCACCTACACAAAAACCGAACTTTTCGCCATACTTTGCCACATTTTTACCACACTGCAAGAAGGATTTAAATTCTGGGGACTCTGATGCAAGGAAATATGTCATAAAGGACACCGTGCATACTATTACCTTACCGGTGATCCAATCAAGTTAACATTGTTTATTTAGAAATCCACCTTACCGAACCCTGGAGAGTTTTGGTCGAAGTTTAGGACATAACTACTCTTAAAGCTAATAAATGCGGCTGACATGTAAATATATACCTATGAAACACCATTTCATGTGCGTTATTGTACTGTACTTGCATGACTTTTGACAAATAAAATATCCCACGTAACATGTGATTATATGAAATAAAATACATCGCGCCATGACATGAAATTGCATCTCTTATATGGGATTAGCGATTCTGCGTCGAGACAACCCGGGAATTCCATATTGTTTTTCTGTCTCGAATTCCGGAACTTTTAAAAAAATAATCTTGATATTATTCATTTTAAACATGTTGAATTAATCCTATTGTCCATTGACATACAGTAAGTAATGACCCGGCGACGAGCGGTACATGTGTGAGTATATTTTAAAAAAAAAGGTTAGTTTCCATAGTTTATATGGTCAGCCATAAAGATTTGCATTAACGAGAATTTTACTACTAAATAAAATTCTGAAATAAATGGTTTTGTCGGTTTGTTCAAACAAGGGATTATGTTTCATTGTAAAATGTGATATTTTATCTTTAGGATAAATTCATGTCATTTTTAAAAAAAAATTGTACGTGATTAAATTATTTCAATAACATTTTTAGGGGACTTTAGTTGACTTTGGCCAAATACATGCATCCTTCGATGTTTCTTAATTAATTGAATTAATTAATTAGATGAATGTGTTTTCGTATTCAATATACATATACGCAAACTTAAAATCATTTTAAAAAACTACTACCACATTACGAAATAATAAATATTTCATCAAACAGTCTTAATTTGTTAATATCATTAATATTACCTATGTTTTCTAACACAGATAACAGCTTAATAGCTACTATACATCATACATGAACATTTATTTTCTATTTAATTAAATAAAATTCGTGGTAGCGATTCCCGGGAATTCCAGGGACTTGATAATTTTGACTTTCGAGTCCCGGGAATTGAAAAAAGTGGAGAATACTAAATCCCTATATGGGATGTGGGGGACGGGGTTAACATTTTGAAAATCAGAATATAATTAATTATTCTGACAGCTTAATTTTTTGTTTCAGAATGGATTAAAATATTTAGTATATTAATATAAAATCGTGCTACGGAGAGAGAAATTAGAATTCATATTATTCGTTAAAGATAAATTTCAAGTTATAGCTTTTCGGTTATTCATATAAAATCAAAGCTGTTTAAAATATTTATCAACGTAATAACAAAGGTCAAAGATTAAATTTGATACGAAACGTGACCTTTCGCCTATTAAAATAATTTTATTTCACCTATTAAAGTAATATCCCACATACCTAAATATTATATAATACAATTGATTTAATAATTTGAAAGTTCAATGTCTAGTAATGTCGCAAATAGGCAATTTTAAATGGTGTCCTCTTTCAGTAAGAAATTAATAAAGATATTTATTTTATCCTGAGCTCAAATCATTTCTTTGTAACAAAACGAATAAAATTTTCCTTTTTCGTTTAACATATTACACAAATCTATTAATGTTATAATAATTTATAAAATAATCATATGTTTAGTCTAGGCTGAGAATTATGAATCCGTTCAACTCACTTGAATGTTTGTAATAATTATTAGTAATAATTACTAAAATAGAGAATATGTTAAAAATGGGTGTACAAAATTAAATGGTTTTTAAAATGTTCATAATAATAATCTAAAATTAAGATTCTCCGTAATATAAAGTGGATTACTTTTAAAAATGAAATAATAGATGTATCAATTTGAAATATTGCAGAATATAAATTTAAAAATTTGTCGATAATGTATTCGGATGCTATAGCGAAATCGTAAAACGCGCTTCCTCGGGTAGGAAGAAGTCCAGGTTCGAATCCCGATAGCAACTAAATATTTTTTCGGTAGATAGATTTTTTCTGTATATTTTTCTAATTGATTCATTTAATTTTTTTTTTATTATAAAGGTAGGTACGTCTCCCAATAGTCACTACATTTATGTATCTTTTTTTACTTTATTAATTAAATAATAACTGTGTTATTGTCGGTGCAATACACACCATGGCACTTCTATGTCCTGGACAAATCCAGTAGGTGCCTGAATTCACCTCGCTCTTTATTTTGTGAATGTATTTTTTCCGAGGCTTCTTCTCTGCTTTCTTTCCTCAATTACCTACATGCATTATGTATTGTATTGTTTGATAGGATATCGGAGAATAAAATAAATTTAATGCGGGATGGACTTTCAAAAGGTTAATATTTTTTACTAACGATCAAACAATCCGTTTTCGCAAAAAAAATTACTTCAGTAACTTTTTTCACCATTGTAAAGAGTTACTACTGATCACACAACCGGCCCTTAGTCATGAGGGACCGACCTGGATGACAGGAGAAAACCCCATCTAAGTATGAATGAAAAAACTTTTCTCCAAAGAATATTACGGATCAGTTATGGTAAATAAATCAAAATCATATACGCACCAGTCAGAGCTTTACTTTACGAGATCTTCAAACATACCAGAATAATAACAGATATGAGATCGAGACTGGCCACGTTGAAAGAATTGAGAACTCTTGGAGTCTCTAGAAAGTCTACGAGGGAATCTTGATCTATAGGACACCCAAGAATGATACGGGCGGATGCAGTAAAGATGCAAATAGATTGCGGGTGCAGGGACTGAAGAGATTTGATTCGTGATATATAGAGAGCGTTTCTGCAGTCGCCCTTTGACCTGGAAGGCACCTAACGCTAATGTTAACAGTGAGGATGCATCACGTTTATTTAAATAATTAGACAAAATACTTTGTTTAAACCACTATTTATTGATTATTCAACATGTTTCGATACCTATGATATATTCTTCAGGAAACAATGTATACTGAAATTAAAAATACAAGCATAGATAAAACAAAACTATAAAGTTGTGAATAAGTAAGAACTAAGATGAAAACAAATTTAAAAGGTGACTATTTGCAAAGAGGACATAGTTATTTATAATATTTAGCTTGCTATTAACACTTTTTCTTATTTCTAAAATTTCAAATTTATCTAACTGTAAACCCCTAGTATTTTGTATGTATAATTTCTAAACCCTTGTTAATCTTTGCTTGTGTTTTTAATTTCAGTATACATAGCTTCCTGAAGAATATACCATAGGTATCGAAACATGTAGAATAATCAATAAATAGTGGATGAAACAAAGTATTTTGTCTAATTATTTATATTAAATGAGGTCACTAAGTAATTTTGCTAATATTGAAGAAGTAATTTTATTTATTATTGTATTATACTTTCAATGTAGGCAATGAGTAAATGACAAAATTAAGTCTAAATTATGCGCGATCACGGTATTCTAAAAATCGTTCTAAGACACAGTGGCGTAACTAAAATATTGGGCCCTATGTATTATACATAAGATATAATAACATGAAGTACTATGCGGTATTATCCCTTAAATGCATAGTAAGAATAACATTGATATCTTTTCTCCTATAATATTCATACTTACATTTAAAAAACTGTGGTTTTAGACAGCAGAGTAACTACGCCAATCCAGCCAGTGCGGTGCATTGGGGCCCACATTAGTCAGGGGACTAAAAATTTTCGCCCTGCAAAAGTTTTATGTTTTTTTAAATCCACAAGAATTTTCTCACGTACTACGAAAACATACAAAAACATTATCAATCTGTGGAGTATTCTAGGTTAGGAACCAGACCATCGCCGTAAAATAAAAATCTCAAAAACACATTTGCTCTTGAAAATAAAACTGTTAAGCTGCTAATAAAGTAAATTTTTTTTTGCAATCAGTAAATGAACTCAATACACTAGTATATCTACATTTAATAAATAATAGGTTGTCATTGTGATAGGAGTATAGGTACATACATATGTATAATATAATATTTTTTCCATTTTGTATTGGGGCCTAATTTTCATAGTTACACCACTGATTTTAGACATTTACTGTGCACGCGCAACTGAAAAAAAAAACACCTCGCTTCGCTTTAGGCGAAGATCTGTTCCCTAACCCGGCATATCAGCGGGGTACTGAGGTACACGCACATTAATAATGTATTCATGAGTTTTCATAATACAAGCGAAAAAATATATATATAATTCAATTTTGTTAGAAAGCAATCACTTTGTAATTTGACGTATTAGATATAATAAAATACAATTAATGTTCCGTCCCTTAATGTTCCGTCTATCTGTATATGTATTCTGTTTTTCTCTTTCACATGTAATTTTATATTATATCTCCTTCTTTATGTATATATAAGTGCACTTTTTTAGTATTTATGGTTAGGTTAGGTTTATCTCCCTCTTTATGTATATATAAGTGCACTCTTTTAGGTTCACCTCCCTCTTTATTTATGGTTAGTTTTAAATATGTCCTGACGAAACTCGAGATAAGCGAAACCGGTTGACGTATAATAAATTTCGTGGTTTCATACAAAGTGATTGTATTTTATTTAACCTAATTATAATTCCATTGCTGTAGTGGATTTAAAAAAAATGTTAGTTTATATTACCTCTTGGAAAAGTATTGACATTCGTAAAAGTATCGTTAAGAAATGTATTGTAAAGCGCTGACCTTTTGAACTTATCCGACTTAGGCCCCAGTGCACCGCATTGGTGTAATTACGCCACTGTTAGGACCACATCTCTATTTTTTGTAAAAATACTACCCTAGCACAAGACCGTGTGGTTGGTCTAAAATTAGTTGGTTCATTCTTTTTCGCATACAAAATTAAAAAACATTTTTTACATACATTTTAATCAAAGACTCAGCATTTAAGCTAACTGTAGATACTATCTTTCATCGCTGCTCCTGATATATTTTAAGCTCCACAGACACGCACTTAAACTAAGATAAACATGACCCGATCGAAAAATTGTCTATACATCATAACAATGCTAAACTATACATATTTTGTTTCTGCTGTTCTACCTTATCCCACTGGGATGGTGGGTGAGTGAAGTGAATATAATATGCGTGAATACCAACGACATCTTCAGATAATTAATGCAATAACTAACACAGCACAAATATTTACCAACATCTTCATAATAGTTTCACGTTACATGAATAGATGGCAGTAATCAATATATGCATTACATAACATCTCATTGTTTATAATATTGTTCCTCATTGACAACTCAATCACGAGTAACAATAGCAAAAAAAACCTAGAATATCCGTATAAGTTTTGTTTTACAACATTTTCTCCATTTCTTATAAATGTCTAACAATTTTTATTTTATACAGTAAACTTCTTATTTTGTGTACATGCACCGTAAAAGACTATGTAAAATACAAATTCCAAAAGAATGTAATTAATGTTACTAGTCATATATTATGTACACATAAAACAAATCAGTTTTGTTTAATCAGAAACAGGAACTAGTTAGTTTCTTAACAATAAGTGCGAGCGCACACCAATGACTTTCTGTTGTGAAAGCGAATGCGACGACTGAATTTTCAAACGATAGAACAGTTGGTGGCGAACGGTCGTACAACTGTTTTGTTCTCAGCGTGCGCTCGCTCCTAAGCACATATACCTCAGAAACAGGATGCGTGCCGGGCACGCATCCTGTTTCTGAGGTATATAAGTGTTCCTAAATCAAAAAGTATTATGCTGAATAGCTACTTTTAATTTTCAATAAATTAATAATAAATCATTCTAATTAATACTAATTAAATGTATTAATTGGAAAGATATACATATAAAATCAATTTAACGAAAAATATTGTCATTGGGTTCGAAAATTTGTCATCAAAAGTACTGTCTGCTGTAGCATAGTTGGTTAACGAACCTTCCCCGGATTGGAAAGAGATTTAGGTTTGAATCCTGGAAGCTGCAGTATTTTTCGATAAAATTGATTTTATATGTATATCTTTATAATTAATACATTTAATTAGTAATTAAAATATCACAGACCTACGTTCTGAATAATTACAACCTCACAATAAGAAGGTGTTCTTAATAATAATAAAGTGTATATTTTCCAACTGCATGCAGATATTTTGACAACTTGGCATTAAATAACATAAACTTACTGTTCAATTGAAAAATAAAAGGAGCATTATCTGAAAAAACGCATAAATGGTTTTGTCTCTATAAACAAAGGAATAAAAACTATATCAAACCAACAACACCTTCCGGTTACAATCATTATAATATTATTCAGATTTTAATATATTTATCATAGTATTCTACCAGAAAAATATTTAATATCACTGTTTCCCAAAATATATGCCGTATATATGTCAAGAAAATTTAGTTGTAAATTTCATTTTAAAATGCAAGTCGACTGATACACGGGTCAGTGGTAGTTTTGATAAAATTTTGTACAATGAATGGAAATTTTCCTGTTCATGATTGCTTTTTTTAATGCAGTTTTTAACTGACATAAATAAATAAAATCTTATTGATTGATATATATATATGTATATATATTAGGAGAACACATTCTTATTGTGAAGTTGTAATTATTCAAAACATAGGTCTGCGATATTTTAAATATGAATTAAATACATATTAATTAGAAAGATATACATATAAAATCAATTTTATCGAAAAATATAGTTGTTGCGCCACCAGGATTCGAACCTGGATCTCTTTCCTAACCGGGGAAGGTGCATTATCCAACTATGCTACAGCGACAATTTTCGAACCCATATGTTACCTTTTTGATATTAATACATTTAATCATTCCATTATTTCAAAGAGCCATCTACCTTATTTTTACAATCTTACCTTTTTTTCTAATTAATATATGATATATATATATATATATATACATATGGTATTATTATTCAGACATATCGTTAATATGTAGTCTGCAGAGTGTTAACTTACCGAGATTTAGATACAAGTATCTGGTGTGATACGTCTGGAATCAATCAAATACCGGTCATAATTCAGTATATACAGTGCAGGGATTGCTGCTAGGTAAAATCTTACAAAATTATAAAAATTACAGAATTTCATAGCCTCAAATTTTACCCACAACTTATCCACGAGTCATAGCATATTTCATAATTGTTGGTCAAACAACTGCCCTCGACTTATAGACAACTATATACGGTAGTTACGTACAGCTTATTTCAATGTACTGACTGCACACACCTGGTATGTACATACATATACATAATATAATATGTAGGAATACAAACAGTGTAAGGTAAAATAAAACATTTTTATGTTTATATATTTTTTATATCATTTAAATAAGATGTTATAAATATAACATACCACTATATACCGGCAGTGCACTGATTTACCTATTTTGAATAAGAGATACAATTTCAAAACATCACCAAATATACAATTTACGATAAATGTTCTGAAATTGCATCACTCAATCAACTGCGAGGCTGATTCAACATAAAATGAAGAAGAATAATTATTAATCTTCTCATATCAAAAGTAAACCTTTTATAGAAAATTGATCTCATCGTGTTAACATTACAAAAGAAAACCGCAAATGATAATATGAAATAATAAATATTATTATTTTAATTTAAGTTGGAAATGCTTTCAAATGCAACACTAACACAAGCTGGCAGTCAATAAATTCCTCTCCAAGATTAAAAAAAAGACAAATGACTGATAGGAATCAAAATGACTGCCGATGTGTTTAAGGTTTCTATTCCAAAGCGGCGGCGCCGGAAATGATTTCAATCAGCTCCCTGGTGATGACAGCCTGCCTGGTTCTGTTGAAGGTCAAGGTGAGTTTGTCAATCATCTCACCGGCGTTCTTACTGGCGTTGTCCATGGCTGTCATTCTTGAGGATTGCTCGGAGCAAGCGCCCTCTTTCATGGCGTAGAAGAACATGGAAGCCATTGAAAATTCGAGGTAACTCTTGATCACATCGGCATCCAGAGAATCATACACAGCCAATTTTGGTGCAGCCTGAAATATTAAAGGGGATCATTTAAATAAAATTAATAATCTTGTAGTAAAGTATGACTACACAATAAACCACTTTTATCAATAAACAGATTTTTTTATAAAATTATTGCCTATCCCCAGATCTAATTATAGAAAAATGAGGTAAATATAAATAATTTTTATTTTGATATAGCATAATATAAATTGACATTTTATATTTTTTATATAATGTCAATATTTTATGAAACTATGCATATATTAGACTGAACGAGTTCCCCAAAAAGTGATCATATCATCTTGGTTCAATCAAATGAGCCATGTAGAAACAATGTTTATGAAATAAGAGAGCTTTGAGATTCATATTTTAATCCAATTTTTATTTCAAAAAAGCCTTTTTTGTAATGGTTACTGCCATTTTTACACTGCCAACTTTGTTTATAATATTTGGTTTTGTTGTAAATGGTTTGTGATATGGCATCTCTCGCGAGTATGAAATACAACACGCCATTTCTGAATTAATAATTAGTAGCATCCTGATTGGTTCATTCAAAAATTGCTGTTTCTGTTATGGAATAAGATGGACACTGCTGTGATTGTTATAAAAACAAAACTTTTTCTATCTATGGGTTTAAGACTATTTATGTTGCTAACAGATTTTGTCACTGAAGTCTAAAAAGCTTTATCTACAAAACTGCAAATTTACATCAATTTAGCCATTTTGTGAACACTGCCAACTGACAAATATCTCAATTGTACTTAAAACAATATCTATTTCATCCATCTGATGCAGGATGAATGTAAAATCATCAATTTGATGTTTGCAGACATTTGTGAATGAAACCAATCAAATTATATAATTGAATAATAGTCCCCATTAAAAAGACAAAACAAAATGTTGGCTACGCAGATTTAAGAAGAAGAGTAAGGGATCAAATCAAGGTCTCGGGTAAATAAGGACAGAAAAATGTAATTACATAAACCGTTAATTTAATTAAATTACCTCGATAGAAGACTGGCTGAACAGTGGCAGATCAGCCTGGGAGTACGACACTACGGACTTAAACTTGTTGTAGACAATCTTTCCCGATGTGAATTCGTATCCGGAATTCAGGATAGCGATGGTCAGCTTGGCTGCATCCAAGAATGTGGGGGGCAGACGACCAACCTGTTGGTAAAATTATTGTTATTTATTATTTCAAAATAATTAGCATGCATGTTGGATCATTGACATCTTTGACCACGTAAGGGCAACCCCTTGAAAATAAGATCCTACAATAAATACATACTTGGACTAGTGAAAGAAGGTAACTAGTGATATATTAATCTTTCCTCGCCGATGACGTAAACTGAATTGACATTGCCTCTAATTATGTGAATATCTCTGTAAATATACTAAATACAAAGTCTCTTATTTTAGGTATTTCTCCGTAGTATATTTATGTATTGAATAAAATAATTACAATATGTAAGTATTTACCATATGCAATAATAAGAAATGTTTTCTTGAAGAACCTGATGTGAATTTGTCAATACGTGTATATGTATGTGCGGAGAAGTGCAGATGGTGCAGTGCGCGGGCTGCCGTATGCCGATCGTCACTTTAGTAGCAGAGGGTGCGCTGGCCTAGTGAAACGTGTCTTATGAGTCTTTATGCTGTCATTCGTGATGATCTATGGTTTTTTTCTCATTTTTACACAATTGATATATCACTTATATATAGGTATATTAACTATTATTTTAATGATTAATATAAGTAATCGCAAAAGTCTACATATACACTGAGTTTACAGCACCAGAACGCGCGTTTTTATTTTAGCGCCGTAAGGGAAAGGTCGAAAGAATGTAGAAACTGTACAGCCTATACAAACAGCCAAATATAGTAGCTATATGTCCAGAAGACTACGATGAGCAGGTCACATTGTGCGGGTCAATAACCGCAGAGCATTTAAGGAGATCTCCTCGGTTGCTAACATTTGCATATTGCAACAAGAATCACATTACCATCTGGGATAAACTAGTTCAGCTTTGGGATACCTAGAAATCCATCATGAAGTCGACTTTGAAGCAAAATGATCCATAGCTTCAACAGACTGAGTATTGCCAGTTGATATAAAAGTTTAGAAAATGTAAAAAATAATCCATAAATAAAATAATAATAAAAATAATAATAGTCAAGCAACACGTGTCAATATACACATTTGCAATATATAAATATGTGTGTATAGTTATTGCCTATCCTCAATTTCGAAATAACAAGAAAATGAGGTAAATAAAAATAACAATTTATTTATCTAGCATAGAACAATTTTGCCATTCCATATTATTTATAGAATACCAAGACAAATGTTCTTTGCATGGTAACTTAGAACAAAAACTGCATTATACAGTAAAACCGCGATATAACGAAATCCAAGGGACCAAAAAATAAAAATTCGTAATAACGAATTCCGACATATAACAAAATAAATAAAAAAAATCCTACTATATGTTACGTGCCGTCGCAAAAAAATGTTGCGCGGCTTCAAAAAAGATCGCAAATTCTGCAAACAATGGAGGAAAAAGGCCATAGGGAACTGAATACCTACATATTTTTAGTAGTTTTGTTATTAAAACAGATAAGCAAATGGATAATCAAAGGAATTAAATTAAGAACAGAACTTATTCAACACTAATTGGAAGATATTTTTGTAAATTCCAGAATATTGCAAACACAAAACAATATTTTAATTGTGTTTAAATGTAGATCCGCTTCAAACATAGTTTTGGGCATGAAACATAAAAAATAATTCAAAAATAAAAATTTGACAGTTGAATCGCAGCATTTTTATAAAATGAGTCGTATATAAATTACGAAGGTACTTACCGGTAACGGCGGCAACCACTTCAAAATATGATACTATGAACCCAAGAAGTTTGAATTGTTTTACTACCTTGTCGGCAGACCGCCGCGCACCGCCGAAAAGGCCATAAAACTGTTCGCATACAGCAGATGCAGCGGCGCGGCTTTGTAAGTGCGAAATAACATTTTCATCTTTTAACGTTTTTTTATTTCGTTATAAATTTACGTAAATGTATTGGCATTTTTTCGTACGGGACAAAAATGATTTTGTTATAAATATTAACGGGATTTCGTTATATAAATGCATTTTTGTATGAAAAATTGGTTTTAGAGACTAAATTTCGATTTTTTTTTCGATATACGTCATTTTTCGCTATATCGGGTTTCGTTATATCGCAGTTTTACTGTATAAAAAAGAATCCTCACCTCATTAGCAACCATCATGATGTTCTTCCCGTACAGACGTTGCAGAATATTACGTGACTTGTCACCAACGCACACCACCTTGGTGTTGGCGGCGACCTCGGGAGCAGAGAGGTCGGCACGGATGACCTTGGACACTCCGGTGTGGACAGCACCGCAAAGACCTGAGACAAAATATTGAGATTTGATAAGAAACTGCAAAATTATTATCATCACTGGCACGATAGCTCCGGGCGGGCCCTAGCCTAGTCGAACAGGAATCTCTATTATGATTGGTCCTTTGAGAATGATTTCCAATCCCGGATGTTTAGATGATGTCCCGGTGTCAGACTCAATCCATCATTATTGTTCAACTTTAGTACATGTCCCATTGTAAATTTTATGCAAGAGTTTTATAATAACTTTCCCAACACAAATTTTTTAATTCATTCAAACCCATACGGGTTGCTGCTACATGGAGTAGAGCTCATTATATTAACTACATCTCCACACAGACCTTCGTTAATAACTGGTCCATAAATTCGATTAATTATTTTTCTTTCAGAGGTGGCAATCGTCACCTTTGGTCGGTATCCATGTTTTCAAACCATGTGTAAGGACAGAACCAGATTAATCATGAACCAATATTGGTAGTCATACCGCATTTCCTGGGTAATTGACAGATAACAGGTACATATATACATATACTAATATATATATTAATATATATATTTTCTTTTTAAAAGCATTACACCGAATACCCATGACAAAATATATCAGAAAATATGAAAAAGCTATGAACTATATTATATGAATATATAAAAATAAAAAGTATAATCCTAGGTATGTAGTTATAAAAACATGTACATAATATTCAATACAAAAAAATGATCTGACTAACCTCTATCAGAAGTGATAGCAACAATCAGCTTCTGCGGTGCCGCTGCTGAAGTCTCCTCGACCTCAGCCTTCTCGTAGAACTGCTTGGAGCCCTCTCCATAGGGGCGGGCTTGCCTAAGGTCACGCTCTGCTCGAGTATACCTAAAAATGTTATATGGTACCTGTTAGTGATGAGAAAAAATACTACTTTTGACTCACTGCTGTGATTGTGATTGGTATTCGATAATATCAGTGAAAACTGTGACTGTGATCAGTTTAATTATTAATGTGCATGCGCCGCACGATATCGCAATACACAAAATAAATAAAAAATTAAAAAAACATATTTTTTTATATAATAACTTTAATTGCGTAAAAAACATATTTTAGCATAAATAACTAATATAAATCTAATTTAATATCATCACAAAGAAAATTAAAACGCTTTAAAAAATGTAAAATAGATGGCGCTGATCACGAGTTATAATCTCATTCCTTCATAAATATTTTCATCTCAAATGCGCATGCAGCAAAACACGATTCACGTTCAAATATCAACAAGTAATATTGTGACTGACATTGTTTATTTACGCATGCGCAAAATCACGGTTAAGAATCACTGACACATCAAATATCGAAATATCAATGTGGCCGCAAACCGCGAGCTTGAGTGCGATCACAATTTACAAAACTGATTTCTATCACGGTGGTCACGGTTAACAATTACTGATATAATATCAAATATCGAAATATCAGTGCGTTTGCAGAGCGTGAGTTGTGAGTGTGATCACGATTTACAAAGCCGATTTTGATCATAGTAGAATCACTGATATATCAAATACCAACAATGCATCCAGCATGACTGATCACAGTTTTCTCTTAGAATTACAAAGACAATATATAATATGATCATATATAAATTAATAAATAACTTATAAAAAAAATATAAATGATTTATAAAAATAAATTATAAAAAATTATATATAATCTATCAAAAACTCCTTGTTTAATAATGACGTCATGGGTCATCACTCAGATAACAACAGAAAGTATGGGTACATAAAAATGTTAACTCTATAATCCCTTATAAAAAGAGAAAGTATTATAAAAGGTGTCTTGTCTACTAACTAAGAAATACTCGACATGCAAAAAATTCTAATGTTTGACAGTTAACTGCTAAGTTCAGTATAAAAAGGAACATTTTTTAAAATCCATATTAAATAAAAAAATTAATGACCGCAGGCACAGGAGAATCAAAAATAAGAAGTTAAAATGATGTTTCTTTTGCTTCTAATGTATAGTAGTCATAAAGAAGATACTTAGCTTCTCTCACATGCGTTTTTAATGGTTTTTATGGATTATATGTTGTGTGTAATATACAATTTAAAAAAAAAAAAAATTAATCACACTCACAAGAAAGATCCGTATATAAGTCATGTCAGCCATTACTAGTTCGGGAGTCAAATTATCATACTTTCACTGAGTCAAGTGTCAAACTAGCTAAGTTTTGCTAGTGATATTAAAAATATTTTAAAAGGGTATATTTTCTTTTGCTTTAACAATTCTATTTTACTTCTAGGTATAAATAAACACGTTGTATAAAGAAATCATCAAATATAATGGGACATTCGGTCATATAAGCTACTAACTTATACAGTCAAAACGAATTCTCAAGTTTTTTTTTCTATGAGTTTTGAACTTGTGCTTCATGCAAAAAAGAGAAATTATTTTTTTACAAAAGCACCTAAATTTGGGTATAAGCACCTAAATTTAGGTCATAAAATTCTGTCAAACCAATATCGTTAGATTTAACTAACTTACACCGCATGGGTTGGCAGAGAGGATAGAGTGCCATACTCTTGTCCTGATAAACAATTCTCGCCTCATCCTCATTCATACATCTTCTCATACAAGCTCATTGATTATGGAGGCTTCTAACAGAACCATCATCCAGTATCTAGTTCACGTGGTCGTGCCATGTCTTCCGCGGACGTCTTAAAAAGCTTAATTTATAGGTTTTCTGGAGCCTTGTCCATACAATTGGAGTAGAAAATATAACAAATGTGAATACAGGTTTTTGAAGTGAGCAAACCTTCTGAAATTTAGCATAAAACTGCAGTTTTCTCAGTTCATCTACATTGCGCATATCAGCAGGCACAGTTCACAGGTAGCTCGAGTGCTTTACAAATGAATACATAGAATGGACTAAAGTAGGGTTGAGGGTTACCATGCCTGCTCTATGTATTCATTTGTATTTTAGTAAATAAATGTAGAATACAAGCCTATCCTTAGAGTGTTGTCAAGTGACACAATAAGGAAAATAAATTGATCCAAAATTGATATAGCAAAATGCAAAACTTGTCTATGAAAATAGCAAAGACAAGCACTTAAAAGCATATTTGCATAATGAGATCTATTAAATTGTGATATAAATGCAGCAGCACACGATAAATGATATTCAAATATCTGCAGAATTTAAAACAGTTTCCATAGTATTAGATATATTAGCTTCTAAAAGTAGTGCTACAAATAATATTACACATAAAGTAAAAACATACTTAGCAGCAGACACCATCTTCATGGATTGGGTAATTTTCTGGATGTTCTTGACTGACTTCAGTCGCATGGAGATGTGCTTGAGTGTCGCCATGTTACGGGACTGTTGCTGGCTCACCAGCACAGAGGCCTGGCTGCATACTGCGGGTGCTACTCTGCCCAACATCTTAAAAAAATATTACACACATCACAGTACAGACAGTTTAACTTTTAATCATGGTTTTGTAATGTTGGTGTAAGTTGAATATGAAGGAAAGCAGACAACGGCAATAAGCTAATATACGTACTCATAATTATACATGAACATACTCAACTTCTGGTTCGATAGTAATTTACTTTCTTTAAACTCCGACAAAACCTATTACGTTCCCTTTTCAATCAAGTCTTGAAACACCGCCCCATATAAAAATTACTATCCATACGACAACTGCAACAAAATTACCTGTAACGACTCATGTACAAACTTAAGCCCAAAAAAAAATCTAATATCTCAGTGTAATTATTGACCAACATTAAAAATAGCACAGCCACATTAGCGCATTTGTGAAAAGAATAAGAAAATGTATTTATATATTCAAAAGATCAATTTGATCAATCATTTTAAGTATAAATAATTTTAAAAAGGTATATTTTGCTATTGTTCACTCACTACTCCAGTATGGAATAATTGGGTGGGGAGGAGCATATAATAACATAATGAACTCGGTAAAAATAATACAGAGAACAATCATCAAAGTAATATTTAAAAAAATATCAACTTTTTCAACACAAACACTTTTTGCAAAATTCCCAGTTCCCAAAATAGAAAACATTTACAAAAAAATCTCAATTAATCAATTTCTTAAAGAAAATAACACTGTAAAATTTGAAACAAGTACATCATTAAGGTTTAAAAATAACTTTAAAATCCCTAAATATAACACCAAACAATATCAGGAAAATTTTATATACTTATAGATAAAAAACGTCAATAGCCTACACAAATTAAAGAAATAAAAAAACTTATAAAGAAATTAAATTAACACTTCAGAAGTACATAATTATAAAATGAATCATATTATAGAACACTTCAGAAGCACACAAATGGACAATAAATAATTATAGACTACAAATGTATAACTTTGTATATAAAATTATTAGTGTAACTCCCTCTCCAAGCACAAGAGCTAGTCTCTTTTTTTATTTTAATAATGTAAAATACTTAATTAATAACTCATATTATAAAAAAAAAAAATTAAAATTTACAAGATTGAGATGTGATTATGTTTGATCATTTTGATTTTAAGATCTTTTGATAATCTCAGTTCCAGTGTTGTGTTTAAAGTATAAAAATGTAATTATTCAATCGAAAAATTATGATGTTCATACTTTAACCACGATGTGACAATTAAGGTCGAAATTGAATATATTTAGCACACTTAATTTTGAATATATGTCATTAAATTGTAGAACAAGTTAAATAGATTCTGTGATCAGCATTAATATTTTTAATATATAATTGTGGTCACATAATGTACATCAAAAACTTAACTTAACAAGCAAGCAGAAATAGCCAAATATCTCAGGGTGTACTTTTTTTTAACTCTGAGCAGAGCGAGGTTAACGTATTTCTTCATTCGGCAATCATTGTTAGTCAACATACTCATATATGAAAATACTCTTGACTTTAGCTAATGCCTCATACGGTAAATCTCTTCTAATATATGTCCATATTCAGAGAAATAAGAAGTTCGGTGAATAAGTCTAAAAAATAATTATACAATATGCAAGATTGGTTCTTGCAGTATTTGCGATTAGAGGTTATGTAAATATTAAAAAATCATACCGGGTTCGTAAGCATTTAAATGATTAAATTAAATATCAATTACTTTTGACACATATGTACATTTGTGAATCTATTGAAATCGGACTGAAGACCACTAAAAACATGAAAAACTTGTAATTTATGCAATTTTGAGTAATCCAATGGCCAGATCTATTCTAGAAATTAACATTTCTTGTTATCTATAAAATTATACATCAAAGTCAAAATGTTTTAGACAGCACAGGTTAACGTAAAAAATTCGGACCGTCAACCGGGTTATGTAAGAATTTAAATAAAATAATGTCTAACACTACCACATTTATTTTATACTAAAATAAAATGTACACAAAATATAAGACTTAACCGTTCAACAAAATTGTAGAAAATAAAACATAAAATGTTTTACATAAAATAGTATTTTTCACGAACCTTGTGAATTGACTTGACGGGAAACTAGGAAATCGAGGCGTACAGTGATCACAGATAAAACAGAAAATATCTTTCATAGATATTATAGAAGTGACACCAAGATTATCAATTGCTACATGCAATTCTATAAATAACGTCAAATTTCAAAAACTAAAACATAACATTTGGCAATTATGATATTAAAATTATCAATATTTCCATAATACTACATAATGCGTGCCCCGTGTGTGACTTCATTTATGGCGTAACATGTTGCGTCAAAAATCATAAAGAACGCAACCGCGTTCATATTTCGTTGTGTTTGTGAATTTTTGGGCTTAATTTCAGTGGCGTAATTATGCTAACTACAATGCATTTGACATTAATACTTTTGCGAGTGTCGACACCTTTCCCAGCGTTAATACTAATCCACGGCAAGAATGATAAAATTGTATCACGAAAACACGTGAAAACATTTGTATGTATTAAATTGTGTCCTGCTAGTATATCGGGTTAGGGATCAGACCACCGTCGTAAAGCGAAGCAAATATTTTTTAAATTGCAAGTGCATATGCAAATATCTAAGAACACTTAGGTATATTTTTTTCTTGAAAGTGTGAAAATTATAAGAAAAGTGACTAATTTTGTTCTTAATATTTAATGGATAAACCACGTAATACTTAATATTCGTATAAATTATACACAATACTTATTTGAGAGGGCCTTTTTCCGTTCTGCATTGGGGGCCAATTTTTGTAGTTACGCCGCTTCTTAATTTGTATAGGATAAGTCTACTAATGTAAATGATTATAAAACATAATGAATATACTTAATATTTAGATACTATTGTATAACAATGGTAACAATAAGGTATTATCGTAATATAAATATGCACCATTATAATTGTAATACATATATATATATATTGCGTAAGTGTGTATGCGCCAAATAGTGATGATGCTGTTAACACTGGCATCCCCACCCCACAGCCAACCTAGCGGGAATACCCCTCTCCCCGCGCAGTTTATAAATTCTGGAGCGCGCTCTAAAAATATCTTCTTTTCTTTTCCATTTCGATCGAGTTCGCCCAGTCTTCTGATACAGTCACCAGCTTTTCGACGAGAGTCTGCATTTCATCTACTGCATCACCAATCACGAGGGATCACTACGCCTTGTGTCCAATGTAAGGCCGTAGGGCAACCGCATTGGAGATGTGGTTGCTCTACGAATGATTCGGAGATTCTATTCAACTTGACGAGAGGCTACCAGGCACCGAACTTCCTTCACGGTTCAGATCCATGAAGCGCACTTCATGCATGTGAGCCGAGACATTCACCGCAATAGCTGAGGACGTCGAACCAGGTGCCATGTTTTCCTCACGGTCCGGACCCTTGGAGCAGGCCCTTGTCACAAAGACTGAGACAGACGATCGAGAAAGTTGACACGTGGACACATGGCTGCGAGCTGTGCAGCAAGACGCGCGTCTGGGACGTTTATTAACTGGAAATTAATTTAAAAATTATTTTCCCATAATTATTAACGTATTATTATCTAGTATATGAGATATAAATAATATGATATATATATAATTATGTGACGATAAAACAGCACTCCGCCGCACGTAGAACTGTAAACCATGTGTATACTGCCATCTATCGATAAAAATATGTATGTGTTATGCTTGTTTTTGTGCGAGATGTACTGCCATCTATTGCATAGTTTCCGTACTATATTTACACAAAACAGACAGTAGCATGGTAAGTTTGAATTTGCTTTCATTTTGATTTCAGTACTTGAGTATTTCTATTAGGTCTTCAAAAAGTTTGTTTATTTCAAGGTGTAATATTTTTTAAATAATATTCAACTGGAATACGACATAGTGAAAATACACGCAGTACAAATTCCAATAGTTTTTATGTAACGTCAAAAATATGTCAGTTCATCTTTTAATACTAGGTACATTAGATAAACCATGGAGAAAATATTTTTTGTTCGCAGAATGAAACGCAAAAGAGTTGAATGCCTTATCTTTTTCTCTTTCCAAATGAGAAATCTGCTCTTAATGGATGAAAAACGAATAAAAGTTAACGACCATTTATATATAACGGATATTTTTTCGGTGGATAGTTGATAAGCAGGAAATGTAGATTAAGATATTACGCACAATAAAGTGACGATATTATTTCTATTAATTATAGAAAGGATTTAAAAATAATTATGTAGATAGGTGTTTTAATTGATGCGTACCCATAGTGAACAAATAGAGATGTTAAAAAACACAAATGACGCCGGAAATTTCATATGTTGATGACGGTACTTAATTAGCTCGAATGACTTACATAAAATAGGCCAAATTTCATCTGTCATTAAATCTAATATATCATATCTACGGAATTCTTAACCATCACTTTCTGTGATACTACTTTTGTCAAAAATATACCTAGTTATTTCGTGCAAATGTAATCAACAATATAATACATCACAAGAAATAAGGGCTAAATATCATCAAAATATAATAATTTTAATCAACGGAATTTTAACGAACACATTTTGTGATATTGTTTTGTTAAAAATTCTAATTCGCGTTGTTATGCAGTGTAAAAGTATACATATAATAGAAAAAAAGCCTAAATTTCATCGTAACAATATAATGTGAATTCAATCGCTCAAATCGACGGTTTTAACGAACTTTTTACATACCGTATGGCCAGCCATTACATCGCTGGGTTCCTGTATCATACCTATGTGAATACATGAATTCGCAAATGAGATTGATGAAAATGAGTTTATATCGTTCATTATAATAAAATGATAAAAAACATTAACCTATGTATTTTTTTTTTACAAAAATAGATTTGTGTGCCTGTCATTTTCTGTGCCTAAAATGATCATTAAAATTCTGTCGATTTGACTAGTGAAACTAGTCGATGAAAATAAATGTAGCTTTTATAACATTATTGTTTTGGATGACTACTTTTACGAAATAACTGTGAAACTCATCGTTTGGCTGAGGTAATTTCCGGCTTCGTTGATGTCTTCTAACGACTTCTCTGTCAGCTCCAAAGAAATTGAATATGAATTTAACTCCTTTGGTTAGCTCTCTGTAGTTTGCATAGTTGCTTACAATATTTCTGAGCAGAAAACCTAAAATTCAATGGATTAATAACACAAAAATCTAAACCTATCTACATTCTTTATTGATTGATGATTGATTTTTAGCTAGTTAAAATAAATAACCAAACCAAATTCTAATAGATATGTAAATAACAATTTCTCTATTAAATAGACTGAATAGTTAAACACAATGATTTAGGAGAACACATTCTTATTGTGAAGTTGTAATTATTCAGAACAGACGGTCTGTGATACTTTAAATATGAATTAAATATATAAATTAGAAAGATATACATATAAAATCAATTTTATCGAAAAATATTGTTGTTGCGCCATCGGGATTCGAACCTGGATCTCTTTCCTAACCGGGAAGGTGCTTTATCCATAAGCGGAGTGCTTTATCCAACTAAGCTACAGCGACATTATTTTTAGCGACAAATATTTAGGCAAATATTTTCAAGTGTATATAGCTGTTTAAAAACACATTTTTTTTTTTTCGTTAAACTGTGAATATTATAGAAGACTGAATAATTTTGTTCTTACTGTTTGATGGATAAACTACGCAGTACAAATATTCGTATAAATTAAAATCGATATTTATTTAATGGGCCCTTTTTTATTCGTCATTGGGGCCATATAGTATATGTAATCAGTAACCATTGGCATTTTAATATATCATACTTATTCTTTAAAGAAATTCCTTAGTTAGCTGCTAAAATGATGTAAATCACAACAGATTGTGTGAGTATTACGATGATCAACGACTGGTCTATCAAGGTCAAGAGTACAATGATGAAGAACAAGATCAGGTACGTTAGTTTAGTATTGAGAGTGTGGCAGTAGGATTGTACTAAAACGAACTTCTGTTAACGGGCCACTAAGCTGCCTGCCTCAAAGTTGAGTCAGACCCTTTATTAGGGCACGAAATTAAAAAGTTTTCCAGGGGATCGCAGTCCTTTAGGATCGACTCACATATTGCAAGTTTCATAAAGACGGGTTCATAATGAAGAATTCGTCAGCTCTCTTATTGTTAACGGAAAGTGTAAAATAATAGAAATATGTATAGCATACTATATATAGCAAAGTTCATACGAATTTTTTTTTATAGATATTAAAAACACGTTCGTTTTTGCCATGCTCGCGTCTCACAGAACTTTATATTCATAATGACACTGCCGAAGCTGCCACATCTTGAAAGTCATAAATATAGACGGGGAAGCGTAATATTATTATGGATGTGATTTGGTAATTAATATGTAGTACGGAAATGAGCAAGTCTATTGCGCAGTCTGTCAAAGTAAAAGCTTTGTAGAATGCTAAGTAAGCTTGGATTGTTAAAATTATTATTTTTGTTTAAACAAATTTAGAAAAAAATCAACATGGATTTTTTGTTATTCGGATTCAGACTGAAAAATAGCACTGAAAAATGGTATATATTAAATAGTTTTTTTATTATTATTCTTTGTTAATTTTTAAATATTTTAGCACGTCCTTAGATGAACATTCCAGCTAGTCGTATAGTCGTTCAAGCATATTACTTGGATATGTTTGAACATTTCAGATATTAAGGCTTTGTATTTATTACGTATTTTAAGGAGCGTGTATTAAATACGAAACCTGGAGCCTCACAAAGAAACAAGTATTAGTAAATGAATTTCTCCGGAGGATATTTGGAACAGTTACATAAAATCGCCGATGGCACGTCCGTGCCGATTCAATATCTCCGAGGTCTTCAAAGAGCTGATAATTATAGCTACTACTGAAATTGAGGAGAAACAGGACCACGTTGTTCGATGCGAAGACTCCAAGAAAGTAATCGAAGGAAATCTAAACCGTCTGGCATTTGACCTTCGTTGGTAGACTGTTTTTATAGCATAATCATTTGAAGAATAGAAAAATCATATTTTTTCTGTAGTTGAATTTAATGTACATAGGAATACAATAAGAAACTAAATTGTTATTAGTGTTAATCTAGATATCTACACGTTATAGATAAGTCATTTTACATAACTTATGATTTTACTTTAACAATATATATATATATATATAATTATAAAACACTGTATATGTAATTGCTTTGAGACATTATAATTGTAAAAAACTAAATAAACGATAAATAAAAAAATCGTGTTTCATATCTTGGTTCAATTTAATTCAAAAACAACGTCGACTTAAAACATAATATTTAGCCCGTATAAACATATTGTAGTATTGTAATGTAAGTATATACTTTTTGATAAAAAAATAGGTGTAACATTCTGGATATCATTGCCTGTTCCGGTTCGTTAAATTTTCCATTTTAAGTCCTGATATTTACATACACTGGCGGATAATTCTGAACCTGCCTTAAGTCTGATGGGAAAAGTTTTGAGTAGGTGGTAGTAGAGTGGTTAGAGTACCGTCATAAAAAGAACAAACATAAACATGACCACATGTTCACTACATTTCCGGTTAACTGATAAAAAGTTCAAAAATTGTAATATGTTCCTAGATTACATGATTAAATCGTGTCTAATTCGTGGTAAAGCGACAAAAAATATAATGAAAACTAAGATATATCTACATTTAAAAAAATATATATACATATTTTTAAATAATTTACCAGAATATATGAATATATTACTAGTTGAGTGAATGAATGAATACATCTTACAGAGGCATGTACAACGTACAATCAAAAAAGTTGTGAACGACAGACTGAATTTAAAAGAATAACAGTAAAAAAATATTAGTTATAGGAAAAAAAACCAACAATTTTATTTGGTTTTAGACCTGTTTTACCATAATTCGAAATTTTAACATAAGAGTAAAGGAGCATTTAAGATATTTGAATAATAATGTTTTTTCAGAATTTTCCAATCATTTGTTAGAAAATGATCATACTTTTAATAAAAATTTGGAATTGTCTATTTTACAAATAAACAATGTCGGTCTTAAATTGAATCATTAGAAATAAATAAAGCATGTAAAACTAATCAAAATATTATAAACAACCAACTATATTTAACCACAAATCCAGTTCTAAAATTTTTTCCTAAAAATTATTCTAATAATTTTGTATCAAGTTAGGTAATAAATTATTTTTTAAATAATTATTGTTTTTTAAAAAATATATATTTAAAAAAAAAGAAGATTTTGTTAAAGAAACAATATAACATATGTTTTTGATTTGTTGATGACATCCTGAAGAAAAAAAAAGGATATTTTTCGAAACTAGTAGATGTATTTAATTCATTAAGGGGTTAATAAAACAAAGTTAACAATCAAAAAATTGGATTTTAACCACAAAGTTGATTTTGTAAATCGTCGAAATTATTTTATTTGTGTTTGACTACACGTCAAAAACGATAATGATATGAGTTACCTTGATTATAACTCATGACCTAGCGTAATTAGCGACATAACCGCTAATTACACTTATGAGCAGTAGCGTATTTAAAAAAATTGGGCCCCAATGCAATATGTTTTGTAGATAAATATACGAATATAGAAACAAGGCTGCTGCTAGTTCAATAGTGTAAAACAATGGTGTATTTTAGGGCATATAGCATATGTTTTTATACATGGATTCGTTCCGCTTTTGAGACATCGAGTTGCTGGCGTAAAGCTGCGGTGGAGCTCAGCACCAACTCTCTGGTGCAAGCGGCGCTCTCATGGAAAGCTGGTTCCCTGACCAGAGAATGGCAGCGCCTACAAAATAGCTACATATACAACAATGGCCGTGACTGAAGTAGTTATATATGTAATATTTATATTTTGTGTGTATATATGTGTGAACTTTTTACTTTTTATTAACTTTAAAATTTTTATTTATTTATATTTTCCTTGGTTTTCTTTTTCATAGCATTAAATTTATTTCATAACCTTTAATGTATAACATAATATGTATTATATTTATGGCAAATCGGGTTAAAAAAAAACTTGATCACGCTGGAATAAAAACATTATTATTATTATTATTAATGAAAAAAATATTTTTATTGTGAAGTTGCCATTCCATTGCTTTTAAAAATTGTATAATAGATGTATCAATTATTCAAATGTACAGAATACAAGTTCTAAATATGTTGTAAATGTAATCCAAACGCCAAATAATAATGCCAAACTATGTACGTCACGCCAAGCTATAAACGTGTTAACACACACATTTGGATTTTAAAAACTTGCAGGGGTCATATTTTTAACGTGACCAGGACTCTTGTCCTTTTCATCGCCAGCACAAGTCATCCTGGATGTGTTTATTGCACTATGTATAGACTCAATACAGTCCTCATGGCTCCGCAGTAAAACAGTGAGTTTTTGCAGTATTGCAGCGTCTTCTTCAACGGCATAAACGTCGTGTTTTATAACTGACTAAATATTATTGCATCTATTAATTTGGTGTTATTAGATGTGAAGATTTTTATGGCCATCAAGAATTTTATACATCATCTGAGGAATTAAATACCCTTAGTGGTGCCCATATATGTACCTACACTAATCTTAATACTACGAGTAGATAAAAAACGAGATAGCTGCCCAGGAGTTCTTTGAACTAGGAGGTTTAAAAAACTGTTTACATACTAAAAGAGCAATCATGGCAATGACAAATCATCACCCTCATAGTTCGTTTGTAATACCAATATCGCCCGGCCGTTCGCAATTTCTTTCTGCTGCTAAAGAATTTAGAAATTAACACTATAGAGACACACAATTTTTAATACAAATTAAATGCATTTTATGGAAAAATATTGTAATTGCTACCGGGATTCGAACATGGATCTTTTCTAATCCAATCCGAGGTACGTGCATTAACCGATTATGCTATACCAACACAGTGGATTGACCATAAATTTTCGAACTTATATGTTACACTTTTCAAAATAATACATCTATCGTTCCATTATTTGAACGCCATCTTCTCTATTTAATCTCAAATACCTTTGAGTAATCCGATAGGAGACGCCAAATTTGTGGTCTATCCACTGTGTTGGTATTGCATAATCGGTTAATGCACGTTCCCCGGATTGTAAGAGATCCAGGTTCAAATCCCTGTAGCAACATAATATTTTTCGATAAAATTGATTTTATATATATATATCTTTCTAATTAATAAATTTAATTAGTATTTAAAATATCACATACCTATGTTCTGAATAATTACAACTTCACAATAATAATCTGTTCTCTTTAATAACAACATTTTAAATGGGCTGAAAATATTCGAACGAGGTTCGCGCATTTGACTAAGGGGCAGCATTAAGTAGTTCCGACGATCGCACAATTGGGAAAAGACAGAATCACAGAAATTGTCCTGAGATATGGTCGGTGTTTCCATAGATCGTGAGGTTCAAAGATAAAGTTGAATCTACGCAGTGTGCTCTTAACTGTCATAATCAGAAAGGACTGGGTAGATACCTTCAGCTGTCAGATAATAACGAAAGTCTTGCTGACCGCTTTCTACATTTACCATTACCATTATATTTGTCATAGATCTCTCTCTATTTAAAGGCTACGTAGATGTATTTTTTTAACAATCAATACATATGTTACGAACGGAGATAACACAGAATCTGTCTACCTACAAACTAACAAATACAATAAATTGAGTTTATCTTTATGTATATCTTTTTAATTGATGTATTTAATTTGTATTATTAAAAACCATTCATGGATTGCAGGAATATATATTTTTATTAATTTTATAGCTTGACCGATAGTTATCGTATGTGTTAATCATATATAACTAATATTTTTTTTATTAAGGAGAACGCATTCTTATTGTGAAGTTGTAATAATTCAGAACATAATTCTGTGATGTTTTAAATACTATTAATTATAGTAATTCTAGCGTCTGCAGTCGGTTTATTCAAAGGTATTTGAGATTCCGTAAAAACAATGTAGATGGCTTTCGAATAATGGAAAGACAGATGTATTAATTTGAAAAAGTATAACATATAGGTTCAAAAATTTGTCATGAAAAATACTGGCGCTATAACACAAGCGTAGTGTACTTCCCCGGATTGGAAATAGAGATCCAGGTTCGAATCCCGGTAGCGCAAAAACAATATTTTTCGACAAAATTGATTTTATATGTATATATTTATAATTAACATATTAAATTAGTACTTAAAAAATATTTTTTTAGATTAGCACCATCTTTATTCAAAGTTAGAGCTGGTTCCACTTTTGAAAACCGAGGTGGTGGATTATTACAGGTCGTGAAAATTCATGAAGATTTTTATTCTAGAACGGTTGATTCCGATAATATAATATTGGTTAATAAATATCTAAAATAAATTATCATTAAAGTTTATTTATTTTTAAATTTTATTAAATCCTCCATTAGCATATTTATGATGTATAATTTTTTTTTGACGTAAACATAACTATTCCTTATGTGCGAATGGCATTGGCTCCATTTCTCTGAAAGATAACTATATAGAATAAATAAAACACGATCACTTTGTATAGAACCACGAATTTTATTACACGCCAACTGATTTCGCTTAGTTCAAACTTCGTTAGGACGTATTTAAAACTAACAATAAATACAAAAATGTGCACTTAGACGGAACATCAAGGAAGGCAGAATATTATATATATATTCGCATATAATTTTATGTCTTTCTCTTTCAGATGTAATTTTATATTCTATCTCCCTCTTTATGTATATATATATAAGTACGAAGATGATTAATAATTATAACGTAATAGTAATATTTTTATGTTACCTCGAAGAAGCTGTAGTCAATTAAAATAAATCTTTATTGTTATAATAAAATTATATTTAAAAGACAGCAAGCACATCGATTCTAGAGATTTCAATTACCTTTAAGGGAATAAAGGGTTTGGAATGTTGGTGTTTTTCAAAATCAGTTTTATTATGAAAACAGATTTTTGACAATGAGAATAATATTCTTAACGACACTTACAATTGGGTGATTTCTTAATATTATATTTGTGATTACGGTATCATACAGTGTATTATCCTATCATACGGCTTCTAACAGAACCATCCTCCATTATCTGGTTTACCAGGTCATGCCAAGTCTTCCGCGGACGTCCTCTATTTCTGGTTCCATCAACACTTGCGTCATATATTTTTCTTTCCATTCTATCCTCATTCATCCGTTCCATATGACCAAACCACCTAAGTGATCCTTTCTTAATCTTACTCACTATACTAACATCAGTTTTACATTCTTTCCTTATTTCTTCATTCTTTACTCTGTCATAAATAGATTTGCCACAAATACGCCTAAGTGATCTCATTTCCACTGCATTCAGTCTGCTTTCGTTCCTTTTCTGCCACCTCCAGGTCTCACTTCCATACATAAGTGTCGGTACCAGGATTCCATTGTGCACCCCTAGTCTTGCCACGGTTGACAAATTCCCGTTAGATATAATTCCATTCAAAGAGCCGTTCACTTTATTTCCTGCAGTCACCCTCCTTTCGATATCATTCTCAGCCTTTCCGTTTCTATCAAACATACTTCCCAAATATACAAACTCATCTATTTGTTCCAAACATTCATTGCCTACAAGTATTTTGCACGGTGTCTTGCTTTCCTCCTTCTCGAATACCATCACTTTCGACTTGTTAACATTCATCATGAGGTCGCTTTCCTTGCACACATCGTACATTCTACTCACCAGATTCTGTAGTTCTTGTTCATTATTCGCCATTAGTACTGCATCATCGGCATATAATAAACAGCATACAATCAAATTGTCCATTTTTGCTCCTACATTAATACATTCCATTATTAACTTCTATATTCTTAATTACGTTACGAATGCAAGAACTCATCATATGGTGTCTCTATTGCCAAAAAAAAACACCAAAGTAATGTTTTCGTCAAATGTAATGGATCTCGTATAACTTGTATGTAGATTATTGTACAAAATGTTGGAAAATACCATTTAATGAGAAAATAACTTAACATTTCGACCCCTCAGAATAACAAGGTTCTATCTGACAATGACACTGTTTTGAGATAATGAGCTCAAAAGTGTTGATTAAATTTCAACATGTATTCATGTATAGTTTTGTTTTGAGTATGCAAATATGATCAGTTTTAAGGTCTCAACTTATTTTCAGTATTATTAATGGAATTATGGAAATTAAAAATAAATAAAAACTTTGTAAATTAACAATAATAATCCATACATTGAAATAAATGACTGATGCAGTTGGTACTTTTAGCTCTTGCTATTTCTTTTAATATCCGTTAAATAGAGTTAGTGTGTATAGAAGAAATAAAGAATAATGCATTTGAAACCATTTTCACGCTATAACTCAAATTAGCCCAAAATGTTAGTTGGGACATTGTTATTCTAAGGAGTCGATTTATCAAAAACCCAAATCTTTCTGACTGATTAAAAATAATAATAAACGCCGCTAGGGCTGTGATTAATTGTAATAATACATCGGCAGGTGTATCACATGAATTCCGTTATGTTATTACTCAAATCATTTTATAAGTATGTCTGATTGGGTTTCTGTTTGCGTTAATTAGTTTTTATTTGTATTATGGTGGACCATATCTTTTTTATTTATAAGAAATTTAAGTCTTGTTTAGTTTTTATTTACGCGTATCTCTATCTCGTAAAGAGCCTTCCGGACTATTTAATAACTTATCCGTTTTTACAACATCTTTTATTTCATGTTTGTACGAGTTAATATGATTGTAATTCTAGTACCTAATAAATAATTAATTACCACTTACAATGGAATATTATCGTGGTACATAACAAAGTATAATTGACGGGTGCAATAAATATAAGAAAAAAACAATTTTTTTTATTCATTTTATATTTACATATTTATAATCTTTTACATAATACATACAGTGCCGAACATTTTTTGATTGTATCAAAAATTGATACAAGCATAAAATATTTAGGTGTCGCCGATTATTATCAGACCCTATGGGCCACTGTGGCCCTATAACCGGTGGGTGCGCAGGTGTGGAAAAAAAAGTAATAAAGCAAACGAATAATAGTAAAAATTTATTTCAGACATGATTAGGTTTATTACATTTCAAATATGACGAGCACTGTGTGACGAACAATGAATCATGTTGCTAACGTACGCTCAAAGTATTCATCGTGTGAAATTCATTGAGCCTCTTGAGTTATCATCAAATTGATCTTTATTTTTACTGTACTAAAGTTCAATCGGATATATATTTTATAGTTTAAAATATGACTCTAAAATCTCTAGTATATTATTAAATTAATACGATAATGTTTGTACTATTTACATTAGTATTAACAAATAATTTAAAGAGAAGATAATCGTTACTGCGAAATTTATACATATATATTGTTTAACTGCGTGTAATGATGGCGGTTGTCTTTGCAATTATTCGTGCATATGCAAAAGATACTACTCAATTCGAAATCTTCTATCAGTATGGAATATTTTCATTTAATTATTCATCATTTATTTATCGTCGTATCATATATTTGATTAAAATATAAATATGGGGGCTCGTTTTCAGAAGATTACAGAATTATCTCTGAAAATATAATTTCAATTTATCTGAGGACACGAGCGATATCGCTCATAAACGAACAATTATATTAGTAGAATGCGATATTTGATTGTCTATCTATTTATTCGATTAGTTGTCGTACGATAAATACATCACAGTGGAATAATTCATAACGTAATCGTAACATCTCACTCGCCTCTAACGTAATCCCACTCACCTCGTATACGTTCTAACAACTTCTCACGTAAGCTCGACTATTTTTGAGGCCATCTTCCAATAAATAATTTACATCAAATTACATTACACATTTTTTTTCCTGTTTCGATCTGCTTAACACGTGGGAGAAGTTACACACAGGATTATGAAGGTACTGAGGACAGGTAGCACTTCTCTCGTGGCTGTTAATTTCAGTAGGATTCAGGGATTCTGTATTCTCGACTTTTTTCAAATCTCGGGACTCAAGAGTTAAAGTTTTCAAGTCCCGGAAATCGAGACCAAGAATTTTTTTTAAATAAAAAAGATATATATTTTAATAAACATTAGTAGTTATTAGAGATATTATCCGTATTAAATGAAATAAAAATTGTTTGAGAAAATAATTAATAGTATTTTTTTAAAAAGAAATTAAGCTTACATTTATAAATTGATTTTACCAAAAAAAAAACATTACATTTGTATATATATAAAAAACAATTGATAAAGAAACACATCAAAAGACAATCACATATATATTTTGTCAAAATCCACGACAAAATAAAATCCCCTAATAAACTTTTTCAAATTATTTTATCTCATCTATATTTTGTTTCGTCATCAAATGATACGATTTTATCTTAAATGTTTACACGACATTTTACAAGGAAACATAATCCCCTGTTTGAACAAACCGACAAAACTATTCCCTTTAGAATCTTTATAGCTGATCATATACAAGAATTGACACACGTGCACCGCTCGCCGCTCGCCGCTAGGTCGCTACCTGCTGTGCCGCAATGGTCAGTTAACTAAAATGTTTTTTTCGATAAATAGATATTTTTCTATATATAATATATTTCTAGTCGATTAAATTAATTTATATATCTTAACATGCTTAAAATTAATAATATCAAGAAAAATCAGAGTCTCGAGACTCCGATTATTTTTTTTAAATTCCCGGGACTTGAGACAGAAAAAATCATGTGATTCTCGGGAATTTATTCACGGGTTATCTCGACACAGAATCCCTATACGAAAATCACACAGCCGACAGCATTTCCCGCAGTGCCATGATGAATAGGAGCTACACCGTCATATTAGCAAACAATTTGTTATCGTGAGACATTTTTCCCATATTTTAACAACACATCTTAATATATTTCCAAATCCCTCTCAGAATTTCTATTTTTTTATTTATTTGACATTTTTACAATTTTTTATAACATGAATTAAGTATTTTACATTTTTAAAATTACATGGTTTTTCTTTCGCTTACCTCTCCAAAAAAGAGACTAGCTCTTGTGCTTGGAGAGGGAGTTACACTACAATAAATTTATATAATACCTTACATATTCTGTTCATTGTCCATTTGTGTGCTTTCGAAGTAGTCTGTAATATTGTTTATTTTCCAATTATGTGTTTTTGAAGTGTTCATTTAGTTAATTTTTAAACTCTTTTATATCCTTTATTTCTTTAATTTGTGTGCTATTAATTGTTATATTTGAGTCTTACCATTAAAGATAAGATTTTTTCAAAACTATTTTTCTATACCTAATTTTATTTTTATTCTATTAAGCATTTAAACTCTATACTGTTAGTTTTTTGCTAATTCGGTAACAACTTCTTTGAGTTAGCCAAATATTTATTAATTTAAAGAATTTATTCAAATTCATGAAATGATGTTCAAGTAAACGTAATTTTCAAGCATTCGATAAAATAAATCACGCTGTACGTCTTCGAATATTATGGATCTTCAGATTTACTATTTAGATAGATAAATCTTATACAATCAGTAAACTCCAGGCAGTTGCTATTAAGAATGTTCCATCTCCGTGAAATACACTTTTAGCGCGTGTGAATATCAGCCACTAGTAATGTTATTGACACTTATTCCGTGTCTAAATCCCTACCTTTTATCTGTCCTACTGTTCATCTTTAGTGCGAATTGTGACGATGCTACCGGACGTCAACTTGATTCATATTGGTTTATTGTTTGATCTCAACAACGCGATATCATTCGCGCTGTGGACCGTTCAACTCCAGTGCACCAGCATTGTTTTGTGTGATCTGTGATTTGTGAGCACAGTGTTATTGTATGTGTGTGCCGTGGATGAACATTGACATCGTCGTCTTCAGTCGGGAGCGGAGATCACTCATCCGCTTGCAACCATCGTGTGATTTCAGCAGCGACGGCAGGAACTGCGAAGGCGTCACACTCAAGGTAAGGCGAGCGATCCTTCTAAATCCCGGTTCACCAAGGTCGTTGGTCTTTCTTCTAATTCTCAAAAATTTAACTGTGGTTGCACTTGGGATCTCTTTTTTTCACCCAACAAATTAATGATTTTGACAAAATCAAACGCCTCGTAATTATAATGTTTGCAAATGACTTAGAGCATCTGAGATGTGCTCAAAATAGATTTAAAGCAAAAAAAAACAAAAACTTCAAATGATAACGTGATGAGACATCTGGAAAAGTACCTATATATATGTACTAACTTACCATCACGCTGTTTCACCACAAGAGTAAGCAGTGAGGTTTAGACTTCTGTCCTGACCCTGACACACAATTTTCACCTCATCCACATTCATATATCTTATATAAGCTCGCTGATTATTGTGGCTTCTAACAGGACTATCTTCCAGTATCTGGTTTACTTAGTTGTGCCAAGTCTTCTGCGGACGTCTACTATTTCTGGTGCCATCAACTCTTGCGTCATATATATTTCTTATTATTCTCACCTCATTCATCCGTTCCATATGACCAAACCACCTTAGTAATCCACTATACTAAGCTCTGTTGTACATTATTTCCTATTTCTTCATTATTTACTCGGCCATAAATGGATCTGCCATAAATACGCTTAAGTGATCTCATTTCCACTGCATTCAATCTATTTTCGTTTCTCTTTTGCCAGCTCCAAGTCTCACTTCCATATATAATAGTATATATATACATTACTGAATTTTTAAGTCATCTTCGTCTTCTGCCTTGTCCGTTTAAGGGACGTTGGCAATTATCACTTTGTTATTATATATCCTACATATATATATAATGTATTTTGGTTCGTTACAAATATAAACTAAATAGGATAGTGATAATATAGCACTCTCTTCTGTTTTTCAACACATCAATAGCATAATACGTAAAATTATATAATATTGTCCAACTACATATAATTATGAACTTTGTACCTACTGTGAACTGAAATTTCAGGTACCTACCTGAATAAAATAATTTCTTAAAAACGAAATATCGCTTTTTTATTTGTATTATTTACAAGGGAAGGGATGGGGAGGGAAGATTGCAAGAAAAAATCAACTTTGTATATTGGCTTAAATAAATAATTTTTCACAATAAATTTTCCTGAAATTATTATCATAAAATAAGTTACCATAAATAAATAATAAACTTAAAGCACATAGTTATAAATACAGTTAATGACAGTGGTTATAAAAGCAACGAATTATTTATTAAAATGAATAACCACATCGTGTTTGCATCAAAAATGGAAAAAAAAATGAAAAAAAAAGATAATTTTTTGAATAATAATTGAATATGAACAATGAATAATAACAATAATAATAAAAATATAGAAACCACATAATTTGGAAAATTAGCTCAATTAAAATAATCCACAATATTTAGTCAACAAAGTACACTGATATACAAAGGACTATTAAAAACTTAATAAATAATATAACACTAATTTAACATTAATCAACATTTATATGGTAACAACTATAGAATCATATACCATTCCGGTTGTCGTTTAAAATTTAGAATTATTTAAAGTAAATCAAAATAGCCAATTTAAAAAAAATAATGAAATATAAATTTTTACTAATAAAGGCAGCAATGACGATAGATTTTAGAGTTCCTTTGTATTCTGGTCTATCCATTTTCTT
The DNA here is from genome assembly GCA_031772225.1 of Eubasilissa splendida. Lineage (NCBI taxonomy): Eukaryota > Metazoa > Arthropoda > Insecta > Trichoptera > Phryganeidae > Eubasilissa > Eubasilissa splendida. The sequence continues at coordinate 11,620,540 of CM062862.1, read as the reverse complement.
AAATTTTCCACGTTTGTGTATACCCCCGGCTTGCCTGGCTTGGCGCACCCATCGCCCCATGATACAATCCCAATTTGGACATCTCCTATAACCAAAGGGCCTCCGGAGTCACCCTTGCAAGAATCTTTGCCATTTTCACCACCAGCACAGAGCATCCTGGGTGTCAACGATTCAAAAATCTTTGAGCAAGTCTCATAGGCATACAGCGGAACTGTTACCACCTGCAATATTTCACTCCTCTCATTTTTATTAGGGCTGGTAAGCGAGGGTTTCCAGGGCTGAAAAAAAATTCTATCAATATCTAGCACTGTATCTTTATTACATACAAACGTATGTGTACATAATTAATATCTATATATTAATAAACGACTCCATTTCTATATAATTGTAATTCAGAAGCACGTTCGCCATGATCACTCTATTGCAGAAACAATACATACGAGGAATATGTCAATAGATATAAATCAATTAGTAAGATATACAGAAAGAAATCTATTAATCAAATACTTTTTTTGATAGACATATATTTTCTGTACCTATATCTTCCTATTATTAAAGAGAACACATTCTTATTGTGATGTTGTAATTATTAAAAACATAGGTATGTGATGTTTTTAATACAATATAAATGTATTAATTAGAAAGATGTACACATCAAATCAATTTTATCAAAAAATATTGTTGTTGCTATCAGGATTCGAACATGGATCTCTTCCAATTCGGGGAACGTGCATTAACCGATTATGCTATAGTACAATCGGCACCTATATGTTACACTTATTAATTATTATTTGGTTAAGTACGTTCCCCGGATTGGAAGAGATCCAGGTTTGCAGCCCGGAAGCAACAATAATATTTTGCTATAAAATTGATTTTATATGTATATCTTTCTAATTAATATATTTCATTTATATTATATCTTGCTAATACAAATTAAAATGTATTAATTAGAAAGATATTCACATAAAAACAATTTATCGAAAAAATATTGGTGTTGCTACCTGGATTCGAACCTGAATCTCTTCCTATCCGGGGAAATGCATTAATTGATTATGCTACACCAACATAGTAAGTTGACGACAAATTTTCAAACTTATATGTTGCACATTCAATATCCTTAGAAATATATCTTTCTAATTGATTAATTTAATATCACAGAACTATGTTCTGATGTTGCTACTTCACAATAAAAATGTGTTTTTATTTCAAAAATATGAATATGTCGTTTACAATACGTTAGCAATGCAATTAATAAAACAAATTAGATACAGATACACATAAAAACCAATCTACCAAAAAAATATATAGTTACCATCATACTCGAACTATTATAGTGAATATTACTATACTAACTATATACTTTTATGTAGAATTTTATGTGTTCCTTTATTTTAGTGATATATATATATATTATTTTATATTAAAAGGTTTTTAAAATTCATTGAAAGACGGTAGCTTTTAATAGTAACAACCAAAAAGGTTGTAATTATCAAATATTTATTTATACTTTATTTTAGATATAATTTATTTTAAATATAAATTATAAAAACTTACCACAGTACTGCCCCAACCCGTCACATTGCAGAGAGTTCCTTCGGGATATGTGTAATTTTCTGGAACGAGTTTAACCGAAGCCACTGTTTCCCCAAATGTTAGATTATTTTTAAGTTTTAGTATACCGACATCGTAGTCGACGTCATTATGTTTTTCATGGATCTTTAAACTCATAACCTGAACCACTTGACCACCATGATTTAATTTATTCGATCCTGCTCTTACACTTAATGTTAATAGATTTATACTGAAAACAAAAATTAGATTAACAAAGAAAAAAAAAATCAAGATTTTCGTCAATCCCATTAATTTATTAATTAATCGATTTATTATTAATATCGTATGCATTTATAAAAATTCAGGGAAACAAATATAAATTAAATAATTGGATTATCATAAACGAAAATATTATTTTACAATTAGCACCATCTGTGTACTAGTAGAGACTTTAATGGCTTAGTTATAAAAACTACCACGACAACTCACCGCTGTACCAATGGCGCTCTTTTATATTCGCCGCATCGAGCTATTTACATTAATCTGTTCTGTATTTAAGCTAATGAATTACTTAAGTCTATTTACTGAATTGAAAATTCCTTTCACTTGATCCGTTTTGTATGGAGTCATTACTCATGGTGTTTTTTAACAGAATAACATTAGAAAGGGTTACAACTGCGTGCAAATCATTGAAGTATCTACATTCTCTTTTACTAATTCACGAATTTTACTATCTTACTGTTTTTAAAGTGTTGATTTCATGATTGTTCCATAAATTTGGTACATTGATTGGTTTTTGATTTGGGAAAACAAAAAGCAATTGGTAGAACTATTTTCTACGTTAACCTTTAATAAAAATAATTATTTCCTTTACTTATTACATGAAGGATTTTCAAACAATAAATTAATCATGTTCAGTCACAGAAAGTGTTCTTAAAAACGTCCATACATTTTTTATATGGGTAAGAAGGTATTATTTTACGTTGAAACTTAAACTTTAAAAACAGTATTAATAGTATTCTAAAATTATAAATAAACACATGGTAGGGTCGTATAAACGACGGACTTATTTTGTCTAAAGACGTTGGTTTAATGAAAGTACATGTATTATAAATGATTATATAACATAATTGATAACAGCATAACCTAAATCTATACCGACTGCACGCTACTGATAAATACAGTGTATCTCAAATTCAACTTTAAGAATTATGGTAAATAGCTAACTTCATTTATTCTATTTTTATAACCGGAATACGTTTACTAATGTTTATAAATAGTGTTTCTTTATAATTTAACCAAAATAAATATTCTGCTGAATAAGCTTTGTAACATGGAACTAGATTTTTTCAAATACGATTATATTTTTAACAATTATTTTAAGGCAAATTAAATTAATCAATTAGAAAGATATACAGAAAAAATCTATTTATAGAAAAAATGTTTAGTTGGTATTGGGATTCGACCTGGATCTCTTCCTATCCGGGGAAGCGCGTACTCCGATTTCGCTAGAGCAACCAAATGAATACAGTATCAAAAGTAATATTTCAAATTGATCCATTTTTAAAATCAATTCTCTTTATATTACGGAGAATCTCAAATACCCTTGAGTAAAACGTAATAGGCGCCGGAATTAAATTAATTAATCAATTTTATTACATTTGGAAACATTTACTTTGTATTAAAATACTACGGAACTTTATTCTGAAAATGCAACTTCACAGCAAAAAATGTGTTCCCTTTAATGATTTTAGGGTTATTTAGCTATTTTACACCAAGAATATTGAGGTGTTTCGGTACCATGCTGATAGGTGTTATAAAATTGTTTAGTAAATGATTACGTACTATGTTAAACAATGCGCAGCTGTCAATATGGTGTCTGGAGTGATGATGGAGCCGCCACAATGGTGAAAACCATCAACTAAAACGGATACTTGAAAAGGAAAGTCGGTAATATTTGCATCTTTCCCTCCAACTATCTTATTCCTTATATTAGATAAAACAAGTGCATGTCCTAAAAAGAAAATAAAAGTATCATATGGGTTCGAAAATTTATCGTCAAAAGTACTGTCTGCTGTAGCATAGTTGGTTAATGCACCATCCCCGGATTGGAAAGAGATCCACGTTCGAATCCCGGTAGCAACAACAGTATTTTTCGATAAAAATTGATTTTATATGTACATAATTCTAATTAATACATTTAATTAGTATTTAAAATATCACAGACCGTCTGTTCTGAATAATTATAACTTCACAATAAGAATGTGTACTCCTTAATAAAACAAATCTAATAATTATCAGAATATGCTAGATTTAAGAGTCCTAATAATTGTAAGATGAACATGATGCAAGATTTAAAGGGTTCTCATGTTCGTATCATAATATGGATATTCGGTAACAACATGAATGTAGTAGCAACAATGGGCGATTTGATTGTATGCTGTTTATTGTACGCCGATGATGCACTACTAATGGCGAATAATGAACAAGAACTACAGAGTCTGGTGAGTAGAATGTACGGTGTATGCAAGGAAAGCGACCTTATTATGAATGTTAACAAGTCGAAAGTGATGTTATTTAAGAAGGAGGAAAGCAAGACACCGTGCTAAATACTTGTAGGTAATGAATGTTTGGAACAAGTAAATGAGTTTGTGAATTTGGGAAGTATGTTTGATAGAAACGGAAAGGCTGAGAATGATATCGAAAGGACAGTGACTGTAGAGAATAAAGTAAATAAATAACCGAGGAAAGACTAACGGTATACAATAGAGTCCCGGTACCGACACTTATGTATAGAAGTGAGGCCTGGAGCTGGCAGAAGAGGAACGAAAGTAGACTGAATGCAGTTGAAATGAGATCACTTAGACGTATATGTGCCAAATCTATTTATGAAGAAATAAGAAAATAATGTAAAGCTGATGTCAGTATAATGAGTAAGATTAAGAAAGGATCACTTAGGTGGTCATATGGAACGGATGAATGGTGAGAGCATGGTAAGAAAGATATATGACGCAAGGGTTGATGGCACCAGAAATAGAGGATGTCCGGGGCACGACCAGGTATACTAGATAATGAAGGATGGTTCTTTTAGAAGTCTCAGGTATCGGTGAGCTTGTATGATAAGATGTATGAATGTAGATGAAGCGAGAATTGTGTGTCAGGATAGAGGAGTGTGGCGCTTTATCCTTTCTGCCTATCCCCGTGGAGAAACGGCATGATGGTAAGTTATTTAGTTAGTTGACTTTGGATAAGAGAAGTATGATACTTAAGTTATACAATGCATGCAGGGAAGCAATAGAATCAAAAGGGTGAAACAAATATTCGCACTCAGGTTGGGAAGCATTGAACTAGAAGGTATTTTCAAACCCCACAACCCCTAATCAAGACAGCTTATAACTATTGCCAACTCCCATTGTACAGTACAGTACAGAATTTAGACGCGAATAATCAAAAGAGCTACGCTTGAAACGTATCTAGATTGAACACCTATGGTGCAGATTCCCCAGAGATCCAAAGTAACAGATGTTGGTCAAAAAATTTGCAGGCTCTAGAGAAAATGGGATGAACATGTATTTAGAAGAGATGATGGATAGTGGGGAATGAAGGATCTGAAGTTAAAGTCTCGCATTGCTAGATAAAGCGTTGACGTCTACAAGTTTAATGGAGCGATGACATCAGAAGAGTGATGGGGAGCAGATGGGTTAAAAATGGAGAATATTCGCGATCCATGGGGGAGGCCAATGTTCTTGATCATCATGATGATGATGATTAAATACAATAGTTTTAGGATAGTTCTCAAGTTTTTAAGGTTATTCAGTGATCTATGTGATCAATTTTTTGGGTTATTATAGTTCATGTAATATTCACAGAGACGCAGAACTAAACTATCTGAACAGAAGAGACTGAGATAACTTAAAGAAATCAATCCCAAAAAATTTTTTTCTTTGATCTTGAAAATTTATTGTGAACTTTATTTGGGAAATAAAATAATTCAATTATCGTCTAGAAAAATTACATTGTGACTTGACTGAAAATAAAAAATGCGACATTCTAGATACGTATTTCAAATTCAAATTTTTAGAGCTACCTAAAGCCTGGTTCCCACGCGTTGATGAATATATGAATATTGACCAGCAAAAAAGAAAAGAAATGTTTTCTTTCATATTTCAGTAAATTGAAAATTAAATGGCTTTTGTAATCAATCAAGATGGCATCAAGTGAAGGTTTTTAATATTTTGAGGGACGTAGATGTATACTAAAAAATAATGTTGTATAAAGGCAGAACAAATGAAGTTTCGTAGTTGGATTTTATAGGTACATTTTAAGAGTACTTAGGAGAAGATATTAAAGGGTATAAAAATTATTTATGAATTTTGAAGGATACTTTAACAACTCTTATTAAAAATTCAATTTTTTTTAAGGTTGCTCATTTGTTACGTGAATAAAATACATTAACAGCTGGTGACGCCACCCAAGCTGAGCTTTGCTTATCCAATATAGGTAAGTACTTACTTCACATGTATTGAATAATAATTAAATTCGATACCAGAAAATAGGCAAGAGAATATTAGAAACAATATATGATATTTTAAAACTTACCATTGCATCCACAAATAAGGAAATAAATAACAAAAGTGGTAATGCGTGTCATTTTAGCTGCATAGTAGTTTGATGGACATATGACAGTAATGGTTTGGTGGACCTTTTCACGCATCGTAATAATATATATAGATATGAAAGAACCTTGAAAATAAATTATTTTTGTCCGTATCTAACCCGTTAGTTTCAAAAAATTACTATCATTATTTGACATGGCGGTTACTTTGTGGTGTAACATGATTATTACATTTTTTACAACTATACTTTGACACACACGTTGAGTTATTGTCACTACTGTAGTTTAGAGAGGTGCAGTCCCTCTCATCATCAGGTGATAACTAAACTAAATACAGTATTTCAGTTTATTCAGATAATAGGGCGGGGATTCGGTCATTAACGGAAATATGGACAGTAAAGTTGAAGTATTAGGGAATGTTATGTTTTTAATTAGTATTTTCTCCGAATTTTCTTTTGTATTTCAATGCTTTATAAATTGTTCATTATTAATCCATTATAAGGTACCGAGTAGAGAAGTTTTAGTTGACTATCGAAAGAGTGGTTATGGAAACTACGTGTGCGTAGTATAAAGTATAGCTATGAAAATTGTGATAATCAAAAAATTACGATTATTAAATTTCTAGCCTTTTAATTCTAAGATGTGATCGTCAAATAACATTAGGCAAGTTGTACAGAAGCATAAAAAAGTAATAAGGGGTATATAATAATTTTCAATGCGTAATAAAAAACTTTTCTAGCATAAATTTATTTGGATTAATACCGCACACTCTTCTTAGGACGGGTCAAAGACTACTACAAAGGTACTTGAAGGTTATTATCAACATATTTTGTCACTGTTTACGAACTTTCACAGTTAAATATTGGCAGACATATTAAAGTTATGGTTTATAATGTTAATATTATTAAAAAATTCGGTAATTCGGTATTATAACATGAATATGTAAAATCCAGAATCAGTTTTAAAGTTGAAATTTCTAATGGTAGATATAAAATCATTTATTTCTTTTCGAAAATAGATTAAGATTTTTTATTCAAAGATGATGTATTGTAGTTGTACACTCTAACTAATAAAATTTTATTATTAATGATAATAATATTTAAACAATCTTAACACATACAATTGTTTCAAAAGTATATTAACATTTATAGAAAACGTTGTTGGTCTTCCTGCTAGATGAAAATGAATGAAAATACTAGTCAGAGGTTTTAAGGGAGAAGAAGTATATGCATTTTCTAGTACAAAACCATATTAATTCCGGTTAAAAGTGTAAAATCAACTTTCTTATAACATTTGAAAATTGTTTCCATCAATTATTTTTAAATTTGAAAGGTTTCTAAGCCTGCCCTAATTAAACGCATTTAATTCGCCCCGCTACCTTAAAAATATTCTCAATTTAAAAAAAAAAAAATGCAGGTATGTTACGTCCTTGGGTACTCCAACAAGTTAATGCGTTGTAAAATAATAAATCATAACAATATATCTACTTTGAATTTATTTTATGTTAACCGTTACAACGAATGATCGTTTAAATGGATTAATTGGTTTAGTTGACACATTTTACGAAAGTGAAATTATCTTTATTACTTTAGTAGTGCCTATATAAAAAGGAGCACATAAAAAAAAAATTAATAATTATTTGGCGTGCATCTTTGACATAACATTAAAATACTCGTCCAGTGATTAGGTGTCCGAGTCTCGTGTTGAGAGATCTCAAGTTAGATATATTTTTCATGACACCAGTGGCCAGGGCCGCACCGAGAACTATAGGAGTCCGGGGCAAAAGGAAAATTAAGGGGGTCCTTCTATAATATATGTGATACAAATTTTTATTTACATCTGCTTTATACTATTTTATTATGCTGATGTTTGTAATTCTTAACTAAACGTAGATAGTATTGTCATATTGTGTCTATAATAAAAAAAAAATCATTCTGTATTCATCTTAAAAGGCAAAACTGTCCCGGGGCACATTATCCCTTTAACGGGACACATTACCTCCTGTGCAGGGTGGGATATCTTGCCCCCTTTACAAGGCCCTGCTAGTGCACAGTTTAAATTTAAAAAAAAAGTTAAGCAAATTCAGTGCGAACATCAAATTTTAAATTAAAAATATATTTTAATCCATAACAAAGCAACGAGTTCAAAAACGTATTGCATTATATAATTTAAATGTCGGTAAATTAATAGGTGAAATCCCATGTGATCATTTTTTAATTAATGGCGTATCAGCCAGTAAATAGGGTGTTATTGCTGATCACAAGTCAGAAATGTATTCATACATATGTATATACACATACATACACACACACACACATATATACATGCAATATTTTTTCATATCCATTCAAGTGAAGTCAAGTGCCAGACGATTTTATAGATACGATATGATCTATGCGATCAAAAGTGTGACCGACATACAAACGGCGAATTTGTTTTTAACCATGTACCCAATCAAAGTATGTTCCTGTATCATGCTGTTAGTGGTTTAATAGTAGTATTTAGAGTAATTTCCATTGAATGAACGACACCTGTGGCTGAAATAGTGAAGATTAAATAAAGCCACTCGTGTTCAGAATAAATTCTGCTTCGCAACTTGGATACTAAATTTGGGCGCTAGCAAGATTCAAGATTACAGTGTAGTTTCATTGAGTAGGCGAGAGTTGGTAAACCTTTGCAAATAATAGAACTGCGATTCTATATATATATATACTATTTTAAGGGGTAGTACAGGAAGCAACTAATTTTCGGTGTTCGACTTCACCGTTTGAAATAGATAATTTTAGATAAATGTTTTAGACCTTCCTTTAGATGATGAGAAATAAAATTATAAGTAATGGTGTCTGAAGATATTATGATGATGCATTGTGAACATTTGAAAGAAGTCAGTGGTAAAAATTAAATTTGGAAGATTGCATTATTAAGAAGAACACATTCTTATTGTGAAGTTGTAATTATTCAGAGCATAGGTCTGTGATATTTTAAATATTAATTAAATGTATTAATTTGAAATATATACATATAAAATCAATTTTATCGAAAAAATATTGTTGTTGCTACAGGGATTCGAACCTGGATCTCTTTTAATTCGGGGAACGTGCATTATCGGATGATGCTAAACCAACACAGTGGATTGAAGACACATTTTCGAATTTATATGTTACACTTTTCAAATGGATACATCTATCGTTCTATTATTTGAAAGCTATCTACTTTGTTTTTACGTAATCTCAAATACCTAAAAAAATAGATGGCTTTCAAGTATTTTTTTTTCTTGTTTTTGTGCCTTATCCGTTCAACAAATGTTAGCTATCATCACTTTGTTTACTGACTTGAAGAGGATCTAATATAGATTGGCCAACCATTGTCTTAGGATCTTCAGCCAAGATATTTTCCTTCCTGCAGAGCCTTGACTTCCAGTAATCTTTCCCTGGTGTGATATTTAATAACATATCCGAGATATTGAAGTTTTCGGATTTTCATTGTTTTAAATACTTATTTTTCTTTATTCATCCGAACCATAACATCTTCATTCGTAACTATATCCATACAGCTTATTTTAAGCATTCATTTGTAGATCTACATCTCAAATGCTTCAAGTCGCTTTATCATTTCTTTAGTTAGTGTCCATACTTCCATTCCATAAAATAATATCCAGAAAACGTAGTATCTGACCATTCGCATGTTACATGAGAATGAGTACCATGCTACCATATCTATCAAAGTTTTGAAAGTTGTATATATGTTATCACGTTGGAATATTTCAATTATTTATTACCAACTATGGATTTTTTGAAAATTTGATATTGATTCTCATGATGTATAGATGTCGCTGAAGCTGAGACTATTTTTTTTCTGAAGGATGGGACTATATTATTTATATGTATAAGTGGCGTGGGTAAATAGGTGAATGTTACATTGTGTAAAGAGATCACTTAAGCCAGCCGATGACAAGTCGTAAGCCCTGTAATGCCCAAGACTTCCATACTTCCTATGTAAAAATAATAGCTTCGTCTCTGTGAGACATCTATATCTTGGTCACAATTTTTAACTTAGTTTTTATTTATCGATCACTTGGTTTATTACAATTATATATGTACTGTGATGTTGGCCAAGTAGTTGCCTCTGGTAGTGGTACAAATGCGTGCTCTTTTAACAATTTTTTTCATAACATTTTCGCACATCTCGCGTGCTATTACAGCAATTTTATGTCGAATATTGGCCCAATTCGGCCACCAAGAAATTTTCCAACATGTGACGATTGCGATCACCATTAATGATTACAGCACTGCTATTATTATTTACATAAAATATTTTAATGACTTCACACGTTGTTGAGGCGTTAGATACTTTATTATAATTTGTAATCAACTATTATCAACGACTACTAAATACAAACTGACAAATACTTGCTTAAAAAAAATGTCGGCTAATTAAAATCGGCCTGGAACATAATATTCACCCTGTTCAACAGATTACAAAGTTACCACAAAATATGTACGAGTTTCGATGTAAATTTGTATTGCAGGATATGATGTTACCACAAATTTTGTATAGCGGAAACATTAAGCCGAATATAAGGCGATTATGAATGAGACAAGAAGTCGGGGTCGACCATAAAAGACCTAAGCGTGCATTGTTTGACTGCAGTACATAAATTAATATGGAAATCCATGATATTTTTAGAAAAACTCCAGAACACATCTGAAAAGTTGATTCTGGTTGTGTACTTGATATGTAATATGTGTGCATTGTGTGAGAGTACTAGCTTGAAACAAAAGTGCTATTTGTGTTGTTCTCATAATAAATCTTGCTACAGGATGCTGCAATTGCCGACATGTAAAATATATTAATTAATTTAGTACGTATGTATGTACTATATAAATAATATCCAAATGTTCCTTTTTACTGTGAAATATCTTGCTCATATTTGCTTAGTTTAATTGTAAATCTATGTTGTTTCTCCTCCTTTCTTTTATCGTCTGGCACGTCATTGGAAATATTCCTCATACTATACATCACCCATTTCTGATATTTAGCCGTCTCACTGAATGGCGGTCTCAATCTATCTCTTTATTTTGTATGTTGTTCGTGGTCATATTGATTTGCATCAATTTTTATGTTTAATGGTATATTCATCATATTATTATCTATTTTTCGTCCGTATTATTCTCAAAGATTTATTTTGCAGTACTGATAATTGTTTTATTTCTTCTTCATTAGCCAAAAATAAAAGGCTGCTGCAGTAATTGACGTGAGAAATAATAACACAGTTATCAACAATTTTACAAGACTCAGTACTAAGGTATCTTCTGATTCTTCCCAGAATTCCCGGAAATGAGATTATCTTAGCTATATTTTGTCATGTGTCTTGTATTTTTCGAAAAAATCAATTTTGAATCTAATATGACTCCCAAATATATTGTTTCAGTCACTTTCTTAAAACTTTCCCTATCTATTACTGGTGTAAGTTATTTTATTTCCAATGTTCATGAATTTAGTTTTAGTCGGCCATAATGCCATATTGATTAAGTCATAGTGTTAGCGCCGTTTAAAATTAATTAAATTCTATTAAGTTTTTTGGCGTTTGACTTATTGCCTCATGCATACATTTAATTTGTGGTTTACTAAATTTTAATCTGCGTATCTCGGTCCCTTTCTTTCTTCACCTATCCTTAAGCATAATAAATAAAGAAGATATCGCAGTGATTAAAGTCTTCCAACTGCGGTAAGTTCTCGATAACAACAGTCGCTTCACTCTACTTTACTTCGCTAACGCTTAAAATTAATCTTACTTTAAATTGCTTACACATAAAAAGTTTTAGTATACATCCCGCGACGCTTGTATTTGTGGTGGAGAGGAATCAACAAATGAACCGGCATTCGGCAGACGAAAAGTAAGTGCCTTCCTTTCTTCCTCATATTTCCACCACATAGTATAATTCATTCAGCTTAGTTGGATATTATATATATATATATAAGAATTCGACGTGGATAGATACATTTTTTATTTATATTCACTAAATACACCTCGTTCATAACTTTAAGTCAGCCCAGCGAGTCACGTTGCTCAAAGTGATCTTACACGAAGAAAATAACACATTCGTACTACGACCAAAGAAGACTTTGTTCAAAGAAGACTCGAGGATTGACAATCGAAACGTAGGTCATCCTCCAGCTTGCTAGACCGATTACTTAAGAAAAATCCCAGAATGCGCCAGAAAGAGAGATTAGAATGATGCACCATGAATCTGATCAAAAACCGGTTGCATTTGCTTGATGGAAATGATGGAAGATACTTCTCCTTCACAATGGTCACATGGTTTAAAAAAATGAAAAGATATGCTTCTCCTTCAAACAGTTTATTTCTTCTCTTTTTATATAATTTCTAAATAGGTCGACATATGTCGCCTTGTAAACATAATTAAATCGTTGGGACGACATTTTTTAGATTTCACCCTAACACCTTTATCTAACAGCAGATAGATGTGAGTTAAGAAAATGAAGAATATTAAATAATACTTATTAAGGAGAACACATTCTTATTGTGAAGTTGTAATTATTCAGAACATATATCTATGATATATTTTTAAATACGAATTAAGTGTATTAATTAGAAAGATATACATATATAATCAATTTTATCGAAAAATATATTGTTGTTGCTACCGCTCATTCGAACCTAGATCTCTTTCCAATTCGGGGAAGGTGCTTTATGCTATAGCAGACAGTACCTTATTATTATTTGTGAAGTTGTAATTTTTTTCAGAACATAGTTTGTAATAGTTAATACAAATTAATGCATCAATTAAAAATATATACATACAGATAATCACAATTTATCGAAAAAAAAAATTTAGCGCCACCGGGATTTGAACCTTGCTATATATAGCTCGATTCACGTCATGGCGCCATTTATCTACAGCACAGGAAATCGTTTTTGTGATCTTCTTTCTAACATACTCCTTCCAAAATTAACTTCCCTAAATTTCCATTTTATATTTTTACAATATTGTAAAGTGTATATTTTATATTACGTATTTTATGGGTGTATACCTGAATATAATACAATATAACAAGGAAATAAAAAACATTTCCTTTTACATTGTATTTTAAGGTGGTCACTGTATTTTAAAATATTTAATAGGTCTTTATTTGTTTCGTTAATTATTCTTGGCACAACACATCCTCTCGTCCTCTCACCATGCACATTGTTCGCGATCGGTACTCTCACGGTTCGTCCTGACGATCTGGTTAAATAGCTATGGTGAGGATCAGTATTTAAATGATCTAACGTTGCAAACCATATCAAATATAAATAAGATTTTAATATCAAATGTACCGCTTCAAATTGTACACCCAGCTCGGAAGAAAATGTATTTTCGACACGAATTATCTCTAAAGCCAGCGCTGGTTATCGCATCCAATATAATGAATAAGTCTACTAGCGGAATACTCTGTTTTACTAACTGTCGTCAAACGGCAACACGAAATTCGCGAAAAATGCGCGAAATGTGGTATTCATTTCCTACTATAATAATTTTTGGTCGAACTCTGCGTCCCTTCCGCACATCATATAACCAGTGGGATGTTTTATATCTATCTTGAGAACGGAGTCTCATGATTTTTTAGAATGTAATGAAAAAGTTTACAAATAATACAGCACACGATTCAATCTTTAAAATAAATATTCATTAAAATTTATCTCAAAAATCGTAACACGTAAACATAATGTCGGGATTAAAATAGAATATACGGATTGGAAAGGATTAAACTCCACAACCAGAGTTAGAAGGGTGAAAAACCGAAATCAGGAGCAAACACAAGCATCCTCGGGGTGCAAGCCAATCTAACTCAAACAAATGCATAATTATAATAGATATACTCATATAATAATTCAATTACATAGTTAAATTCACACAGGCGGTAAGATAACACACTTCCGTTATGGTACACAGCCAAAGGCCGACTGCCGTGCTGGCTCCACCTGGCGATAGATTATTTGAACAGTAAGTAAAAAAAAATGTTTTTATTCTATACCTTTAAGTTGGAACCATTTAACACTCAATTTATGTAATTTAAAATTTACGTTTATGGGTAGTTGATTGCTTCTTCTAGTATGAAGTTTGTCTAGGTCCTATTTAGGACAAATGAAATATTTTTATTAATAATTTACTAAATTAACTACCACCCTGTGGATATCTCATATTGCAGTTGGATAGTGTTGCAGCAGAGCAGTGCACCCTTGCAGCAGAACAATGTTCTACATAAGAATGGAATGTGAAAAGAACACATTTGCCGAAACACTAGAGTCTGCGCTGATATATGTATATTGCGGTGTTGGATTATATGGAATTTGCATAAACCTTACTCTGGAAGATTATTATAAAACAGAGAAAATAAGTTTATTAAAATCTATATACTGAAAAATCATCTCGAAAATGTTTATTTTGATGAAATCACGTAATTTGTGAACTTACAATTTTTATGAACATAGTTCTGTGGTAATTAAAACAAATTTAGGTAAATAACTTAATAAAGATGTACATAAAATGTATATCTATCGACTATCCATGACTCGAACCCGGAACATTTTATAACTGGAATCGGTTTGTTAATTTGAATTAAACAATTCCCAAAATCACCAATAAGTATGGATCGAGGACATTATAATTTGTTGTTCCTACACTGAAAAATAAACTACCTGGGCCTTTACGAAATAGTGAGCTTTAACCAAATTTGGAATACGTAATAAAAAAGTAGCTTATCAATAATGATTTATTTACTTGTAAGCATGAAACGGATTGTTAAAATGTGACACTGATTAGTTTTTATGTTTAATTATCTTAAATGTAATAATTTATATTAATGTACCTGCAGACGAACGTCTAGAAAGATGTTTTGTGGGTGTAATCTAATTCTAAAAAAAAAAGATTAAGTTACAACAATCTATACAAAAGTTGCTAGAATTTATCGACATCTATGGTGAAGTGGATATGAGCATCTAGTGACGGCGGCACGAGTCACTTCGGAAGGAACTTCGGTGGGGCACAGGCCGCCAGGGGTCAGCTGTCATGCGGACCGACCAACGCGACGGAACAACACTTTTCTGCCCTAACTTAAGCCGTTACTATACTTTGGTTCAACTTCGTATTTTACTTTTCGCCTTGTGATTCTTGTAAGCCATTGTAAAATAAATTAAGTGTATCTCAAGTAAGTGCTTGCTTCTCTGTCACGTTTCATCACTGTCCAAATAAATTATAAAAATATGATATGGAGGTGATTTGTTATCATATCAAAATGGAAGATAGTGTTTATTGCTCTTTCATTCGATGGTGATTCTGCACGAGCCCCACAGATATGGCCATATAGGGACAGCCATATGGGGTCAAAAAAACTGACCAATAAGCAGATGCCAATACATCGAGACTGACGAGACTGAATAGATAGTCGATTATTTCTCCGCAGACCGTTTTTCGTCAATATCTCAAGCGAGACACTCCAGTCTTCAACATGACAACGCGCAATTAACTTTATACTCATCGTACCTGCAACTGTAAATTGTCTCGCAAATAAATACCAACTTTTGTAAGTTCTGTTTTATTTTGATACCTTGCTCTAGACATAAATAATCACATACTCACATTCATAAATAATCACATACTCATATACACTGCGATGGGTGAGACTCACCATGCACAAAACCATCTGATACAATCACGCACATCGGTCACACAATTAAAACCCTCACGAGTCATTAATAGTCAACCATCACAACCCCTACAATTCTTCTAAATATTTTATCCGAAGATTCAGTAACTAAGTGTTATTTCCGAAAAAATGTTCAAAATGAATGCATATATTATTATTTCTTGGAATCATATTACATTATGCTATAATGACTAAATTACACAACCAGAGCGCTAATTAGACATTTTTTGTAATATTTGTGATTGTGAATTATAGACTGTTTTTATATCTAAACAAACTGGCGTTCTCTCTTATATATATGTGGTAGGTTTTACTGAAAGTTCATCTGAATTTTGCAAATTATCTGCTAACATATAAATTTTCTTCTTTTAAATAGGCAATTCATTCTTCAAGAGTGATTTGTGCCATTAATCAGTTAAAAACTTTATTTTATAGAAAAAAGTACAATAATATTATAGAATAGGAAATACTATATTACAAGTCAATACTATTGTCGTTCAAAAAACTTGATATTATATAGATTAAACGTGGCGAGTTAAAGGAAAGAAGATGACGCAAGTCAACCGGGAGCTGAAAATCTGTGATCCGCAATGGACAGGCAAAAAAGACATGGTCAAGGGTTTCTTCCTCGGCACTACACTCACACATTGGGAAATCTGTCAAGTTCAATCTGAACAAATAAGAGGCCACCTGGCAATGCCCAATTCTCATTCTAGAGATATTTGATACTTTTCTATTGGAGACTTTCCTTTTCGAGAACCAGGCGGTGCGCGGAATAGGTCTTTGAATTACTTTAAGCCTTATGATTATTTGGATCCATCCATTTTGCAGTCCAGATAGAATTTGTACGTTTTTTTTACCATATTAAGTCTGTCATACATCGGGATATAGAATTGATGAGGAAAACTCCGGAAAAAGTGGCCTCCTTGGCCAGTTTATCAGCACATTAATTTCCATGAATTCGTTTATACGCAGGAATCCAAACGAATGACACCTGTTTATTGTTGCTGTATAAATAGACATCTTCTGATGGAACAGATTATCTCATTGTCTAGTCAAACTGTTATATTAGCAGAGAGGGATTCAAGAGCTGTTTGCGAGTCGGAGAATATAACAGCCTTATCGACGTACCGGAGTACGCAGATGTCCAAGGCCTCTTTAATTGCCCAACACTCTGAACACATAAATTCACACCCACATAAACCAATTCTTGGAATATTGAAATTAAAGTTTTTTTAAAACTGATTTAACACAACGATGTAAAGTAAATTATACTACATAAATATTTTACTATTTTTAAAGCAAATCACACAAACCATATAATATTAATGTTATAGACATATCATTTGGTTTCTAGTAAAAGTTAGAAATTAAAATTTTACTTAAAATTGTGTAATATATAATAGAGAGGTGAAGTTAATTAATGTAATGTATCATGATGTAGCAATTGTACGACGCGCGCAAGATGGCAAGAATGACAGCGTGGAATGGATAAAAGAGCATCGCGCTCTCTCTCTCCGGAATCGTAGATCAGAACACATTTCTTATATTGTATTAATACTTGTGAGATCTGTAAAAAAAAATATATTTTTTATCAAAGTTAACAATTTAAAATAATAAACTGTATTGTTGTACATCGAGTTCTTGACTACCTGAATTTACGCATACAAGAAGACACCATTGTTTGCAGCCGTAACAGTCGGGTTAAGGATATAACAATAAACCTATTGTCTATACTTTGTCTAAACTTTGACGTTACGTCTCTAAGCTAACTAAAGTTAGCTAATTATAGCTCTGTAATTAACGTTTAAAATA
Organism: Eubasilissa splendida; assembly: GCA_031772225.1. Classification (NCBI taxonomy): domain Eukaryota; kingdom Metazoa; phylum Arthropoda; class Insecta; order Trichoptera; family Phryganeidae; genus Eubasilissa; species Eubasilissa splendida. The sequence goes on along the minus strand of CM062862.1, from coordinate 11,602,848 downwards.
TTAACTATAAATAAATCTATCTAGTACTCAAAAACCTGCAAGAAAATTACTCCCCCGCATATTTTTTTGAAGTCTTAATATCTCTTATATCTTAAAACAATCGTTTTGTCAGTTATTAACTTTTCAGCAACCCACAGTATAATTTTATTGTACCCAAGGTGATATAAATATATAAAGTGTGTATGTATGATTATTATTTTTACACATTCCTTTAATTTATTTTCTTAATGTTTTACACACATAGTAATAGAACGGAAACAGATGCACGGATATGCAACTATGAAAACTTTTTCGCAGTTTGTCAATTTTAGTTTATACCGTTGCACAATAAATATTTAAAAAAATAAATAGAAATGTGTTTCTATCGAATAATACAGGATTCAAATTAAGGTTTATAATGTGGAACATCTTTACTTGCACTCTTAACTTTCTATAGTACAATGTTTATTGCAATTTTATTGATGTTTGAGCATCCCCTATTAAAATCAAATTGGCTTCATTAGCTCTTACCAGCTTTCCTGTGGTACTGTGATTCATGTAGAGTGGATACCTGAATATATAATGAATGCCTGCGATCTATTGGACTGATTTAAAAAATTCAATGTTCTTACTTTTTGTTCCCATAAATAAATTTTAGGTACTGTATATTTCTAACATTGAAAGGAGCACTAATTTATTTTCATTAATTTAATTATTTTTTTTAATTTCAATTTATCAAAACTGAAAAACTTACTTTAAAAATCTGGGTTTGGATAGAAACCACCCCTGGCAGCAAAACATGAAACGTTCAGGTGGGGATCCAGTATCTGGAGTCAGGGTAGTTTACTGATATGAATAATACTGGAATGAGTCTAGTGGAAATCACAGAGTTGAATTAGCAAACATTTGATTAATATAAAATTTGTTTCGATTAAAATAATAAGAGTAAGCTTTGATCATTTATTTTCTTCGTAATTTCGTAGAAATCTTCTATCATTTTTAAATAGTATGTATGTATGTAAAAGTTAACAGAAGTGAGATATATACGCGTGACATTAATATTTTTACTTTTTCAAATAAATCAAAGTACTTGTGCTATGAACATAGGACTAACTTGGTGATTCTCAAGATGATGCTCTAACCCTAGAACGCTTAATCACTAAGTGAGAAATTTACCGCCAAACCAGATTATAATAAATATTATTTATTTATTTTATTTGTAACTATATAATGCAATGTAAAATCTGTTTAGACTGTGCCCGTCTCACTAGTGAAATTTTGTGTCAAGACGGGCATAGTTTACAAGCAATTGTTCAATTAATTAGAATTACAAGTAGTAGATAGAATTACATTTATTACTATATAAAAGGTGTATATGAAGAACAATTTTAAAGTGGACTTAATTTTTGGATCACTTTGTAGCAATAATTAATATAGGTATGAGTCAATATGTTTGAATGAGTGCACCAATACTGGCTCTACCCATATTACGAATCCAAGATTTAATATATAGTTTCATGTTCTTGGGACAATTCAATTGATTTAAATCTTTTAGCATTCTATTAAATAATTTAGGTCCAAAATATTTGACCATATGTTGTATGTACTCTTGGGGTTTGTAGATTATTTGTATTTGTCCGCGTGGAAATTATATTTTGAGTTGTTTTAAAATCGATTATTATTTGAAGTCGCGTCGTCCAGTTAACGAACGACTGAAAAAAACTGTTTAAAATGATATTTTGATGATGATGATGATGATCGAAATGTGGTTGAATTTTTTAAAAACGAATAACCCATTTACGTAAGTATTCAATTAATACTATGGCCAACATTAGTTTTATTAATAACATTTTATTTTTTAGTATCCGAGTACTGTCCTGTCCTCATTTTTATAATGGCTAGATGACTCCAGGGGCGGAACGCAAATCGACCAAAAAGCCAACTTACCATCCGTTGTCGGTTTGAAAATTTTCTGTAAATATTTATGACCTATGCAACTATGTGCGCCATGTTCACTGTATGGAAATTTGTCAAATATTTATGCAAGGGTGCACATTTAAATATATTATTGGAATTGTATTCATGACAATAAAACCTCTTGATTGATTATAGTAAAAACGTGAACTTTAATATAAACTTTTGGTCTTCCTTTGGTGAATCTGAATTATTTACTGCAATACTAGAATGGGTTCGGTAAGCATTAGAATGGTTCGGTAAAACCACACTGTCTTTTGACAATGATCGTCAACGCAACGAAATAGATGAATAATGAAGGCAAATTATAATGTATGTAATTTTTGAAATAATTTATATGAGCATATCGATTGTTGGATGTTTGTCAACTCACGTCAATCTTCTATAGTGAACAACATTTAAATCTATAATATTTAGCATGTAAAATCGAATTCATGAAGAAATATTCTGATCTCTACAAAATGTTATGTGATTTTATATATTTATTTTCAGACAAATTGAATGAATCAACTAGAAAAATATACAGAAAAAATCAATTTATCGAAAAAATATTTTAGAAACGTACTCAATTGACATGGTGGAATTGGTTAATGCGTATTTCTGGTTAGGCGAAGGTTCAAGTTCGAACCACAGTAGCAACTAAAATATTTTTTAGATAAATAGTTTTTTTTGTTCGACTTTCTATAATAGTTGATTTATTTAATTTGTATTAGAATATCACAGAACTATGATCTGAAAATGGTTTTCTGATAGTCTTAATAGAAAGACGGCAGCAAATGGAGTAGCCCTCAAAAGCCGTCCTCCAGGACGGCTGCTGGCACATGTTATTGGCACCCGACGTCCGTACCGGGAGCTGTCAGGAGCGGTGGTTTACTCATTGGTAAATGTGAGGTGCGTTCAGGGGTCGTCGGTGCTAATGATGGATGTAGAAGCGATAGACCTTCATAACTTCTATGCTTCTAAGAAACAGTAGTGAATAATAAAGTGGAATACCTAATTCGACGAACTTATTGATGAACCCGAGTATATGGGGCCAAGAGCTTACAAAAGAGAATTAATACTATTGTATTGAATGATTCTAAAATTGTAAAATCATAATAAAAATGTGATTTCATTAAAAATATAACAGGTTACATTGATCACATCAAATGGTGGGTGTGCGGCAAGCGGCATTCTTTGTTATAATCACACGTCGGCTTAGTCAATACAAATTAAATCAGTAAGTTATAAACAGAAAACAATTTTGTGACAATGTGACGGTTGGTATATTATTTAGTTCTTTTAAGATGAAATAATATATTTTCTTGTTAAACATTTTTTAAATACTAATTTAATGTATTAATTATAAATATATACATATAAAATCAATTTTGTCGAAAAATATTGTTTTTGCGTTACTGGGATTCAAACCTGCATCTCTATTTCCAATTTGTCATGAAAAATACTGGCGCTATAACACAATTGGTAGTATACTTTCCCGGATTGGAAATATAAATCCAGGCTCGAATCCCGGTAGCGCAAAAACAATATACATTAATTATTAATTTTAAATACTAATTTAATGTATTAATTAATACATTTAATAAGTATTTAACACATCACAGACCTATCTTTTGAATAATTACAACTTCACAATAAGAATGTGTTCTCCTTAATAAAATATTTTTACGTTTAATAGATTATTTCTGTATGTTGATTCATATAATTTGTACCATTATTTTAGTTTTAGATAAATTTATTGTAATTTAAGAGCTTCAAAATGATGACCATAACAACAAATACATATCTTCTGGTAAAACAATGAAAAAAACGCAAGAATGTCGTAAACTTATTGGAAAACCCATTATATACGGGAATATGATATAACATGAACACAATTTATGTTCTTCTCAAGGACGGGCAGATGATATTCAGACAAAAAAACTCGAGACCCTTGTAGACGTACTGCAAAGTAAATATCTCCGACACTATTATTTTAGCGAAGATACGGCCAAGGGCTCCAGCATCCGCTGTGACACGCCTCTCCAATCTCGGTATAATGACGTTTTAGTAGAGATAAATCACGTTCCGGTTTCTTTGATCGACGACCGAGAGAGACAACATCTATGGCAAAGTAGGAGATGGATAGATATCTAGGCAGGTCCTCAGACTTGTTCAAAAATAAAACACGATTAGCTGGGCTCCGGGATGATTCGTGTTGCGGGTAAAGTTATTGTGATGTGTCGAAATAAAAGAAAATACGTCATTTAATTAATGAAAATTTTAATAATTACTTTCCACATCATGGATAATAATCATTTATTTCAATCATGCACCATTAAATAAACTTCTCCATAAAAATAAAATGAATAATTTTGAAAGTTTAGAAATAAAAAGGAATTTGAACTCAGGTATTAACACATACTCTGCGGTGGTGGGTCAGATTTGACCAGGGTGTTTGTAAAAATATGAATTACGCTACAAATATTAATTTAATGCTGTTTTCCGTCTAGCTAATCTTTTATTAAATATTTTAAAATAATTTGAGATACAAATAAATGTTATCGGACAACATTCAAATGAGTTATTGAGAAAAATGTGAAAAAACGCTCTAAAACTGACCTAAGACATTAAGATTGAATCTCAACGCTTACGTTAAAACAAATATTGTCAACATCTTGAACGGGTAGACAAAGGATACCAGGTATGCGTCCATGTATTTTTTTTTACTTATTTTCGTCTGGCGACCCCTAGACAATGCCAGTCATATAATTATTTAGGCGTTGCGCCTACCTGTAAGTTTTATGATACTACCTGCTCGGGTTCCAACGAGAAGATCACATGCTCAGTGGATGTTTATATTTTGGCTGTGTAGGGTGTCTGTTGATGCGTGAGAATATGTAAATTATTCGTAATATTTTTTAATTTTTAATTTTATTTTTTTTAACAGAAACATTACGGCACATCATGCCATATATTAAGTTATATTTAAAATGAAATATCTATAAAAAATCTCCCACAAAACGGTTGAAAAACCGAAAACTTGAGGTGGGTCTAAAATGACCCATCACCGTCGAACGTGTTTTCTTTTTACCCACCGGGCTATAAGTATTGATGTGTTAAACAATATAACATTCTCTAACTCATCTCCCCTCCTCTCAATATTCCCGTTACAACCACCCCTTCACCGTCCACCAGTAACTCCATCTCCTGCCCCTCCATCTGTCAGTACCTAATTACTTGTACGTTTACCACCTAAGCATTGTCTCCTTTATTTATGAGTAGTCAGCTTAATAATTCACCTGTCGATGAAAGTTACTGTTTCTCTCGAAACTCGAGTAGTGCTAATAAATTCAAGTAGAGTAATAACATTCCTTTCTAACTAACTAACTTACCATTACGTCGTTTCCCCGAGGGGGTAGGCAGTGAGGATAGAGCGCCACACCCTTCTGTCCTGACACACAATTCTCGCCTCATCTGCATTCATACATCTTCTCATATAAGCTCGCCGATTATTTAGGCGTATAATAGGACCATTCTCTAATATCTAGTTTGTCTGGTCATGCCAAGTCTTCCGCGGACGTCCTCTATATCTAGTGCAGTCAACACTTACGTCATATATCTTTCTTACCATTCTCTCTTAATTCATCCGCTCCATATGACCAAACCACTTGTTTGATTCTTATTTAATCTTACTCATTATACTTAGATCCACTTCACATTCTTTCCGTATTTCTTCATTCTTTACTCTGTCATAAAAAGATCTGCCGCATATATCCCTAAGTTATCTCAGTTTAGCTGCATTCAGTCTACTTTCGTTTCTATTCTGCCAGTTACAAGCTTCACTTCCATACATCAGCGTCGGTACCAGGACTCCATTGTATACCGCTACTCTTGGCTCAGTTGACAAGTTCCCGTTGGATATAATTCCATTCAATGCGCCGTTCACTTTATTCCCTGCAGTCACCCTTCTTTCGATATCTTTCACAGCATTTCCGTTTCTATCGAACATACTTCCCAAATACACAAATATAATTTTAATACAAATTAAATGCATCAATCAGAAAGGTACAGATAAACTGAACATTCTATTTAAAAATACAAATACAATTGTACAAATACATAATATAAGAGACGTTTTCCGTCTCATTAACTAGAACCAAGGGTGAACTAAACGAGACAGGTTTATCAGTTATATTATATTTTACAGTGATATCTAAAAAATACATTGAACAATTAATCTAAATTAAAATAAAAGTTATAGAATTGAATAATCAGAAATATTTATCAGCAATGAAATAAATAATGATAAAATAATTTGAACTTAACTAGAATTTATGCCAAAAAAATCTAAATAAAATGTATATCTCGTAATATTCCCATCACAATTATTATCATTTTATTGAGATTTTAATACATCGCAATATCGAGAAAATGTGTGTTTTTTTTGGATTTGGATTTTGGACACAAAAAATATTTTTATCTGTAAAATTGAATGTTCCGATTTCTAAATTGAAAAAAAATATATTCAGTCTTATTTCGGCGTCGTTTATTACTTTGGCCATTCACGTTATCATAAAAATTGTCTTATTGATTTTATATAACTAACTTACCATCACGTCGTTTCTCCGCGGGGATAGGTAGAGAGGATAGAGCGCCACACTCTTCTATTCGAACGCACAGTTCTCGTCTCATTCACATTCATGCATCTTCTCATACAAGCTCGCCGATTTTTCATTTGACATTAATCTCTTAGTATCATCTTGGGACTATCTTTCAGGATCATAAATGATCTTTAATTATCTGTATATTAAATTATTTATTTCCAGTTTAAATTCCGCATTATAATGCGCTATATTTGAATGTTGAGATTTGGGCTATTTTCCTCTCGGCACATGAAAGACGGAGAGAAAATCAACAATTAAATCACTAAGTGGAAATAGCGATAGGATTATCGAATACAAAGTCCGACACTAACCAAATCAACAAATTACAATTTTCATCATCTTCTTTAGTTTAATATCTCAAATAACAACAAATCAGTAACAAACCGGTATGTCCATTAGGTTAACCCTTCCCAAACCACGTAGAATACAGATCTACTGCCCCAATATATCGGTAAATACACACAACATAATATTTATATTTTAGTTAATCCCAAGGAAAACATTTACGCTTAGAAATAAATAGTGAAAAACCGATTATGAAAAGCGAATCTTAGAAAAATAATTATTTTTCTATTTTATCTTTATAAAATTAATACGTTGGCAAAAATATCACCTATGGTAAGACAAAAAGAGAATACACATTAATTTCACAGTGAATAGAATATCAAGCATACGAATTTAATTATGCACATTTTCACTTATTAAATTAAGAGAGATAAGAAGGAAGGTTGTATAGAACTTGATGAATGTTCCGAATTATAATATTATATTAATCCTTTTCTCACATTTAATGTTCAATATTTACAGTAAATTTATGGCATTAACAATTTTAAAATCACTTAAGTTAATAAAAGCATTTTTTCACATTTTTGATGCTAAAACAACTCTAAATATCTTACGGTAACGCGAGTTGACAGCATGGCTGCGTACGAGTATTTTATATCAAGGTATGGTAAAGGTAAATTAAATAGTAAAATTGTGCAGTTTTTTTTATTAATCTAAATTGTTCTACATATTTAATAATAGCCTCAACGTCTCCTATTCCGTGTGTCACGTAGTAACGAAATTATACAGAAGTATTTCAATAAATAATTTTAAACCAATGCAGACTTGTCATAACAATTTCGAATATGGAATATCGTTAAACAACATTATAAAATTTATAAACGGAAGCAATAATTTGTAATTTATTGATAAATTATGTATAAGTGTTATGTTAATCATTTTGCTATCTGGGTTTTCATTGATTTTTTTTAAACAAAGATTTAAAAAACTGTTATTTCAAATAAAATCAAGAATCCAGGATGCTGAAATGATTTATTTTACTGGAGTATCATTATGAAGTAATAATTTACACTTATAATCATTGTGAAGTAATAATTTACACTAATAATCATTGTGAAGTAAAAATTTACACTCATAATCATTATGAAGTAATAATTTACACTCATAATGAAATTGTGATTTTATTCTATATTTGTTAAATAAATATTAATCAATATTAAAAACCAAATCAACAATATTCAGCGATGAAGTATGTAAATGTTTTTTCCTTGCTGGTGTGTTAAAAATATTATATTTCCTTGTATTTATTTATTTCCAGATTTAACTCTAAATTACTCTCAATTAACAACTACGTATTAGATTTTTTCGTATTGTATTATTTTATCCACGTGAAATATTTTGGGATGTAGGTAATTTGTCAACATTTTTTCTTCTTGTCGTATCTGTACATCAAACCGTAAATTGTATATATTTTATTTCCATTAAAATAAAAATTATATAAGAATATATATATATTTAAAAAATAAAATAAAACATATTTTTTCCCCTAGAGAAAAATCCGACGAGCATCCAGCTAGTTAATACAAATGTTTTTTACAAACTTATTTGCAAATTAAATAATAAGTTCGTAAAAAATATTTGTGTTACCTGGCTGGATGCTCGTCGGATTTTTCCCTGGCGACCACCATTCTCCTGGGGGAAAAAATACGTTCTTAAAAGTATGTTTATAATTAAACAGTTATTACAATTATTAGTATATTTTTTAATAGTCAAAATGCGCCATAAATTAGGTTTTCTAAATACACACAAAAAATGCTCAAATGTACTTTTAGGTTTTTAATTAATTAAATTTTGGAATATCGTTATTTTTATCTACATCGTATACTATTGCATCAATTTTACCATTATATCTTATTTCTTTATGTAAAAAATCTTGTTTCATCCACGTAATATAAATTGCACTGAATTACAGTAAATTTTCCATCTGTGTTCTATTTATTTATGTTGGTGGAGAATTATTAAGCGCACAATTTTCCAGGCGAAAAATTGTCGCTGCGAAGAATTGTGGCGGCGAACAATTATGGTTGAAAAATTGTGAGCTAAAAATGTTGCGAACACCTTATGGGTTATGCCAGCAAAGATGATTACCTGGAAGTTTTTTTAAAATAAATGAATAAGGAGCCAATAGTCCACTTATTTTTTACATTACGGCTTCAACGCTCCGCGCATCTTGCCGCCGCCATTGTTATGTACATTATTTTTAGAATAATGTTCCGTTGTTTGCTTCGGCATAATGGCTCCCGGAATGCACATTAAAGCAAGAAGCCAGAAAAGAATAGCAGCCATTTTCGATATTGAAGTTTTTTCGAAAAAAATAACCCTTTTGTGGGGCCGTGAATGGAGCGAGTTCGCGCGCATTTTCAGCGTTTCCCGCGTCAATTTCCTGGCAGCTTTTTGACATTCCAGAATGATTTATGGAGTCGAGGGTTCAGGTGGACGCTAACATATTGAGCAGTCTCAATTACACGATGAAATATGGCCGCTGTACTGTAATCTCTTTTGAATTATTTAAGAAAATTTGTACAGTGCTGAAAGATTGCTAAAAGCTTAAAGAATAAAATGATGAAGATTGATGAATGAAATAATAAATAGAATAACATCATGCCAAATAATATTTGATGTGTTTTGGTAAAAAAAAGCTTTATATGTCTCAGACACTGGCAAATAATATGTTTTTTTTGTTCGAAAAAATCTTCATAAATTCAGTTAAAAAAATATAAATTTCATAGATGTAAACTCGAACATTAGTTTTCCACATGACGAGCAGGGATAATCACTACTGGATACGAATGATAAGTGAAAGTAGTATAAACGTATCTTTAGCCCTTTATTAATAATTTCGTTTATCATTAAGCTTGTTACAATTGTCACCAGGTGTAACTATTTTTCAAATTAAAATCAATATTTATAAAGTTTGATGTTAAGAATGCATAAATTAAAAAATAGATGTATTCAAAATTTTACGAATGCATTAAAATCATACACATAAAAATCAGCATTATAACTTATATGACAATTTGACACCCCAGATATAATCGTAATATGTATATAGTCGGTGGTATTCTATGTATCGTAATTGACACTTATACAATAAAAAAAGTACATAGTTGCAGTATTAATGGCGAATAATGAACAAAAATTACAGTCTAGTGAGTAGAATGTACGATGTATGCAAGGAAAGCTACATTAGAGAAGGAGGCAAGCAAGATACTGTTCAAAATACTTGTAGGTATTGAATGTTTGGAACAAGTAGATGAGTTTGCGTATTTGGGAAAAATGTTTGATTGAAACGGAAAGACTGAGAAAGATATCGAAGAGAGGGTGACTGCAGAGAACAAAGTGAACGGCGCTATGAATGGAATTATATCTAATGGGAACTTGTCAATCGAGACAAAATAAGCGGTACACAATGGAGTTCTGGTACTAGGTACTGGTAATAGAAGAAATTAGGAAACAATGTAAAGCTGAGCTTAGTGTAGTGAGTAAGATTAAGAAAGGATCACTTAGGTGGTTTGGTCATATGGAACGGATGAATGAAAAGAGAATGGTAAGAAATATATATGACGCAAGCGTTGATGGTACCAGAAATAGAGGACATTCGTGGAAGACCTGGCACGATCAGGAAAACTATAGAGTGGAAGATGGTTCTGTTAGAAACCACAATAATCGGCAAGCTTGTATGAGAAGATGTATGAATATGAATGAGGCGAGAATTGTGTGTCAAGAATAAAGAGTGTGGCGCTCTATCCTTTTTGTCTACACCCGCGGGGAAATGGCGTGAAGGTAAGTAAGTAAATATAATAAACAATAATAACGTATTGTAAATACATGCAACATAAAATTCATATTTTAGATAATCATAAAGAAAATATTAGCGCTTAGGTAAGACTCGTGAAAAACTAATTATGAAAAGGGAATCGTACAAAAACAATTATTTTTTCTATTCAATCCGTTGTAAAATTAATACGTTGGTAATAATACAATTCATGATATGATAAACACACACTATTTTCACAGTGAAAAAAATAACAAACATACAAATATAATTGTCTCTTTCTCACTATTTAAATGAAGAGAGATAAGAAGGAAGGACACATTGTAAATGACTTAATGAATGCTCTAAATTACGTTATTAATATTTTTTCAAAATTGTATGCTCAATATTTAGAGTAAATTCGTGCCATTGAAGCCATTTAAGCTAATAAAAACATTTTTTTCTAACAGTTATTTACGGTAACACGAGTTAACAGCATGGCTGCGTTCGGGTATTTTATATCATGGTATGGTAAAAGTTAATTTATCTCTATTTTTTGTCTCCGTAACCAGATCTTTTTTGTCGCCAGTCCGGCGAATTAGAAAATGACGCTTCAGATTGTAGTGTGGGGTTTCCGCTTGAGCATGTTTTACCAGTGATCAGCAAAAATCACGAATCATAGCCAATCACTGATATATTTAAGTCACAATCACTAACTGTGATTAAATATCTAGAATCACCGTGATTTGTAATGTACATACAGGAGAAATTATTGTTGCTCAAAAGTATGATGTTGCATTTCGTAAAATATCGTAAACATAGTTAAGTATACTCTCGATTAACGAGTTGCTGATTCTAATAGCAATGTTATAATCATTATATAATATTATTGCTAGCTTCACTAGACTTCTCTCGTATTGAGGCAATCATTATGAATTTCATGAATGATCTGCTATATTGCATTAATCTTTACCATACCATGATAAAATATATCCGAACGCAGCCATGCAGTCAATTCGTGTTACCGTAAACAACAGTTAGAAAAAATGTTTTTATTGGCTTTAATGGCACGAATTTACTCTAAATATTGAGCATTAAATATTGAAAAATGATTAATAACATAATTTAGAGCATTCATTAAGTCCTATACAATGTGTCCTTTCTTCATATCTTTCTTCGTTTAATTAGTGAGAAAGAGACAATTGTATGTTTGTTGTTCTTTACACTGTAAAAATAGTATGTGATCTCTGTCTTTCATATCACAAATGGTATTTTTACCAACGTATTAATCTTACAATGAAAAAAATAATTGTTTTTGTACGATCCCCTTTTCATAATTGTTTTTTTACTAATTCCTAAGCGCTAATATTTTCTTTATGATTATCTAAAATATGAATTTTATGTTGCATGTATTTACCAAAATATTACAGGTTTAATTATAATGGTAGACCTGTGTCACTGCATGATTTGGGAAGGGTTAAAAATCTTAGAAATAACTGTTCGAAATACACACAGTATAAGCAATGTTTTTGTCATACCGGATTCTGATGAAGTACTTACAGTAGTGTCAATCACACACATTACTATGACTCTGAATATCTATCAGGCTAGTAGGGTAACCATTGTTTCGATCCATGCTCGATCAGAGTTTTTTATAATCTTATAAAATCTGTGTTGAGGCAGGCATGTTTAAAAGTAATCATAATTATATATGTTGCGATCAGAATTCATATTAACCGCCATCTCAGTCGGCATCGACGCTAGCGACAGCGCTGCCGGCTGCTGCTACAAGTCTGGTTCAATCATTCACCGCCAAGCAGTCTCTCCAGTTTTATCGTTTCACTATGGCGGTCTTGCCGGCCCACGCGCGCCGTGCGAGACCGCCGACTCGCTTCACTTCGAACTTCACATCTTCACGCATCCATTATATTCATTCTCATCCATCTTCATTGGTATATCCATCACAATAAACACCTCAATACGCCAATCTTATTTATTTTATTTAACCACCGTCCTAACCCCCAAATATACAAGATAAAATAAGAATGAGGTGAAACCTTCTTAAATAAAATAAAAAAGCTATTATTTTGATTGGTATATTGTTGTAATTTTTTTTAATTCGAAGTATTTGAAATTTCTTTGCCCATGGTATGAGTTCTCGGGATTTGTAAATTATTCTTATTTTTGCGTATGGTCATTATATTGTGTGTTGCATTAAAGTGTATCTGTTTGTGTTTGTATACATACATATCATCAGTTATCGAAGTGAATTATATATCTTAGGTTTAACAAAAACGTGACTATTTTTGCATTCTAGGAATTGCTAAATTATTTTCTTCCAAGATTATTTTGGTATTTCCATAGAAACCCCAGATATTCTCGTTATTTAAAAGATAATTTTAAATACTTTTTGTATACATTTGGATTAATATAAATACTTTAATAATTTGAAATTGGTGGAGGTGCTATACATAATTTCATAAAACTGTGAACAATGATTCGCTAAACCGAACTAAACCTCTAATTCACAGTAACCAATCACCGTTATAAGCAAATACCTATCACACTCTTTTAGACAGTGTTTCAGAAAAAGTAGTTTATTTTGTCACGACTTTTAATTCCATACTTGTCTCTTCTTCGTCATGAAGTGTATCTTTATTAGTTTTGTTCAGTATTCATAAATTCATTTTGTATTTTCAATTAATTCAGTGTAAAAATAAACAATCAACATTTTTGATTTATTCAACAGTAATAATCATTTAGTATATCTTCAAATAAATTCGGGGAGATTTACATTTTTAAAGGATCATTGTGAATTTCATATTTTATTTCAGACTCAGCGACTAGTCCACGCAGCAGAGAAGCGGGACGTAGAACAAGGTTTTTTTTTTGCAAGAAGGTGTCCAATTATGGAACCTGAATAAGAGAAACTCTATCGACTGGTCACTGGTCAAACAATTCTATTTATTTCAGGTGTTTCAATTTGATCAGTTGCTTCGTGCGTGTCCAGAAATTTAAAAATACGTTGACGAATATATAAATGTACAATTTTTAGCAGTGAAGCAATTGACAACCTAAGTTTACATTTAAAACAATTTAAAACCTCATGTTTATAAAAATTACACAAAAAATAATGGTTATAAATTATTGTGCAAAAAATAATATTTTGTATTGGCGGTTTGTGCACGCCGTTGCTCGGCATTTAAGGTTAACAATGAATGCAAAATTTGATCCAGGAAAGAGGTAGGTGATTTTGTTGGAATAAATAGAATTCAATATAATACATATTTACATCACGGGGAGGGGGTGAGATGGCCAGGGAGAAGGTATTTTTGTTTGGGCAGGATCTTGAAGAGTATCTATATAAATTTAGTTTAAATCAGTCCAAGGGTGTTGGATTGTATAAAGAACAGGAAAACTATAATTACATAAATACATAATATTATTAAAGATAGATAAATATTATAAAAAATATTTTTTCATTTTTTATATTAGTAATAATTAGTTTAGAAATGTATGTCATAGAAAAACTTCCGAAACATTTGCTTTACTATTTTTTTTAAGCATTATTATTTTTCTTAGTAGGTTACCTACTAACATTTTATATTTCTTCGCCAGAGTTCGTAAGTAGGTATAGTCTTAAGCAATATCTATTCTACGTTAATATCTATATTTAAATATATTTTTCAATAGAAATTACAACATGCATTTCAATTCAATATTCTCATTATGTAGATATACAGCACTTCAATATACTTAAAGAGGTTATTTAATATTGAATGTTGTCCGACTACAAATCAGTTGAGAATGATGCACATTAAAAGGTATAAGTGCGAAGAGTACCCGCCACCGAGTTCCCATTCGGTATTCGATATGTGGGTATGTCGCGTGTATGTATCTAGATGTGCGTGTGGAGTATGCACACAGTACACACAGTACTTTAGATTTAAATACATTGAATTTATTCAAGGTAAGGCTACAAAGGTTCGATTCTATATTTAATTAACTCAATGATGCAGAGTGCGATGCGGTAGCTGTTGACGGTCTGTGTCTAGGAGAAAATGAACCAAGCGCCCTGCTCAGACCAGCGCACGAACGTGTCCGGTTTTTTGCTCATGCGCTCGTACTATTAGGTGCGTTCAGCTCGTGACGGAAGGCAACATCACATACCTAATGTAAGAATGTAATGTAAGAAAGCATTAGACGCGAAGCTGGATTTTCATTTATATTTTACTGTTAGGGGTATCCAAAAGTATTTGAATAATCTTGAAACAATAAATCTTTTGTCCTGTTATTTAAGTCCATTATGTTTCCCTACAAAAAATATACCAATGATTCGGCTGCTATACCAATTAATGCGTAAAGCGTTTAAATTGAGATTGGATTCGGCGTGATGGTATATTTGCGTAATACCTAATATATTTCCTAACTCTGTACGAGCAAGCGTCGGAAACAAAATGTGACGTTATCGTGTGGTGTCGCCTCGTGCACTGTTTGGCGGGAAAGCACCGCCCGCCGCCATCTTGTAGATTAATTAACATGGCTAAAGGGCGGAAGTGACGTCGGTGTTATGTATATTATGTAATGCTGTAGCCCACAAGGCTAGAGTTGTGGAACTCCCTTATCTAACATATTATTATTTGGATTACGTGCGCGGTGGCTCAGAGCAGGGTTGCTGCGCTAAGAGGATGGTTGATATATTTACATAAAAAATAAGATATTCGATAAGCGAGTCACGTAATTTGATGGCAGATTTGGTTCCAATATTTTTGCGTTCGATTAGTCAAACCAGCAATTGACTAAGCGCGATGTATGTATAACATGGATTAATTTATGCATACAATTATATACCATTATATTTGTTCGGTATTTATGACAGGACCAGATCGCCGGTCGCCGTGCCGGTGTGTATGTTCCATTAGGTTAGTATGTATATCTGTCCCCACTCCCTCCCTTTACCCTTACAAAAGAGCACGACTTTTTCTGTGTTTGATCTATGACTTGTGAACTCTCAAGAAATGTGAATGTCCTACTATGAGCGCGTCATGCTGACTTGAAGTTATTGGCGCTATTGTGTTTCAGTTTCTCGCAATGCGTACTATTAGGTGATATACAGTGTTTTATGCTAATCATCAAAGAGGTATCCTGAAGTTCAGAAGAGTTGTGAATACAACAAGAAAATCCAGGTAAGTCGTGTTCTTCCCGGTTGGCCCTTGAGCCCTTATTTTTCTGTCCCCTCGCGTAAACAATATTCAAAGCAAAATTAATGAATCATTTGTCTTGAATAGAAAATATTAAAAATGATCCATGTTAGACTTTTCAAATATTTATTTTAACCAATTAAATAAAATAGTGTATTGATATATACACAGTATTATTCTACAGGGATGAAATTAATATTTCAAAAACACTCCCTTAGTGATAGCTAAACATAAAAAAGTCTTTGACTTTGGAATTAAAATTTTTGAAAACGGTTCGGTAATTTTGTTAATAATATTTCAAACAAAATGATTTTTTTACAAGTAATTTTCTTGAGTTTTATTTTATACTTAATGTAGATTGCAGAGTAATAAAATATAATTTATTAACATTGTACCGCTATAAGGTTGTAAACGTAAAAATGTACCCTAATTAATCATATAGTGAAGCAATAAAATCAAGCCTTATAATTTTATTGTTAACATAACTAATGGCTAATATTAAATTTATTGGTTGATATAATAATAATGACTTAATTCATTAGTAATAAAATAAATGCGATTGAAAAGTCGTGAAAAATTTACGCTACAATTTGAATAGATAAGTTTTTTTTATTTAAAAATTTTGTAACAATTTTTTTAATGGATATTTTTATTTTTTAAATTGGGTTAAAAAAATGGTCATGTAAATAGACACGGTTTTCTACCGCGTAAAATGGGAAAATATGGAGTAGAAAATTTTTAACATCTCTAAATTACCCTTAATTTCCTAGTTTCTCTGGAAGTATGAGTCTATCTTAAAGGAGTCAAACTTTCAAAGGATTTTTAAGAATAGTTTGTAAATAATTTTATTCCATTGCCTAATGTTGTTGTCCCTTTACAGGTAACATGATTGCGTTTTATCCACATTCGCTATTTTCGCTATAAGTATATATTTTCTTATATTGAAAGAAACCCCAAAAGGTCCCACCCTATTCCGGAATCATTTTGAGAATATTTACTCTCGCTTCGATTCCACTCAACGAAGCAACGCGTGCAATATTTTACAAGATCTTAAAAGCCTTTTTTTGGATTATATTTTAAAATTAGAGTAGTTAGTTAAGTTCCGGTAGTTAGTTACTAAAACCATAATTATAGCACAATTACAAGATTTTTCAGAATAGTCAGGTTATAACAAAACAAAAATTAATTGGGTTATTTGATCCTAAGTCAAAAGCCTATGCGAGTTACTCGCCAAATGAAAAAATTAAGGGAAATTAAATTCCACGATTATGTCGCCGAGCGGGTGCTCCATACTGCTAGAGAAATGCATGCTGATCGGGCGGCGGATGCAATGGTAATTATTTACGTGACCTTCGGCAGACGCTTTGTGATATGGCCTTCCGTCACAGCCCCAATCATATTCTGCACCATAATATAATCTTTAGTACGAGAGAATGTTGTTCTTGAATGCTCCTCGGGGTTTCAGTTCCACATAGTTTATAGTATTACTTTATACAAACTCATTAAAATAAATCAATAATATCTCATTATTACCTGTAAATATATTTGTTGTTTTTTTAACGTTTCTAGAATGCATTATGCACAATGAACTATGTCCATAGATGAAATTTTACTTGGAGATTCGATTCGAGAATACATAAGATACGACGGTACATGGCACGATTTCAGTGCGATCAATTCATTGAGGACCCGTGCTGTCGCCGTAATTATCCTTTGATAGGTAGGTCCTAGTTTTAGTTTGAATATGTACATCTAAATTATGTAAGTAAAAACACTAACTGGGCTGCAAATTGCTGGTCTTCTATAATGATCGAAATTCGGCTGGCCAGTTTCCGAAACTTGGATCACATCCGACAAAGCGACAAAAATCATACACCATCCATACCTCGTATACACCGCCGTAAAATATATCTATCTTCGACCGCGTCTGAACAAAAGCAGCGCCACTTTTATTATTCATGTTAAAATGTACACAAATAGAATGCACATATTCAAGCTTCAAATCAGTTCTATCTACCGAAGCAAATATAATGCTTAAACACGAGCCTTAGTACATAGTCATGAACTAACACAAATTTTGTACTTCAATATTTTCAATTTGGTACCACTTACGCAATTAAATAGCTCCGCGACTTTTTAAATATATGACTCGATTAAAACGAAAATTTAAACGCTGACAATATAATATGCATTAATGTAAAAAATATGTCTTGTTTACACAAATATTTAATGTTCGAAGAGTAAATACTTTTACTGTTGCATAAATGTGTCATAAACTGTCGAATTTATGTTTCCACCACGAATGTGTGTAAAATACCCCCCGTACCGTAATAAATATTCCAAACTCCTCTCCTATATGTATACTTTATTTCATGTCGGCCTTAATAAGAATGGCGTTATTTATGATTATTTGTAATAATTGTTATACCAAGGGAATATACGTAAATCTGTATTTAAAATGTATTGAAATGACCTACCTTGAGACACCCCTACCTGGGAGGCGTTGATGTCTCTGGTTTCCTCAGTACACGATGTTCTTCAGTTCTTCCGGCTCGACGAAGGTCAACCGTAGATTTTTGCCATTGAAAACGGTGAAGTGTTAATCGTAAGAACACTGACTGGCTCCTTTAGTTGCTATTTTTGATACCCCCGAAATTTTCAAATACTAGAGTAATATCAGAAAAATACTTGACAAAAGGTAACTAAATAAATGTTTATAGAGATTGTGTTAATTAAAAATTCTTACAAAAAAATTGTTTTCACGAAAAACATTTTTTACGCAGCATAGTGGTGAAAAATGTTTGACATTTTATTTGACAAAAATGTGAAAGGTAATAAATATTATTTTTTGCAAGGATCAGACATAGGCCGTTATAGAGTTGATGTAGTTGGTAATGTTTCTACACTAATAGTTAAGTATCATCAATCTCATTTACAATGTAATGTAGCCATCCATTTTGTAGGGCTTTTCTTTATAATGTTTTTCGTTTCAGACACCGGGAAAGAGTTAACCATTAAAAAAAATTCAAAGTATGCCAAGAAAAATGTTAATAAATAATAAATGTATGTATGTACTAATATAGGTAAATTACATTAATATTCTAATAAATAAAATCGGCAAAATAATTGAGGGCTTAATTTTTTTTTAATACTTTTCATTTTATTTGATTTCAATTTAGAGTAGAAATACGATAATTTTTTTTTAAGATAAGCTTGAAGATTTTATTTGAACAAAATATATTACTAATTTAACAATTTATGGATTATCTAGACTAATCATGGTATTTATCAATAGGCAGTGTGCTCAAATCTGTGTTATATGTGTAAAATATTAACTATAGTAATGACGGTCTGCCTCTATAATTTAAACCAATCGTTGTATGTATATGTGAGTAACAAACTTGGCTAATAGTGAGGGCAGGAATCAGACAATGAGTATTTATATAATAATATTTTACTATTATAAAATATTCAAAAATGCTATGTAGTGAAGCTCTGCAAAATATGCTGCTTGGCCGATAAACGGTGGAGAAGAGGTGTGCCGAACACGATGCGCCGGCGAAGTGCCCGGTCGGCTTACTTGTGTCGTTAGTGGCGCCCGGTGAACGGCGCTTTGACTATTCCGGCGGTTTGGCTCTGTGTTCCAACGACGTCGCTCTATTTCCAACTCACCACAAGTTTACTCGTGTTAGTAACACCTGTGCACGTTGTAGCAAGTTTGACAGTTTTTTTTAAAAATCTGTTAATGTTCCGTCTTGTCAGTTGTAATAAATCGTTGAATAATTTGTAGTATTATACAGGGTGTAACAAATCTAGTCCATAATATTTTATGGGTCTATTAAATATGATTAAATTACGAGTAGAAGATGTTCAAGGAATATTAACAAATTCTGCACCGTCATGGAAAATATTATTGTTGGAAATTTTTTACAAAATCATGTTAAGCTTTAACACTATGTCAAGATAAATATTTGCGAAATATATTCACTATTCAAATATATTTTTGCTTCAGGCCCTAAATTATCTAACAAAAAATAGTCATGTCGCTCGAAATTCGATAACCTTTAATTTTTTGTAATCAATATATTATTTGGAATTTATAACATATTTCAAAGAATCAAAATATTCGCATAATTTTTTTTTTTTAAATTGCTTATATCCATGACACGGTTGAGATTTGGGGCATATTTTTTGAACAATTTTAACTTGTAATTTAGTCAGGTATCCACGCATAAAATATTATGAACTAGGTCTGTTACACCCTGTGTATAGAAAGTTAAATAATTCAATGTCATAATCTTTATCTCACCTTTTGTAATCTTGTGTACAAGTTTCGAACTATTTTATGTTATGTTAAATACTAATATGAACCAGTTAAATATTAAGTTGGTTTAAATAAGTAAGTATACCAGAAACACTGTAAATTATAAAATTACCACCGAACCGGAGAATTATTTGACATTTCGAAATGATGGCGAATCCTCCGTATTGTTCTGAATGTTTACTCCCAAAAGCTGCTGAGTTTAAAGAGGATGACAAATATTTGAATCAACTAAGCTCTGTGTTTAATTTTGCTGCACGGTACTTCGGTAACTTAGTTTAACTGCCGGCGAAAGAAAATGTTTTATTTTTTCGGCAATGTTTTAGACTTTTTGATTCTATATATGATTTTTAAAATTGCATGGAAAAAATAAAGAAATTCTGTTAAAAAAAACAGTAATATATTAATATAAAAATATTATTATTTAACATCTTTTTTAAAAAAAAAATTATACTACGAGTATTTCGTATAATTTTATTTAACGAGCTATCCTATTGAAGCCATGTATTTGTAGGGGTTGTGGTAGTTTACTAGTATGATTGTATCGTAATGTTTTGTGGATGGTGAGACTGAAGACCCTAATTGTCTTCTAGTCTCACGCGTGTTAGTGCATGTCGCAGTGTATATGGTGTGCGTATGTGATTATTTATGTTGTGTCTAGAGCAAGTATTTAAATAAAAGAGTACTTACGAAAGTTGGAGTTATAAAGGCAAGATCGAAGAGTATACAGTTAAATGCGCATATGAAGTTGAATTGGAGTGGCTCGCTCGAGATGTGAAATGAAAGACGGTCTGCGGAGAAGTGGTCAGCTAGCTTCGTGTACTCGTCCGTCATGATGTATTGTATCTGCTGATTGGTCAGTTTGGTTTCAGCTCTATATGGCTATTATGTGAGTCCCTACACGGCCATGTCTGCGGGGCGCATGCAGGATCACCACATGTTCATAAATTAATATTTTTTTTTAATAAATATTTCTAAATTCGTCATTATTAACGCCGATATCTGAACTATACGAAAATATCGTCTTTGGAGTTTAAAGTTTATATAATTATTAAATTTAGCCAAAAAATTCAAGAATACAAAATAAAATAAAGAAGTTAAATTTTTTTCTGGTTTCGTGATCTTAAATAAAAGGTCAGTGCACATGGATGTAATATACATAGAATGTGTAAATTAAATAAACTTTTAAGGTTTCAAACTGCTTAAAACTGTGTATACCTGTTGAACAAATTAATTATAATTTTCTAATTAGCATTCTTTATTAAACTAATTATCTGATTTACTATTTTTATTCAAAATAATAAATGGCAACCTGGATATCATCGATCTGACTGAATTAATTTCGTACCATGTTCTGCTCGAAGCACTAGGACGCTGGCGTAGTTAATTTAAATGGCTTAAATACAAATTATAATTATTATAGTAATTGGTCGATATGTTCCAATGTTCAATGCTTAAATATAAGAGTAATGTTTTTGCTGCTGTATTGAGATAATAAGGTATTTAAGCCATCCTGTGCTTAATACTTTTAAAATTTTTGACTTCATTTAAAAATCTTTTTTTTTTATGCGTATGCACTTCTACTGTATTATTCTTCTTATATTTATATGTATTATATACATTTACTATTATGTTATTTAGTTTAATGTTATGCGCACCAACAATTTCAATTATCTGTTTTTATAATTTATATGTACTTCTAGGAAACTACTTTAGGTAAATTTGAATAACGAAGTTCAGGTATAATATACTGTATATGTGTATATATAAATATATATTATACATGCAAAGGGTGCCTGCCTAGTAGTGAAGGGTGCCAAATGAGAAATTCCGGATGAAAACGAAGACGAAATATCACAAAGCGTCGTTCAGGGTTGTTGAAAATTTTGAAAGCAAATCACACGGTGTTAACCCTTCGAGACCATATTAAACTTATTTTTATTTCCTAAGATAATATTTTTTTAATGCTTTTGAAATTTCTGGAAGTATTTTTGGAGAAGATTTTAATGATAAAGGTTGTTAAACATTATATTTCAATGTATTTTTAAATGTAAACACAGTTGTTATTTTAATAAATAAATAATTTGGGAATACACTTATTTATAGATTGTTTGGGACCGGTTTCTTCCCGACCGATCATTCTATATAGTG
The DNA here is from genome assembly GCA_031772225.1 of Eubasilissa splendida. Lineage (NCBI taxonomy): Eukaryota > Metazoa > Arthropoda > Insecta > Trichoptera > Phryganeidae > Eubasilissa > Eubasilissa splendida. Next base: position 11,580,477 of record CM062862.1, on the reverse strand, counting down.
CGATTGTAACTCAACTGATATATGGATTATAATTTACCTAATCTCAAAATAGGTACAATAATATAATAAAAATATATATTATACTTTTAATAGTGAATGTGCAAATCCAAAGTGTGGAAAGGTATTGTTTAATAAGAAATAGTACTCGTATTTTAAAAAACAATTACGCGTTAATAAAATTTGATTATCTCTTTCATTACATTTATTTACTATACAAAGACACCCCTCTTCAACCAACTGGAACTATAATAGAACAGTAAACAAAAAAGTATGAAGAAGTCCCAACTTTATCGGAATCTTATATGGTTAACATAAAAAAAAATGCCGGCAAGAAAAAGTTCCGGGTTTGCATCCTGAAGGTAACCAAATACTTTTTCGATGGATATATATTTATTTGTATGTCTTTCTAATTGATTCATCTAATTCATTTTAAAAATCGTACAACTATGTTCCAAAATTGCAACGTTACAATCAAAACGTTTTTTCATTAATTTGTTTTAATTATCAAGGAACCATGTTAAAATTATATTTTAATATTTTTTCAAAAAAAAAAAATCTTTTATCTACATTACCTATTATAATAGTCACTAATCTTCTATTTTTGCTGATCCATTCTTCGAGTTAAACATATTTTTAAAAACACAAAAGACCTTTATGGAAAGCAAAAGAAATTTCAGAAAATAATTATATTGTTTCAAAAAGAAAAACATTAAAACGATACAACGAATTTGTATTCCTTTCGCGTGAGTTTGAAACGTGTTAGGAACATCAAAGTGTATTTTTAGAATGCTGAAATGCCTTAGGAGTAAAATCTCATTTAAAAATGATATCATGTATTTATTAATGTTTTGTTTTCGGAAGCCGGCGAAGATCAGATCTCTTGAGAAATAAATTACATGTAAAATAAACGACTATAAATTTTTTTTTTTTTTTAAATAATAAGATAAAATACTTTATTAAACAAACAATAGATATCTCATAGAGACGAAGCTATTTTTTATTAATAGAAAAGTATGGGTAATTACAGGGCTCATCGGCTGGATTAAGCAATCACTTAACACAGTGTAACGTTCACCATTCCACCCAATCAACCTCAATATCTATCAATTTTTGAAAGTTGTATATATGTTAATATGTGGAAATACTTCGAATATCACTACACTATAGCCATCTATGGACTAAATTTGATATTTATTTTATCAGAAACAGAATATATTTCACAATAAGAATCTTATTATTTTTTAAATTATTTAAAGCAATATTCGTTTTCTGTAAAATGTTTTTAACACATTATATTACAATACGCCAGAAAAATCAATATTTTTAATTTTTATATATTTTCTTATTTTGACCAGTATATTATTAGAAATATTTGAACATGTCCAAAAACACACAATCACGGGAATTTCACCTTTAATAACTGCATCTCTATGAGATATCTATTATTTGTTTAATAACAGTGTTTTTGTAGGTGATTGTATCCAGTAATTGAGTGTTCTTGGACATATTAAAATATTGCTAAAACACTTTGTTTAAACCACTATTTATTGATAAATTAACATGTTTCGATACCTATGGCATTTTCTTCAGAAAAAAACTAACAAAAATTAAAAAATACAAGCATAGATTATAAAATAAATAAAAAGATAAAGATTTTGTTTTTAACTATACTTGTATTTTTAATTTCAGTCACCATTGTTTCCTGAAAAAGTTAGTATAGGTATCAAAACATGTTAATTTATCAATAAATTGTAGTTGAAACATAGTTTATTATGTTGTTATTTATATAATATATAGCTACAAAGTAAATTTGCTAATATTGAAGAAATAATATATTTTAAAAATTTGATAGATATGAGATTGATTGGGTGGAATGGTGAACGTTACACTGTGTAAAGTGATCACTTAAGCCAGCCGAAAAGAGGTCATAAGCCCTGTAATTACCCATACTTCTATATTTTTTCATTAATAGTTTCGTCTCTATGAGATATCTATTATTTGTTAAATAATATACTTGTTGAATGGATAATTTTGAGTATATCGGTGATTGTAATTGTAATTCATATATTTTTATTCTAAACAACATTTATAACGTATGCAATTAAATTACATATAGTTAAAATAAATTTCAAATAGCTGAAAATCTGCGTGTAAATGACGACAACAGGAATAAAGGCGAGAGATTGATATTTTAAATGTTTGGTATACTCTTGGGAAGGGTATAGAAGTATATTACATCCCGGGATAGGGTAGATAATGATTCACGGTCGTAGTCGCCAGGAATTTAAGGGAGGAGAGGTTGCGGTGGATTAGGTGAAAAGCGCTGAAATATTCTGCTAGAGTAAAGGCATATAATGGAGACCTTACGTGCATGACCTTTGATAAAAAAAATATATACCACAGACCAGTAAATGAATAGAGATGAAATAAAATGTACATGTAGGAGAGGCGTTCGGAACATTAGTTGTGGGACAAGGAGCACTCTACACACATTATTTTTGGAATCATAGATCCGATAGTTTATGACACATTTATGCAACGGTAAAAGTATTTACTCTTTGAAAATCAAACCTTTGTGTAAATCAGACGTATTTTTTATATTCATGCATACTTTCTACATTGTCAGCGTTCAAATTTTTGTTATTATTATTTTAAAGAAGTCGCAGAGCTATTTGATTGCGTAAGTAGTATTAAAGTGATCACGTGATCGAGCGAGACCAAAATGAAAATATTGAAACAAGGAATTTCCGTTAGTTCATGTCTATATATTTGGTAGTCTGGTATATACTAAATATTTATTTTTATTTTTATATATTTTTTGTGTAATTTGATATACTTCGGAATAAGAGTAATGGAAATATACATACAAATTAAATTGATCAACTAGAAAGATATACAAAAAATAATAATTTTGTCGCTTCCGGTATGAACCTGGACCTTTTCCTATCCGGAGAAATGCGTTATCCAGTTTCGCCACATCAACTGATTAGATTGACTATAAATTTTTGAACATATATGATGTAGCTCTTTCAAATTGACACATCTGTTATTCCATTTTTAAAAAGCAATCACCTTTATATTACGAAAAATCTCAAATACTCGGAGTAATATATGCTAGGAGACTTCGGAATTAAATCATTTAATTTTAATTAAATTTTGATGAATTTTGATACAACTTATTGTGAGAATATATTATTGTGAAATTACAGTTTCTCAGATCTCTGTTCTGTGTATTTTAATATAAATTATATGAATCAACTAGAATGATATGCACTTTAAATCAGTTTAGCGAAAAAATATTTAAGTTACTACCGGGATAATTTGGGACTCATTTAATTTATATTAAAATACCACAGAACTATATACTGAAAAACTGTAACTTCACAATAATAATGTGTTCTTAAAATATAATAAATATAAAAATATATATACATACTAATTTATACTTTAAGGCTCGTTTTTACATCGACATATTTGTATATTTGTGACGGAGCCTCGGCCAGTGACCGTCTAAAAATTAAATAAACATATACAGTTAAGAAAGATACAGATGGTTTTCAAGTATCAGATTGGAGAGATTTGGCTCGAGACAAGGATGCTTAGAGAAGGTTTGCGCAGTCGGACAAGGACCAAGGTAGCGCCAATCCATGATGATGATTCATAGTATAATAGTGCTGTATGCTACCAATTCCAAAGCGAGTACCAGTGTACCTGATACGTCTTTGGTGTGGAATATAAAAATTCAAATAAAAATTATATTTTAGTTATCAATTTGAAATGTATTATTAAATTCATTAATGAACCTTAATTCAACTTTAACGAAAATTTTCTAGTAGACCCACAAGACATAGGCAGCTGTCGCGATTATGCCATTATGTATCAATTATAAACTTGATTCTGGCTATATTTTATTTTTATTCGTAGTACAATAAATAGCTGGTCGTACATGTGTGGTTTTGAAATACTACTAATCCAATTCCTCAAATATAATGAAAATAAATATCTTTGTCATTCACCGTCGTCACCGTCATCATTGGCTATTGTTAGATGATAGATAAAGAATTCCCCATGATTCTGGTATTTTCTTCGGTTCTCCACGAACATTTGTCAAGTAACTCTTATTGCTCCGATAATTTCGCACATCGAAGACTTCGTATACCTCTTAGTCGTTTTTTGTCTTATGGATATTTACTAATTATTTTTATCCATATAATATTTGAGCAATTTGAAGAAAGGCACCATCATTACCATTTACGTTTTTTAGCAGAAACAATGACACCCTTCACTTTGGTTTGCGAATTATATTTCTCGCACCAGCGTAGTGCCGAATTTAAAGGAGAAGTGCATCCTTTGTACACTATGTAAGAGAAAATAATGAATTTAAATAAATTCTTCTTAAATAAGAAGAACTTCCCATGACCGATACCCAAAACACAGTAATCTGCTAGCTACGGCTTCGGGCCTTTAGTCTTTAATAATCTCTATAATCATTTTTTTGTTTTAAGGGAAGATTTTAGTCCCAATAGTTTTTATGGGTTCATTAATCCCGCAGGTTAATCTAAACACCGACCCTTGATATCTCGAGTGGGCTTCCAAGTAACCGAGTTCGTTGGCCTGACCTGTTACTCAATGTAAAAATAACAGAAACAAATACCATAATAATATGTAGGTATGAATTTAACTTGTATAAATTGCATCTACTTTGATAAGCCGTAAAGAAAGTAAGTGGTAATAGTAATATAAGTAATAGTATTAAGTAAGAAGAATAAGAAGATAGGTAGCTGGAATATAACATGCGCTCCAATTCGCGTCCTTTTTTTGTCCTTCCTTCTGGTGATATCCAACATAATTGTTTCAGTATGAGCTTTTGAGTAAACTTTGTTCAGATTTGACTTCCAATAAGGATTGGAGAATTACATTTTTTACCTATTAGATAAATTTGGAGGTGGACTCTTTTTATAAGAAAAAGTCACTCGTTTTTTTTAAAGATCATATGGACAAGTATGACATAATATATGCACACAAACTTAGTTTTGTTCACCGTGTATTTACCTTTCTCCTAAAGTCCTTCGCTTGGAAAGATGTTTTATACCATCCTAGCCAACATATATGAGGTGATCAATATTAATTTTTCACAATTCATTGTACCATTCAGTGTTAGCACTTTTGTTTACAGTGCCTAGCTATTTAATTTAGGTAAAATTTGATTTCTTTTGTAGAGTAGAAAATATACACTGTTAATAAAGATACTTTCAGAATATCAATTTAGACTTTTAAATATGGTTTCTAGATTCGAATTACATGTGGTTAATGTAGCAGAAAAAATAGTTATTTAAAGTAAAATAATTACATTCCGTGTCGTGTTCTAAGGCTGTATAATTTGTCAAGAACTTGGTACGCACATAAAATTTATGATTCTATCTTAGAGCTAAGATTGCGCAATAGTGGGATTCGGCCGCAGTATGTACCGTTAAACGGGCGTTGTTTGCTTGGAAATTTACTTCCGGCGGAAGCGGAGAAGCCTACGTTTATGGCGCCAACCGGAAACAGATGGCGATAAGATTTCGTCTGTTGCTGAGAACAACACAAGACTTGTCTCTGAACCCTTCGCCCCCCTTAAACACTCTAATACGAGAGCGTTTCTTTATTGCATCTCACGATATTTGTTCAGTTATTGCTAGAAAATAATGTAACGTTAAATAACCTCGCCATGAATTTATAATAATAATTCAAGCTCTCGAAGTCTCAGGTTTCATCCACTGAGAGAATATTAAATTATGTTTAACATAGTGGTTTATAAAATCAAACAAAGTTAATAAACTGGTAATAATATTAAATTGTCAATTTATTTAAAAATCTATTTGTTTCACATCTACAGGGTGAATATTATGTTCTAGGCTGATGTTATTTTTGAATATCTAAAAAATGAATAATCATTGTATATTTTTAAGGAGAACACATTCCTATTGTGTAGTTGCAGTTCAAATCCCGATAGTAACAAAAAAATATCTTCGATTAATTCATTTTATATGTACCTATACATTTCTAATTAATACATTTAATTTGTATTAATAATATCACAGACCTATGTTTTAAAAAATTGCAACTTCACAATAAGAATGTGTTCCCCTTAAAAATATATAAGTTGTATTAATGTTTCCAAAATTTAAAAAAAAAAAAATTTCATATAATTCAGGTGTCTCCTATCAGATTTTATTCAAATGTATTTGAGATTTCGTAAATATAAAGTACATAGCTTTTAAATAATGGAACGATAGATGTATCAATTTGAAAGTGCCACATATAAGTTCGAAAATTTGTCGTCAACTTACTATTTTGGTGTAAAAAAACAAACAAAGTAACAAAGTAATTTCCAAGTCATTAAGGCAGATTGCATGGAAATGCAATCTGCCTTCATGACTTCATGACCAAATAGAATTTCATTCCTCTAACATCATTTACTCATCACCTACGCAATAAACATTACGTGAAACTAAAAATAAATATGAACACACAATTACTGCATTTTCACCTACAAAGGTACTGTTATTAAACAAATAATATATGTCTCATAGAGACGAAGCTATTTTTAAAATATTATATTTAATACAAATATATGGAAGTACGGGTAATTACAGGGCTTACAAAATGTCTTCGGCTGGCTTAAGTGGATCACTTTACACAATGTAACGTTCAACATTCTCATCCATTAATCAATCTTCTTTTTTTATCAAATTTTTAGAAGTTGTATGTATATTAATACGTTATAATACGTATGGAAACACTACCGCCATCTATGGACTAAATATGATATTCATAAATATAATACATAATATAAACAGCATAGGTGTCACAATGATAATCAAATTATTTTTTGAAATTACTTATTATCAAAAAATAATACACTTGTAAAAAACGGTGTTTGTACTAACTTAACTTTCATCTTGTTTAATCTAACAAATATTTTATTTTTCGATTCTTGCTGGTTTCACATAAAACTTATACTTGGAAAGCTTAATAAACTTAATAAAAACAATTTCGAAAGAAAATAACCGCCATGCCACATCTCTAAACTTGTTAGTGATGATGACGGCTGCCGTTATAGCTGTTCACGCATTTGATAATGGCGCATCTTGATTCAAAATCTTCGTTCAGTACAATATTTTTATTATTTGTTTGATCTTATCCGTTTAAAATATTAATACGGGGACTCATATTCAGAAGATTACAGAATAAGGGTGATAAATCATATAATAATATGTCATATTACTTGTAGGATTGCAAATTTCTTGCATTCAGTAAAAAATCAGCGCAATTGTTGTGCTGAAAAAATTATGTAAAAAATTATTCTGTTAGTCGTGCTTAATATTTTCCATCAAAATGTAAAAACATTTCATAAATTCAGCACGTGAATTTTTTTTTCTTCTTCTATATTCATGCGTATACATTATCATTAGTTATTAAGTTTGGCTGACCTTAAAAATAATTTCGTGGTAACCGTACTCAAACTGTACACAACATCTGTCTAACTGTCCTCTCAAAATATATTTGCTTTGTACATATGTCTGGACCATCTCTACTTCTAAAAAAAATGTGTCTAATTTACGGTTACACAAAAAAACCGAATTTGTAATAATATGTAATTATTTGTTAAACTACTTAAGAACTTTTTCACTCAATTTAAAATATATGTGTATGTGAATGCTTTTTTGTAACTAAACGTCAAAGACAAGAGTATTAGGAAATCTATTAAAACATCTGATTATATTAAATAATATATTTTTTTAATGTAAATTATTAAATTTAGTCAATATTATTCGTATTAATTTTTTGTCATAAGTTTAACAAATATATTTTAAATTTAATGAATACATGGTATTTTGACTGTATTGATTTTTGTTTTCAAAATAGAATTAATATTTTGATTATAATTGTATTAGTTTAAAATCACCAAAAAACAACATAATTTAATGAAAATCAATTTTCTGTCGGCCAATCCCATATAACGTCTCATAAATCAATTTTTTTGATAATTATTTTAGGAGAACACATTCTTATTGTGAAGTTGTAATTATTCAGAACATAGGTCTGTGATATTTTAAATATGAATTAAATATATTATATATACCTATGTTCTGAATAATTACAACTTCACAATAAGAATATGTTCTCCTAAAATAATAAAGTTGTATCAATGTGTCCAAAATTTAATAAAAATTAATTGATAATTCTGGCGTCTGCTATCAGTTTACTCAAAGGTATTTGAGATTATGTAAAAATAAGGTAGATGGCTCTGTCAAATGATGGAACGATTAAATGTATTAATATCAAAAAGGTAACATATAGGGTCGAAAATTGTCGCTAAAAATATTGTCGCTGTAGCTTAGTTGGATAAAGCACCTTCCCCGGTTAGGAAAGAGATCCAGGTTCGAATCCCGGTGGCGTAACAATAATATTTTTTGATTAAATTGATTTTATATGTATATCTTTCTAATTAATATATTTAATTCATATTTATTATTATAATTAATATTTTTTTCATTTTCTGTGCTGATAAATCGGCGTTTATTTTTAAAACAACGTTCTTTTAAAGCTTGCATCAATATTAAAATCCTTAAAGTAACCAATATACCAAAAAGTGCAAGTATTATTACTACATTCCATTTACATGCAAGCCTGTTGACCGCTCCCTACTTCGCTAGGTACATGTAAAGTTCCTATTCTGACGTAGGTAGCCAAAATTATACACCTTCCTTACATTAATCGGCCTAATTCCTCTAAGGTAAGCAGCTATTACTGTTTTAGGACTTGGTACCAATTAGATATTATTTATTTTGAATAAAAAAGTATTCAACATTGAATAGTTTGATCCTTCAATACGGTTGATACAGTAGTATTTGAACATTTATTTTCTCGGTTTCAGGAATTCTTCTGTTTTGTTTATGAATAAATACTATTTTTATTGTAGTACATTGTCCATTATGTCGGCTGCAGTCAAATTGTCGTGTACGAATATAATACTGCAGTTATAAGAATATAAGTTGATGATGACAACAATGAATTGTTGAAATAAATAAATAAATTATTACTAAGAATATAATGCTGGTTTTACATAATTGATTAAATGAATTTTATTATTAATAAAATAAAGCAAGTTAAATAAAAAAAATTGTTTTAAAAATATAATAACGGAGGTTCCCCCAGAACCTTAAAAATAAAACAATGGAACTAGTGCGTTTGATATATATTTGAAACTTTTTATATGATGTTCAGAGTAGGTACTTAAAAGAGGACATTTAGCACTTTGAACAAACATATTCTAAGTCGAGGTTTTGTCTTTTGTCTCGATACGAGACATGTAACGCATTTTTTTAAGTAGTATTTAACCAAACCACTTTAGAAAATATAAAATAAATTCTATGATTTTTTAAGTATATAATAAATTTTCATAAAGTAATGTTTTGAAAATCCTTTGATATTGTTCTTCAAATATTACTTTATTTTCGAATGTCAATATATAATACAAATATAACAAATATTTGCCAAATAACGTCATCTTAAGAAATTACCATTAAGGTTATAACATTATTTAATTTATTTTAACCATGTCTTTAAATAAAAAAATAACAAAAATAATAGTGCCATTAAAAAAGTTCACACACTTATATATATGGGGAGTAGAAAGTAGCGTTTTATCCTCCTTACCAACTAGTCAGAGGAAAGCATAAGAATTGCTGGTTCTCCACTTAACCAACCTTATATCTGCCACATTTTGTCTTCGTTCTAAATTGGGAAAATTTATTATTGATACCTTGGAGTGATAAATAAAACATAATTGACATGATCAATCCTGCACAAATGGCGATGATAAATGAATAATTAATTTAATTTGCACCGACTTAATTGTTACCAAAAAATATAAGTAAGGCGACTCAAGGTACCCTTTAAAAACGGACAATACAAAGTCTTTAGTAAATAATAAAGAAAATATGACAAAGTTACGCAGCGATGGTCGCGTTCCGCTCCTACGAGAAATCCACAGGTAGCACGGTTTTTTGCCTCAAGCAGCCGCAGCCCTCTCAAACGCCGATCTTAATTAATTTTAACATTAATTTTTAATGTTTTCGAGCAGCCGCACTAGGTCAATTAATAAAAAAGAGTTTGATTGAAATCTGGCATGAACTACGGGAGTTATTGACTCATCTTATAAAATTTGAAGGGAGAGTCGCTTTGGAATGTCCTAATCATGATCGAAGAAAATGCTTTGAAATTTTCCGAAAGTTACATCAGCTTATGCAATGTTATATTTATTTTTGACTTTGATAGTATATTTTTTCTGTCAAAGACTGCGTAAAAATGGAATATTACAATAATTTCCTTTGATGATCGCAAAATAAAATACCATTAAAACTGTCGTTAAGGATTATCTCCCATAATCTCGCTTTAAATCCTTTAATAATATAATCTGCCTCGGTAAGTAGTATTCCGCTCACTTTGTAAAACAAAGGAAATTAATAAAACAAAAGGATGAGGCAGTTCCGGGTCGCGGCGGGCACGATAACTGCATTTCGGATTCTCTTTTTCTATAACGCTATGCAAATCTGCACATTGTGAGAGTGCAGATCTTCATTGAAGCTGTGATATTCATGTTTTATATATTTTTATTTCAAAAGTAGGATTTTACGTGAATCTGTGCTTAAAAAATTGGACCATAACAATTTGCACTTTACATTTGTTTTAATATATGTATGTATATATGTGTGATGTACTTGTACATGTTTTTATTTCCTTCGCCAAACACGTTCGTAGCATCAATCCTGTATTGCTCAATTATATATTTTATGTAATAAATTATAATTGTTCACATTTAAGTGTATTTACATTTATGTCGGGTAGTGGTTTATCAACGAATAAAATCACGTGTCTACTGCGGAACAATAAGCGTCAAAGTGTTCAGCCAAATTAACTGGCGAAATTAGAGATACCATAATACAAATTAAATGTATTAATTAGAAAGATATATATATATAAAATCAATTTATCGAAAAATATTGTTGTTGCTATCGGGACACGAACCTGAATTTCTTCAAATCCGGGGAACGTGCATTAATCGATTAGCTATAGCAACACAGTGCATTGACGACAAATTTTCGAACCTATATGTTACACTTTTCAAATTAATACATCTATCGTTCCATTATTTGAAAGTCACCTTCTTTATTTTATATCCCGGTAGCAATAACAATATTTTTAGATAAAATTGATTTTATGTGTATATCTTTACAATCAATACATTTAATTTGTATTAAAAATTTCCCAAACCAATGTTCTGAATACTTACAACTTCACAATAATAATGTGTTCTCCTTAATAATATATATATATATGTATGTAGAACTAGTACTTCTTCAAGGTCAGATTGCGTTTTTTGTAGATGGTTTTATTCCAGTGCATGTGGAAACATTACATTATTTATATATTAACTATATTTAGGTTTATACATAAGATTTTCGCGAGCACTAGTGTATGGTGTCTCTCCTAGGCTAAACTGATTTTTTTATAGATACCAGAAAGGTAACGCATGCCATTGTTAAAACTTTGTCTCAAATTAGCTTTGGACGAATTATATCTCTTGCAAATAAGTATGGTTGTACCGTAAATTCTTGAGCCAAAGTCTTAAAAAGTGGCACGTATTAGTGAAACCTCACCAACCATATACAAAAAACGCGATCTAATCAAGAAAATACACAATTTACATACATATATGCGTTAAGTTGCCCACCGACTTACACTTGTCTGCAGTGTATAACATGTTGCATGCCGATGTCTCGTATCTCGCTGTAGGGTCCATCATTAGAGATGTTGTTGGTGATTTTCGATTGACACATTTTTGCGGTTTTAGAAGGATCGAATTAAGGTTAAATACAATATTTCTAAATTTATTAATTAATCTTTTGAATTATAATTGTATCTAAAATAACGAGCAAGGGCTGTAATTAAAATTGAAAGCATATCGCTAGCTGGAGCTATGTTTGCGATAATTCCACGAACCGGAGCGGTGTTCTCGTTTGCTCCTAGCAGTTGTAATTAAGTAATTGAACACCTTTCACCGGTGGAGGCTCAGCTGTTGGGCTCTGTGGATATTTGCTGAACTATAAAGTGATTTTACCAAAGAGTATTTATCCAGAGTCGAACTATCTTATTGTACTGAAAAAAAATTTGAAGCCAGGTCTTGTAGTATGTGAGAAGGCCATTCGGGTTGTTTGGCAATGATCGGCAGTTCTCAAAAATATCCGAACGTAAAGGACGTTACTTACAATAACACCATAAGTCAATTTTCACAAGACAACTAATTACGTAAATTTATTTTATTTTCACACTAATCTGGTAAAAGGTCGATATTTATATCGTGTTTTGTTTATTTACAAATGTTGCATTGTCATTCTTTGAGATGTTTTTAATCTTTTTAAAATCGTCAAATATAATGTAACGTTAAAACGCGTTATATATTTTAATTTACTGAATTTACGAGTATGATGAATACGACCAGTTTGTAAGGATTTGTTACTAAATTAAACAGAATTAGATTTTCTATATAGTGGGTAGTCACGGAAATATAAGTACAGCTAATGTTTCAGTGAAATAAATACTATGTAATTCACGTAGAATTTCTCGAATTTCAAACTGGAAAAATAAAAGTACGCCCTTAATAATTTAATGCCGAAATAGCTAATTCATATAATAATTTTTACATTAACAGTGTGTATGCACACCAGAAAGTACGATTCTTGTATTGAAAAGTAGAGATAAGTAGTATTTAGAGTATGGGATAATTACAATAAATTAATATATGTTATTTTCCATTTAATTTACTGGTTACAACTAAAAATTACCAATTTATTGTAATGCTGACTTTTGGTAGGTTTCATATTTGATAATTTTGTAAGATACCTTACTTGAATAGACAAATATCTGTCCAGCACAGCTCTCAACAATTGCAGTTGGTGATTATCTAAGGGATGCGATTCTCAATATTAACGTTTAAACTGTCAAAAGAAATTTACATTTAATAATCTCTTTAACGATTTTCATACTAAATTATCAATATTATTATATTATTTGGGATGGTGTTTTGTAGTGTATCTCTGTAGTATAGTTTTTAGCATCGATTCTGCTCGTGAACAGATATCCATAAAATCTTGAGATGTATATAATAACCCTTCCCTATCTTTCTGTATGATAAAACTATGTCGAACTGATTTTTCGTATGCAAAGAGACTGTATACAGGTCGTGCAATATAACTTCTTAGCTAATTGTCGCACAATGAATCCACCAATATAATAAATTATTTGCTTAGAAATTTCCGTCAAATTTGTAACTGGGAATTCTGATAGATTTTCACTATCTGCCTCAATTTTCTATAAATTCCGGCCTATAATTTTTAGTTGTGCTATTAATTTTTGTTATTGCTAAAGAACAATTCAAAATCTGTATATTTCTTATATCTCGTAATTCCTGATGCATTAATATTTTTTTTATATATTGTAGTAAACTGTCGTGACGTTTAACATTTCGTTTCGTGTTTAATATTTTTCGATAATATTATAATTTCTTCACATATTTATTCAATTCCATTTGATGGACTAACTAATGAAGTTCAACTTGAATAAAATCAGTTCACGTATAGTAGTTCTTTTCATCAAAATAATTAGTTTATTTTCATTATATATAAACATGATGATTAATATAATATAATATATTATTAATATCTAGTAATTAATTAATTTTAAAATTAAGGCTTAACGAGATTCAGTGATAAGTGCCGATATTAATGTATGAGACAAATTAAAACTCTAACAAATACAGTTTGACAGCTCAAGTCACCATTTTTAATAAAGTCAAGCGTCATTAGCGAAAGGCAGATGACTAATTGACATATTCGTATGAATTTCGTGAAATCACCGCTGAGGCTTCAAATCACCGCATTTGTTTCGAATCTTGTACTATAACCTCATTAGATTTTACACATTAAGTCGTTTCCCTACTATCACACTACTTATATTCGATTAGATCTTATTTTTGTGCTACACGGAATACTATAGCAGATCATACAATATTTATTATTAATTATTTTTGTATATCATTTTTTTATTTCAATCTTATTCTTTACTTTCTTATTAACCTTTTAACTGCCAACTCTATTTGAAATACAAGACATCACATAGGATAAGACTAGGCTTTAAGGGTCTTGACTTATCTATCAAAAGTCTGGACCTGTCGTTCACAGATGGCAACATGAATTAAAATATGACTTTAATCCCTGCAAGTTTGCAAGGTCCAAAAGTGCGTGTTAACACAAAGTTTGGCGTGTTAACGCGCTCGTGGAATTTAAAAAGCTAACATGCTTTATATTTAACTATATTTTTAATTTGTAAATTAGATAAGGGTTTTAATTGGCAGTATTTATAAATATGTTTGTATTAGAGATGGAAATTTAACGAGTAAAACCAAAAAATAAGTGTTTTTATATACATATGTGTAATTTTGGAATTTTACAAACTTACCTCCGAAACAATAAATTTGTTTATATTAGGATAAAAATACAAAAATCTGATACTAAATTATACTGAATAATATGGTGCGATTAATTGTGTTGTATAATAAATTAAATATTATGACTACATAAGTAAATAGTTAATAGTGATGCACAACACTATTAAAAAAAACTGCATTGCATTCATTTATTTTATTGTCATATTTCTCGCATATGTAAATAAATATAAATGCAGACTTGCAAGTATAAATCAGAAAATTTTAAATCAAAATGATGGAATTATGGTTGTGGATGATATATATATAGCCCTGAAAGATAACCGATCGTAACCAAAAATAACATCTTAGGTGAATTGGTTGGGCATCTCGCCTATCCCCTCAAAGCAACTATTAGGTATAATATAGAGAGAATACAAATTTCGCATCACTTTAAAAACGAAGAAAATGTGTTAAATCTAATAAATGTTGCATAGAAAGATACATCAATTTTCTCATTTAAAATGTTTTACTTTGTGGAATTTATCGGTCACCATTAAAGCCAAGTAGTCTAGACTGTTTTAATCCGACAGTTGACATATAAACTGAATCAGGATTTAATATGATAGTTAAACATATGGAATTTTGTTTTTTACCAACATTAATGTATGATAATAATGGCATGTAACTAAAGATATTATCCTTGTAAGGTATTTCCAACATTGTCCATTTTAGAATTAAGGGAATGTTGTGTTGTTAATCACCTAATATGTAATACCCAACTTTGTAACAACATTTGTATATAAGCTCACCACACTGTTCTATGGTTTATCAGGCCTAGACAGTCTAGTAGATCGTCCAATTATTTGGAAAAAATAAATATAAAACCATAAAAATCGTGTTTGATTTATTGTGTTGATTAGTAAGAATATTGATGTGACACGTATTCCTTGTATGTATCTCTATTTAAGAAAAAAGTAAATAGACTTATGGTGATACCTTCCGTCATGCACTAAATGCACCCAATAGCACGAGCGTATGTGCAAGAACCCCGGTCGCGGAAGGTTTGCGCAAGGCGTCCATCTTTCTCTCCTCCGTACCGACTACGCAAATGGCTACAACGCCCCACCCCACATTATCGAGTTACTAAAATATAGATTCGGACCTTGAATAAATTCAGTGTATTTTATTATATTACTGTCTATCATACTCTACACGAACACCTAGGAACATACACGCGACATACCTACATAACAAAAACGAATGAGAACCCAAAATAACAGGCGAATATAACCTATACCTTCTGATATGTATCATACTCATCACAAGACAAAATATATTTCATAACCTCTCGTGCACTTTGTACTATATACACATTGAGTTATACATTTAATACTCAAAACTGGTGAGTCCTTCTCTTAATCAGGTGTAATTGATAACTAAGCTAAATACAGTTTAGTGCCGACCTATTCGAGCACGGGGGCGAGTAAGAAAGAAGGTTTATTTCGGTTGTTATTGGAAAAATGGAAAGTAGGGATGACGTATTAGGAAACGTGATTTTTATATTTCGAAAGTTTCTAGATTATTCATTATTGATCATTTATAATGTTGTAATAGTTTATGGCTATCGAAAGAATTATTTGTTTCAATGATGTGATTAGAAAAATTCAGAGAAGTTATTATTTTTATGCAAAAATAATGTTCTTTTATTATTTTATTATCTTAGTAATGCCATACTTTTTTACATTGCAATCCCCACAACTACTTAATTTCATATATTCCACTTTATTCTAGTATACTCATGTTTATTTTGGGTTTAAGAAACAGTTTGTAGATATTTTTATTGGTATAAAACGCGTGTTTATTTGGGCGGAGAAATGATTAGTAATTTTATAGGAAATTAGACCAGTGTATAATGGTTTTCGCCAAAAAGTATTTTCAGTGTGGTTTGTTTATGTCCTGAGTATTAATGAAGGTACCGAACCTCTAAAAACTATAGTAATAATAACTATAGTTCGGGCGTGTAGAACGTATGAGTGAAGAGAGTGAAAAATCAGATATTACAGAACGGCTCTATCAGAAGCTTCATTAATTGACGAGCATGCATGAGAAGTAGTATGGAAATGAATGAGACAAGAGTGGTATTTTAGAACAGAATAGTGTGTCTGACCCTCTGACTAACCCCGAGAAGAAGCGGCGTGATGATAAGTTACTTTATTATTTTCGTTCATTTTGCATTATTTATGAATATTAATAACAGTTTTTATCGCAATTAATAATTAGATAAATAAATAATAAATAAATTACAGATATCATCATATAGTCTTTATAGTTATTACTTACAATATATCTGAACTAATATTTCCTTGCACTTTTGTTACGTTACTGTGTTATTTTCTTATTATGTTACTGCACTGTGTTAGTGTATTTCGTAAAATAATGAATATATGAAATGAACAATATATAACTCTCTCCCACTCTTTTTCAGTTATTAGTTTCAGCTTGAAGAATATAACCTTCCCTTATATGCCACTCATTTCCAAACCCATACATTCACCTCCAAAATACTTCTATCATTCGGAATCCAGAATAACCCTAAAGCCAAAAGAGACTTCATCAATATTATCAGATCAAAGTGGCTGTGTTGGAAACTTTTTTTACGGATGCCTCTAAAATAGATTTAACTAGTCACACTGGGGCAGCAACATTCTGTGATTCAGAAAACCTGGCACAGAAATATCGATTACCAAAAGAAACCTCAATATTTATTGCTGATCCTCGAGATATTAAAATATATTATGAAAAATCTACCCATTTACAATAAAAGTCTGATCCTGTCAGATTCTCTTAGCGTTCTACAAAGATTAAAATCATGTCCATTTTCATACGCCGAAGACGAGTAGTGTATCCAAATACGATAATTAATGTTTAGTATGAAACAAAAAGACACGGATATTGCTTTAGCTTGGATTCCTAGTCATTGTGGAATTTCGAGAAATGAAAAAACCGATGCCTTAGCAAAGGAAGGCTCTACTTCTGTCGTCCTTTTACATAATCATGTGACAATATCTGATATACTTCCTATTCTCAAAGAGAAAATGATCTGCATTTGGAGAGATCAATGGGAGACTTCTAATCTTTTAAAAGGTAAATGGTTTGTGGAAATTCAGCCAGAAATTCCTACTAAGCCCTGGTTTTCCAAAACGAAATTAAATAAGTTTGAAACTTCCTCGATCTGCCGTATGAGGATCGGGTATTGTTGTATCAATTCTCATTTGTTTAAAATCCAAATTCGACTTTCCTATGTGTGAATGTCAACTAGAAGAGGACAATTTAAATCACGTTTTTTAGGATGCCATATTAATGACCAGTATCCAAATGTAATCCAAGATCTTTCTAACAACAAAATTCCATTCCCTTTAACATCCCAACTTTGTTATCAGTTAACAATCAAACCATTTCTAAAATATTAACGAAGTTCCTAAACTGAAATGAAATAAACCTGTAAAAAAGAAACTTCCCATTAAATAAAATTACTCGGTAATGGCAAGAACACTCCATAGGGGTGAAACGCTAATTTAAAAAAAAAAAGAATATAACCGTTATTAGCCAGCAACGATAATATGATTTTTAAAGAAGTGCTAACTTTAACAGAGATATGAGTATGAGAAAAAAGAGCAAATAATTACATGTTTTTATACTCGTATATGTATACATCCCGGTAGCAACAATTTTTTTTTTGCTAAATTGTTTTTTCTGTATATTTTTCTATTGATTTAATTTATTGGTTAAATTACATATGTTTTCGCACTAGTGATTATTTATTAAATTTTTGCAATCATGAGAAAATGGAAAAGTGGGCTCTGTAGGACGTGTGGTCTGAATTTATCGAATTACGTTTTATTAATACCGCACGGATAATACGTATGCGGTGGAAAGCCGAGCAGTGAGCGATGCTGGTGGCAGAATGCCTAGACGGCTGACGTCCCGCAGTGGTGGTTTGATACTGCTCCGCTAGGTACGTTCATTACTGTGTCCAGTTAACCATAGATTTATATTTATATAGTATGCGAACGCTCATCTGACCTATATATAATGGTTCGAGGGCCCCAGTTAATGAAAGAGTTTCTCACTACGTCAGTGCACCGTTTGACTGGAGGCTGTATCGATTATAGTTTTACGGGTCTCGCCAAAATGAAAATGAAAATGAGAATTGTTCCCGCCCTTGGGTACAGCCGCCATTGTCGCCAATGAAATAGCTTAATTAAGGAAGCTGGGGAATATTGCCGAAATAATTGTTTTAACCCCAGATGGTGTACGTGGGGTACACGATACACCAATATGAAAGTGAGAAGAAACCCCATTCATCAACTTCACACCAGTTTAAATTAGTATACCTTCCACTGACATAACTTTACCATGCCGCATCTTGTAATGTCGAATATCTTGTATATATGTAAGTTCTTATTATTTGGGATACTGATTATCCTACATGTTGAGCGTATGTAATAATTGAGAATATTAAAAAAAAAAATTAGTAGTAATGACATGGAACTTGAGTGAAATGGAAATTTTAGATTTGTTTGATATATATGTATATAATATAAACGACTTGGAAGGTACACGTGATAATGATGATGTCTTTATTTGAATCGAAGTCAGTTTATGAGTCACCAGGCTAGCCATGGTCGCTGGCTATGGTGATTATAAATATGTTAGAAAAGTGAGGCCTAAAAAAATGGGAAAATATTTATCAACTATGTATAAAAATATTGCGCTTCTTCGCTATTGGATCTGTACATGTTAGTGTGATTGTAAAATACTAATGTAGCCTTTTAAAATACAAAATAAATAATTATTTAAATAACCATTAAGATTGAATAACTTTAATCCTTCAAAAGTGAGATTGAAAAAATAAGATTTTCGTGTCACTTTCTGCGTGAATTTAAATTTGCATCTCAAACAGTATGTAAGAAAATTAAAAAGGTCAAGAACGTTGTGCTACTACGCCTTAGGGGGAGAAAACGCGCGATAAATAACTAGCACTGATTAATTCGAAAGGATTTATCTCGCTAAACGATAACATTCACATTTTAAAGTACCTCGATAACTATTTACAGCAAAAAATTTAATAACAGAAGCAGTGGAAAATGCCTTTGAAGAATTATTGGATTTTAATTCGCCTGAGTTAAATTCTACAGACGTATGGATAAAATGTAGTGACTCGTTGGTAAAAATGCGTAGAACTAAATGGCACATTGATTGATAAATGAAGCTTTGTTTAATTGCAACCTAATATTATAAAAATATAAATGATAAGCTAACATTATTACTTAAATGATGACAACAAATGCATGGGAAACTTTAAAAAACCAGATAAGGTAAATCATAATTGGCGACACCTTAATTGGTATCGTCATACTACCATCGTATTACATTACTAGCAGAAAGGAATTATCTCACCTGATTGCTGTTGTTAGGTTCTGCAGCGGCCATGTTATGATTGACGATATATGATTTGGAATTGAAAAGTAAAGAGAGCTGTCAATGTTTTGTCTCGTACTTCTGCTGTTAGACTCAACGAAAATATTACTGTAAAGCAAATAGGTACCTAAAGTTACTACGGATACGATTAGATTTATTAAATTTCAAATTTGGCAAGCGTTGAGTGACACCCGATGAATCACATTGTTGACGTATGCTCACTGTTTTCATTACTTATGACGATAGGTACTAGAGTTATCATCAACCTCCCTCTCACCTTAGTAAAATAATTATTTTCGAAACATATTTGTATTATAATATATTATATCTTTCAATTTACACTGTCTTATTATAAAATTAAGACAATAATATTTTGTTTGTCCTATAATATAAAATATAAACAATTTTCAAGAATAAAATGGCGGTCTCATTACATATCTAAACTCGTCAATTATTGGCTGAGTGACAAATGTCATTACCGTAGTCCGCAAATGTGCAAAATGCACTCATCGTTTCAATCGTCATTTATCAACATATTACGAATTTAATTATTTTATTTTAAAATAGTACCTCTAGAAGATTCCAAATTTTTCTGTAAAAACGTCAAGCCATCTCACAAATTAGCAAACTATTATATTACTGGTAGAATTAATCTTACACTAATATTACTTGTTAGTGATCGCACACAAAATAATTATATAATAAAAATGTCGGTATTGTATAGACCCCAGGCATCCTGGATGGAGCATGAGCAAACTCGCAAGCCATCCAGGGTTCAGTTTCCTGTTACCCCAGGCCCTCGAGCTTCTCTGTTCACATTCATACAACAACTGTCTTGAAGTTTTTTCCTATTATCCTGTTTATTAAAAAAATGTTTTTTTTTGTTAAAGCATTTTGACTTTTCTGCGATCAAAGAGAATTTAATGTATCTGTTTGTGACGTTTCAGTTGAAATGTTTTGAATTTTCCATTAAGTTTACATTGTTATTAAATGCCTTCGTTACTTAGGTTTGAATACATTTACAAACACCAAGAACATCTTCATTTAATATGTGTTGTGTCTGGAATAAGGAACATCATTATAGATTTAAAAAACTCTACAATAAATTATGGTACTAGTTGCAAAGTCAGTAATCTCCATCATTGAGCCCATTATGATGAATGTCGCGTTTCTATCGTTTCGAGATATTTAAAGGTTTGCGATTGTTCAATTCAATGTTTCAAAATTTATTTAGTGCCCTATTATAGATTTATAATTTATTTCGACATATAATTGCTACAAGCAGCATTTATGTATCGTAATATATAAGGAAATAAAAAAAATAGTAAATAAATGTAAATTTTATAATAACTTAAATTATCAAAATAAACACTAACGATATACCGTTGAACATCGTAACAATACACTGAATATAATATGATGCAAATTTTTCACAATTGTTACAATTTGCATGATGTTATATTAATGTTAAACAATGTGACGGGAAATAATTGATAAACACATTTTTTTAAATTTCTTGACTTGGACCATTTTCATAATAATGTGCACATATATTCTATCTAACTTTTTATGCAGTTGTCTTCTCATATAGTTTTCACAGATCACGTTGATTTGTTAACATACAAATTAGCTCTTTTTCGTGTAATGTGGTCATGCCTGAGAATAAAACTGCTACAACAGTATATTGAATTGTTTAACTGTTTATATATATTATATATTTTTTCGTACATTGATCATTGCACTTTGCTTACTGCTATACCGGAGGAACACTTATAATACAGTAAATTACTAGTGTAGCAGGCAGGGTACCCAAATATATGTCTTTCTTTCTTACTGATATGTTTTATTTACTTTACCAAATTTTATATGCATACCCTCGGCACATTTGTCTGATATTTGAAATATTACATAACACCCATAGTAATTAACTAGGTGAAAATGTATACTTAATGAATATTAATTTGGAAGAGTAAAAAGTGAACCTAATAAATGTATTATTATTATTATTCAAAATCGGTGTTACTAGGAAAATCAGTCGCTTTTGCTCGCTGACAGTACTATTAGAATTCAACCAATAGCATTCTTTGCTGTTTTAAAATTTAAATGGCCACTTGCTTCTGTTTGGATATTTTTCCTACCAACATTTGAAGAAAATGGCGTGATGATAAATATAAAATAAGTAAGTGCACAAAGGTGAGGTTCATTTGTATTAATGTTGGCCTCTATCGCAGCTTTTGTGAATAATACATAAACGCGCACAGCAGAAGTGTCTATTAAAATGTTTATATTATACGAAGCAGAAAATTATAATATTGTATTCGATTTTTAAAAAACCTTTTAAATTATATTCTTTGTTGTGTTTTGACGACGATGAAATTGCTACCCCTCAAAGTGAGCGCACAATTTAAAATGCCTGAAAGCAACAGTGGGGGTGCGTATTTTAAACAAAATAACAAAGCGATGGGTCGCGTGGAATATCTTTTAAAAGGAATGTATCTTTTAGAGCTATTTGAAACCCTTTGAAACCTAACAGTAAAGTTTTTCGTTAAAATGTTCGAGCTCATATCATCATACTTTAGAAACGAGTCATAGAGATTGTAACGATATCCAACATTAACTTTTATATATAATACTTTAAATTCATGTATTTATTTATTTATTATTATACACGCCCTATTCAGGCATTAACAGAATTTGTAAAATAATAGAAAATTACAACAGAAGTGTAATACACAAAGAGAAAAAATTTCATAATCAAAATTAAAAATAAATATAAAATGTGAATTAGCAAACTATCTATAATAGTGTGGTCCTATAAATAATTAAATTAACAGCAAAAATATTGACTACTTTCGCATATTCATTCCCCAAAGAATGCATTCTGGGGACTGCGGAGTCAGCTAGTGC
The DNA here is from genome assembly GCA_031772225.1 of Eubasilissa splendida. Classification (NCBI taxonomy): domain Eukaryota; kingdom Metazoa; phylum Arthropoda; class Insecta; order Trichoptera; family Phryganeidae; genus Eubasilissa; species Eubasilissa splendida. Next base: position 11,557,556 of record CM062862.1, on the reverse strand, counting down.
ATGAGTTCTGACATTACCACTGTAATAAAACAATAAATTGTGTCTCGATGACCTCAATGGTACGTGAAAGTCAAGCAGACCAACAATCTGGGGGCAGTCTATCATACCATTGATGATCCTGTATAGAAATATAAGGTCGGTCATCGTACGTCTCACTCTTACACTTTTTAAAATTAATACATCTGTCGTTCCATTATTTATGGATTTCAAATAATGGAACGATAGATGTATTAATTTGAAAAAGTGTAATATATAGGTTCGAAAATTTACTGGCGCTATAGCACAAATGGTAGTATACTTCCCCGGATTGGAAATAGAGATCCAGGTTCGAATCTCGGTAGCGCAAAAACAATATTCTTCTATAAAATTGATTTTATATGTATATATTTATAATTAATATATTAAATTAGTATTTTGTATAGAACTTGAATGAATGAATGCTACAAATAATACATATTTTTTCACTTTTATTTATCGTTATTTAAAGTAAATGTACGTCATTATCCATACTATAACTATAAATAAGCTCGTAAAAGCATTTTTCTCATTAAAAATGCAAACAAAAACTCTTAATACTTAACGGTTTGGTTGCTTACGGATATATTTTATTACGGTATGGTAAAGGTTAATGACTAATAGTGAACAAGATTTACAAAGTCTAGTAAGTAGCATGTCTATCTCAGTTATTTAGTTGAGATACATCTCGATTCCAGGTACACAAGTGTTAAGTTTTTGATTTGGAGTAGAAAGGATAAAGTTGAACGAGACAAAAACTGAAAAGTAAAGTTGTGCTGTAATTTTTTGTAGCAACACCTTGACAATGGCACGTATTACGTAATATTCAATATATTTAAAAATTTACTTGGATTTTGTCACAATATTTTATTCGAGATAATAATTCATTAAGAGATGACGATAATAATCATTTATCCAGATGTCACGATTAATCGCGACAAAAAAGAATTAAGGAATCGGGAAACAGGCATCCCGTCGCCAAAACATCAGGATATATTTATGTGTGTTACAATTCCGGTGTGAGTAGTGTTGAAGAATTTCAGGCTTTACTAAACAAAGGCGGCAGAACCTTAGCAAAGTCTACCGGAAGATGAGAGCACTTCCGGCCCGCGCTAAAAACTGCCCGGGAAATGTTTTACTGACATGATTCTCGTGATTTCTACACTTTATTACATTTTTGTAATATTATTGAAATAATTCACCTTCACAAAGAGAAAATTTGAGCAAAATAAAAATCACGATATTACATTGCATAGTGGCTCGTTTAAAAGTAAAATGTAAAAAAAATATGTATGAAAGAATTTAGAAAATTATTTTTATTACACGGTGAGATTATTTGTTTACTTTGCCATGGCAACATTAAATGACGTATTTTTATGAATTTATTTATTATTATTAAATCTGGCTCTATTAGCCTTTTAGATCCATAACCGATCGCACAAACGTAATCCAGACCTCAATGTCTTGAGTTCAGTGTTTATCCAATGGCGTAAAAAGGGAAAAAGAAAAAAAGGGACCCTGTATTATGCTATAATATTAAATATACACAAGATATAAAAATACTAAGTACCACAGGATACTAATTGTTGAATACAATTAAACTTTTGTATAATCAACTTCGTCTCTTTATCTTAGGAAGGTCGGGGGCCCAAAGGCTTGACAAGGCCCACCTTTTACTGATTTGCACCGCTTTGCATCTGTACCAGTTGCTTAGTTACATAGTTGACTGGTCATATTTATAAATATTAAAAACAACAGTATGTTTTTAGGCACTCATATGTAGATAATTGCAATTGCGTATGGATTCGCTTTACCGAGATTTTCATTGTGCGGTGATGGTCTTTTCACGTTTCTAGTCCACAATATTTTATGGCTGACTATATTACGAGTAGAAAATGTTAATGTAATATTCCATACATAACTTTTTTTTTTTCACTTTTTTTTGTGAAGTTGCATTTTCAGAGCGCAGAATTAATTTAATTTGTATTATAACTAGCGACTAGCTAATTTTCGGTCGCTAAAACATAACTTTTATTATGGTATGTAAAGAAAACAACATTATTATTAAATATCAGGCTTAAAACAACAAACATCGTATTATATAATAACACATCAACTTTACTGAAAATTGTTTTTGTTTTTGGATGGAACACACAACAAAATATATTAACATTCGCTTTCTACTGTTGAAAAACCGAGTCACGAGATGATGAGCAACATTCGAGTAACAGTTCCGAAATGTTACGTTAGGACATTATACTCATTATCCGTCAGTACTAACAACCGACGGATATTTACACAGGACACAAAAGTTAACTCAAAATCTCTGTAGATAGGTACACAAAACAAAAAGGTTATTCTCAAATCCCGGACCCTAGTACAGGGCCTAGTTTATTTGCTTTCCCGGGGGGATTTCAATTCCTTAGTATGCCAGTAACCCTCTGCCATCGAAATGACCGAATCCTAGAATACGGTATTACGGGAATTATTACACAAAATAATATTCCACATTTTAAGCCATTCATATATTATAAAAATGATTTCGATGGTTTTAATAACAAAGCACATATTTTCCTCAGTTTTATTTGACCTTTAAATACCACTAATTTTGTCAGGTCTTTACATAGTCAAAAGAATTTGATTTCATCAATGCAAGATTTTGTTTCAAGAATTTTAATTAGAAAGGGTTTAGCATAGATTTTTAAGGTTTATTAACTTCAAACAGTGTATGCCCGCAGAACAATTGAATTATGATTTTCTAATGATTACTCTTCATTTAACTAACTTGTCGCATAGAAGAACTTTAAGTGATTTATTATTTTTATTTAAAATAGTAAATGGCATACTGGATGCCCCTAATTTAACTGAACTGATTGTATACCACGTTCCTGCGCGGAGTACCTGGTCGTCGGTGCTTTTCCATGTAAATTCATAATTTACTAATTTTTATAGGAATGCACCCACACAAAGACTTCACAGGCTCGGGAACGATTTTGGTCTTGTAGATATATTCCGATATTCTATGTTTAAATATAAGAATTATATTTTTGATGCTGTTCTGAGTCAAAGATACAACTGATTTTGATACTCAGCCATTCTGTTTATTTTTTCCATCTTGAACCTTTATTTTTTATAGTTTGTTTTGCTTATTTTTTAATTTATATTTTTTTCTATTCTATTTTTATATATATTCCATGCTACTAGTGTAGCTGCTCATGCGTTTTTTATTATGTTTAATACCAAACCTATTTTGTAAAAGCCCATAAGGGCGTTATTAAATTAATAAATATATAAATAAATTTTGAAATCACATTGGATTCTTTCTACTTATTATTAAATTAAATACTAATATTGAATTACTAGTAGGATGGATCCTACTTGATATTTATATTATATAATTTTGGGTGTGTACTATACTACAATAAAAACTGTTTGGGTATATTCTAAATTAGAAAATATGAAACATTAAAGCTATCTCTATTATATTCAATTTAGTTATTACTGATAGTCCTCCTACTCATTCTCCTAAATTTGTTTACTTTGGATATTTTATAATATGCATTATTATTGTATTCTGATTTATTTTACTTTACTTTTACATTTTAATTTTTTTAAATTTTATTATTTCTCTATTTTAAAGAAATTTTCAACAATATTACCCTGAATAGATGATTATTTAACTGTATTTTCACTATAATTATGATCATAATTGAAAAACGTTCTTCTCACGATATTTATCTCCAATAAAGAGGGAGATCTATATTCATACGCTCGTAAATACAGAACGTGCTGTGAACCGTACTCACCGAAGGATCCCAAAAAGACGGTGACCTATTGGTAGAGGAATGATCTTCTGCACTCCATGTTCCTATCTCCGAGAAGAGTATGTTGACTGATACTGGCGCTGAGTTGTAAGTATATCAAGCCCACCTCAGTGGGTTGTGAAGTCACGGAGTAGTGGCAGCAATATTAGTAGAATAGTAAAATGAAAAGTAATTTAGTAATGGTAAAACAAATGAATAAGGAGAAGATAGATAACAGATACACGAAACAATTGTTGATATATACATAGGTAGCAAGTTGGCCTGGTAAAATAAAAACTAGAAGATATGTAGCGCCCAATTTCAAAACCCCCTAAAACGACTTTGTGTTTTCGAGTTGTGAATGAAAACGTGTTTTTTGAAAGCAAATGTACAAAATGTTTGTTTTTACACTAGCATTTTTTAAAGAGATAATTCTGTAATGTAGTTTTTTTTCTGTATATATAGTTTAAAAGTTATATCAAAAGTATGATCTCCTTTGCTTACTCTTATATTAAAATTTCCAATATAAAACAATATAACACATTTTTGATCAGTTAAAGACATCCTGAATAAGAAAATGATTATTTTAGAAACCGGTAGTTGTTATTTTTAATTCATTAAGTGGTTAATAAAACAAAGTTAACAATTTAAAACGTAAATAATCAATCGGTGGATACGTGAGATCCAAGGCTCTAAATTATCGATTAATTTTCGGAGACCAACCAGCGGGAACAACAAAATATGAATCAGCAGAGCAGCTAGCATACCGAGCAGTTTGGAGTGGAGAACAGCCGGATAAACAAGTTAGTGTTTTTTTTGCCTAATTCCTGAACGACATATTTACATTGCAAATAGAAAACCCATGACTAAAGAAATAGTTATCGAAATGTTTCTACTACACACACATTTCTACTGGATAACGAGTATACGTCAGAAGATGTATGAAACTAAATGAGGCAAGAATTGTAGGACAAAATAACGTAGCGCACAAGCCTGTATGCCTCGGATAAGAAACGGTATGATGGTAAATATGTAAATTGATTTTAAATGAAAATATATTTATATTGTGACGTTGAAATTTCAGAATATAGTTCTGTGGTATTTTAAATACATATTAAATGAACCAACTAGAAAGATATACAGAAAAAAACTATTCATTAAATATATATTTAGTTGTTTTTTAAAAATGGAATAATAGATGTGTGGAGCCCTGCTCGTACCCCACAGACATGGTTACTTAAGCGTAACCTGGCAGCCATACAGTCCAACTGGTATTGGCAGAAAACCAGACAACAATACATCGCGCCGCAACCGGTCCGAGGAAACCTAGAACCGACCACTCTTCTCCTGGTCAGCTCCTCGGTCACATCTTCTCGCACGCACCTCGGCACCGTTTTTAGTAAACGAAACTTGGTATAATATAAAAAACAGTTTAATTTCAATTGTGCTTCTTCTGTAAATAAACGCTACTATCGTAAGTACTGTTTCATTTATAATACGCCTGCTCTAGTCGCACATACGAATACAACTATATCCCCTATATTGGTAACATTTCATATACATACTCTGGCTCTCGATTCTCAACGTACATATCATTCTGTTAAAAATAATCCCTATTGGTGAACCCGACAAGTCTTAATTAACTAATAAACACGAGCTTCTATAGATGCATTAATTATAAAGAACATATTTATTTATTATTATTATACACGCCCTATTAAGGCATTAACATAATTTGTAAATAAACAGAAAATTTCATCAGAAGTGCAATACACAAAGAAAAAAAATTCAGAACGTTTTTCATAATCAAAATTAAAAATAAATATAAAATTTGAAGTAAAGTTATCCGTCACCACTGAGTTGAGACATAACAAATTGAAATAATGTAGTCCTATAGGAGTTAAATTTACAGCAAAAATGTCGACTACCTCCGCATATTCATTCCCCAAAGAATGCAATCTGGGGAATATATGTTAAATAATTGCTAAAGCGTAATAGATTAATAAACGAAATTGGTTAACGCTGTTACCCGAATCGGAAAAAGTTCAGATTCCCGGTAGACACTAAATATATTTTCGATTTTTTTTTTATCTAGTTGATTAATGAATTTGTGTTAAGTAAATAAGAGTTATATAATTAGGATTATCATCTCACGGCAGAGAATTGACCCTCTGACCTATTTAATCATAAGCGAGCAGATTCTCTCAAGGCAAAGTAGAGTTAATTATTTTAGTTTTTCAGATTGAATGATGTTGATTTAAATAAAACAACTTCATATTTTAAATAACATGAAGTTGCTTTATATTAAGCAAGAAATTTACCTTGCAACAGTAACTTTTGTAATATTTGTCACGCGATTAGTTTGACATACAGCATGTATTTTGTGAGCCGGAATGATTTCACAATATTAAACGAAAACTGCCTTTGTAAAAGCGTTTCACTGTGGTCCGGTAATAATCGGCTGGCTTTACCGCATAAAGTGGATAACAATCTCATTTTGTAAAACAGGCTTATAACAGTGTGATTGTGTGTGTAACGAATTAAAACCATGCGCCATTATTGTATGTAATAACAGAAAACTTATTGCTAGGCCCTGCGGACGGCTATAGTGGCTGTTAGACCGCCACGGGCAATGTTTCCGTAAACATATTTTTAAATGTTGTAAACACAATTTATTATCCAAAAACCAAATGATCTATCACAGTACAATTAAACATAAACAAATATAAAATTCTTCTTATATTTATTCAAATATGTAATAAAATACTTAATGTCCCATTCCGGCGGTAACGCGATACAAGTCCGGCGCGTTTCATAACCAAAAGGCGATTGCCGTGGAAGGCCACCTGGTGTTTTTTCTTGCTGGTAGTATAGATAGTATACCACTACTAGTATTTATAGCGTAAAAACATATTAAAAATATTTGTGATGTTATACACTTTGACTTGATCTTCATATTATTCGTGTGTGGAATATTCTACGGCAACATTTGTTCAATGGAAACTTATACGCCAACATTTACATTACATATTCTTAAGGGCGTGATAATTGACAAGCTTGTAGTCTAATGTAGCTTGATAGAGCGTGTAGTAGATCTAACGGTTACTCGTATTTTCATACAAGCGTTTAGCTTAGTTTGAAAATGTAAGAATATTGTGTGTTGTTCGTGTACGCATCTTTATTATATTAAATATATAAATTAAAGAAAATAAATTATTTTCATACTCGTTATCATTTTTTATTATTTTCAGGAAGACGTGCGACTGCATTGCTCTTTAGAGCTCTGCAATTTTGGTCCAGCAATATAAAGCCTTTCATTGTAAATTAATGAGCATATATTTTTGTAAAACTCCATAATCACGCATGTGAAAATAAAACACTTGTTTTTTGATTCTACTCGTTTAATGTATTTGAGACGCGTTTCGCCTTTCAAGATTGATCAGATTGATAATGTCATTGCAAGGCGAAATGCGTCTCAAATAAATTTAACAAGCAGAATAAAAATAAAAGCATATATTTTGGTTTTAGTTGCATTATGTTCTAACCCGAAAGTCTCACATGCCTTCACTACTTGTCTCAGAAGAAGTTATAGATCCTAAATTTTACTTACTAGAAGTACTGTATCATCTGAATAATTCAAAATCTTCATATTTATAATAAGCCCTAGAGTAGCTTCTTGAAGAAATTCATTGAATATTTTTTCTGAATGTAAGTAACGTAATTATTATTATAATTAGAGTTGATATAATTATACTACTATAAATACTAATTTAATGTATATATTTATAATTAATACATTAAATTAGTATTTAAAACATCACAGACCGTCTGTTCTGAATAATTACAACTTCACAATAAGAATGTGTTCTCATTAATAATATACTTCTATAGCTCCCCTCTGGCCTCCTTCTGAATTTAATATGATAATTTAGCGAGTCTCACGTAAAATTGATACATATTATTCAGGTATGGCTCTGGTATGATAATACCGGAGCCAAGCTATTATCTTAATGACTGAATGTAATAAAATAAAGTTATAATGACTGTGGTGACCCTGCATGCGCTACACTAACATGGCCATATTGGGATGCACTAATCAACCATATAGGGCCTGAATTGGAACAACCAATCAGCAGACACAACTTAACGTTAGAGACGGGTTCTGCCAAATATCTACCGACCACTTATTCTCAGGCCTATCACTAGCATCGCTACTCGACAGCATCTCCAGCGAGCCAAACCGCGTATTTAAATTGTAACAATTCATCTTCTCAATAAACAAAACCTTGTAGGTGTATACCCTACTTTAGTTCCAACAGACACCCAACATTGCAACACAACCGACACGCGTGAGACAAGAAGAAGTTAGGAGCTTCTGTCTTACAGCATCTTAACCTTCTGACACAATCTCGAGTCAATCAGATATATTTGAATAACTTCAACACGCACACGTCAACTTTCACATGACAAAATGTAATAATTGTGCCATATAATAAAGAAAAAAAAAATGTTATCACGAAGGAAAAATACAAGGTTTTAGTAACTAAATAACATTACAAAAAGTTTTTTGAGGACTTTGTAAAATATTGCTTTGTTGAGTGGAATCGAAGCGAGAGTAAACAATTCTCAAAAACGATTCCGGGATAGAGTGCGACTCCTTATTATAATTATTGATACACGTGATAGAATTATAAATAATGGGAAATAGTACATCGTGTCATATTTAGCGTAGTTGATATTTTAAGAGCAAATAAAATAAAATAAACGTCTTACTTTGCATTTTATGTTGACTTTCCCCCTCGATCGGGCTGAAGCAAACAATGGCTAATTCCGTTTGTAATGCTCAAATTACATTTTCTCCTCTTGTTATTTGACATCGTAAATTTCGTTTTATCGAAAGAGGAAAAAATCATCGAAGCGACGTTTTATACCGGAGATTTATTTTATTCACTCAGCTAGAAAATAAAAGACAAGGTTTAAACGCCGTTAAAATGAGCCGACTCTGAGATAAAGATGAATTTTATGTCCGGAATGTCTTCTTCACGCGGAACTGGCGCGCTCGGGCCCAAATAACGTTAATTCGTATCGTTAAAAAAAAGGCCTGGATCAAAGTTTTAAGCACTTTTTATATCGAAAATTTAATGTCGTCAAGATTTACTCGACAGATATGTCGCAATCATGATAACCCAAGTTTCGATGTTTCAATCAACTTGATACACATTTTTTTCAAAACATTTTTTATTGTAATATTATCATTCGTAATCGTAATTGGATGAATTATTCAAAGGCCATGGATTAAATTTTTAATAGGTGAAAATCAAAAAGATTTTTTCTCTTGAATTAGATATAATTCGATGGAAATGCTACCTATTGCGGAGGGTTTCATAACGCAAAATCCGCAAAATGTCGAAACACTTTTTTGATTACCGCATTATTTCCAGTATAAATCTATGTACGAGGTGTGACAGTTTGATTACCGGGAAGGCCACGTAGTTGCCAGCGGGTATCGTCCATTACGTAATTGTTTCAAAATAACGTAAGAATCGTGCGCAGATATCTGCGTGTGAACTTTGTCGTAAAAACAAGCGAATGAAATTTAGAGCCGTCACAGTAAGACATTTTGGCCAAAAAAGTAATTATCCAATTAGATCATCATGCCTCTTCATCTGACTTGATTCCTAATGGTTTCTAGCTATTTCTATAATAAAAAAGATCAAAGATTTTCTTATATAACTGATATCCAACACAATGTGAGACAGGCACTTAGGAACAGTATTCCAGAAAATGTGTTCCAGGCTTGCTTCCATAAATGAGAACTCCATCTATGTCAGTGTATAGATACACAACGAGTGTTTGAAGATGACAGGAGCTACAAGTGTACAAATCTAAATGTATAGTTTTAAAAGCGCATTCTGGAAAATAAATTGTCACACCTCGTCGTATGTGGGATTGATATAATGATTTCTATGAACACGATAAGTCGCGTAGTTCTAATCAGATTTCCATCCAAATTTTCTGAAAGATTTACCTAGTAGATATCTCAGATAAGTTAATTGATCAGCTTGATTTGCCATCTTGTTTCAAAACGGCAGTTATTTAAAATTAAAAAAAAAAAATACTTTGCTTTTTACGTTAAACATACTACAATAGCTTAATTCTTGCAATCAGTGCCGTATGGGATTTTTTTCTCCTTTTCGCGCCTAATTCGTTTAACAGACGTTGGTCCGGAAAAGCTTTACAATCAGTCATGGTGTTCTTCTTCCAGAGCAATTTTTTTCTGTATTTTGTGATGTATCATTTTATGTTTATATTATATATTAAAGTTTAGAATTTATAAAACTACTTCTTTTTCATTAATTTTTATTGTGAAGATGTAATTATTCAGAACATAGATTTTATATATAATTATATATAATTAGTATTTAAAATATCACCGACCTTCTTGATAATTACAACTTCACAATAAGAATGTGTTCTAATAATATATAAGTTGAATCAAAGTGTCCAAAATTTAATAAAAATGAGTTGTTAATTCTGTCGTCTCCTATCCGACTACTCAAAGGTATTTGAGATTCCATAAAAATAAAGTGGATGGATTTCAAATAATGGAACGATAGATGTATTAATTTGAAAAGTGTAACATATAGATTCGAAAATTTGTCGTCAAAAGTACTGTGTGCCGTAGCATAGTCGTTTAATGCACCTTCCCCGGATTGGAAAGAGATCCAAGTTCGAATATCGGTAGAAACAACAATGTTTTTCGATAAAATTGATTTTATATGTATGTCTTTCTAATTAATACATTTAATTTGAAATTCTTAATTAATTTATCAATTTGCAAAGATTTATTCCAACAAAATTTAAAGGAATTAGTTTTAGTTTCATAAACAGGTATTTTATTCAAAACTTTTCTCATTTTTACTAAGTAATGAACATCTTAAATGTCACCGACTATTAGTGTCAGATCTGTGATACTTAAATAAATGTATTTTTGCATAAATTTAGTATACTGAATATTGCAATTTTTAACGTGTAAATATTGGCAAATCATGTAATTTATTATACAATTGGTTTCAATTTTAGTATTATGTATTATCAAACAAGGCAAATAAACACTACAATTAAATTACAACTAATCAAACAAATCTTATGTAACAAACACGTCAATTTTATTATTACACATTATCAAACAATGCTTAAGTAATAAGTAAGATAATTTTATTATTATGAATTACCAAACAAAAATAATTTTTGTCAATATCAATAATGTTGAATTATAACGAGTCGAGTAATAGGTATTTTAACTACTTGATGTAGTGGGTACTTGCATTTAAATAAAATATTACAATTGTTTTTATAAATTACAGCTTGCGTGTGAAAAAATCAAGTAAATTCGTTTTGAAAATATTTCCACGTTTTTACGAAATGTGGAATGTAAAAAATAATAGTGTTCGTGCAATCTTGCGGAAAAATGTAATGCTATAAAAATTTTGATTTGTGTGGATATAATAATTATTATTCTTGATTACAATTCTGTACTGATTTTAGTTATTATAATATTTTTAACCATTTTATTTTTTTAAATAGTCATTCTATGTGATGATATAAAGCATTTTTTAAATGAAACTTCATAAAATGACTATGGTTAGCTGCACGCTGCTGCAGCTGAAGAGAAGTATCAAACCACCACTGTGTGACGTCAGTTACACGCCGCAACGCGCCATCATTCGATCATGCTGTTTGTGTCTAGCCACCCCTCTTCTACCGTTCCTGAGCCGATCAACAGCGTTTAACTCCGACCTCTGTATTAGCATTCCATCGTAAAAATTTAACCAACGTAATATTATTAATCATTATAAAACGTATTACAATAAACTCAGAGCTTTCTTATATATGTAACGATTGTTTTAATCTACTCCGTCACTGTCTGAACATCATTTTTTTTTAGAGAAGTAAACCAAGGTAAATACATAATTATACGAACATAAATGATTAGTCAACTAGGGGATGGATAATCATTCACATCCTTAATTCTTCAAATATGATATGTACAAACATTCACGCTTCCAATTTAAAACAAACTTTTATTTTAAACTAAACTAAAATTTCAATTCAACTATTTTCGACACAAATTTTACAATCATGTAGATGATATCGCAAGACAAGTTTACAAAACTCTCGGTATGTTCTCAAAACCATGAAAGAATTCACGATACATCCGTACCAATTGCCATTTGTTAATCCCTCATTAGAAGTTTACTGGAATTCTCATCAACAATCTGGTCACCCAATTTCACATAGCTCCTTTAACCTTTGAAATATCAACACGCTCTAAGCAGTTTGATTAATCTATATGGCGAGAGACTTAAAAGTTTACATCTAATATCTTAGTAAAAATACGAAAGATTTCGGATCTAATTTTATTATAGGTATTCTACAAAGTAGTTATTGATTAACTTTTATAAAAATTAATTAATTAATTAAATAAAACACAATGTTGTTTACCTCACAGTGTAATACTTTAATTAAAATTTAAACCATTTCGATGCTTACTGCATCGTCTTCCGGTAATAAATTATTATTAATTATTGATATACTAAACACTTCATTAATTATTTTACAAATATCTAAAAATAACTAACTGAAATACTCGGCGTTACTTGGGTTTTACGTAGAGTGAAGAGACTTCATTTAGCTCGGAATAAAACTGTAGATTTTTATAAAAAACAAAGAAACAAGCCCACATAAACTTTTCTTTATATATAGATAGATATTCCCGTATGATTACTAAAATCTCCAGCCCAATTTTACAATACAAATACAGGCATTTTATCTTTCTCACCAAGAAAGATTTACTACCACAAGATATCATGCATTAGCCTAAATCTGAATATATTATTTATGACAGGCTCCGTTTTTAAAGCAAAATTATATTATATGAGACATGGTTAATAGTCATTCAAACTTTACAAAAGTTACGTACTTAATTGGCATCATTTCGAAACTAGTAGTGGCAATAACCCAACGTATGTATGGTACAAAGTATAGTTGTAAAAATTAAAATAAATAAACCAGTCTGGAAATGGCTGTGACAGGCTAAAACCTACAATGGTCATTAAATAATAAATAGTGGAAAAAAGTTAAAAAGTGTTTTAATAAATCATTAAACTAAATTAATATTTTCGTAGAAAGCAATCACTTTGTGGTTTGACATATTATATTAAATTCACACTCTTAGCTTTCGAATGCCGAAAACTGTCGCGCATTACGTGATCATACATCGTTAACCTTAGAATCCATGCACTTCTGTATTTGTGTGGTATTGTTAATATCTTGTTTATCCTCCACAGTTATGAATTTGTAATTTAAGTTCTTTCATTCTATTTTTTTAACACTTTCTAATTTCTTAATCTCAAAAAGCTTATATTTGACATATTTTTCTTTTAACTAACTAACTTACCATTACGCCGTTTCTCCGCGGGAGAGTAGAGAGAATAGAGCACCATAGTCTTGTGTCCCGACACACAATTCTCGCATCATCTACATTCATACATCTTCTCATACAAGCTCGCCGATTATTGATGCTTCTAACAGGATCATCCTCCAGCGTCTGGTTTACCTGATTGTGCTATGTCTCCGCGGACGTTCTCTACTTCTGGTGTCATTAACACTTTAATCATATATCTTCCTCATCATTCTCTCCTCATTCATCCATTCCATATGGCCAAACCACCTAAATGACCCTTTCTTAATCTTACTTACTATACTAAGATCAGCTTTACATTCTTTCCTTATTTCTTCACTTTAATTTCCACTGCATTCAGTCTATTTTCGTTCCGCTTCTGCCAGCTCCAAGCCTTACTTCCGCACATCAGTGTTATTACCAGGAATTTATTGTGTACCGCTAGTCTTGCCTCGGTTGACAAGTTCCCGTTAGATATAATTCCATTCAAAACGCTGTTCACTTTATTCCCTGCAGTCACCCTACTTTCGACATTTCTTTGTCTTTCCGTTTCTATCAAACATATACACAAACTCATCTACTTATGCTTAACATTCATTACCTACAAGTATTTAGCACAGTGTATTTTTCTCTTAATTGTGTTAAAATGTTCGTACATTGTATTTTGTTGACTATATCGGAATCATTAAGAATCTGTTAATCTATACATTAAAAATAAATAAATAAATTTACAGCCCGGAATCTAGACAGAATATTACGGCTTAAATTTTTTAACAAAATATTTTTCCTGTTTATGGCGACAGGGGTCAGGATATATTTTTTTATTACGGTCAGCAGAAATATTTAAAAAATATTTTTTACAATGGCTTTTCAGTCTTAAGAGTCCAACCAAAAGAACGATCGCCAGAGTAAGATGAAAACTAGTAATCATTCATCTTAAAAATAAAATCTAATCTCAAAGAGAGTAATGGAACCCATTTCTCCCAATCAAGGAGAGGAAGGCTGTTTGTGAACTTTGTTGGAAATTTAATAACATTTTAAATCTTCATTTTATTAAAATATATTAAGTCATTTTTGAGAATTGTAATTTGGAGAATTTGATTGGGTTTGTTTTATTTTGATTTATTGAATTATTTTTATCATATTTTGCTCTAAGGGCCTTGTAAGTCCAGGATTACATAACCATTCTTCAGGCCTCTATTTTTTGAATTGTGGTCTCCTAACACGGAATTGGTAGCCTCTCTGCATCTTTTAAAATATTGTCCGTTGATAATTTTTTTTCATTGGTATTCGTACAATAAATATTACCATCCATTACTAAACATGGTGCTTAAGTATTTTTTTAGAAGTGAAATAGTTTTCGTTACAAATTCATGTTTTTTTTTTAAACTACTTTTCTTTTTTATGTATATATGTCATTATTTTAGTACTCGTATAAATACTGACTATCCTTTTTCATGTATGAGTATATGTATATGCCATTTTAAAGTTAAAATTTAACTCTACGTGACCCATTTCATTTCAAGCAAACAAAGTGTCAAATGATGTCTTAGAAAAGTTTAAATCAGCAGAGGGATAACTTTCCGGGAGAGAAAAACAAAGTTTATTATTAAACTGCGAAAAAAACATTTTAATTTATGACGTCACCTGGTTAGCTAATAGTTATTTCAATAACTGCGCGGTGGAAGTCAACAAGCTACCCAGTCGTTTACTGCTAAAACAAAGTTCTGAAGTTCGAAGTACGCCACTTCTAAACATAATATAGAAATATACTTAAAATATATTTTTAAAATATCCCTTCTAGTACTGAACGCAAGAATCAGGTAGACTTCTTCAGTGTGTGAAGTGAAATGATTTTTTCCATTTTATAGTGGCCTGTAGGGAACTAACTGAGTTACGTAGGTAAACTTAGCTGAGTTTAGATTTTTTTTTTGAATTTTCGTCACTGTGAGACAAGGTGGGGCGGATTAAGCTGGCTAACGGCCTAAGCCGATATATTTATGTGATCAATTTTTTAGAAACTTTTGTATAAAATTTGAAGAACTACGTGTAGAACGTGTAGTGTGAGTGGTATGTCAGGATAGATAAATGGCATTCTATGTTGACTGTCTATCCCTGCGGGGAAAGACGTGATGGTAAAATTTTCTTAGAAATTTTTCATAGGTTATATACACCATGAGATTGGAAGATAAATTATGAGTTTTATCTACCAAAGATATGTAAGCGAACTTCCGGATTTATTGCCGCAGGAAGATAAATATCAATTACCATTCCTACTCTAAAAATGGTTTTCTATACTAGACTACATAGATGCCGGAACAAACCCAGAACAGGAAGAAAAAGGCACTCATCACCGATCAGATTCTGCTGGCACCTTTAAAAGTGGACTGTATAAGATTTCATACATAATATTTCGTCAAAGGTTCTAAAACACTAGTTAATATAGACTCCGAAGTCTCTGATATTTGTATAACAGTTATCGCCGAAACTGTTCCGTTAAAGAGCCGCCTCTCAACATGAGAAGGGATGGAAATGGGAAGAGGGGAGGGGGCACAGAGCATTATTTCGTTCAAAGTAATTAATATGTTATATGGCAATAAATATATGTGCTAAACATCCTATAATTTCGAATCATTCGGTCATTTTCGCACATCTTTTATCATCATATTTATTTTATATTTTATGCAAATAGAAACTAATATTATAATTATTATATTTTTTTTAAATAATTTTTGTAACGAATAGCAATAATATTTTCTTTAAAATTTGTTTTTTAGATCATCCTAAAAATGGTAAAGTTTTTTTTCGAAATATGTTAATTTTTTAAAGAAAACTCACGTGTTATTTTATAATATATTACGTATCAACCTGTTTAAAAACAAACAACAATAAAAAAAAATACTGTAATATCTTATCGGTTTTCAAAATTACGTATTAATTGGAAAATACATTTTTCCGTAATCTCAATTCTCATTTTAAAAATAATATTTGAACTCTGTTCGTCACATTATGTGAATCTGTAACTGCTTGTTGTACATATACATTTAACTTCAACAACTGGTGGTCATCAGTTAGTTATTTCAACAACTTGGAAGCATGCGATGTGAAGTATTTCCGGGAGTGTGTTTTAAGTTTCAATCAAGTTGGAAAATAATGAGCTTCCCTTGAACTACTGGGCTACAATCGAGTGAAACAATTAATAGTAATTGTGTATTGAATCATTAGTTGGTTAAAATGCTGTATAGGTAAGTATCGTACAGTTGTACTCAGTATTTACTGTTTTAAACGAGTGAGATATTTTTTGTTTCTGATTTTTCAAGTATAATTCATGCTAAAGTAGGGACTATTCATACAAAAGTTTTGTGTAATTCTCAAGTAATAATATTTTACACACAAAATTAAATTTAAAAGAACATTATTTTTAAATACTTAGTATAATCACTTGTAAACACACAAATTTACTTATTATAGTAAAAAATACAAAAAACTACGCATTTAATTACTTGAGTTATATATACAATTTTGAATCATTAATGTAATTTACCCATATAATTCTAATTTAATATTTTAATCAGTAAGGTATATACTAGAATTATTTTGTAAATAATTTGAAAATTGAATTTTTGTAACAAAATTTTTAATTTTATTATTAGGACAACACATAACACATGTTCTCCTAATAATATATAAGTTGTATTAATGTGTACACAAATTAATAAAATTAATTGTTAATTCTGGCGTCTGCTATCGGATTACTCAAAGGTATTTGAGATTCCGTAAAAACAAAGTAGATGTCTGTTTAAAATAATGGAACGATAAATATATTAATTTGAAAAAGGTAACATATAGGTTCGAAAATATGTCATCAAAAATAATGTCGATGTAGCATAGTTAGATAATGCACCTTCCCCGGTTTGGAAAGAGATCCAGATTCGAATCCTAGTGGCGCAACAACAATATTTTTCGATAAAATTGATTTTTACATGATTCTCATTAATACATTTAATTAATATTTATATTTTGCTTTTAATACCCAAATGAAAAAAGATGATTTTTTCAAACCGATTAGTTTTAATACAAATATCATTTTATGAATCTTTATAAAAAAGATAACTAAGTACATTGTTTTTGCAGTAAATATTATAAAATATTTTTTAAATAATTTTATCTGTGTACTATTTTTTTCTCACTGTACACCAGTGATAGCGACTCACCCCTAACGTATATATTAATAGCAAAAAATAATACGTGACATCTATAATTTATTTATTTAACTATAATTTTACGTTAGAACTAAATGAAATTACCAATAATATATGATCGATCGTATGTTTTTATTACATTAAATCTTACTATATAAATATTAATACAATTATTTTCTATATCAGATGTAAAAAAATATGATAATATTTTTATTTCTTTTGTTACATTTCTACCTTGAACGAATGAACTGAATCACATTATTTGTAATGTGTGCAATATGTTATAAAGAATTGAAATGATTTGAATTACATCGATAAATTTCCTAATACTCTGTATACAATCAAACATTTCAAAAGAATTTTATACACAACATCATTCGAACACTAGAATATGCCACGTGATTGATCTGTGAAATTTATTCAGGCTTCACATTGGTGCTTTCAGGATAATGGGTGCCATGAATAAAGTCTATTTCGTCGTATTTTTCAATTCGGAAGAAAACCCATAAGCTCGACGCCATCAGCTTGGAAAATCTGGATGTTGACGGGGCAAGTCTAAGCTCTGATGAACCAGGCTGATATTGTTACGATTGGAAAGGAAATGCCAATTTTTACAAGATTTTTCAAAATTCAAGATCGAGAAATCAACATAATGTTCTGTTAGGTAGATTTTTAATGAATTGCTGCATATTGTATCTTTTTCTATCATGTCTGAAAAACCTGAAACTACCCTTTGTTAAATAGTGGATTGCTCCTAGAATGTATAACCAACTACCAAAATCAATTAAATTACCAAATATAACTTACAAATTAAATGTATCAATTACAAATATATTAATTTATAAATTTTCGAACTTATATGTTGCACTTTCAAATTGATACATCTGTCGTTTCATTACTATGTTGGTGTAGTGGTTAATACATTTTCCCGGATAGAAATTGATCCAGGTTCGAATCCCGGTAGTAATAAAATTTTTTTTCGATACATTTTATCTGTATATATTTGTAATTGATACATTTTATTTGTATTAAATATCACAGACCTATGTTCTGAAAAATTGCAACTATACAATAAGAATGTGTTAAAAAAAATTATATTAATTGGTTTCAAAAGTTTGTGTAAAATAAAAGAGGTATTGAAATGGCTTATATTTTTCTTATTACTATGTTCTAATCTAATAAATTTCTCAACATTTAAAAAAAAAAAATTTTTTCTCACTAAATTTCACGTTGTATTATTATAGATCTTGCTTTTATATATTATGTTGTAGAATATTTATATATATAACCCGCACATTATATTTGTATTCAAATCAACAGTTGTTCTAAATAAATAAATAATATGGGAGATAATTGATTTTGTAAACACGATAACTTTTGTAGTTCTTATTATATTTTAATCAAACGTTTCTGAAAAATCAACTTGATCGATTCGAATTATCGATATACATATATATATATATATATACTCGTATAAATTTAAATATTATTTTCAAAACATGTTTTTTCCTATTTTCGTTATTTTTTACAGTTGTTTTATGACTGAATAAAAATCATCGAGGCTGAAGATAAAATTTTGATATTTTTGATGTTTCTAATATTCTAAATATAAAACGTTGATCTTGGGATTAGACGTTTATGATAAATAAAAATTAAATTTGATAAACATGCTAAAAACATATTAATAATTGAACAGGAATAGGAAAGACTAGGATTGAAGGCAACATAATATAATTTGTATTTAAATAAACATTTGCAAGAATTGGATAGAGGAAACTCTATTTATGGTAAAAACATACGTGCATAAATTACTAACGGGACTCTTAACCTGGAATATTTTATTACCGGTAGGTTGCTTTATCAATTACGACAAAGTAACATATAAATAATTATACTTTTGAAATTAGCTAAATTAACTTTGTGGTTAAAATTCATATCTTTATTTGTTAACTTTGTTTTATTAACCACTTATCAGAATTTTCTAATCATTTGATAGAAAATGGTCATGGTTTTGATAAAAAATTGTGTTTGTCAATTTTACATATAAACGGTGTTGCTCACAAATTCAATAATTTGGAATCGTTGGAGATAAATAAAGCGTGTAAAACTAATCAAAAAATTATATGGCAACCAACTAAATTTTACTACGAGTCCCATTCTAAAATTTTTTCCTAAAAATTATTCAAGTAAATTTGTATTAAGTAACAATTTGAGTTAGGTATTAAATTAATTTTTTAAGTAGTTGTTTTATTTTAAATAGGTTCTGATAAAGAAACAATAATGTATGATTTAGTTAGTATTGACATCCTGAAGAAGAAAATGGTATTTTTCGAAACCGGTAGATGTATTTAAACTCAATAAGTGGTTAATAAAATATAGTTAACAAATAAAAATATATAAATAATCACCAAATTTTTAATGAATACATCTATTATTTCCTTTTAGAACAACCATCCTTTTGATTGCAATATTTATCAATTAACTTTGAATAGATCTTCTAGATGGCGTGAAGACATTCAATCCATTTTTGTTAAACAGAAAGCATGTTAGAATGCGAAATTATCCAAAATAATATTTTGTTCAAGGATACAAAAACACTAAGTCAAAGTAAGGGACGGAGGGTAATAAAACTCAGTATTGTTAGACGCAGGTACACCGACACAGCGTGGGTACAGCAATAAGGAATGTGGCGTACGTGACCAAAGTCAGATCGGCAAATGCACCATAAGGGATGCATCACCTTATGTGGGTAGTCTTCACAAAATCTCGGCCGGGAGAACTCGCTGCACAAAGACGGAATCTAATTTTCAATTAGAAAATAAAATCAATATCGTCTCTGAAATATTAAGCAAGCGCTTTATAAATTGTGATTCCGGGGAAAATGTAAACTGTGCACCTCAAGTTTAATAATCGTCGATGTGAAAGTATCAAAAAGGGTCCCGGTGGATCTATAAAAAGTTGACCAACATAATTTGGTGTAGCGAGAACAGACTGTTGCTATCAGGGCAGACGGTATCTTATAAGGCACACAAATATTGCATAAGAAAATCGCGTCCAGAGTCTCGGTTTGTCTGGATAATTGGGCATCGTCTGATAGTCAATCAACTACAAGCCTGAACTCCGTCACCCTATGCTGGCACCATAAGCAGCTGACCACACTTCGCGTCCAGGATCCAGGACCATCCTGAGAGGTAAACCCTTACGTGAGGGACCTGCATAATCTAAATCAGACAAGCGTCAACATAGATAATTTGATACATTACTTTATGCTGGAATGATGAACACACATATTAAATGTTAATTTAATTGTAATTATTTTTGAATAGCCTTATTAATAAGTGTTCAAGTAAAATGCTCATTTTCCACTTCTAACACATGCAAGTATCATAAAATATAGATGATAAACTTTCTTATAAAAAAAATATTTTTTCATTTCATGCCTAACATAATATTTAACTTGACAATATTTAATAAAAGAAAAAGAAGAAGAAGAAAAAGTAAGTACCTCCTATCTTCCAATATTTCCACCAATAAGTTTAAAAAATGTTTTGAGATATCGCAATATGAAAGCTTGGTTATATTAAAATATTTTGCCTTTTAAAGCACCATTTTATCAGTACAATAACTTTACTATATCGGAAACATTTACAAATCAATATTTTACATCTTATGAATGAACAAGGCTGTTTGAAGAAAAACTTTTTATGCATGAAGTGGTGGTATTTTAATTTAAAAACTGCCAGATTCAAGTTTATTGACAAAAATATACATTAATCGAATATTGTATGTAAATAAATAAACAAATTATTATTTATATTCATACAGTTTTACATAATTTAATTAAAATTTTTCTTAAACTTTGCATTAATATTTAAATGAATGATTTACAATAATATATTTTTTATAAAAAATCTATTTACTTGAAAGCGCTTAAATGTTTTAAGAAAAATTAAGAAAAAACGCAGCCCTCAAAGTCCAGTAGACATGACACTGGCTTCTAATACTGGAGGCTCCGGGTTCGATTCATGGTGAGGACACAATACATCTCTATATCATTTTTTCAAGCCTGGGTGTTTTTGTGATGTGTTGTAGTATTACCAATTATTTTTTTAATAATGTATTGTAACTACAAATTTTATATTTTAACCATCTTCTTCATCTTCTGCATTCAGTCCAGTCCACTGTCTAAAGGTCCTCAACCATAGCAAATTTTTCCAACCGATCTACTTTTTTCTTTCAATTTTACCCAACATTACCAGGTAGAGAACTTTATTTTTGGGTCCTCTCATCATGTGACCCAGCTACTCCAGTTTTTGAGGCTTGATATTTAGTATTCAAGAGGGTAGGTACGGCTTGTCCCCATTTATCTTTTTCTTGATATATAAGGAGAATTACCATGAACGTAATCATAAAAAGTATATTGAATCGTAACGTCGCTAGTATATTGGCCTGTTAAAAGTAACGACGCTATTATCTTTACATTAAGTCAAACCCAGGACTTCAAAACGTGTGAACTAAGCATTCCTGTAAAATTTATTTTATCTATGGTGAAGTGGACACACTGTGACATCTAGCGACTAAAGCGATGCACGACGTCGTAAATACAACAGAGTATGATTTCATTTATTTGCATTTTTCACTGTTTTAGTAACTTTTAATTACGCAATTCATTGTAAACGTTTTTTAAATAAAGTAAATACTTTTTTCGTCCACGACTCATCACAATCTCTATTCCTTTCATATTTTTCACTGTTAAACCAAGTTAGGCATTTTATCATTTTAAACACGAATAATGGGCCGATATGAAAAAAATTCTACTTTCAGCATTATTAAATCTTTTTTTTTCATCGCAAATTTCTTGGGCCTACTCGTACCTCAGTTCGTTTATTAATCACCTTTTTAATATTATAAGTAAGTAGCAAAAAAATGTATGTAAAACTTGTTTTTCTTGTTAAAGTTTGATGGATGGTATTAAATTCATGCAAAGAAAATTATTGTTTGGTAGAGTTCGATTAAAAAAACTAATAATCTTTCCATCAAATTTTAGCCGGTCATATATTGATTTTTCATAGTACCATAGCGTTGCAGACAAAGAGGCATAGGAAATCTATTACATTTGGTTGTTTGCCAAAATCTGTTTAAAAAAGAGCCATTTTGCGAGCACTGGGCTGTTTACAAACATTGTCGATCAAGGTTTATCAGAAAATGGATAGAAAACATTACCGTCTGCGAAATATCCCCGGAAGATTATTTAACTTATTGTTATGAGAGAAACACGGCAATAAAATATATTTCAGAATCACAAAATTCTCTAATTTGTTTCTACGCCTAGGTATATAATAATACCTTTGAAGTGAAAAACTTATTTGCCAGCAATTACATAATATAATATAACTTGTTCGTGGAGATGAAAATTCATAACGTACATTATTAGTTATTAGGCCCTTGCCTGACTGGAAGGATAACCTTTATTAACGTCTTTATTTATTTATATACATGAAAAACATTAACAATTTTTATATATTGGTCTTAAAACATGGATACTCACGGATATAATGATGATAATACTCAACGTGGCTCAAAAAGCCAAGGAGAGCGACGTTCCCTCTAAGACAGAAGCATTAGTGCACGCTAACCAAAGTAAAAATCTTCATTCTTGTTATGGTTTATATATTAAAAATAATAATAATATTATATAATAAAACTAACTATATTTGATAGATCAAAATGCGTAGATTTCAGAGATTGTACTTTCATTTGTGCCTGCAATATTATCTTGTCAAAAAAAAATACAAATTGCCATTCATGGGTATTATCTCCTTGTGTCTTCTTTATCACATATTTCTGTCTTGTTAGAGAACAGTGAACATATATTACATTATGTAAAAATGATTGCATCATAAAGGTTAAAAAATAGTTAATAGTTTTAGAATATTATTAAAAATATGTTTT
Organism: Eubasilissa splendida; assembly: GCA_031772225.1. Taxonomy (NCBI): domain Eukaryota; kingdom Metazoa; phylum Arthropoda; class Insecta; order Trichoptera; family Phryganeidae; genus Eubasilissa; species Eubasilissa splendida. The sequence goes on along the minus strand of CM062862.1, from coordinate 11,534,121 downwards.
TTTTTTGTGTGTGCGCTGACAATATTTCAGACATTGATAGAGAGATCTGAGTTGGGAATTTCGCTACGTGAGCAAAAAACAAAAGTGTGAATACTAGTGATGAGCTCAAAATCACGAACCGTCACTGATATCTTGGAGTCACACTCACTATTAGTGATTGAATATCTGGGAATATCGTGGTTCGTAATTCATTTTATTTCATTTATATTTTATTGTGAACTGTGATTTGGCGCACGTGCATATGAAACGAAAATATTCATGAAGGAATGACGTTATAATTTATGAAAAGCTCCATTTAATAGATTCTGCCAAAACGTTTTACGCATTAAACTCTAAACATATTTTTTACATTTTTTAAAGGCTTTTCATTATTTTTGTGATGATATTAAATTAGACGTATATTAATTATATGTACTAGAATATGTTTTTTACGCAAATCAAGTTTGAATAATATCAGTAAATATGCTCAAAATTATGTTTATTTATTTATTTCGTGTATTGTGATATCGTGCGGCGCATGCGTATTAGTAATGAAACTGTGATTACAGTCACAGTTTTCAATTTCTGATATTATATATATATATATATATCAGTCACAATCACTCCGCCGAGTTAAAAGTACCATTTTTTATCATCTCTAGTGAATATGTAGTCAAACTAAACTTAAAGACGTAGGATACTATAAGATGTAGAAAAGCTGAAATGGTGCATGGTGCATGGTGCATGGTGTATGGTGCATCTGAGAAGACATAAAAGGGGCTAAAAAAGTGACTGACAATTGAAGACAGCATTTGGGTAGGTCAAAGGTCGAATGAACTACCGGGCAAACCTTACGCTTGACATTATTTTTACTTTTATTTAGTAACATTGTTATGTTACTAAATAAAAGTTAAAATTTAGAATACCACGGTTCATATTTTAGCATTTCCTTACACGTAGATACGCTGTATCGGTACTAAGCTGCCAGACTCAGTACTGCATTTTAGTTTGAGCTTAAAACGTGCAAATTAGTGCAACGATACTAACCGCACTGAAGCATGGCGCTTAACTCGGCATACGTGCGGCGGAGTCTAATAAACCTTTAGATTAATTAAAATGTGGGAATTTTTCAAGTTTTATGCCACTTCTCCCTCTACTCCTCATTACCTGGATCCTGCTAATGAGTAATGTGCTTACAAAAGGTTCAATTCCTTGCTAGCTTGCTTGTAAGTCAGTCTGCGCGATATAAAGGGTGTCCAGCGGAAAAATATCAAGATTGGAATTTTCCGTAAACCATCAGGGTGAGTTTAGTGGGAGGGTTATTGTTCGACGCGCGTGGTTTGCGGATTTGTCAGTCACAATGAGTCACTGGTCAGGAGCGCACCATGCGTTCGCGGTTGAGCAATATTTAAAGTGCGGTAATTCATTGGTTCATGCGCGTCGCGCTTTCTGTACTCACTTTTATATTCGGTGAGTAAGTGATGGGCCGAGCACGCAACTTATCTGGTGATGGGTTCAAAATTTCAGACAAAAAGGGACAATGGTTAACCAAACTCCTCTGGGTCCATCAACGTCAGCAGCGACACCAGTTCGACGTGAAATTATGCGCATTCCGCGTAAATCGATAAGGAAGAAGCCTGTACTGGAATAAAAAAACCAACATTGCACATTACTTTGAAAAATAAACAATCTTCTATTTCACCCCACACAAACTGCTAATCGTGCAGTTTCTCAACAAAAATGACTATTTTTTCGTGAAATCTTAGCGAGAACGATGCTGGGACGTTTTGGAATAGCACGAACGCTTGGAAACATATTGTTTACTGACGAAGCATATTTTAATATCGATGACTATGTTAATAAACAAAAAATGAAATTCTGGTGCCCTGATAATACAAGGAAATGCCATCAAAAATATTTGCAGCTAGAGATAGTCACTGCTGACGTGTATTGCAATATGATCGACGAGTTTTTGTTTCCCTGGTTCAACAAAAGAATACAATTTAAGCAAGATGGGTTCACTTCACACACAGCTAGAGTTTGAATGGAGAAGCTGACGAGAATTTTTCCCAATAAATTTTTCAGCAAATACGTAAAGATATCCTGGGCACCTCGGTCACCGGACCTTACGCCATGCGACTTTTTTGTGGGGATACCTTAAGTCGAGAGTTTACAATAGCATAGGCACTACTAAAAAATATCCCCCGTGAAGTTACTGCCATTGAACCAATGCTTTGCTCTCGAGTGTTCGCAAATTTAAGAGTCTGAGTGCAAAAGTGTCTTGAGAGAAATGCACGGTATTTATACGATATTGTTTATAAATCGTAAAGTCTGCATCGTTAAATTCCATTTTGTATAAATAAAATCTGGGAAAAATATTGTAGTTTTTTTTATTATTTAATATTAAACTTGAAAGTTTTAGGCGGGACACCCTTTAATATGTATTATTTGAGGTTTCCGCGAGAACTAATGTATGGAACTGGTGGCTTTTTTGGGTTAGAAGGCATTTTATGTAGATGAGTTTTAGGCTAACGTTACGGCACGGAAACACGTGCCATTATCAAGGCGTTACCACAAAAAATTATTGCGAAATAGTACGATTGCACCGTATTTTTTCACTATCTAGAAAAAACGTGATCTAACCCAGAAGGGAGACGCTAGTTCCATATTTATATATATTTTGAAAACCTTAAATTAAGCATATATATATATTTGTTTTTAAATACGTAATTATTAAAGGAAGAGTACATTTAAAAAAATCACATTACATTATGTCTCTCTTGCAAATAATATGTTCTTCTGTTTCGAAAAACTTCAAATATTGAATTATTTAACCACTTTTATGAGTTAAATTAATACACCAAATAATTAATTTAATGTATCCTGATACAGGAAAGGATATTTTACGAAATCAGTTCGTGTATTAAATGAACTCATAAATTGGTTAAAGATAAAGTAATAAATAATTCAATATTAAAATGTATAACCTCAATGTAAAGTTTGCGTTAAATATTATTAATTTAGTTAAATAAACAAAATAAAAAATGTAATCTCCCCGGTAGAGAACTAAACTAACCATTGTACTATGAGTTGATACGAATGAAACGTGAAATTATACATTTTAAAACATTAAAGATCAATATCAATATTAGAATTAAAAGTGGTTATTAATAATGTATAAATATTAAAATATATCAATATATAAATCTGAGCATTCAATTCTAACGTTAAAAAAAATCTGCATTTTAAGCTTATATGACAATTTGATACCACAGTCTTGTGGTGGATAGTAAGATGGTAGAACGCTCGAGTAGCATGGGAGAGGCTGCAGTATTCAATACAAGCTTCTAGAAAATTAAATAAACGGTTTAAATCGCAGCTGAAGCCACTAATTGCTTATCCAATGAGGCTTAATTCAGTCGCCCCCAATAAGGGGTGAATCTCTAAAACAACGGAACATATCGCATATCAAATCTCCGTTTTCTCGGGAGTATTTTACAAGTTCATAAGATAACCTCAAAGTTTATAATATCGTCAGGAAAGGCGTTAAACTTTCATCTGTCGTTATTTTTATCTAAGATATTTTTTTTTATTCTTTGGAAAAAATAAGACTTTTCTTGTACCTCAGATCCATCTGCTTTCGTATTATTTTATAAAGAGAGCACATTTTGTTGTGAAGTTCTAGCTGATTTATTTAATTTATATTTAAATACCACAGACCTATGTTCTGAATGTATTTTATTTATATTATAAAAGTATATAGATATTTATCCAAATTTAATCAAATTGATCAATTAATTAATTCTGGCGTCTCCTAGCGGGTTTTACTCGAGGGTATTTAAGATTCACCGAAGTATAAAGTTGATTGATTAAAAAATAGAATATTAAATGTATCAATTGGAAAGATTATATTTTATTTTCTGCTTACACAAACGTTCAAACGGTGTCTGATTTAATCAATTTATTGCATAAGGGAGTAGCCTTTTACTTTGAACTTTTAATATTTCCGACTACAATAAGCTTCCCGAGAAACTGTTCTCTTTTTATGAAATATTAAACGCCTAATGACCTTTTAATGTCGTGTTTAAACTGTCAAACTCTTCGAGTGATCATTATGTTGTCATCAAATCTTAATCCATTTGTTGTCGGTCTGTCATTATGTTAATTAAAAGTCTTTTGTAAACTTGTTGGATGTTTTTCATTCGGATCTTAGGGATGAAGGGCGTAGCGCTCCTAGAGATCTTAGGAATGAAAAGGGCTACCTCTTTCATGTGAAACATCATGTGTCCCGAGCATGAAAATTGGTGTTACAATTAAGATGCCCATTCACGAAAGATTATCCCACATCGCGATGTATCATAGGACTGTCTCTAGGGCCATTACCTATCAGAGAATTACAAGCTCAACTAAATTGTAGTTCCGCTATAATATTCTAATTGTAATTTTTGCAATTAAATAAATATATCTACATATTATTATAAATTGAGATTAAGATCTTATTTTTATACAATTCAATGTTTTATTATGGTTTATTGCGTGGTAACCCACAATAAATCTCAAGTCTAGAAATGGATATCATAACAATTTTGTAAATGTATAAATGTAAATTTACATGTAACATTTTTCAGCCTCACTCACAGATCAGTAAATGAATAGACATGAAATAAAGTGTACATATAAGAGAGGCTTGGAACATTAGTTGCGGGATGAGGGGCATTCTACACACATTATTTGTGGAAACATAAATCCGATACTTTATGACACATTTATGCAACAGAAAAAGTTTTTACTCTATGAAAATTCAATCTTTGTGTAAACACGACGTATGCGTTATATTATCACGTTCATGCATATTATATTATCAGCTTTGAAATTTTTGTTCCAATCGAGTTATATATTTAAAAAAAATCGCCAAGCTATTTGATTGCGTGCGTGGTACCAAAGTGATTACGTGAGTGATATCAAAATGCAAATATTGAATCAAGGAATTTGTGTTAGTTAATTTTTTTATATTTGGTTGTCTGTGGTCTCACCTGTTTTTTATAATTTTGTCTGTGTAATTAAGCGTTTTTGTGTTTTTAAAATTTCCAGTGATATATATACTCATCTTCTACTGTTAAACTTAACAAGTTGCTCGACCATCTTAAGATGGATAAAATCGAGTTTTTAAATAGGAGTACAGTTGAGAAAAATAAAAATATAATACAATAACGTATAAAAATGTAAAACCATATAATAAACATTTTATTAGTTCTTCATATTTTATTGTTTGCTTTTATTCCGTATGGAAGTCGGAAATTATAAGGAATGAAAATAAATAACGAAATTTTCAAGTCTACGACTTTTAAATTGCCCAGCATAGCACCTCGTCGCCCACCATCGTATCTGTGTATTGTCACGTCACTTGTTGATAGCAAATAAATGATTGGTGATAAATTGAAAAAAAATACCTACCATCCACTCACACAGCAATTATTAATGGTAAAATCTAAATACATTATTGCAAATGATAAATATATATTTAAAAAAAATACAACATGATGTTGTCCAGTTTTGGTGAGATATCTAAGATTACATTGTTTTAAAATTAGTTTGTGCGTAATGTTTTTGATAATATTAAAAATATTTATTTATTATAAAAAAAAACCTAATTTATTTTTATTTTGTAGTGTAGTTTAAAACTGAATTCGTTTTATAAAAATAAGACCATTTTTACACCTGTAAAAATATGTTCGCAATAATTAACCATTTAATTGTATTAATTAAAATAATCTCGTCTAATTTGCTTGGATAAACATTTAATACCTAAAATTTTCCTCTGAAATTCTGTACACGCCAGAGTATTTGTTCAACGTTGTCCGTACGTTAATAATACGTACGAGGCTCGTATTTTCTAATGTGAACGTAGTCATGTACGCTCTACCGGTGAAGTCATGGCCGGACTGTAACTTTTTGGATCCCGGATTTTAAAAGATTTCATAAATCTAAAAGGGTTCATGTTCATTGCGTACGTCATATTGTGCGGTAACCTTAAAAAAATGTGTAACCGGAAAACATGAGACATCAATATTCTTACATTTTCAAAACTAAGGTATTCGCTTACGCAATGAACATAGGATTAACTCGGTAGTCTCCTGCAATAAGATTCAAACCTCCGACCACTGGATCACTTGGCGAGTGTTTTTACCACTAGGCCAGCAAGCACGTCAAAAATAGATCGATTAGAAAAAGTAGGATTGTTATCACAGACATACACTTATTTTTTTAAATATACAGGGTGTCCCAATAAAATGTAAACATATAAGAATTACATTTTTAAGTTTTACATGTTAATGAAGAGTTTTATTTTAAGCACATCCCCATTACCATGGTGAGATGAATTGGTCGAAGAGATATAATTCAATATGCCTTACATTCTCTGGACCTCGCGCCATTACACTTATTTTACGGGAACACGTAAAAGATAAGGTTGATGGCGCAAAACTGACATAAATTAAAGAATTAGCAACTGTTACAAAAATATCAAAAATTCTTAGTCCAGAATGGACAGGTTCAAACGTTTGCGATTAAAAAAGAAATGTATTTTTATCTTATTTGATTTGAAATAAAAAAAAACATAAATTTAGCTTAATCAATATTGAAATTATAACCCTTAAAAGTTTTTTTACATTATTTGGGACACCCTTTAGATAAAAATGTTCTGTTTATCGCTGCCTCATATTTTCCGATCGATCTTTTCGATATTCCTCCATCTTGACTTCCAGTCGTTCACTCTGTTGACGAAATGATTATCTCTTTCATTTTCTGACATTTTATCTATGTAACTAAGTGCTAATTTCATTCTTCATTTATTAAATTCAAATACATCAAGTGACAAATTTCAAGATGAAACTCAGCTTATGTTTGCCCTTAACTGTAGCTAAGTAAGTACATACTCGTATATGCAAAAGTCCAGCACTGCTTTAAGGGTTTCTATGTGAAGTATGCTTTATAATGAGGCTGAATTGGCCCACTATGTCGTATGAATATTCCAAGAACTAATTTCACTGCGCTGTCGAAATGTCGTGTCCACTAAAAAACTTGAAGGAAATTTTCCATCTCCCGCGAAAAATAGAGATTTTTCACAACACAAATATGTGAAAGGCTTCATAGTTGCGTGGGATTTTTTCAAAAAAATACTTTAATTTAATTTACAGATGAAAATTTAAGGATCGGTGTTGGGTCCTATATTATTTATCATTTATATAAATGACAAAAACAAAATATCTTGAAAATTTCGAAATTAAATTATTTGCAGACATACATTAATATATTGTATATAACTAGAAATTATATAGATGAATGTGTAAACACAATTCAGAATGAACTGAAACTAATATCTATGTGATTAAATACTAATAAATTAGAATTAAACATCTCTAAAAGCAAATTAATGATTATTGGTTAGAAAAATATTAGTAATTATTAATTAAGAATAATAATAAAGATATTACAGAGGTAAATGAAATAAAATATTTAGAAGTAATAATTGACAAACAAAAATTTGATTAATGTATGTTAATGATTACAAAGAAAATGGCCAAAAAAGTAGGTTCTTTAAGCAGAATTAGAAAGAAACTTAACCTAAAAACACCTCAATTAGTTCCATGTATAAATTATTGTTCAATTATAAATTATTAGTTCCATACATAAATTATTGTTCCGCATATAAATTATTGTTCAACAGTACTATTTTTGGGAATGAAACTTATAAAAAAAAATGCAAACTTTTAAAAGCAAAGTCTATTTTAAGATGTAATAAATATACACGAATTTGTAATATGCTAAAACAGATCAAATTAATGACGGTTAGGCAAAAAATTATACAAAATGTCCTAATATTATATAAAAAATTGGAAATCGATTAATGCCAATGTACATGAATAAAAATATAAAGTACAAATTTTATGTATTTATAAGAAAAAATAAATATATATACATATAAATATGAAATATAATTTTGAGGTCCAAACTTATCCTACGAAAAGTCAGTGGAATTTCAAACAAATCTGGCAGAAACACAAAATAGTGTATAGGTACATACTATAAAGGTTTCAAATTGTTCAATGAAATGCCAGCAAATGTAAAGGAAACAACAAGTCTAGCTAGGTTCAGTTAGGTGTAGAATATAATATTTAAATTCCAATCTCTGCTAATTGTTCATGTGTTTATTATTTTGTTTGTATTATGTAATTTCTTTACCTGATATTAATTGATATAGGTACGATATAATTTAATATATATCCCTTTATGTTTTAAAAAATATTGCATACTAGATGTAAGAATATTATAATTTTAACAACTAAATACAAATAAACATACTTATTTACATTTTCGTAATGTTTTATAGTACAGTTTCGCATTTGTAGTTTAGAAATATATGTACGTATAGGTATATTTATATGTATTATAAAGAAAGTTTCTTAGTTATTCCGCGTCTGTTGGTCCTGTAAAGGACTGTAGGATAGGATTGTACTGAAAGGACTCAATACATGAAAACCTTAAATTTTACATATACGAGTAAACACATAAATTCAATAGAAGTTTTGATAATTTAGGTATATTTACTAATTTTACATAATATTATGAGAATTGTCAGTGCCATGTATGAAAATGTGATATTGATACGAAAGTTTTCAAGAATATTTTTTTGAATATTTTTTTTTAGATAACATTATTTAATTAAATAATGAAATGATATTTCTCTAAATAATTAATAATACGATACGATAGTATCTCACCTTTTTACAAGCATATACATATACGACATTTATAAAAGTTGTCTGACTTTGATGCAAGAAAATAATCAAGCGCTTCTCTGACTTCCGTTATGGTAATGATTTTGTATCGATAATTTTGTTTTTACAGTGTTAGACGGCTCAAAGTCAAGAGAATATGGTGAGTATTTAATAACATTCTAATTTTATTTTTTAATTGGTGTTGGATCACCATCGCCACATGCCACCCAATTCATTAGGTTAATCTCCGACAGTTAATTCGAACTTCTAACGGTATATTTGGAAACCATTTCTGTGCAATGATGTCTCACCGTGGTTCACTTTCATCTTCATTGCGATTCCCCTGGTATTCTGACGAGGATTTGGATTAATTATAACCTTTAATATATTCTCATTAGCCTTCAAAGGAAAATCCCCAGATCTGAATGACAAGCGCTATTGGGTTAATTGGACTATAATTGCATCACTAGAATACACGTCAAAAATATTTTCAAAATATATTTATTAGTTATAATATATTTTCAAAATATTAAAATATCACAGAATTATACGCTGAAAAACTGCAACTTCACAATAATAATGTGTTTTCTTTAAATTAAGGTAAATTAAAAATATTTTCAGTTGCCACATTCACGTTTTTGCTTTTACGAAATTTATAATGTCAAAAATGAGATATATCTGCCTCACAAAATCATGTTCGCGCGGGCTTTGCCAGGATGAGGCCATGAAAAGAGCCTTTTTGGAGCCAAATCAGAAGAATTGTGGAGTCCAAGGGCGCAAAGCGCCGCGGATATGTGATAAAAGATTAATAACAGTGAGGATTAATGTAGGGTTGTCGTCCGCAAGTGAATTTAGTTTGTATTGGTGAATATTTCTGTATACTTGTATTTGATATCTTTATTGTTAAATAAATAACTCCTGGGCGACTGCCCCAAACTGAAACTTATTAAATATCATGGGCAAGCATATTATTAAAATTATTAAATATCCGCGGTATGATTAAGAATCATAGTTTTTGTACAAATGATAAGATTGTAGGGTTAAAATGGAATGAGCAGTGTCTCACAAATGGGTGACAGTTTCCAGTTTTGACCGCCAGGCGGTGGAGGCATCGGGCCAATTTGAGGTGGAGCTTGAAAGCAAAAAATAATTTACCTCTTCCACTTCTTTTATGTTTTTCTTTTTTCTCAATTACTTATGGTTGGCTCTTTTTGTGCACAAACACCACGATACTCTATCCTAGATGGTCTTCTGACTTATGCGGGAGTCCTTTATTTCTTCATCAATGTTTGAACACCAGGTTACTTCTGGTCTTCTGCTAGTATTTATTCTTAACACAGTTTTAACAATACGTTTGTCTCCTCATTACGTAACCATACCATCTCAGAGTGATATCCTCGTCTTCTCTGTGATAGGTGCAACTCCAATCCGTTCTATTTACCCAATATAAATGTGCATTATTTTGAACAACATTAATATTTCATCCAGTTGAATTCTTGGATTCTGAGGAAAACATAGTCATCTTTCTTACCCGCTCCCCTGATCATTCATCGCCCCCTTGCTTGGTCCAAGTTTGCATACATTATTAAATACTTAGCAATCCCTTCCCCTAAATCCCTATTTTAAATTATAACTACATCTGAATCCCGGGCAACGTCAAAAATAAATAATAATTTTTTTTTTTTTATTTTGGAGAACACATCCCGGTAGCGCAACAACAATGTTTTTATTTTTCGATAATATTGATTTTGTATGTATATCTTTATAATTAATACATTTAATTCATATTTAAAATATATAATTACTTACCTGCATTTCTCAGTGACATTAAAAATTTATTGCAATCTTAAATGTATTTTAAATATCACAATCAAAGTCAATTTTTCTATGAATATATGTAAAATTTCATTTATAAATCTACTGAATAAAATTATTTTTTTGGTTTACTCCGTAACACCGCATACCATTTATAAATTCCGATATGTACTTGATATATATTTTTTAAAGTCAATATTTATCTATTTGTAAAATTTAATTCGCTTCTATCATATGATTGCTGGAGTTAGATGGGAATCAAGTACATATATAATTTATGTACATATGTTTGGACATAGATTCCCTTGGCAGAAATAAGGGAACCCATGTCACGTCAGATTACCCATAGAATAATCCAAAGGGATAATGTACGACATATTATTTATAATTGCCTTTATTTTTTTGTTGATATATATTACAAAAGGAGTGTTATTTTTATTGTAATTTTAATTGTGGACTTTCCGAACGAAAGGATAATACTTTATATTAATGGGATCTCAACGGGATCTGAAATAATTAATGAAAATGTGTTAGACTTTTGATATGGGCCATATTTACAGATGAGATGTTTGAGAAATTTTTGTTTCAATATAGTCCATGAGATAGGAATTATACTTCCGAGTTGTCTCCCGGTTTCAGATATTCAAGCACTGCCACTTATTTTGCGCCTCACTTCAATGTGTTGAAGGTATTTATGATTCTAGGTATCGATATTTGTGTGCATGAGTCAAGTTTCGTTATTAAATAGAATGCCATCTGCACAGGTCGGTTCTACCAATCTGAAGACGTGATATCTGAGTTGATCTCGTATACATTGCATCTCAAGATCAAAATTATTCTCATTATTCTTTACATATATCTTCTACACGATTTTATAATTTAAACATTTGGAAAAAAAAACAAGTAAAAGTAGATAAAATAGTAATATATAATTATCAAATTTAACGAAAAAGAAATAGGTTGCTACATCATAATTGGTTAAAACATAGGCAAATGAGAGTTCTGGTTTTGTATCCAGGTGGCAACTGTATTTTTTGGAAAGATATATCTATTTTAAGTAATATAATTAAATAAAAGTATATTTAGTTTTAAACCATATTAAATGTATAAACACTAATGTCAATTAGTTTCGGTTTGACCCAGCCTTCTTCAGGACAATATAGTATAGACCAGTGGTGGTGAACCTTTTTATATGCGCGTGCCAAAAATCCCTAAATAATTATATATCAACTGTCTGACGTGCCGAGCAGTTTTAAATATTTTTTAAATTTAAATAACTATAATTAGGAATTAAGTTATAATTAGTTTTTTTTTGCTTACAAACATAACACGAAGACTGTGTCATCATTTAACAATATGGTCCGATAAGATAGAATAGGTTCATTCGTCCTTCCAAACAATTTTTAATAGAAGAAAAAATGAAAAAAAATAGTTTTTCAAAATTTTATTTAAAAAGTTTAAAAAATTCACTTTACGTCATTAGTATTAATGAGATTTTTATTGCTGTATATTTGATGCCAAATTCTTAATGTCAGGTTCATTTTTCGTCACTTTTAGTAAATTGCACGCCCAACTGGATTCATTGGTCAATCTACTTCTTTTTTCATTTTATAAAATTCACTTCGAAAAATAATGACTCACAAAAACTTTCACCTCAAGGGCGCTTCTTCTTCCGCATTATTTTGAATTATATTCGATAAACGATCATTTTAAATTATTTACAATTTATTTCTCAAATTGACAAACTTTTGTTTCCAGATTGAACTTGATTGGAGTTCAATTAATTGGATTTTTATATGAGTTATCTATTTTCAAAAAAATCTGTTAATTGTTACGTGCCAACTAAATTGATGTACCTGCCATCTATGGCACACGTGCCCAAGGTTCACAGTCCCTGGTATAGACTAACCTAAGTACAGACATTCAAATTGAAGGTTAAGAGGAAAGAAAAACAGAGTATCAGCTTGGGAGTGGGAGGAAGGGTAAGTGTTACATGGGAACATCTTTAAAATCAGACTATTGTATAAGTTAATGTCTGTACTTAGGTTAGTCTATACTATATTGTCCTGAAGAAGGTTGGGTAGTTGACATTAGTATTTAAGTGGTTTAAAACTAAATATTATTTTATTTAATTATAATGTCAAGCCAGAAAGTATTTGCTTTTTTTGAAAATTAAAGTAATATATCGACACCTTAATCTTCTAAAATGTTCAGGAGCAACAAAAAACTGTTTAATTTTCTAATTAAACGGATTTCGAAAATTCCAAATCACGCTTTGGTAGATTGTTTATGCAGAAATAGGGTGGCGGAGAAATTTTATTGATATTTTGATTTATCTCGTACTAGTAGGGAATATTTGGAGTTAGCTGAATTTCTATACCAAAATTGTAAAATATTTTTGAGAGATAACTAATTTTTCATGGTAATGTAGTGCAACTATTATGATTTTCGCGGACGTTCTCTATTTCTGATGCTATCAACACTTGTGTCAGATAAACATTTAAGGTATTTTCAACAATCAATCTATGGTTTTTCAGAACGTAGTACTTTGAATTCACGTGATTGATGGGAATTTTTGGCTTTTAGTGTACCATAGAGCAATAAAAGAAGAAAATAATGGCATCAAAACGGTTTTTCGACTATGCAGATTAAGGTATCTATATCTAATTTGTTTTAATTGTAATGTATTAGCGATTTGTGTTCGGTGATCGCTGATTGCCCGGTGATTTTCAGTATTAACTTTAAAGTGGTTTATACAAAATATGTTATTTTTAAAACTTTAATAATCTTCTACAAAAACTTTACTCATTTTTATCATTTCGATACCCGAATTTACGTAAGAATCACGTTTTGTGTTGATTCATATTCTATTCTAGATAGAAACATTAATGTTTATTTTAAAATTAAAGTAAGTGCAAGTAGTGCATTTTTAAATCCTCCTTTCAGTGTTTTTTCCTTTTCACCCTTTTTTTGAAATAAGTTTATGATGTTAAAAGGGACACGGATAACAGCTTTTCCTTTTTACATCCAACGTGACTTTTCTCAAGGATATATCATTTAATTAAGGCTCAAATACGGATTCGCTTTATGGTGTTAGGACTACAACTGCCTTCGGGGATTCTCATGGTAAGCCGATGAGAAAAATCAACCAATCTTTGCCGCATTTCCAGGTAAAATTCTATTTGTAAAAGACGCCCTGGGAGAGATGTCGGATAATTCAATTCAGAGATGTAACTTCATTTCCCCTTATTTACCTAAAAAAAAACACACACGAAAAAGAAACGCTGGTTACGGTTGAGGGAAGTTTAAAAATAAAACATTTTATTTGTTTATAAATACGGCAATAAAATAATGTACGACATAATAAAGTGTGTCCAGCGGAAAATTTTCAAGTTTCAGTTTTAAATAATAAAAAAAAACTACAATGTTATTCTCATATTTTATTTATATAAAATGGAGTTTAACGATGCGGATTTTACGTTTTATAAACAATATCGTCTAAATACCGCCCTTTTCTCTCAAAACACTCTAGTAATCGGACTCTTAAATTTGTGAAGACGCGAGAGCAAAGCGTTGGTTCAATGGCAGCAACTTCACGGCGGATATTTTCTTGTATATTGTTCGAGGATTGTTACTGTAACCTCTCGACTTAAGGTATCCACACAAAAAATGTCACATGGTGTAAGGTCCGGTGACCGACGTGCCCAGGGTATGTCTCCGTACTTGCTGATTAATTTATTGGGAAAGATTTCCCTCAGTTTCTCCATTGAAACTCTAGCTGTATGTGGAGTAGCCCTCGTCTTGCAGAAATTGTGTTCTGTTGTTGAATCCGGGAAAAACCTACTGTTGCGGTACCAAAAACTTGTCGATCATTCGGCAATACACGTCAGCAGTGACTGTCTCTCGCTGGTTAAAAAAAAAGGGCCAATTTTACCTCGGGCAGAAGTTGCATACCACACTGTCGTTTTTGGACAATGCAAATGTTTTTGATGGCGTTTTCTTGAGTTGTCGGGGTACCAGTATCTCATGTTCTATTTATGAACATAGCCATCTATATGAAAATGTGCTTCATCAGTAAACACTATGTTTCCAAGCCTTCAAAACGTTCCAGCATTGTTCTCGCTAAGATTTCACGAAAAAATAGTCATTTTCGTTGAGAAACTGCACGATTAGCAGTTTGTATGGGGTGAAGTAGAAGATAGTTTATTTTTAAAAGTATCGTGCATTGTTTATTTTTTTATTCCAGCACAGGCTACAATCTTCTTATCGATTTACGCGGAATGCGCATAATTTCGCGTCGAACTTGAGCCATATGTTCTGGTGTCGCTGCTGAAGTTGATGGTCCCGGAGGAGTTTGGTTAACCATTGTCCCTTTTTGTCTGAACTTTTGAACCCAACACCAGATAAGTTGAGTGCTCAGTCCATCACTTACTCATCGAATGTAAAAGTGAGTACAAAAAGCGCGACGCGCATGAACCAATGAATCACCGCACTTAAAATATTGCTCAACCGCGAACGCGCGGTGCGCTCCCGACCAGTGACTCATTGCGATTGGCAAATCAGCAAATCACCCTCGTCAAACAATAGCCCTCCCACTTACCTCACCCAGATGATAAATTACAATTTATTCTTGAAATTTTTCCGCTGGACACCCTATACTTAATGAGTTAAACTAAATATATCGGAATTTTCTAGAAAAAAATATTTAAAAATTCAAACCACACATTGATTTTACCACTTTCAAAAAAGCTTGTAGTGGATACATATATAATCCAAATTTTTTAGACATCTTTTATTAAATTTGACCAAGTTATTAAATTATATAACGTTAAAAACGCTTGCAGTGGAGAACATGTGTTCGTTTATTATAAAAACGATAAAAAATAAGAGTTTATTACCACCAGCGGTAGCTGAGCATTTAAGGCATCTTATTTAAAATCAGATTTTCTCCTAGGTTCAAATTCTATCAGGCTTTGATTTTTTTTATGTGCGATATATTACGCCACAAATTCCATTACCGCGTTACTATACTACTTCACTCTTCTAACCAAAACACAAACGATTTGTATTGGACCTCTGTGGGCTCACAGTTTCGTGTACAGTTGATTAACTTTTGTTGAATTGTTAGGTTGGTAGGAAAGTAATTGCGGTTTATGAAATTCAAATTCAAATACATTTTTCTGAACTAATAATTTGTAATACAAATTAAATAATTGCCAGTTGAATTATTTTATTTTGACCTACAAACTTGAACAATAATGTGGGTTGTACATTACTATTATATAGACTTTAAAATAAAACACAAATCGATGGGAGTGATCTGAAAATAAAGATAAGTTGAGGCAGTCGGATATTTACATTTTGACAACAACAACCCATCGTTTACCCAGGACCGATGCATTAAATTCAAGGCTCCTATCTCGGTCCTACTCATTTGCCGCCTAGTTAGCATTTTTGATGCTACTAGGCAGCTTTTCGATAGCGCCCCGCATATTGACAGGGCGATACCGCACAGCTGCTAAAACAAGATTTGCCCTCATTGTCACCGGTTGACTCACTTTATTAGTAAATACATAAATAATATTTACAATACATAACATAAAGATTATATAAAATAATACAATTAACAAGGCCGGGGAGCAGAAGGGAAGTGAAGAGGCATTCTCTTCCGGGAAACGAGACGCCACAATCCTCCACGCACCACTGCCAGCAGATTTAACCCACAAGAACAGTATATCGTATGGGCAGAAGGTATAAAAAAACAACAAAATAATAATGATGAAGCTACTTACATTTTGACAGTAGTTATATATCCATTTTTGATAATATTTTTTTGATAGTAAATAAAATGATATTTGAATTATATTATTATTTTTGTCGATAAGACGGCGTATCTATGAGAAGTTAAACTATACCTGTTTTATGAACCAAAACTTAAATATTATTTGAATAAATCTAGTTTATTTCCAAATAATTACCAGATACAATGTTTCTGCATGATCAATAATCCGGGTATAATTTTTCAGGATCATGGAAATTATATCCGATTAATCCACAAAATCCACCAGAAATAAAATTCGAATAATTCATAATGTAAAAAATATTCTTCTTCGGTATACAGAATCACGATCCACCCGTAGAGAGAGCGAAAGCAGTGTAAACAAGATTCAACGATTCCGGAAATGACGGAAAAATGATTTAATTCTTAATGTTTCTTTATTTTATAATGCGATGCCTAATCTGCTACGGAGTGTTGGATATTCTACGGACGGGCGTAGGGAAATTTGAACTTACGGAAAGGTACATCCCTACGGTGCTTTAATTAAATAAGTAGATTCTCTTGTTTAATTTTTTAAACAAGGTTTTATTTAATCAAAGTAAATACTTTATTGAAATGACCTGCGTTCACGGATGAGGCTTTTGCGAGATTTTCGACTAGAGATAATTTCTGAGACACGGATTATACAAGCATTGAATTTTTTTGGAGACAACTCCCGGCTTTTGTAGTTTACCGCATATACTCTAATTTTCTGTATAACAAATGTAAGTTCATTAATCTATGATGGTTAGTTCGTCAGTTGGGTTAATTAGAATCATAATTTTAAAAAAAAACTTTATTTTAACCACTTTGATTAATTTAACGTCGACCGGTTTCAATATTAATATATTTTCATCAGGACGGACGGTAGCATACTAACAGTATGAGTCTTGATAAAGATACAGCAGTATTGAAATCAATTGATGTTACATTAATAAAAGTGATTCGTTGATACAAAAATTATATATTTTTTAAATTAATAATTGACAACACACTTAACACTGACTATACATTGTTGACAAATAAAAAAGTTACGCAAATTTTGACTCAATTCTCTTTAGATTTACAACACTTATTCTTCTAAATGATTCACTTTAGATTTACAACACTTATTCTTCTTAATGATTCACTTTAGATTTACAACACTTATTCTTCTTAATGATTCACTTTAGATTTACAACACTTATTCTTCTAAGTGATTCACTTTAGATTTACAACACTTCTCCTCTTCTTTCAAATAAGCAATCCACCCTTCAAGAGTGATTTGTGCCATTTATCAAGTTAAAACTCTAGTTTATAGAAAAAAGTACTATAATATTATAAAATAGGAAATACTACATTACAAGTCAATACCATTGTCGTTCAAAAAATTTGCTATTATGCCGATTAAATATGGTAAGTTAAGGGGAAGAAGATGACACAAGTTAACCGATAGTAGAAAATTACCACGAACGAGGTTACTGTAAAAAATACCTGTGATCCGCAATGGACAGGCAAAAAAAATATGGCTATACTCACATATTGGAGAATCTATTAAGTTCAATCTGAACTAATGTGAAGCTACCTGGCAATGCCCAATTATCATTCAGAGATATTTGATATTGTTCTTTTGGAGAACCAGGGGGTGCTGGGAATAGATATTTGAATCATTTTAAGCCGATTACCCTTATGATTATTTGGATTTATCCATTTTGCAGTCCAGATAGAATTCATACGTTTTTTACCATATTTAGTATATCATACATCGGGATATGGAATTGATGGGAGGAAAACTCTGGAAATAGTGGCCTCCTTGGCCAGTTTATCAGCATATATTTACAAAACTTCACTACATTATTTTATTGTCTCTATTTATTTTTTATACATCTCTGTCGAATCTTACTATTTATTTTTAATTTTAATTAAATAACACCGCAACAACACGGAAAAACTGTCTACTTTAGCACAGATGGTAATCTAGTAAAGTATCCAGAACAATGCATTATATGTCAGAGGTGGATACCTACTACATCAGTAAAATAAAAAGTGTATTATATTATTGTATGTTCACTTGTGATATGCCAATAAAAAATTATGTCAAACAAATGTAAAATAAATATATTATCTAGAAAGTTGACGCTATAAACATCAAAAATAATTTTAATCTCTCTAGTAATAATTAATGTAACGCTTCTGTTTGCCTAACGTTTCAGAATAAATAGTTTTAAAATAATACAGATACCATTATTATATCTGGTGGACCTTGCCATAACTCACATACTTGTAAAGGATACATTTCCCGTGCATTTCCACGTAATAAATTAAATTTTCCCTTTATTTTCATTAAGCCCTTAATAAAAGATAATTTATAATATGCTTCCAAAAGACCTGATCATAATGTGGTTAACTCATCAAATTATCTTATGTTGAATATCACAACCCAGCAGTAACATCGAACAACAGTCCCAGAGGGGCGGAGGGGATCACGGGGGGTAATTTCGCAAGATTTATGGTATCAAAGTACTATCTGGGGTATTGCACGCTTGTTATTTCAAGTCGATAGCTATCGGGTGGACTCTGTGTAACAAATCTGTCAGTTAGGGTACTGTAAAAGATTAAGGTAACACCTGCCATCTAAATTATATAATTTTTTAACATACAAAATGTTTATTCAGAGGGAACCCCAGGAAAAATTGCCACGAAAACCACTTAGGAAAAAGCAAGTCAGAATTTCTATCACTTTTAAATTGCATTTTTCGTTCACTTTTTATAATATCTGTTAGGTATATGTGTACAATCGATTCATACGCATTTGTGCTTAATGTATGACTTTCTGTAGTGTCATTTGTGACTGTCAAGTGCTTGCTCAAACTGTCAGGTCTGTGAGACGCGAGCAGGGCAAAAACGAACGTGTTTTTTTAATATTTATACATTAAAATTACTTTAATGTTTTCTCCTTTATATTATATATTCGATAACAGTACGTAAATATATATTCAATTTGAAATGAAGTGTACAATGTCTTTATTACAAAACATACATGACGTCTGTCATTTTTTCTTATCTATACTGTTTATGGTAAACTATAGAATTAAGCACTTTACGCAATGTACGACGATTTTTGTTTATGTTTCGACCTAAAATTTGTCAAAATTAAATATGAGAGAAAACCATTCATCCGATTCCAAATAGCACTTTTGTGTTTACTATTGTCTATCCGTGAACAAAGGTGGAATAATTTTAATTACATCGGTATTGTATTTGTGTGTGGTTTGTTTTGGGCAATAACCATTTGTTTATTTGCTAGATCATTTAAATGTCATAAAACTATATATATATATATATGGATTAGAGAGAATCGGCACTGTGAAGTAGGAATGGTGGTTGTACAAGTATAGATAGTTGAACGAATGCGTGTGTGTTAACGAATGACGGGTTAATGGTATGTGTCGATGTATTATAGATGAATACAGATAAGTATTATAATGATTTTGAAAGTTATGTTTTAAATCAGATGATGTGATTAATCTGAGAGTAGTAGATGCTATGCGGCAGGCTACAGGTTATGAGAAATAAACCATTTTCTGTCAGCACTGAGTTTATTGTATTCATAGAGTGTACAAAAGCAGAAATTACTGGGCGAATTGTTATCGGAGGCGATTTTTGAAGCTGTTGACGGAAAGGTGGCGATGAGAAGAGTGGTGCTCACGAGACGCCTTTCCCGACCACCGCTGGCCGCTATAGTATTGATACATAGCGTCGGAACTGAGTGTCTTTACGACTGATAGGAGCTTCGTTTAATGCACCGGTACCTGCATTGCTGGTGTAAATTTTTCCGGGCGGTGATAATGAGAGTAACGGCGTTAGACCTTCACATACACAAAATAAGTATATAATTTAAATTAGTGATTGCAAGTATTTTCAGATATTTATTTCTGTAACTAGTTAATTTATTAAATTATCTTACTATCGCGGTAGGTAAAGATGATATTATAAAACGACACCTTTTGCCCTTACATTTTGCAAAATGCATTTTCTTACCGCTCGTCAATTGGTGAAACTTTTAACAGAACAGTTGGAAAGTTACCTTTACTTTTCCAGGTTTCTCGCAGATGTTTACCTTTCCCATTGCCTCTGTAGGAATTGTGGATGTAGAATATTATTGACTGCGATTATATCAGAAGGTTTTGTGGATGGTGAGATCATACCCATGTCAGAAAAACCACATCCCTAACACAATCATAATTTATTTTCTTTTCCAGGTATACCTAATTTCGGGTCTACAACGTAACGATGTATGATGTAATTTATTTAGTTAGAGATAGTAACGACAGAGTGCAGAAGATAGTGATGAGTGAAATATGTAAATCTAACTAAAGAAAGTCGACGATGTTCGGTCGTCGTAGCGTGCGGCAGATAGGAAGATATATCGTCAGCGAGCGTCCGTGGAAACATTGCCTTTAAATGTTTGAAGGATAATGACAATATCTATGTATCAATGAGACAAAAAACTGATTGTATATCAAAGAGCAAGATATAAATCACGTAAAGAAAGTCCATAAGTGCCACACACTATAAATATAAAAATGACATTGTTGTGAACTCTGTTCCATTAAAAGCTTCGGCCATGTATGTTCCCGTTATATTTCAAGAATTCATTCGTAGAATCAAAAATTTCGTAGGTTTCCCGATAAAAGAGTAAGTGGGCCTTTTTTACAATGAGGATAAAAATAATAAGCACGGCTCTTTGTTAACCAGAACCGCACTATATTATATCGGTAGCGAGGATATATTTGTGTGAATTTCGTAACAAAGAAATTTTACAGCTCAGCGCCCAAGTTTCTGCTTATTTCATAGTTTTTTCTGAGATGCTTTGTGTTATATATTTTTTTGCTATTTGCTGTTCATGGGTTGTCATTTTTATTATTATATATTTTAACAGATGTTACATTTGATATAAGTTTTTTTTTTGCAACTGCCTCTTGAGAACTCGGCATTTTAATATAAATCTCAATTTTTTGCGACTAGAAGTTCACAAGGATTAATATATTATCCCATTTTTGTAATCTGTTTTCGTAGAAACAGACGAACGTTATTTATGAAAGGAATGTTTTCGTACGAAATATTTTGTGGATCATCGTTGTCTTTGAATAAAGTGTGTGCTTGAGAGATTTTTTCTGTATTAGAATTTGTAATTATTATTAAGCTCGAATAGTCTGAAAAGGTCGTATGCTAGATACAAATTATTATATATTATGAAGAATGAAGGTATGTAAATTCACAGCTACAATTAATATTTAAAAAAATTATAATAAGAGGCGCGTTTTTTGATAAAGCACCATTGCCGGATATTGCGGTTGCGACGTTACGCATGTACAATGGTTTCCTTTATCTGTTGACTCAACATATGCAACTTTAGAGACATTCACATAGTGTGGCCATTTTATAGTGAGCAGTTGAAATGTTCAAGACAATAGATCAGCCCGCCAACTGTGAGACACGGTCCGTGATTCTTGTCTAGAATGCACGAAACATGAAACCAGGTGACGTTCATTGCCAGGTGTGTTCTGTTTTGTCCTGGTTTGGCGCCAAATTCAAATTTTTTCTTCATCTGAAGCGGTTTCTTGGTGGCAAGCGTTTTGAAGACGATGAAGAAGGGCAATCCTTACCGTAAAATTGTTATGGAGTTTAGCAAATATTAAAAATTATAATATAAGTATATGTGTGTAATAAAGTTTAAAAAAAAACAGAGACGTCCTTCATATAGATCAACGTTATCAGAAATTACTTATGCCTAGGTTAGTATAGCTTTCTTACTGGGGTCTCTCATTCGTTTGTCAAGGATTGTGAGTTACACAGCTATTTCAAGTAAAGAAGTATTCACAGAAAAAAATTATAATAACGACATCATTAGTTTTTATTAGCAATATAATGTGAATTTAGTTCGATCCTGGTTACACTTATTTGTTGTGACTAGTCTCTTAGGATAACAATCGTGAATTAATCCTTTCCATAATGATAGTGCAGCCTAGGGTTGGCTTTAGCCAACTTTAGTAAATTCTTCCATTCCAATATGCTCTGTGCCTTGTCTGTCCAGTCGTCTATTTTACGAACATCCTGTATGGATTCCATACAGCCAACAGAGTTGCGGTCTCTCGATATTTCGTTTCAAGAGTGTATATTGTCTCCAGACCTTTTTAACATATATGGAGAATACATTCTGAGAAATGCACTCGAAAACTGGAATGGTGAACTAAATATTAGAGGCAGAAAGATTTTCAATCTCAGGTAAGTGGACGATACAACTTTGATCGCTTCATCAGAATAATAATTAGCTACAGTACACTGTCACATTGAAGACGAAAATAAAAAGTTGAGGGTTAAGAAAAAAACAAAGCTACTGATCATCGATGGACATAATCAACTTTCATAAAAATATGGAAAAATCGCAAATTTCAGGTCAGGTCAGGCTTGTATAATCTCTGGTGCATTCCATATTGTGTGGAATTATGAATTCTAAAATCAAGGCAGAGAAGATGGTTTGATGTCTTTGAGATGTGGTGCTGGAGACACATGTTGCGTATACTGTGGACGGTGTGACCCACGAATGTTTCCATTCTGCAGGAATTAAACATCAAAGACTGACTTTCAACCATTTTCCTGAGATGAATCCTTCAATTTTTTAGGTATCTTGAAGATACTTGTTGTGGTGGGATATGTCAAAAAACGAATAGGAAGATCCCCCATTTGTTGGACCGACCAAGTAGAAAATACAACAGGCACTTCAATGGTGATAGCCTTAAGATCTGCAGGATGCTGAAGTAAGTAAAAGAGTATAGTTAAGAGAGCAACAGTTTATGGAGATTGCGGTCCTCAGTCATGAAGGACAGACGTGGATGGATCTGGTTCATAAAATGGAGAAGAATTTCCACCAAAGCCAGATGCCTGGTCCATCGTAGTTATTAAAAATTAATCGTAGTTTGGTAACCTTATAAGTAGAGGGGCAAGGCTTGGAAAAGGGTGGGGAGGTGTCGGTCATTAATTATAAAATGGACACTAGAGGTGAAGGGTTAGGGAATGTGATGTAATTAATTAGTGTTTTCTACGAATTTAAATTCTTTTATATTTCGACAGTTTCTAAATCGTTAAATATTAATCCTTTATAAGGTACCGAGTGGACGAAATTTTAGTTTGTAACTATCAAAAGAGTGATTTGTTTCAATTACATGATTAAATAATTCCAAAAAGTTGTTATTTTTGTCAATTAATTGTATAAATTCGTTTTCATCTATTTGTCAAATATTAAAGAAATGGAAATTAAATGTATTAATTAGAAAGATATACATATAAAATCAGTTTTATCGAAAAATATTGTTGTTGCTACCGAGATTCGAACCCGGATTTCTTCAATCCGGGGAACATGTATTATCCGATTATGCTATATTAACACAATAGATTGACGATACATTTTCGAACCTATATGTTACAGTTTTCAAATGAATACATCTATCCTTCCATTATTTGAAAGCCGGTAGCAACGACAATATTTTTCGATAAAGTTGATTTTATTTGTATATCTTTCTAATTAATACATTTAATTTGTATTAAAAAGATCACAGACCTATGTACTGAATAATTATAACTTCACAATAAGAATATGTTCTCCTTAATAATTAAAGAAGTGATTATATATCACACACTTAATTAAATATTTAAAATGTACATAAATAGGAATTGCATGAATGATACATAAAAAACACAAATTAGATTTTCATAAAGTTTATCACTGGAGAGTTTGACTAACGTGAACATAGAATAGTTAAAATATAAAAAATTAAATCCGTTATCCACCTAAATAATTAAAACTTTTTGACACAACGGCCGTTATACATAAAAATGTCCATTAAAATACTGTGATAACAGGCGCGAAACACGGTGGCTTAATGAATGTCAAATATTTAGCGACCGCACATTTCAAAAATATAAATTATATAGGTTTTTTTTTTTAATTTGTGGTACAAAAATTATTTTAAACCCGGTGCAAGTATAATTAAAATATGCCAGGAATTTTTTACATGGCGTAACATATTCATGGGTGTTCAATCATAAATATAAGCTTCACTGACATATTTATAAATAATCAACACAATAAATCAAACACGATTTTTTTGGTTCCATATTTAATTTTTCCAAATAATTAGACGATCGTTTTGGCTGTCTACGCCAGGGGTCGGCAGAAGCGGCTCGCAAGCCACATGCGGCTCTTATCATGGACGTTTGCGGCTCTTCAGACATAAACTCCAATTTCACCTCATCTTAAGCAGCCTAATGAGATAATAATACTCTCTACTACGCTTTAGCCCAGTCGCACGTGACCACACTCGCGTTGGTCAATATGAGCCGTATGCGAGTTTTAGCATTTGAAACCCATAGTGTAGTACCGGACCCCGCATTTGCTCTCGCGTTTACTATCATGTGCTTGTCTACTGGTGTGACACTTGTAGCTGAGACATAGTTTTGAAACATGTGTGAATACTTATCACATTGTTTTGCAATTTTTTACAAATCACGGTAAATACTTTTTTTAAATTTACACATATTACTTTAGATTTCAGAATAAATATTTCTGTAATATTTTAGCATAAGAACGTTCATAAAAAGTTCTTATAGACACATTTCTTATAATAGACCCGAAATCATCTTCCACACCTACCGTATTAATTTTGATTTTTTCAGATTGTAGTTTATTCAAATTTATACGACTCAAGCCGTGGATAAAATGTCTTTGGCTATATCTAAAAAGAAGAAAAAATTGGTGAGGAAAATCGTGACTTTAATAAAGAATGGACCGAGTCATATGCGTTCATTCAAAATATGGATGGTCTTCCGACTTGTATCATCTGTCACGAAAATATCGCAAATAATAAGAAATCAAACTTAGAGAGACATTTCTTAACAAAACATAGTACATTCGCGAACAAATATCCGACAGGTGACGCACGGAAGAGAGCTGTTTCAGATCTTCAGCGTCAAATCAGAAGTCGAGTTCCGTATTTGATAACTAGACACATAGTGCAAATATCATCAATAATGCTAGCTTTGCGGTCTCTTTAGAAATCTCTAAATGAGGAAAATCATTCACAGAAGGTGATTACATTAAAAAGTGTATGTGAAAGTATTCGAAGAGCTTTTTTATGAGTTTAAAAATAAAGAAGCGATCACGAAAATAATCAAAAAATTGCCTTTATTTGCAAAGACAGTGCAAGACAGAATTACCAAAATGTCTTCGAATGTAACAGCGCAGCAAATTGAAGGTGTTAAGCTGGCTAACAATAAGTACACAAAAAATTAATTGATATATTTATTTTGTATACACATCAGTAATTTGAAAGATCAGACTTTTAAAAATATAATATATATAAAAGCACGACAATTAAATTAGGAATACGATATTATTTGAGTAGCAGAAGTAACTATCGCGCAGTCGAAACTTTGAATAACGATATTTTGAAATTGGAACTGTTCTTTGGTAACTGCACCCCTCCAAATCAACCGTAACTGGTGTTCACCTCAATAAATGTAAAAGTAATGGACAATTTATTCGAGAAAGTAATAACAAATAGCTCGATATAATGGCAAAACTTTCGACCAAACCTTGACATTCTCTTCAGGCAAAAATGACCAAGTTTGATACAGCACATGTTAAAGTCGTCGCTATCCTACAATTTAAATAGTACGCCTATCACGATGAAAGGTGCTTATATGCTAGTAATAACTTTTTATTTAATGAAGCTATGATAATAATTAGTGATGACACGCTAACTAGTCAGGATTCTTGGGTTATTAAACCTCTCTGAAGCTTTACATGGAAAATAGGAGCATTAAAAAAAATACTTTATTTGATATTTTAGTAATTGCAAAATTAACTTTGTGGTTTATTATGTTCATTAATTTATAAATTATTTAAGTTTGTTTTTAATTAGCCACTTAATGAGTAATTTTAAACATTTAAATCATGTTTAAAAATTACTGATCAAGTGGTTAATTATAAATAAAGTTAAATAATCTATAAAATAAATTTATTTGATGTCAGTATTGACGCATAGTGACCTTGATCAGATGAGACATGGCTCGTAATGCTCCTCTACGAGTCATGGTTCTGGATAGTCCTTACATCTATCTTTAGGGTCTTTTCAGCCAGATACAACGCATCTATCCATAGTTTCATGATTTTTTTAAAAAATAAATATACGTACATGAAATACGTGTCACATCAATATTCTTACTATTTTCAAACTTAGCTGAATGCTTGTGTTATAAAAATACGACTAACACGCTGGCCTGGATCACAAGGCGAGTGTCATAACCATAGGACACACAGATAATTAACACAGGTAATTAATTAATATAATTTTTAAAAATCAATCAACCAAGATTGGCTACCAAGTTGTTGAATGCTGATTTATCCTATACAAGATGTAAATGATAAAAAAAAGCATTTTAGTTGTTTTACTGTAAAATACTGAACTTTCATTTCTAAAAACTATTTCATGTTTCATAAGTAACAGATACGTATCGTAGATTTGCATTTACGAAATATATAAATGAGAAACGTAATTCAGTTATGCATGAGAACGTACATATTAATATAAAATTTAAAGCGCCTGAATGCATACATATTACGAGACTGGACGTCCTCTAGGTTATCTACGTATGATGGTAATGATGATGATGAATAAGATGATGATAACGGCAATGACGACGACATAAATATTTCATTGATAAGTACGATGTCAAGTAATAGTTACTATATTGTATAACGGCGTGTAATATTGCTTTGACAGCCGTTTATTTTCCGAAAAAAAGTGTGCGGATAAAATAAAAGATATTAATTGACCTTCAAATTCAATTTGCGGAAAAGCCTCGAATTTACGACCTCACCGCCTGACACTTCTCCGTGCCGCCGGCCGCCCCAAGCCCTAAAGTGTCCCCTGGCACCGAGAAAAACTCTGATAATAAAAGAGTTAGCGGCAAATTTATCATTCCGCGCAATTCCCGCGAAAATGAGATGCAATAAAAGATTTTGTCAGGCGCCATTTTGAATAAAGTGCCACACAGCGGTGCCATCTGTATTCAAGCGGCAGAACTAAGATCTATCCAGAATCAGGAAGTAGTTCAGGGTCAGTAGCGCTAACCATAAGCTTGTTTTTCAGTCGGATAGTTATAAAACATTTTTATCGAGGTGTCGATTTTAGTCGGATTTCTATCACGGACAAATTTCATTGATTTCAATATTTCAGAATACGCGGGTCTTCCAAATATTTATTGTAATTTCTAAATTAAATTTACATACTCAGTTTGTTTGCATACGGAGGTTGGGAATTGGGACGTTGGACGTATTGAAGGAATTTGGTTCAAGAACAAGACAGGGGGAGCTCAATGACTAACCAAATACCAGAAAGAACACGACCTACCTGCAGTAATACTCCATTATGTGGATTTTTCTTTTGCTGTGGCCATAGGTCTCCTGGCTTCAGTAACACACACTTCGTTGATACGCGTAATGTACTACCCGGCGACCATACATCGGCGATCCATGGATCTGTCATAAAGTTCGAACACAGTTATGTTGCTCAATCACGCAGACGCCTCCAATATATAATTCCCAATATTGTTACTTATCTTTTGATAAAGTACCTAAAATATGTGTTACCCCAATTCAGATATTTAGACTTTAATAAATTTTATGATGAATTTAAAATATAAATATACTGGTTTGATTTTTTTTTAAAATGCAAACCTCAAAAGCGTTGAAAAAATAGCGAATGTTTATAAAATATATATGTATTTTTCAAATATATTTATTACGTCTAATAATATTTCTCACTTAATTTTTAATCTATTAATGTACAATTTTTGTCTTCGGAGTATGTTATATAATTTTAATTATTTCATCTACAGTATGATAACCAAGAATATAATATACTTTCGTTTGTGGCAATTGAGTAGTTCTAGTTTTACTGTTTTAATATTAATTAATAATGAAAGTCTTTAAAGATAAACGTATAAGAAAAAAATATTGTAGAATGCAAAACTGTTTAATTTACGACGCTAATCATCGTACATCTCAAAAAATGGGGAGGGGTTTACATTACTCGAGTCTAAAACACTTATAGTATTACACAACGTTTTGTTTATATAATGTATAATATTTTGAATCAGTGCTATAAACACAAATGATAGATATCTCATAGAGACGAAGCTATTTATTATTAATGGAAAAATATGTAAATATGGGTACTTAAAGGGCTTACGAATTAGCTTCGTCTCTATAAGATATCCATTATTTGTTTTATAATAGTGCCTTTGTAGGTGAAAATTCAGTAATTGTGTGCTCTTGTACATATTCAAATATTGCAACAAATGTTTAAATTGTATTCATCACAAGTGCAACGCTTCAGTACTTGTTATTCATCGGTTCCATTATGACGGGTGAAGATCAGTCTTCCACTATGCAATCTTCTGCTGCATACATCCAGGGCCGCGCTGACTACAAGGGTGTGGTCAAGGGTAAGGGCACGACGGCACCAAGGACGTTATAAAATGTCCTAAAGATCTCCTATTAAAACTCCGTATTGGTCACGCAAGTGCTATATAAAGTGAAGAGGCCATAAAAGCCCGACTTTGATCTCTGAGAGTCAACATACGTACATGCATACTGGATGCGCCATTCTAATCGGTGCGTAAAACATAGACCGATAATTTCTAAACTTCTACACGCTAAACTGTTATTACGAGATGAATTGTCTAGATAAATCAAATGGACACAGGCAATTACTTTTGAAAATCCTTTTATATTTTGATCATCATAAGTTTCAAAATGTTAGGAGAGTGTATGGGTGTGATAATTTAAAACATATCACCATGTGCCCTAAGCGACGTTGCTGCCTTGGACCCACTGCAGTTAACTACAGATGAATATACAATTATTACACATATATATATTTGCACGACGAGATTCATTAGCTACTCTTTCCGGAGTTTTCCCCCATCAATTCCATATCCCGATGTATGACAAACTTAATATGGTAAAAAAACGTACGAATTCTGTCTGGACTGCACAATGGATGGATCCAAATAATCACAAGGGTAATCGGTTTAAAATAATTCAAGGATCTATTCCCCGCACCCATTGGTTCTCCAACAGGAAGATCTCCAAAAGAACAATATCAAATATCTCTAGAATGAGAATTTGGCATTGCCAGGTAGTCTCACATTTGTTCAGATTGAACATAATAGATTCCCCAATGTGTGAGTGTGGTGCCGAGGATGAAACCCTTGACCATATCTTTTTTACCTGGCAATTGCAGATCACATTTTTTTTACAGTAATCTTGTCAATGGTAATTTTCATGTCACACTTGTGTCATCTTCTATCCCTTAACTCGCCAAATTTGAACGACATTGGTATTAACTTGTAATATAATATTCGCTGTTCTATAATATTGTTGTACTTTTTTATGTATGAAATAATGTTTTAACTTGATGGCACAAGTCACTCTTGAATGGTGGATTGCCTGTTTAAAAGAAGAAGAAGAAGATATTCATTAGGCTTTGGGTGATCATGCTCACAAGGTTGAGAAGTGTTAAAGAAAAAATGATTCGAGCGTTCCAGTTGTAATTAGTTATCTAGTAGGGTTAATTATTGTATATGGATAATGTAAAATGCTGACGCTAGGCACCAGCCCCCACATCACTATACTATATTTTAAGTCTAGAATCTAGAAAACTGTAAACACAAGTTAAATGAAATGAAAATTTAAAGTAACTATTTGCACTGGTCTAATTTAAAGTAAATATAAATACACGGCGGGTATTGGACAATTGTAAGGCTTATGGCGGGTCTGATGAAGTTTATCTAAGCCCTAGGAGTGTCGTCGAAGGAAATAGAAGCCGGCTGCTGGTGTGAGCTGTTGTCATGCACTATTTTTTTGTATGTTGGTAGATGGCGATATATTTTTATTTAATTAATTAAGAGATTTTAACAGCGTAATAAATATAATAGAACCAACATACGATACTAATTTTAAAAATCAACAGAATATTCAGGCACATAATATACTAGTTTAAGAAGAAACAAAAAAAGGTGGAAGAAACGGCGGGGAGGTTGAAACTATTGTTGTTGTTAAGGAAGAGCAAGATATGTTTGTAAGTAGAATGATTGGTTGAAATTTAAAATGTTGTGGTTCATAAAAAATCTCATTAAACGTAGTTAGGTTAATATTAAAAAAAACTATTTCTGTTAACTTCTCATTATGGTATTTGTATGAACGGTGAATAAATGAGTTTTGTATGTAAGATGTTCTACTTCTAAGAATGTGGATGAATAAGGACTACCGGGTCGATTTAGATGGTATATGGAGAGATATAAATTCTAATTGGCTGGGACAGTCAATATGGTCCTGCAGTAGTTTAAAGATAAGTATTTGTTTAGCACGTGTTCTTTGATATTCTAGGGTTTTCATATTGTGGAAGTTTACTGCATCTAAATAGGAGTTGAATGATAAATTAGATCTAACAATAAGATTTTGTATTCGTTCTAATATAGCAATGTATGTAATCAGCCATGGGTTCCAGATTTGAGATGCGTACTCTAAGTGACTGCGAACGAATATGAAATACAGTATTTTGAAATAATATAGAGCAAGTGTTTGCAGGTTCAAAGTATATAGGCTTATAGAATTTTAGCATTATATAGACCTTGGAGGTAATATGGTGAATATGATTCTTGAAAATAAGTTAACTATCGAGAATTATTCCTAGGTCTTAACATCGCGTTTATTTTCTAGCTGAGTGGTGTCTATTGTGTAAGTAAAATTAATGTTAAATACAAATTAAATGCATAATAAATGTAAAATAAATATGGAAAAGGGCCAGATAATATCGCTCCCTATGTTAATATATAGGTGGCTGGACGGAATGAAATTGAGCGTTCATAATAAGGTCAATATACAATACATATATGTTACACTTTTCAAATGAATACATCTATCGTTCCGTTATTTGAAAACCATCTACTTTGTTTTTACGGAATCTCAAATACCGATAGGAGACGCCAGAATTAACAATTCATTTTTATTGAATTTTGGACGCATTGATACAACTTATAATGCACGTTCCCCGGATTGGAAGAGATCTAGGTTTACATTTAATTAGTATTTAAAATATCACATTTCTATGTTCTGAATAATTAAAACTTCACAATGAGAATGTGTTCTCCTCAATAAAATGAATGTTGTTGAATTTTCTTGAGAATGTTATTTGATTTTTGATTGTTTTTTCACCTTTCTGTGGGCTGCAACGTGAGTGATATCATCTTGGATTTTATATTAGTCATTTAGTGAGCTCACATTACCAAAGATCTTCATGTGCGTCCACCATAAGTAGGGCTTGCTATTAGTACTATGAATTATAGAAATATATAATTTCATTATTTATATCATCGTATGCATAAGCCAGGCTTTTCCAGTATGATCCATTATTATAACTAAACCATTTTGCAGGGTGCTTTGATATAGAGCGGTCTCGATACTGGAGTATATTTCATTCAGGTCGGCGGCCGGCCTCGGTTAACGGCAGTGGAGACTTAATGAAAGCCCATCCATAATGAATAAAGCGCACGTGCAAACCACAGAACCAAAACCTGTTTCTCTGTTATCTGTGGCTTAAATATTAAAACAAAAAGAATTTTACAAGGCTGACCCAATTTTAACTAAAATGGCACGTAGAAATTTCTTTATTTACTAATTAAGAAATATTTCGGGTTTGGAACCTGTCGGTGACTATATTTTATTGATTGATTGATTTCTTTTCTGTGTGTCTTTCTAGGTGATTAATATAATTTGTTTCAATTATACATTTTCAGGGATTTTGAGTCGATGAATCGCGAATTATGTATTCTAGCAATTGGTACTCTAAAACTTTAAAATTTCAAATACTCAGGTCTGGTGAAGAAATCAAATGATACAATAATGATGATACTAATACAACCTGGTCGTTTGTTGCATTAAAACTCATCAGTGCCAGAACCAATAGTTTGCATATTACATTTAATATACAAATAAAATCGAAATTATTCCTATCCAGGGAAATGCATTAACCGATTATGCTACGCCTATACAGTGAGTTGACGACAAATTTTGGAACTCATATATTGCACTTTCATATTGATATATTTGTCGTTCCATTATTTGAAAGCCATCTTCTTACTTCTATTCTTCATACTTCATATGTGTTCTGTAAAATTGCAACTTCACAATAAGAATGTATTATCTTTAAATATATATTGTTGCCGACTTGGTCTTGCATTGCGTCATTTCTAAGAAAATGTTAATGTCCTTTGCATGGGTCAGTCGCGGTGGATACTCATATTACGAACAAAAAAAACTGTATTTTTTACTTATAAGATTGATTCGAAAAATGAACTTTATTTTATGGAATAAATAATAAGCATGTAGAGTTACATTTGAATAATCAGAAATGTTTGTGTATTTTTATGGTGCAATAAATGATCGTGAACCCAAGTATGTCCCTACGGACACACTTGACAGTAATCGTATCAAAATAAATAATATGATTTTAAAGAAATTTTTTTATTTTTGTTTTTTTTTTATATTTAAAATTCAATAAATTGCTTACTTTTAGGGATATGTATAACATGGAATGAAGGGGATTGTCAGTAAATAGTATATTAGACATAATTGAAATAGAGAATAGTGATGAAATTACTGAGTGTGACATATATATCAACACCAGATCCTGTCTTTAACCGATGAAGTTCGGGTAACTTCATCACCAGAATTTCTTCGGTTAAAAAATGGCAATATAGACAATTTTAATTATAGACAATTATCAGTGGATGCTGTAATGAAACGTACAAGAAAAGTGGATCAAAATAATATTGATTTATATAGACTAACTATAGATTAGTTTAGATACATTATTCAGAAGATATTTTATCGCAACCGAAATTCGACTATTTGGTTAGAAAAGATAAAAGAAATTGGGTCAAATGTGAAATGGAGTCATTTTTGCTAACGTTCTCTGAACCGAATTATAATTAGTTCAAAAATAAATCTGCAAACTCAGCTGTTCGAATTATTTTTCGATGATACTATCATAGATTTGGTTGTTGAGGAGTCTTATAGATACATACTTTAATCCAAAAATAAATCAACCTCAAACATCACTTCAGAAGAAATGAGATGTTTTGTTAGAATTTTGATTTTGACTGTCTATAATGTGGTTCCAAGTAATATGTTACTTTGGATACAATAAATTGACTTATCTGTCAAGCAATGCGTTGACACCGATTTGATGAGACATTACTACGTTGATAATATAACAAATAAAACGGAAGATAATTTATGAAAAGTTAGACCACATAAAAAATTGATAAAAAAATTTATACCAGAAAGAAATTTGTCATTTGATAATATAATATTATGGAAGACATTCTTGTAAGCAATTTATTCGAGGAAAACCGATTAGATTTGGGTATAAAGCATGATGCCTCTGTACTGATAGTGGATATGTTATA
This sequence comes from Eubasilissa splendida, assembly GCA_031772225.1. Taxonomy (NCBI): domain Eukaryota; kingdom Metazoa; phylum Arthropoda; class Insecta; order Trichoptera; family Phryganeidae; genus Eubasilissa; species Eubasilissa splendida. Next base: position 11,500,155 of record CM062862.1, on the reverse strand, counting down.
ACTTTCGATATATATCAATGCAAATGCTCATTTGAATATTTAGTTTATGACAAACAATCCAATTATTTCGTTTTGTGAAATGAAAAAAAAACATTATTATATCACCGGTGTTTATTGGACATATATTTTTTTTGAAATTAAGTATGTTTTATTGGAACATGGTGTACACACGTATAATCCTAATTGTAACATTTTAATATGTGTAATTTTAAAACTATTGATATGCGAAGAAATATCTTAAACATTATCTAATCCTTCAGATTTAATTCAGTTATTCAATATGTTCTAATTTGTAAAATTATTTAAATATGTAAATAAAATAAAACAAATTGAGAATATGATATAAAATCTCTCATGATGTCAAATCAAATCGTTTCTCTCTCTCTTTCTTTCTCGACAGCATCATGGTCCACTAACTGCTTGTAAACGTGCAATAAAGCGCTTAACCATTTTATTGGAGATCGACCTCTCGCCCTCCGTCCTTGTACGTTCAATTGATTATATTACACAATGAAACTATTTATGATCCGAACCCTCGTCATCTCTGCTTATAACTTAAAAATCCGAAACACACTGAGCCAGCAATGTGGCTGACGGGCGTGCTGGTTTCAGCAGGCCATGCATCATTCACGGGCTTGGCGCCACGTGCTTAGCAGGAAATAAACTAGACACACCCTGTGAAACTAAGCCAGATGAAAACGGAAGTCAAACATGAAAAATGATGCCATCTTGTTGTTAAATAATGGCGGGAAATGTGGAAGTTTGGCGGTGCTGTGTCTGCTCGGAGATACGTACGAAACAACAGAACGAATAGCAAGTCACAGTGGTAGATTATAATTTGACATGAATTGTGCATATTTTTCTAAATAACATTTTACTTATGCATTAAATAACATTTATCATTATTGTCATCTGTTTCATTCCCTTATTTCACTAAACTAATAAAATCAAGAGCCTAAAGTCATAAGACCTATGGGGATGAAAAATGAAAAACGAATTACGGTTGACGGGAAGAATTGTAATTATAGATTGATGTTTGTGTAAGTGCGAATTATAAGAATTCGTCAATGAATGATGAAATGAATGAATGATTGAAATGTGAAGTATGTGAATAGCTTGTTGGTGTAGTGGTTAAGACGCTGGCCTAGTAATCTAGTGGTCGGTGGTTCGCGCCTCGTTCCAGGACTCCAGTCATATGGTTAATGCACTCGCCTAGTGATCCAGTGGTCGGGGGTTCGAGCCTCATTCTAGCAAGTTAGTCCTATTTTCATAGCACAAGTGTTTAGCTTAGTTTGAAAATAGTAATAATATTGATGTGACGTGTATTCCGTGTACGTATCTCTATTTAAAAAAAAACTAAAAAAATAATAATATGTGAGTAAGTGCTGATGCCATAATATTCATTCATCACTCACTTGTCCGATTGATAATCGCGGAATGTATTGTGACTAAGGCAGGTTAGAAAACGAAAAACTACTTACGATTGCCACTTAGTATATTATCAGGCACAGATTATAAATATCGAGTAGTAAAGCTGTACAGTAAAAGATTCGATCAAAACCATTCATGTGGTAGTTCATCAACAGCAGTTCAGAGCAATCTCGGCTAGAGACTAGTATCAAATAAAAATATACGTGTCAATATTTCAAAACCAAAACTAAATCTATATTTAGGCACCTAATGGCAATATTGAGAAAAAATAGAGTGCTCCAGACACCACCCTCTTCCCTCCTCCATCATACACTATTGTAATAGTTTGTTGTTCTCCCTTTGTCACTCTCTAAAAAGTCAAGCGCGTCACAATGTCCTTTGAGAGCCCAGATAGTCCGGGTCTTTGTGATGCTGATGTTTAAGATATTGTTAGCAGATTGTTTACGAAGTGTTGCGTAGACTTTGGGCTGTTCGAATATTGGAAAACTGTTTTAATTTTATTTGTGAATATTTGAATACTGCTTATTAATAAGTATGATTGTTTATTTGATTTATAATTATATTATATATAACGCACTTGTTTGATCTAGCTGTACGCCGTCTGGCTAGTGATCAAATGGTCTGGGATTCGAGACTTGTCTCTGTAGACCGCCAAATTAGTCATGTTATATTATTTATTTATTTTTAATGTTAGTATTTTAATGCTTACTCCACTGGGCCTCACTCGTACTGAGGCAAATATTTTAAATAGTTATTTAATAATCAGAAAATCTATGATACTTTTATTATTTTCAAATACTTAACATAATACAAATTCAATTTAAGTATTATTTAAGTCACCAATCATTAAGCAAAACTATCATTTTTTAAATATAAATAAAATATATTGATTAAAAAGATATATTTAATTCATATTTAAAATATCACAGACCTATGTTCTGAATAATTACAACTTCACAATAAGAATGTGTTCTCCTAATATCATTTTTTATTCTATTTTTACGGCATATATAATATTTAATTATGTTCAACTGAACTTGAATACTTTGTATAAGAATTATTGCCGGTAGATAGCTGACTATTAATGAAGTATAAAGCTATTGAAAATACAAATTTTTCCAAGAGTTGGGAATAGTAATAATATTGATGGACTTATATTCCGTCTATGCAATTAAAAAAATATGTACTTACAGCTATTGTGTTTGTAAAATACTTATTTACAGTGAATTTTTTTTATAATATAAAAAAAATATTTACTGGTTTTCAGTCCACTTCAACAAGATAAATGTATATTGGTTTGTTTGGTCACGAGGAACGGATGAATGAAAAAAGGGTGGTGAGAAATTCTCGTATTTATGATGCGAGTATTGATGTCATGTAAACAGATAGTATATATTCTATAAAGCGTAGAATATATGTGTTGTGTAAATTTTAGATAGGTTTAAAAATGTATTGTCATTGTTTACTTATATCAGAGCATTGTTATAACTATTTTAAGAATAATAAAATAAAAATAATATACGGGTACTTAGTGCTGTGGTCAACGTCGTAGTTGACAAGACAGTTGGTTCACTCTTCTACATAGTTTATTATTGTTTTTTTTTTTTTATGAAATATCATTTTTGTTGTGAATGTCAGAAAATAGTTTTGTGGTATTTTTCACACAAATTAAATGAATCAGGACACCAAGGATCACGACGAAATGAATGCGCCAGCGGAAACAGTTTTGGCGATCAATGATCGATCACTGGGTGGAAAGGTCCAAGAACTGGAGAAGAAAGGTTAAGAATTGGCCGAGAACAGATGTAGAGGTAGTCAAATCCCACCCTGGAATTTAGTATCATGGAATAAAAAGATTTAAATAAATAACATATTTGATGGAATTATTTTTTATATTATGCTACACAAATGCGTTTTTTATTGGTAAAGTTGCGATTATTCAAAACATATCGTTTATTGATTAATTAGTCAACTTATTCTTTATTATATAACTAAAAAAATTAAAGAACAGAAATGTATTTCATAAAAAACGGAGCCATCATCAGGATAGAAAAATAGTTGTATTAAAATTCTCCAGTTAAGAAAGAAAACATGTATTTAAACAAGAACCCAAAGGGTGTTAGAAATCAAAAAAATTTGATGGGAACAATTCGAACAAAAATGAATACTTTTGAGTATTTTTAAGTGACAAGATTATATGAAAAGATAAATATGTATTGTATACCGAAAATGAGCACAGAATTATACTGTTGGCAATACCTCAAACGGACACATTTGTGGTAGTTTTAGCGATAATTAAACCTGCTTCGTAATTACTCCGCGCTGTCTGAATTTACCACATCACCTGTCCGCAAATAGTCCAAAGGCTTTGGGTAAATACGGACAGCAAGCGTTTTTGTTTTTTGATATTATGACTTTTTTTGATAATATTTACTATATGTTAATTTGTTTCTAGTCTTATAAATTAACATTGATATTCAATAAAGAATGACTGGTTATCTCCATTCGTTATGTTTTTATTTTAATTAATTTAAGTGTCCGTATATCCCCCACTCTCCCCTAATCGTAAAAAATGGACTAGAAGTTCTGGCTAGCAGATTTGCTTAAAATTTTATCTAGAAATATATATATTTTTAAATGGTTGCTTTTACAAGGCTTATAGAGCTCAGCTAATAAATCAGTCTACCAGAAATATAAATATTTCTGATGGAAGTTTCAGTTTCAGTGTTTTTTTGAAAGAAATATTTTTTCTGCAATATATGAATATACTTGGGTAAAAATATTTTTACTGAACCTATAAGTTTACACGAAAACTGTTACGCTAACAATATCTAATTATTGTTTACATTTATTATCGTGTTATTATTTCTCTCCAAAAACTATGGGCACTTTACACTTCACTTCAACAAGTAATCGATAAACTTTACGGGACTTTTGTTAAGCTAATTGAATCAAGTAAGCGCGTTAGTTTATTGTTCAATGTGTAAACAAATTGTTTAGTTTGTTTTGCAAAGATGAATAATGAAACAAGTTTTCCTACAGTGAATTGTTTATTCGTCGGAGCCAGTTTCAGAGAAGCGAAAAGGAGATTAAAATTCATACAATCACTCAAAAATGCTCCCCGGGAAATGTTATTTCTACATTTGTTGAGGATTCCTTAGAGATTGAGATAATTCAAAACAAATATATAAGTACTTACTTACTTACCATCACGCCGTTTCCTCGCGGAGATAGACACAGAGGATATAGTGCCACACTCTTCTGTCCTGACACAATTCTCGCCTCATCCACATTCATGTATCTTATCATACAAGCGCTCCGATTAATGTGGCTTCTAACAGGACTATCTTACAGCATCTGATTTACCTGATCATATTTATATATAACGAAGAAAGTATATATATTAATTTTCTTCGTTATCCCGCGTCTGTTGGTCTCGAGACGGACTATTGTTGTCCTAACGTTTCGGGTAAATCTCATTAGTGAAGTGACATGATCTTTAAAATGATCATGAATCACGTCTTTTTAGGCCGGCAGCTCAGCGCTAAGTGAGTTTAACTACCTTATCAGGACCAATAGATACGGGATAACCAAGAAACTTTATTTCCGACATTATACTCAACCTACAAAAAACTCAAATTTAACATATAGAACTGGTGCATTTTCTATTTTTGATATTATTTTTTGTAGATGGTTTCCTCTAGACTGACGTTTCGACATGGAAGAACATGTCTTTGTCAAAAGTTACAATACAACTATATAAATCTCTCACAGTTTAGATTTATATCTCCCGTGCATAAGTACGGTTAAGCTGTAACTTTTGAGGAAAAGCATCGAAAATTGCACGCGCTGCCGTGTCAAAACATCAGCCTAGGTTTTCTCAAGGAAACTATTTACTAAAAATGCGTTTTAACCAAGAAGTGACATCAGTTCCATATATATGTATGTTAATAATATAATACGTTTTTTTTTTATAGAGATGCGTACACGAAATACATGTCACATCTATTTTCTTACTTTTTGAAACTAAGCTAAATGCTTGTACTATGAAAATAGGACTAACTTGATGGTGTCCTGGAACGAGGCGCGAATCTCCGACTACTAGATCACTAGGCCAACATCTTGACTTATACACCAACAAGCTTCATCATTTCTTGAATAGTATTTTCGTACGTATGTCGTTAAATATTAAATATTTTTGAGTCACACCAAGGCCATGTTGTTGCCAGGAATTTAGTATAGGTCAGTAGTACCATAGTACTAATAATACTAAATGAAATTTAGGTACATTCTATTAACTAGGCAATATCGTCTATCAAGTATTTTTTTAATACTCTTTTATTATTAAGTCGCCTGTCAAGTGCAATTTTGCTACTCTTTTTATTAACTGGACAATATTAGTGCTTTATTAACTGGACAGTTAGTGCTTTTTATATTAATACGATAATATCGTCTATTAAGATAGATTTAAAATATATATTTACTTTACGATATAGATTTATCTCACATTTTATTAACAAATAATAGAATTTGTGTTTGGAATATGTATAAATATGAAAATAGGACGGGTATCGGTTAGTTTCACGTTAGAATTGAATGTGACACGTCATCCGCGAGAGTGTTGTTATGTGGGAACAAGGGATGGAGGCTGTTAGAAGCCTTAGATATATGTTTTATAAACGGGAAAACGCAAACGAATCGGAAACATTCCACACCCAAGCATGTACATGTACGACTCGAGAAACGAGTCAATTCCTTGTTACAAATTGTCCATTCATTGGTAAATTTTGGAAAACGTTGTATATTTATTGAGAAAAAGGGGGTGGCATATCATAATATATTTCAACCCATATGACGTTATTTGCATGAAGATATTTAGTTTTTCTCTTGCAGTATTTTTATGAGAGCCTCTAAATAGTATATTTGACGATATTTTTTTTTCAACAATTTTAATTATAGGGACCTAAATACATTTGACCAATGTGTAAATAATCAAGTTAATGCTTTTTTGTATGATAACTGGATCTCAACCAGAATTGCATGCAACTAATAGCCAGTATACTGTGTCTAAGAGTTTATGTAACTATGGTCTATGGTGTATATTAAGAGCAGAAATCTGGATTCTGAGCTCTCTCTCTCTCTCTCTCTCCCAAAGTGTTTGAGTCTCAAATCTTCAGAAAGATCTGTAGTCCTATTTGGAAAAATAGTACTTGGTGTAATCGCTACAACCTCGATGTGACCTATGACCCCTATAATGAGTCTGACGTCGTTCATCATTAAGATCCAACAACTTCGACAGACCAGACGGATCGAAGATTTTTCAACTGTAAACCAGAATAGATACGGGGCATCGAAATACTGTGATTTCATTGTCTAGATGGAATCCGGAGGAACCTGGATGTTTTCAATGTCGAAGATATCCCTCTAATGAGGAAACTGCCATTACAGTACCATGTATGAATTAGATCAGAAATTGATTTTTCTAAAATTAGCAATGCATTTCAGAAAATATGTCAATTATCTTCATTATAATAATTTTTGTATCCTTACCTAAGAGGGTAATAGGGCTCATAGTCCAGTTTCTATCTTCCCCTTTTTTTTGTTGATTCGGTATTTGTTAACCAGAGTATTCATACAGTCTTTATTACTGTTTATCCTATAAAAGCTGGGTCCGGGATGATCCACTGGCAGCCTTCTTCTCGGAGTTGCCTTACCAAGAAGACACATCTTGATAATTGTTCCTCTAGCATTTTCAAGATTTTGAGATGGGATATTGAAGTCGCATATTACGTATATCATGGACGGCACAAATGTCTCCATTTTGCAGGAATTAAACATCAAGGACAGACTCCCAACCTACAGCCTGTGACGACTCCTTCCATTTTTTAGGCATCTTGTGAGAAGGGAAGATGAAGCTTGTTATGGTGGGCCATGTCGAAGAATGAAGAGGAAGATCCCTCACTCGTTGGACCGATCAAGTGTAAAAGGCAACAGGCACTTCTCTAGTGACACCCTTAAGGTTCGCAGGATTCCGAGAAAAGTGGAGGAGCATAATCGAGAGGGCGGTAATTTATGAAGATCACAATCCTTAGTCACGAGGGACCAACGTGGATGAGCATTATCAAGACGTGTTGAAGCCATCTTAATATGTCAATAATCTTCTGTTTTATGATTTTGATGGCACCAGAAATTTGTGAAATGTTTAGCTTAACCAATTACCCCTGAAACAATATAGGATCCTGTTAAAAACCTCAATATTGACTAATGATGTTTAGTGCAAACAGGACAATCTAGCATTCCATTCACCCTGCCCACCTTAGAGTGTATACGGTAGTACGGTGTACTGGTAGGTATGTATTTTCTGTAGTCAGTTATGTTTAATTATTTACAATTATTGCTGTTGTTCGCTATTCGTGGAAGTAATTGTTACCTAATTGCTAAATCCATGAAAAATGTGTAAAGCCTTAGTGTATAATTATACCATTTTTGTGATGGTGAAGCAATAAATTTTATTAATTACACTCCAACTTAAAATTCAAGAACAGTTCACCATTTTACAACGAACATTAAAATGAGTCATATATTTTTTAGCCATTTTTATGTGATTGATGACATCTAAAAACGGACCTATACCATTTGTGATGATGCTGTGTGAAAAAGATTCAAAGTCAAATGGTAACAAACTCTTCTAGTGATCTAGTGGTCGTTGATTTGTGCCTTGTTCCAGGAGACAATCAAGTTAGTTCTATTTTCATAGCACGAGCATTTAACTTTGTTTGAAAATAGTAAGAATATTGATGAGACACGTATTTCGTGTACGTATCTCTAATTAAAAAAAATTTATACTCAACTCAACTTAACAATAAGTTCAAATTAAAATGCCGCATCAGCCTCTTAATGAGACCTTTAAACTCACTCATAAAGAGTGCAAGAAGCTAAGACCTTATCTTAATTTGGTCAAGGTTGGTTAGTTTTCTTGCAAATATAAATCGAAAACTAAAGATATATAGTATACGGTGGCCTAAGTGAACCCTGTATCTTTCACCAGGGGCAACAGATATGTGAACATGTTCCACATTATTTCGACGATCTTTAGTATCTCGATCTTTAATCCATTGATTTTTGCTTCGCTTTTTACGACAATACTTATCTTAATATTTTCAGCTTAGTGGGTACGTAAGTCCATTAAATTCGCGTAATAATAATAAATATTAAAAAGTTAATAAAAATATTTCTACATACGTTAGTTTGCACTCTAAGTGTAAATAAATATTATAAGATAATGTTTATAGGGCAGACTAATATAAAGGGTGTTATTGTAACTTCTAAATGGTGCAAATGGCAATAGATGGGTCATATTTCAAGACGCACATATAATAGATGGACAAAATATATTATTGAATAGTATCTGCAAAACAAAAAGTGACCTGGAGGACGCTCAAGGTCTCGGTGTAGACATAATAATAAGATCAGTGACATGACGAAAATTAGTGAAGTGAGTCACAATCGAGCAATAGATTAGTGAAGTCTTTATCGAGCATAGAAATCGACAATGATTGATGATTTCAATATAATCTAAAATACATTTTTTCTTTTAATAGAGATGTGTATACGAAATGTGTGTCACATCAATATACTTACTATTTTCAAACTAAGCATAGTGCTTGTGCTATAAAAATAGAACTTACTTGATGGTTCGAACCCCCGACCACTAGATCAGTAGACGAGTATCGTAACCACTAGACCACAAGCACATAAAATGTATATATATATATATATATATATATTTTTTTTGTTTTTGTTAAATTATAAGAATGTATATTTTTATAATATCTTAATATTTTATTATTTATTTTATTATGTTAGATTATATTTTATTTGGATACACGTTATATAACAAAATTTATAGTTATGGGGTGGAGATGGATACATGTCGCCATTTAACGATGCACGCGAAATGCGTACATCACACACTCTTAGAAAAATCCTGTGATGATCTGTAAATTGGCCTCCAAGATCGTGTGATTTAACACTTTTGCATTATTTTTTTGTGGGAATATGTTAAGTCGCTGGTCTACGCCTATAAACCAGAGACGATATACAACTTAGAAGCCAACATTTGTCGCGTTATTGACGATATACGGCTCCCAGCTGCTCCAAACAGTGATCGAAAATTGGACTTCCAAATAGCGCTTTATTCGAGCCAGCCGCGGCGCCTATATGCTCAAAATTATATTTAAATACTGACACCAAATTATCTTTCCAATAAAGCCAATAAATACAATGCCCATTACCACGATTTTTATGTGTTTTATTTAATTTTAAAGTTCTATACCTAAAACTATAACTAACTTGGTGGTTTCCCGGGTCGAGTCTACGACTTCCGAGCGACGAACATTTCACCGCTGAACCACCAAGAACGTCAGTTCCTCGTATTTATTTTCTTAAAGACGTATCGTAACATTAACATTTTAAACGGTACTTTAGAGAATGTAACAAGGAGGCAAAAATATCGGCTAAATTACGGAATTCCATAACTGTATCTATTTAATATTTTTGTGTCATTCTTCTGACTCTTGAGAAAGACTTCGATTGCGGAATTGAGGAAAATATTGCGATTCTGGGGCAAATCCCTTTCATTTGACTGCGAATTCTCTTTCTCTGTATTTTTCGGCCCTCGGTATTATGCAAATTGAGTAATTTCAGCGAAAAGGCAACGACTTAAGCTGAGTGGGTGGTACTGAGCGGGTGAAATTAACATCAGAAGAGGGGATTTCCTGCTGTTTATAAATATTTATGGCCTTTCATAGCTAAGGTTTGGTGTTGTTTCCGAACAAATAAATTCCACAATATTCAGAAAAAATCGAATTTTCTTTGCTAATGGTGTAAGGCCGTAAAATGGTGATTAAATTAGGAAATAAATTAGCGACTAAGGTTGAAATAAAAAACAGGTGAGTCGAGAACGCGCATTCCAGGTGAACCATTTTTGCTAGTGATGGTTAAACCGTTATTGTGACTGTGATTTAGTCCGATCGATTGTAGTAATGATTGGTAACTGTTTATTTGTAATTCTTCTAGAAATTACTGGTACACTGAATCTAATCAACGTAACAATACAAATAATCACAGACACAATAACAATTTAAATAACAGTTCATTATCACTATAGCCTTCTTATTTTATAAAAGTTTTGTTGTTTTTTTAAAGCGTTTAAAAAATTGATACACATTCTAAAGACAGCTGGATTTGACAATAAGGATATCCGAGTAATATGAAACTTGTATTGGCATCAAAAAGCTTCAGTGAAGGTTGCAGATCAATTAATCTAAAAAGTAGAAATAAGAATAGCAGTACGATAGAATTGTACACTTTCACTAATGTTCTTCAAATTCTGTGCAATAAAGAACATGTTTGCGTAAGCCCTCTGTGAATCAGAAGAAGGTTTGGTAATAAATGAGAAGGACTTTACGCAGACGATATTGTGATTCTCGAGGATTCCACGGAAGGTCTTCAAGTACTACTGATACGTGTGGTTAATAAGTGCGAAGCGTATCGTCTTCAACTAAATACAAACAATATAAAATACAAAGACGGAATATAATTGGAAAAGTAGAAACTAGCTTGTTTTTGGAAGAAGGTGTAGCATTTATTTTGTATTTTAAACCAAATAGATATATCATTCATAATAAAAAGTGCATTAATAAATATCTTTAAGCTTCTATCAGTTTTACACGTATTTCTCTATATAAAAAAATATTGAGGTTACTGAGTTTGCAACCAACTTCAATTCTTCCGCATAATCATTTATTATGTAACCATGGCCTGAACTTAAATTTGTGAATGAGAGCGATAAGATGCTTTATGTTTTCTACACTTTTATGTGGAATGTAATTATGAGCAATCACTTTTGCTTGAAGCATTTGAGATGTGGATCTATATGCGACTTCTAGGGTTACAAGTAATAATTTGATGATCCGGTTGTGGAAATATATATTTTTTTTATTAATACCCGAAAATTTCAATATTTAGGCCTGATGGTAATAGATTCCGTTGACTATATCGATATAAATTATTGTTTAATTGACGCATCCAGAAATCGAGTAAGGAATAACATTTGAGAGAGGATATTGCCTACCTTGATCTCAGTCCTGGGTTGGATGTCAAATTACACCTCTCGTTGACTCGCACTGTTTTCGTGAAGAAGGAAGATCTCGTGGCACTTCGCGGATGCTGTCGAAAGCAATTTTTTCATTGTCCGGATTTTACGCACGGCGCTACTCTCCACTAACAAAAACGTGTTGATACATTAGCGGTTTATTGGAACGACGTAATGCATACAGAGTACTCGACTCATTTCATAACTGATCTCATAATTGGTATTGAGAGTCAGCGACTCAGTTATTCAAGGCAAGATTACGAGTAAAAGAGGCCACGGAAGAAGGACATACTGTCTGAAAAATCTTAGGCAAAAAGTAAGTCCACAATCCAATTATTTCGAGCTACTGAAAACTAAATAATGATCGCCGACATGATGGCTAAGATAACTGGACAAGCACTAAAAGATTATTAGTTCTATAGAACTGGAGATAATAATGCAACACGAGTTTCAGTCGTTATCGCCCTAGATCAGTGATTCTCAAAGTGGTTTATATCGACCCCCAGGGATCTATGATAACCTGCAAGGGGTCTACGTCAGCGAAAAAAAAATTTGGGGGTCCATGAAATGAAAATGGGGGTCCACGATAATGGATCTCAACATACACTGATAGTACCTATTTACTTACATTATAATCTTATAATATAAAGACATATACATTATTTATAAAAGTACCTATGAAGTAAAAAAATTATTATATATGTTTATAAAATTGTGTAAGTTGTAGGATGTAGGCATTCGCTTTGTGGTTTAAGTTTTTAACACTAAACTTCACTACAATTAGAAATTTACAAAAAATCAATATCAGGTAAGTAGTGGGTCAACCAAAAACCGAAAAACATGGCAAGGGGTCTACGACACAAAAAAGTTTGGGAACCTCTGCCCTAGATAAATGTTCACAACATGTTATGGTTAACGTGCCTGTTTAATCTAGTGGTGATCAAATGGTCGGGGATTTATGAACCTAGCAGAGTTAGTTCTATTCTTCATAGTTTGTGTTATTCTTTTTATAGTATTTAGTTTAGTTTGAAAATGCAAGGTGGCCCAAAAATCATTATTTTATTTAAAATATTAAATTACTTATAATTTATTTATTTATCTTTTACACGAAGAAGAATTTTTTTTATGTTTATATAAAAAGATAAAATAAATGTATATTGTGTAATTTTATTTTATCTTTTACATGTTTTTATGCATTTTTTTACCTATACACGAAACTCGTATTTGTTAAGATGATAATTGGATTATGGATTAATAAATGTGGGGGCGGTGATTCAAATCAATTTCTATTCCCAGCTAACCGTCGACACGGATGACGTCTAAATCCAGGGGACCAAGGCTTTTGCCGAGAGAAGCCGCGTTTAGTCTAGCCCCAACGTTCGATCCGCTATCCTTTAAGCTCTTAATTTTATTTCATCGTTGACTCAATAAACAACTTTACATGGGACCCGCGTTTTATTCCACCATCATACTTTATATACGTATTTAAAAAACACTTTTAATTTTTAAATGGTAAAGTGACCTTTGACCAACACTGTAATAAAACTATTAATGTGATATGTTTTATATGTAGGCAATAAAATGAATTACTAGTGTAAAGATGGAAACAGGACCAGCGGCGGATGTTATTAAAGTTTTATGTGGGTGCAGAAAGTCAAGTTTCTCTTTTAAAATTTACTTATATAAACACAATTTCTAAATAGTTTGATCATACATTGGGTGATTCACGGATCTACGCCACTCAGAAATTTATTTACAAGTTCAAGATTTTGGTTTATTGTTGAAAAATGTACTTTTTCTTTATTGTGATATGATTCCACAAAGCTTTTAACATTTTTTGTGACGATGTCAAAACAAGCTGATAAAAACAAATATTGGTTAAATTGTCGTTCCGGATTTTTTCGATGATACAGTTGGAATATATTAATTGTTAGGTTAAATATATTATTATATTTTTTATAGTAAAGATGTTAACGAACACAATGGGTAAATGTCAAATTAAAATATAATTTTTAAAGATGGCAATGTAGGGCTATAAAAACTAACACAAATATTCTAAAATAACTTTCAACATGTTGATGAAAAATATGAATTGTATGGAGGAGGCAAAATGTAACAAGCGACCTTGGTTACTCAAGTAGAAATGTTCGCCATTTCCATGGAAATAACAGTTTATTTTGGTTTCATGATTGATGGATTAAAGCGATGTATTTGAAGTATTTGATAATGTTGTAACGGCACAAGAGATGTATATTTTTTCAAAATTATAAAATATTTTAAAATGTAATAATTTTATTTTTGATTATTGTTAGTTCTAAAAGCTATTTTTAAACCGCATTTTTTATTTCCTTTAATAGCTGTAATATCAAAATAATGTTTATGTAAACTAGCAGAACTTAATAATAACATTTATTGTAATTTAATTTTTGAAATTAAAAAAATTAAATATCCAGAATAGTATAATCTGTGTTGAATACCGATTAAAATTAGTATACCGTGGAAAAAATAAATTTTACTTAAAAATATAATAGTTTAAATATAAGTTTTATTTTCGACTGTCATTTCACATTTTTTGAAATATAATATACTATTTTCCCTGAATTTTTCGCTAGTCTGTCACAACATTTGTGAAATTTTATAATTCACTTTTGCCAACGTGTTATGCAAATAAATTTTGTTTCATTTCAGCGTCATGTTCGATTTACATTGGTTGAGTTTCAAAATTTTGAAATAATATTTAAAATTCGTTACCATAAATCAGTGAATAAATCATACATCTATAATAATAGGTTGGATGAATTCGAAATACGTTTTTCAGAGTTTATTGAGTGAATTTACCAAGATGGATTACTGATAATCTATTAATATTGCTATTTTATTTTCAATCTATATTTTGATTTCATTTTTGACATGTGAACAATATTTTATACGAATATTGTTTAAGATCAATCATCTGATGTAATAAATCAATTGAGATTTGAAGGAGACATTTCTTATTACTAAGTGCTGACATTTCATTAAATCGTCTAGTTTCATATTGTGTAAAGTTTTTTGGGATTTATGCTTTTGTACTTTGTCTCTTTGACCTTTTGAGTTGACTTTAAAATTCGTCTTAAGGTCAATCATCAAACACAGAATACGTAATCCATACAAGCCAGCATTTTACTAGCTTTGAAGCGAAAGTGCCTGAAATAGATTGAAATACGATAATGAGTGCAGAATTTCTACTAATACGAGTCGGGGACGTTATTTGAATCTCCTTTACGCGAGTGTGGAAACATACAAACCATGGAGAATATTGTCAATAATTATCTTCTCTACTCGTTCCTTGGAGCACTAGAATAGCTCTAATGGATGACTGCACATGCTGTCGTGATTTACAAATTTAGTCTTATGATGTATAAAAGCTAGATAATCTAAATTAACTGGGATAGTATATAAGTTTGTCTTCTTTAGTGTACAGCAGTAAATTTGTTTAAGTCATAGAAATCACTAAGTTTGCTTAGTGAACTTCTCAATGTTCCTGGGATTGGATTAGTTTTATTTTAATATTAACCTTACCATGATATATCCCGCAATGTGAAAAATGTTAAAAAATCTAGCATACAAAATTACAAGAATCTACTTAATTAATTTAAATCAATTAGTAAGATATATAGAAAAAAATCTATCTATCGAAAAAATATTTGGTTACTACCGAGATATTTTCCTATTTGAGGAAATGTGTTAATTGATTTCGTTATATCAAGCAATGAGAGCTACCAAAAAGGTGATAATCTGATGGAGCGAGGTCGGGACTGTAAGATGGTGCAGCAAAATTTCCCTGTCGAGTTCCTGGATGACCATTTTGGAACTATTAGAACCTCGATTAAAGGTGAAAAGATGTATGCGTCAAAAATGTTCGTTTTTATTGATTTAGCGTTCCATTATTTGTTTACAGGACATTGAAATTCTGGAGCAGAAATGTATAATAATGTATAATGTACAGTAAATGTAAATATATATGTCGAATGGTATGTATTTTTTCGCCATAAAAACTTATTAGATGACCCATTACGTATTTTTAATTGATTAATTTAATTTGTGTTAATGATACTACAAAACTGTATTCTGAAATTGCAACTGCAACAATAGAAATATATTTTTATTTATCTTAGATAACCTAAATAATTAATATCCTTATTTTTGTTATGTCTCGCGGTACCAGCTATTAATAGGCTGCGTCGATTTGAGATGTACAACAGCTATCTTGATTGGCCGACTGAAGCACGTAATCTTATATGGTAGGTCGATGATTGAAACTCCTTTGTGGGTGACAATTAGAAAAATTTATTATCCGATAATGTACAAATAATATTTACAGTAAGTTCAATATATGATCTCAATTAGATCGCGACGGAGCAGAAAGAGAGCACGCCCACACGGTGCGCGGCGGCTCGCTCATAACATTTAGGTCATACAAACAAACATTCAATTTTCCCGCCACGCTGCCGCGGTACGCACGCACACATAATAATTAATAATTTGAGGTGAAAGATAATTTGTTAGTTTTTTTTTTGTTACTATTCACTGATAGATTTTTAATTATTCAACTTATCTACTACCGTTACACCAGTGGCGTGCAGTAGGTATAGGTTTTGGTTATGCTATTACTAATGATATTATACAATCGTAAATAATATATGTAATATAATATATGTACTTTAGTTTAACTAACGTCTTTAGACAAAATAAATCCGTCGTTTATACGACCCCACCATGTATTTATTTGTAATTTTAGAGTACTATTATTAGTGTTTTAAAAGTTTAAGTTTTAACTTAAAATAATTATATTATTAAAGGTTAACGTAGGAAATAGTTCTGCCAATTGCTATTTATTTTTCTCAAATCCACGCACCAAATGCAAAGAATGATCATGAAATCAACACGTTAAAAACAGTAAGATAGTAAATTTTTCGAATTAGTAAAATAGGAAGTAGACAACTTCAATGATTTGCACGCAGTTGTAAGCCTTTCTAATGTTATTCTGATAAAAAACTTCATAGGTAACGACTCCATACAAAACGGATCAACCGAAAGGAATTTTCAATTCAGTAAATAGCTAATTATATAACTTGAGTAATTCACTAGCTTAAATACAGAACAGAGTAATGTGAATAGCTCTATGCGGCGAATACATGAGAGCGCCATAGCTGCAGCGGTGAGTCGTCGTGGTAGTTTTTATAACTAAGCAATTATAGTCTGTACTGGTACATAGATGGCGCTAATTGTAATATAATGTTTCCGTTTATGTTAATCCAATTATTTAATTAATATTTATTTCCCAGTATTTTTAATAATGCACCGCTTTTTTGCTTGTATACACTGCACGCCCCTGGTTATCACTTATTTTAAGGGAAATCACGGTTCTTGACATGCACACATTCATGTGATGATTCATTTTACGAGTGTCACTTCCATGTGAATTGCATTTTTGTTTTAGCTTCTTCCTGTGCCTTGTCCGTTCAACGGACGGTCATTACACTGCGGCCCAGAGAAACCACTAGCCAAGCCATTGCCTCAGGTTCTTTAGCCATGATGTTCTTCTTCCAGGGCCCTAATTTTCAGGAATCTTTCTCTGCATTACGAGATGCAAGATCTGTTGTCTCATTATATGTCCTAGATAATAAAGTTTTATGATTTTTATTGTTTAAAATTGTCATTTCTATATCTAAAATACTAACAAAAAATTTTGTGTGAAAACTGACTGTGATCACTGTTTCACTACTAATGTCCATGCGTTGCTATCATAATACATTAAATAAATAAAGACCGAGCGTAATATTAAAGCTTCAGATGCGTTAAAACATATTCTAACACAATTTATTAATAAAAATCTTATTTTAATATTATCACGAAAAGAATGAAATCTTTTTGTAAAATAAGTGTATTTTTCGCATCAAATTCCCAGCATTTACTGTTTTACGCATATTTATGCGTAAACAGTGTAATTCCCAGCAAATATGCGTAAATTTTTTTGGCAGAATTTACTAGATTGATTTACTACATGATTGTGACGTCATTCCTAAATTTATAAAAAAATTGAATTCAACCATCTGTCGAAAAGTTAAAATAATAATAATAATGATAAAAAATCCATTTACAAATCACGATGTTTTTACTGATAGTGAGTGTGACTCCAAGATGGCAGTGATTGACTCACGGTTCGTGATTTTGAGCTCATCACTAATTTATACAACTGAGATATTATTTACATTAACTGATATTAATTACAACGATAAATATATCACAATTCAATTATAAACATTCATTATAACATAATACTGATCTCAAGTAACACGCAAAATACGAAATAATACTAGACAAAATTTGATTCACACAGAATTCAAAACGTGATGTAATAAATACATTTATCATTTTAATACAAATTAAATGTATCAATTAGTAATATACACAGATAAAATCAATATATCGAATAAATATTTTTGTTACCATCCACCCAAACTCGAACTAGGAACCCTTCCTATCTGGGGAAGTGCACTGATCAATTACACCACTTGAATTAATTTATTAATGACAAATTTTAAAACTTATATGTTACACTTTCCTAATGATACATCTATTATTCCATTACTTAAAAGCAATCTACTTTATATTTATGGAGAATCTCAAACACCTAGGATAGGAAGGCTGGAGTCATGTTTGCAACAAAAATATTTATTTGATAAATTGATATTTCTAATTGCTACATTTAATTTGTAATAAAATATCACAGAACTATATTCTGAAAAACTTCACAATAATAATCTGTTCTTAAAAACATTTACTATTGACTGTAAAAGAGGAGATAAGATTAAAAAAATACAAATTTAATTGATGCCATATAACATATATATGCCATATATATTATTATTTAAAGCAAACACATTGTTACATGTGAAGCAAGAAGTATTTTCAGGACTAGAATAGTAGATCAACGCATGTAGAGTTAGAAATTCAGTCAATTGTTGAAATAAAAGATCGGGTTGAAGGTATAATAACAATCTCGGCTGAGTCGGATAGCGAAATAATGATTTTTTGCGCTCGACTTCGTTCATTTATTCAATTTCTTCCAACATCCCGAGATGCGTACACCAATCAGTGAGTCGAGGTAGATCTCCTGCCTCCCAGGTACTATGCTGATGTCCCCCTTCCTCATCTCAAAAATATAACTGATTTTGAAGAATTAAAACCTCGTGATAAAAATGATTTTTACATCGCATTCTCAACATATCTACACAAAAGTTGCGGTGGTCCTACTCGCGCTCCACAAACATGGTCGTACAATGAAATCACTCAATAGCCATACAGTTCGACTGGTACTCACCAAATCAAATAACAATACGTCGCACCACAACCAGTCCGAGGAAGCCTAGAACCAACTACTCTTCTCCTGGCCAGGTTCTCGAATACATCTACTCGTACCTCGACACCGCTTCCGGTGAACTACGTTTATCTTATACATTTTATAATAATCAACTAAGTGTAAATTCAATCTGTACATAAACGCCAACAATCGTCAGTACTGTTTCACTCACAATTCACCAATTCTTGTTAAACATCTCAAAGACAACATCACCAAAGTGGTAACATTTCATATACATAGGGAGAAGCGAGGAGATATAGGGCCCTCGGTTCTCACTTTACCAATTCTTCTGACACAAAAAATCCCTATTGGTGATCTTAACAAGTCTACATAAACTTTAACCATTAAAACCCTAGAAAGTTAACATGACACTCTTTCTACTCTTGCGTAAAACACATGATTTGCGGATAGTATGGACCCATCTGGACCACCAAACTATTTCGGGATTTTTTTTTAAATATCTGAGTACTTCGAGGAGTTGCGGATGGAACCAAGTGAATTATACGAGAGCAGTAGAGGTTTTCACTTAAATAGGACTTGATCAGTGGCGCGGCGTCGCGACAGCGTGGATGGCGTCGTGGCGCCTATTGAATCCAGGGGCAGCTGGTATATTAAACAGTGGGACGCGACGCGACAAATTTGTTCATCATTTTTAAAAATAATCACTCTTTAAATTCAGATCGGCAATAAATATATCTATCAATAATAGTTTTCTTTCAGATAAGGGTTTTGAAAATATGTTTATAATGAGTGGTAGCAAGGTTACGCTTCAATAAAGTTTTTTCTTAATGTAAGAGTATATTCAGTATCAATTATATTCACGCCACTCTAAAATAATAATAATTGATTATGGTAAAAAAATTAATATATTTTTAATAATCTAGTTAATCTTAATATCTCCCTTTAAATGTTATTTTGTTATTTGTAATATTTTAAGATTTATGATATTTATTTTAGTTTTATATTATTACATTTATTTTTCTCTTGTTCATATGTGTTCTCCAAAAATATGAGTAACTACCAAATAATTTTAAAAGTCAAATAATGTAAAAGGTTTAATATCAAAATATTTTATGTATTTATTTTGTTAATAAACGACTCCACCGATGTAACTTTATATGTTTATTTTATAGAGAATTAATTTAACATTTAAATCAAACTATTATAGACATAAAAAATGTATTATATTTTTGTATTTAACATATATTGAATGCATTTGTGAACCTGCAGAAAAAAAAAACTTTTAAAACATAAATATGTTTTGTGTTAAACGACCATTGTAGTCATAGTATTCGTAGTAAAAATTACATAAATTATTAATTAAATGTCAGTCACATCCACATTATTAGTCACATTGCGTGTCATTCATTTCTGGTATATTGCATCTTATTGATTACACTGTATTTGGCACTTGAATTAAAAATCTTAAAAATATAGCAAATTTTCATGCTCATATTGAGAATTTTAAAAATGAGAAATGAAAAATGATATTTTCCGTTTTTTATCTACCTATTTTTTATAACAGACAGAATTGATCAAGTTGGCTAACGAACTTATCTAAGACTTTTAGTAGGTTATTTATTTATAAAAATCTAATCAAAATCTGATAAAAACTACAGAAGTTATTGTGTCCACAATATTCATTATATATATTAAGTGGACACAGCGTCATCACTAACCACCACTGCCGGTCGGTTCAGCCGAGCCAGCTACGTCACTCTTGTGCCTATCAACAGCGTGTCACTTCAATCTCCGTACTTGCAATTCCATCGCATTATTTATTGCGAGTAATTATTGTAAAGCATAATTTAATTAAAAAACAAAGATGTTCATCGAAATATACGAGCATGAATAATAATCTGACTTAGGGGCGAGCTATCATTCCACAAACATGAGATTTCTGATCTGATTTATCCAAACACACACACACATATATATATTTAGTGGAAACAACAAAGAAAGTATATTGAGTTTTACCGGAAATTGCGTCACGAGATTTATCTAAAAGGAATGAATTCATGAAAGTTTGAGAAAGTGTGTGAGCGACGGATGATATACGATCTGTCGCCTCGCTTAAGATGCTGGATGCCGATTTACTCCGGTGAGATATACCCATCTAACGATGCGTACCTTATAGAGACTGGCAGTGTGTCAATATCAGCATCAGTAGCTACTAACTACAGATAGCCCTTTATAAGCTCTCACCGGAGAGCTTAGTCGTGATGGAAGTTTAATTGCTTTGCGGGAAAAAAGTAAACTTACCCTTTTTTAAAAATGCTGAAGCTTAAACGATTTATACATTTTTTCACTCGCGCGATTACAAAGTAACCACCATTCTGAAGTTACTTAATTCGAAACTATTTATTATTACAACAGATGGAAAATTAATTTACCATTCATAGTATCGATCTCTACACTATAAAACAATTTTAAAACATATTTTTAAATACAGGAATAAGGCGAGCAGAAAAGCCGGTGGAGAAGAAGGTTGCTGGTAGTCATGATCCACCCTGATTTGCAATGTAATTTTGGAGATGGTAAGAAAAATATGGAGAAAAAAAAAAATGAAATAATTGAAAATGTAAAAGAAAAAAGACCATTACTATAATTATCAAAAATTTAAAATCATAATAAATTTGTTATTCAATGAAACATAATTAATAATAAAAGAATACTGAAACAATATTATAAATAGTACATCTTCTAAGTGAAAAAAATTCTCTATCTTAAAAAATTAGGTTAAATATATATTAATAAACACTAAACAAATATATAATATAATTGATAACATAAGAAAAGAAGGAAAATACAATTTCGTTAAACCGACAAATAAATAACTCGATATTATTTTATAAAATAGAAGTACGGACGCGCCGAAAAAATGATAAATCAACTTGAAGTATTTAAGATGTGGATCTACAGAAGATTACTCAAAATAAGCTGAATGGATAGAGTTACGAATGAAGATGTTATGGTAAAAAATTAAATCATTATAAATCCGAATACTTTAATATCTCGGACATGTGACGAGATATCCGGAGAAGTACGAGATCTTGCACTTCATAATACAAGAAAAGATTGCTGGAAGTCGTGAAGAAGAAGAACATCATGGCTGAATATGTATGGTAATGATTTAGCCAGTGATGATAACTAACGCCCGTTAAACAGATAGGGCACGAAGAAGGTAAATAAATATTTTCTTCTTCTTAATGTATATTATACTGTAGCTTTCTTCATCAATGTTCTGCGCTAAATATTTTACTTCTCAGTAACCACTGCGTCTGCTCCATTTCAGAAATTGGTTCATTAATGTTTTACTCGATCAAATTCTTCTTCTTTGTTCCTTTCTTCTATTGGTATGGTTACGAATATGCTGAAAGATATAATCAAAACATTTTTAGCGTCTGTTTATAATTATGTTCAGCATAATTTTTATTTCTCATATGTCTTTCAAAAGGATTCTAGTCTTTCATTGTTCCAGTTTCTACAATGTTGATCTCCAAATAAAAGTCTTTTGAAGATTTTTATCAATTTATAATTTATTTATCTAAATGCTCTAGAGAAACAAAAACTTTTTTTTTTCATAATTATCACCTGTGTTTTTATGGAAAGGTCGCAAAAATATTTTTACTAGAAACTGCTCTTAGATTAATTAGAAATATTATTTAAAAATACACATCAATATGTTAATAAATAAATCCATACGCTAAAAATATCCACAAAAAAATCTCTATAATAATGTCGTGAAAAATGATCTGGCATTTTAAATAATGATGTAAATGATATCGTACACGAGTAATTTTTTTTCAGAGAATAATAGTAGATGATAGATAGTATTGACCTTTGGAAATAATATGATATGAGTAAACCACCAATAAAAAATATGATTATTAGAATGTCAGAATGTGTTAAGAGTAACTTTAAAACACAAATCAATTGTATTGTTGTATGAAAGCTGAAGGACGAAATAATATATTTTATTTACCGAGATATTTTGGAAAAATTCGTAAAATAAATTAATGATTTCACACTGAGCAGAGCCGTCCAAATATTTATATGAAAATGTAGTCTGTTATGTGATTAAAATATTTATTATTTACTGAAAAAACATTCTGATTAGCATAGTTTAATAATATTTATGCAATTAACTCTGTACATATGAGTTTGATATTGACAACATTTCGAAAAAGTGTTTATCTGCATCATCGTAATAAAAAGTAAAACTAAATATAAAATTATTATCTTTTGTTTCAAAAATCTTTTTTTTTCTGTTAAAATAATTACCATAATAAGTATGCTCAAAGAATCGTAAAAATGATTTTAATGATCCTAAATTTTTGGGAACATTTTTACACAGGTTTAGTTTAAAAGCGAAATTGTATTGTTAATATTTGTTTAATACAGTAAAATACAAGTATTGAGCAGATAGGACGCCGAATTAATTGCTGCCAAAATCTTCAGCATCATTGCTCCTTATTTTTGTAATATGTACACTGAAGTATGGAACTAAATATAATAAATAAAACTAAATATTCCACTTAAAAATATATAAGTTTTATTTTAATGTTTCCAAAATTTAATAAAAATGAATAAACTATTTAATTGTTGAGTTTCCTACCGGATTTTACTCCGTACGTGTAAAGTAGATTGCATTCAAATGATGGAATGACATATAAGTTCGAAAAATTGACATTATTTTACTATGGTGCAGTGGTGTAATCGGTCAGCGCACTTCCCCGGATAGGAAGGGTCCTGGTTCGTGGCCGGGTGGTAATACATTTTTTTTTCTATAAATTGATTTTATCTGTATTATTGTACAATCAAGTTCTCACTATCAGTAAACACCCGCCTGCAAATCGCTGTCGGACGTCACGGGTTTTGATATCATTGACCTTGGAAGCCTTTATAATTGTATGGTAGATTTAAAATGGTCATGTAATATTTCACTTTAATAATTCTTTTATTGTTTTTATAATTTTTAAACTACAAAATATATATGATATTTCATTCTCTCAACTGTGTCAATATGCATCTATTTAATTAGTTAATCTTAAAAATGTGTTAATTGATAATTTCCTATCTACAAAAAAAAAATGTTTTATGATTTCAAAGGCGTTCAAAATATATGCAATATTGATTTATCTCCATAAATGGATGGTGTAATTCAACAACGATTTTTTAATCCTCAATTTTAAAAAAAAAGAGATATAGTCAGATTATTGTACGAAAAGTCATATTTATTATTTATTAAAGTAGTTTAAGGACAATACGTTAGAGAACAATAGTCTAAAAGTGATGTAATATTAGTTTAAAAAGCTTAAAGTGTTATTACAAATTAAGATAAATGAGTTCTACAATATATATAATTATTTAATTAATTAAATAATTCTTAAATTAATGAAAACACATTTTTTGTTGTAAAGTTGCATTTTCAGAATAAAGTACTATGGTATTTAATACAAATTAAATTAATTAACTAGAAATATATACAGAAAAAAAAAATATTTAGTTTGCTACCGCGATATTTTTTCGATAGATTTAATTTTTCTGTATATCTATTCTAA
This sequence comes from Eubasilissa splendida, assembly GCA_031772225.1. Lineage (NCBI taxonomy): Eukaryota > Metazoa > Arthropoda > Insecta > Trichoptera > Phryganeidae > Eubasilissa > Eubasilissa splendida. The sequence goes on along the minus strand of CM062862.1, from coordinate 11,475,599 downwards.
TTGACTAATTTAATTTGTTTTTAAGGAGAACACTTTCTTATTGTAAAATTGCAATTTTCAGAACATGGGTCTATGATATTTTTAATACAAATTAAACATATCAATTTAATTTGTATTATATAATTTTCTTAGTTGTGCAACACTGTACAATAAAGCAAGAAGCATTCTAATTTTTGTAAATAAATGTATTAAATCTCAGTTTAATTTAGTAGTTTAACATTTTGCTGTAGAGCACCATCTACTGCTACTTAAGCCTTATAAAAATGAAGTTTTGTATTTATGCTTCCATATAATCCATATTTTTCATATTAGCCAAACAAAACCTCGTTATCTCAAAATTCCAATAACTGAAATTATTCTAAAGGACACTTATATGTGTAGCGCCTAATTCCAAAACCACCTAAAATGACTTTATTCGTTTTTAAGTTATGGATGAAAACGTATATTTTGTAAGCAAATACAAAATTAGCAATTCTGTAATGCATTTTTTTTCTATATATATCATTCTGGCAGCCATACTCGATTTTAGATCACGTGATAATCAATAAGCGTTATTATTGGCTGATTTTATTTTAGCGGGGATGGCAACTTATACTCTATCTGCTTTGGGGTATTTTGGAACAAGCCCTGATTTTGAACATGCGATATCAATTAATCAAATGACTTTTACGAAAAACAATGTGTTCTGTATGTAACTGACAAACATATCTACAAAATTGCATATTTGACTTTAATTTTATCCCAAATCCGTTTTTGGAATTAGGCGCTACATGTGTCTGAAGGACTATCTATTAGGATCATTAACGACTTGTTGATATCTGACTTTAAAAATAAGCTGAAAATTATGTTATTAGACGATAATTGAAGGTTGTGGTTTTGAATATACATCTATAAGATTCGTTGAAATGTAATTCAGCATCTGCTGTATAGGGCGCAATTGTTCCAACGCAAACATTGCCGCCTGAAAGTCGTTCCTCGCGGAGCCTCCAGATCTTATTTTCAAGTATTGCCAAATATTTATGTAACTCAAGAATTCAATAAACATCAATCGAAAACTCTTCTTGGGAAATATTGAACGGAGGAGACAGGGAAGACATTGGAGAATTATTTGCCTAAATCTCGAGATATTCAAATTTACCGTATTATTTTGGATTTTCTAATAAGAGAACACACGAAATTTATTAAAGCTTATGTTATTTATTTTACTGTCAACACTTGTACAATTTGTTTTATTAGCTTCAAATAAATTATATTAATAGTTTCAAATTAGTTATTTAAAAAATCCCAGTTTAATTAAATTCATCTTAATCTTTTTCTTTTTGCTTCTTCCCATCCACTTGGAATCGGCTCTCTTAACACGTTGATGCCAAGAACCATGGTTTTGCGCCGTTTATTGTTTAAGATCCTTTTCTATGTTGTTCTACTATGTTGCCATCCTGGATCTTTTCTATTATCTACCCACCACTATTTGTTAAGAGTCAGGAAGCAAATTGGTTTTTATTCCATTTTGAAAATATTTAAGAAATACATGAACAAATTGTACTAACTTAACATCACTAGATGGACTCCAAAAAACTCAAAGTGCCGGTTGTGTGATATATACTAACTTTTTGCTTTAGTAAAAAAAGTAACTAAAATATATTTTGTTTGATGGTTGGTAAAAAATATTTACTTCTTGAAAGTACATCCCGTAACTAACTCATTTTACTCTCCGATATCGATAATGAAATAAACGGTAGTTAAATATGGCGTACCCTTCACAGCTGTTCCAAAAGTCATCTGACACATTGATACTTTGAAAGTTGCAGTATGCGTCAATGAATCATTCAATATCCCGCAATTTAAGTGATGAGAGTTCGAAACTATTATGACATCCTGAAGAAGAAAATTGTATTTTTCGAAACCGGTAGATGTATTTAAACTCAATTAAGTGGTTAATAAAACAAAGATAATAAATTTAAAAAAATATTGTTTATCGCTCCATCATCACTGTTTTCCTTGCGTCGTCCATATTCATCAACGAAAAATATACATTCTGGGCAATTTTTGTGGGTGTAAGAAAAATATTTTCAAATTTACCGCGTTTTATATACGTACATATCAGTGGCGGTCGGTGACTTTTTGTAGAGGATGCTAAATTATAAGTTTATACCTACTATAAAATATACAAATCTATTGACTAGTCCACGAACAAAATTAAACTACTGATAAAAACAGTCTTGTCAAATTAGCTCTATAAATCATTTACGCTCTGTAACATCAATTAGACATCAATTTTTTATTTATTTTAAAGATTAATTAAATCGATAATCGAAGGATATTCAATGTTTCAATAATTCAACTTCAAGTATTCAAGCCAAACTGTCAAAAATACGTCACACAAACAAATTTCTCAAAACAATCCGCTCGCTTCATAATATGTATGCTATTCTACGCATTATACCTATAAGTAAAAGTCGTTTTTTGTACGTTGGATGCTATTAACGAATGCGTATACAGTATTCGAAAAGTTTGACAGGAGGAACTCAATAAAATCCAAATGTCGATTATTTTCAAATTTTGTGGATACGGAACGAATGATAGAATCCACTGTTGCTGCTATCCGTCTGTTTACGCGATTCATAAATGTTAGAAAGTTGAGAATGTATATGTATTTCGACTCGCTCCCTGCGCGCACTGTGTCGTAGTGCGTTGGTGGTCTCAAAAGGACAGGACGAATTTATTTGTAGTAGTGCTATTCTCGGCTAGAAATAAAAAGTTCAAAACTTTTTGACTCTAGAACACAAGGGATGTGAAGTATCCAAAGCATGTGTGAAGCGATCGCGCCTGCTACACATATATTATATATATATATACATATATACATATACGAAACGTTTCAACAAAACATTTATTTATGCGACGCCCATATATTTCCGTATAACGTTAAATGTAAACCCCTTCCAATAGTTCCATTGAAGGGTCGGGAAATGTAAATAGCTGATGGTAAGCACTATTTCCATATGCCACGTCACATAAAAATACTGTAAAACTTCAGATGTGGTCGGCACGTGATTTTCTACACATTGTCGTGAAAGTACATACATTTTTAAAGAAGAGTGTGAATAACATGATTACACTTTGTATTTTTGTGTTGTTATACTTCAAATTCGCGAAACGTGTCGACTTACGCGATTCTTTGTTCGCTATCCATTCGTAATTTGTATTCTTCTTACTTATTCTTCAAACTGTCGGGACATGTTCAAGGTTTTTTTGATAATTTAAAATGTAGATAAAATGTCACGGTTTAAATCTTTTATTTTAAATACGTACACGAAATACATATCACATAAATATTCATAAAATTTTCAAACTAAGCTAAACGCTTGTGTAATGAAAATAGGACTAACATGCTAGAATGAGGCCCGAACCCCAGACTACTCTATCACTTGACGAGTACCTTAACTGTATGACCAATAAGCATATCGATTGTAGTTTATTTTAGATTTCTATGAAAAGTTATTTTTCGATTTTCAGTTAAATTTGGCGTTGTAAAATTATATTATATTTATTTATTTACACACTATTCCAAATCGTTTTGAAAATTGTTTACTCACGTTTACATTCGTCATAATTACATTTTTATTTTATTACATTCAGTCATTAACATTATCATCATAAGTTGGCTCCGGTATCATCGTACCAGAGCCATACCTGTACAATTTGACGTGAGACTCGTTATCACATTAAATTCAGAAGGCAGCCAGAGAGAAGCTATATAAAATATTGTAACATTACAGCGCGAATTTCATACATTGGCGGAATTCAGACAAATTTCGTAATTAATTAATATAATTTAAAAAAATCAATCAACCAACCATATGGCCACATTTTCTTTAAATATCGTATTTTATCAAAGGTTGACTACCAAGTTGCAGGATGCTGATTTATCCTATTAAAGTTGTAAATGATAAAAAAAGGTATTTTGATCATTGAACCACATCTACAACTTAAAAATCTCTTTATACCTCTGCCTGTGTTATAAATTCTAAGATATCATATTTCTTAATGTGGAGAATATGTCCGAAGTACGCAGCCTCATGGTATGAAATGGTATGTTCCAGACCGATGTTGTTTTTGAATAACTAAGAAAAAACTACTTTTTTTTTAATTAAGTTTTTATTTATCAATGTTAAGATTTATTACAATTATGTATAAAATATGATATTGGCCAAGTAGCTGCCACTGACAGCGGCACAAACGCGTGCTATTTTAACCATATTTTTCATAACATTCTCGTACAATTCGCGTGTTATTTCAACAATTTTATTTTTAATGTTATCCTGTAGCATCGTAATTGTTATTGACTTAGACTTGCGTAGACCTTTTCTTTGAAGTACTTCTACATAAAATAAATGGAAGTCGTCAAATCAGGTGATCGAGGAGGTCAATCGAAATCACCACCATTTGACATTACGCGGTCGGGAAAAAATTCTTCCATAATTTCAAGCGTAGCTCGGGCTGTGTGTGAGGTAGCACCGTCCTGTTGAAACCACATGTGTTGTAGGCTTATTCGACCCAATTTGGTAACCAATAATTTTTCCAATATGTAACGAGAGCGATCATTATTATTGGTTACAGCATTGTCATTATTTAGATAAAATGTTTTAGTGACTTCAATACGTTGTTGAGATAATTCATAATAAATTATAATAAACTACTCTCTATGACTACCAAATTTAAACTGACAAATATCTGATAAACCAATATGGCAGCCAAACAAAATCGGCCTGGAACATAATATTCACTTTCTATATGTAATATAAGGCAATATATAGATGCTGCGTAAACTATTCCATGTATCTGTGTAGGATAAACCTGCCAATACTAATGCCGTGAAAGAGCTATTTATTACCTTGCTGAACCGAATGACTTCAAAACCTGATATTTTATATTTTAGTGAAATACTATTTAGGAATAATCTAATCGTTTTAATCCCCAAGCCATTCCTAGACACTCTGACATAATCAAACACTTTTTTTTATACATTTTTTTAAAAACATTTTTAGTCTGTTCATTTTATTGTATTTAAAACTCGTCTCTGACCGAATTTCACAATATATGCAAAAGTGTATAATTTTTGGAAATAAATTAATAAATATTAAATCAATGAGATTGTTTTATAATGTTAGATAATGCAATGAGATTGTTTTAATGTTTCCAGTTGAAACTATTATTATGGGAGTACGCTAAGAGCAGCTGTTCCAAAAACCATTAATACATTACATCCAGAAATAATATATCTCAACTAAATTTTTAATGTTTTTAATATTTGCAAATTGAACTTTTTGCTTTATTATGTTAATTTTTTTTATAGATTATATAACTTTTTTTATAAGAAAATTTTTATAATTGTTTTTCAAAACCGTTTGTTGTTTTAAATTGACTCAAACAGTGGTTATTATAAACAAAGTTAAACATATATAAAAATTAATAAAAAAAAACATGTATAAAATACTTCAAAGTAATGTTAATAATTAAAATTTGTGATACTATTTAAATTAATTTTTGTACAATTAAGTAAATACTAACTATTATTTACTACTTCTAAAAAAAAATTTAATGTGATACTCTTGAGATCATGTGTATGTGTTGGGTCAGCGCGCCAGCACCGCCGGTGCGAGATATATGTGGGTGTGTGTGTGGCGGGCATAAAAGGATGACGCGCGCAGTGCACTGCCTCTTTTCGTTATATACTTTGTGTCGTATCACATAAGAGTTTCTCTTGGACCACCAACAATCTATTACGAAGTGTACAACTTGAGAAGTATTTCTTACGCGAGTATGTAACATGAAATATGTAATTTTAAAATTAGAGGAACTTTCTTAAATACTTAAATTTAAATATAACAAATATAGTTAAATATAATATTTTGATAACCATAACCATCATTTTTATTACTTTTAAAAATATATATAATCCCTCCATAGCGTTCGTATGGAGAAAGAAAAATAGGGTAGGCGAATTAGGTTTCCTTCGCGTATTATTGACGCCGGTTTGTCGGGAACTATCAATTTGGCGGTCGTGTATTTATAGGGAGTAATGTTCCCGAAAAAATGCCACAGCAAAATATGTAAAGTGGGAGAGGAACAATACGTCACGCATCTCAATGTCGCCAAATACTTTAGACATCATTTTCAGCGAATTTTTAAGGATACGCAATATGTGAAATTTTTAGAGATACGTAAGTGGGAAAAATATTATTCACGATGATATTTCCCGCAATATTCCGGAAGACCTAAGATTTTGTTTTAAAATAAACAAATAATAAATGACATACACGAACACACAAACTCAATAAAAATTAAGTTTTAATTATTACCCATCATCTCCATATTATGTTTTATTTAAATAGTAATACAGAACATAATAAAGTTTTATAAACAATATAACAAAATAAATTAACTTTTGTATTTAGGTATTTTAAATTTTTAAAATGTACGTATTTTTAACACAATTAAATGAATCAACTAGAAAGATATACAGAAAAAAAAAATTTACTTATAAAATATTATTTCGATTCAAATTCGAATTTTTATTAGATATTTTAAAACTTTAGTTACAAAATTATTCAAGACCAGTGTCCACGGAAAGAAACACGGTGAGATAATCTCAGAGATTTAGTTGAGATATATTTTAATACCATGTACACATGCGACATATTGATATAGAAATAAACTCAGAGATCAACATGAGATTGGTAGAAAGAGGCAACAAACTAAAATAAGCATACACGACGTTCGACTTGATAGCGAAATTTGATACGTGCACACAACTATCATCTAAAACTATCATTGACTTCTACAACTATCAACTCTGAAAGTCAAACGTAAGTCATTAAGCTTTAACATTAATATTAGACATAACATTTTTTATATTTTTACTGTTGTCAAGGAGATATAAAATCACTCAACTGACGAACATTTGTCACTTGGCGTACAACGAGCGTAAAATAATGCGTGAGACGTCACATCTCTGAGACTTGGTATGCACACGGGGCTATGAAAGCTGAGAGATGTTTCAAAAGAAACTAATGAGAGTAAAATCCTTATCTCAGAGGTTGTCTCGAGTAGCAAATCTCTTAGAAGCTCATTCGTGGACATGGGCCAAGTTATCGGTGAAATAAAACGAGATAATAAAATTTTAAAAATTAAGTGCACTTTTATTTCAAATGTACTAGTTTACTGAAAATAAGTGAGAGACTGTTGTAACTGACAACCTTTTTAAGAGATGACTGATGAGAAAATATCAATATTTTTATGACAAAATTTATAATGGTCACTGGGAGAGCAGTAGGGTGGAGACCAAGAGAATAGTCTCCATCAAGACGGTCAGACCAAATAAAATAACCTTTCTAAGCGATGGTTTCTCAACGGTTGGCAATGGAACGTAAGTATAAACCTTAATAGTGAATGACTGAACAAATTTTTTTATTTAAAATAAAAAATACGCATTTTTAGGAGAACACATTCTTATTGTGAAGTTGTAATTATTCAGAACATAGGTCTGTGATGTTTTAAATACTAATTTAATGTATTAATTATAAATACGAGTATATACATATATAAAATCAATTTTGTCGAAAAATATTGTTTTTGCGCTACTGGGATTCGAACCTGGATCTCTATTTCCAATCCGGGGAAGTACACTACCAATTGTGTTATAGCGCCAGTATTTTTCATGACAAATTATGGATTGGAAATAGAGATCTAGGTTCGAATCCCGGTAGCGCAAAAACAATATATTTCGACAAAATTGATTTTTTATGTATATATTTATAATTAATACATTCAATTAGTATTTAATACGTATTTAATGTATCAATTAGAAAGATATACTAATGAAATCAATTAATCGAAAAAATATATTTGTTGCCACGCTGACTCGAACCAAAAACCCTTTCTATCCGGGGAAGTGCACTGATCGATTACATCATGTCATAGTAATGACAATTTTTCGAACTAATATGTTACACTTTCAAATTGATACAAATTGATCAAATCTACTTAACATCTTTATGTGATTTTAATATTTTTTATGATCCTTATATTTTGTTTGTTTTCTTTCCCTATAAATACAACTTGTTAACAATACCCCTAACTTTTAAAAGGGTATATTTTCAGAAGAGTCGGAGATTATTAACTTAATGTAAATATCAAATATAAAAGTATAAATACTACTTGGGAAATTTATATTTACCTGGAATATTATGAAATTATTTTTAATAAAATTTGGAATATGGTTTAGATAGATATATATACAGTTAACGGTGAGCCGTAAAAAATTGTGCTTTTTATTTTCTTTAAATATTTTTTTACCTCATTAGTCGTTTTCTCTGACTTTTATAAAAGACTTGAAAAACTAATGCTGATTTCGAATGTCTAAAATGAAATATTTCTCATTTAATTAATGAGCCAAATCGACTAAACTTTTTGTGCTCGCTCAGAGACCCATTAGCCGAGTTCATGCTACTATTAAAATTAAATAATTGCATTTTTTATCGTACATAACTTTTCACAAATCAATTTTATTTATTACTAGCGGTCCGTACCCTTTAGGGGAAGAAAGAAGGGGGTGCTGTTATTTAGCTCAGGTTTTAAAAATTAAGATTTTCACAAATGTGAAAATAAAACACTTGTTTTTTTATTCTACTCATGTAGTAAGATTAATAAAGGATCACATTGGTGGTTTGGTCATATGGAATGGATGAATGAGGAGAGACTGGTTAGAAAGATATATGACACAAGTGTTGACGACACCAGAAGTAAAGTGATATCCTTCATGTTGAATACATGGGATAAAAAATCGGTAAAAAACTCCAACATGTATGTTTGACAATACCACACACACATATATATTTATGACGTATTGGTAGCACCAGAAAAATAAGACATCTGCAGAAGACTTGGTACGACCAGGTAAACCAGATACTGAAAAGTCGTCCTGTTAGAAGCCTCAATAATCGATGAGCTTGTATGTGAAGATATATGAATATGGATGAGGCGAGAATTGGGTGTCAAGACAGAATAATATGGTGCTCTATCCTCTCCGCCAAACCCCGCGGAAAAACGGCATGATGGTAAGTAAGTAAGTTAGTAAGACATGCTATTTTTTTCATTTTCTTTGTTAATTTAGTCTCCGAACATCACTCGGTGAGAGAACCACATCTGACAAGTCCGTCATTTTGGGTGCTTTACAGCTTTGTCAGATAGTAAAATTTCGAATCACAACTCCGTTAGGTAGTCAAATTTCGAACTACCGATTACACCAACATGTGCGTAATTTAGCGTTCAACACAGACTAAAATGTGCCGTACATTGTTATTCGGGTGACGTTTTTAATACTTCGGCTACATTATGAATCAAAGTGACAGAAAAGAAGATTATAAATTGTAAGTTAGTTAGTTGAAATTATTCGTCGTATAAAACGGGGATAGGCAGTCTTAGGGAACTTGTCCCACATTTCGAAAAGTTCGATCCCTAATGATCTGAAATGACGGGTGTTCAACGGATGCCGGTGATGACTTAACAAACTGATGATGACCGAAACTCTAGCGCTAATCAAGAACTCTACAAATAGCTTTAGAGTGGGGCTCCAGGAGCAGTGAAACCATCCATGCTGGGCATTAATTGACGCAACCGTGTATGAAACGAAAAGACAGGCAGAAAAACTCACTTGATTCACAGACAAGCTAATCTTCAAATTGCGCTGCTCGTCAAAATAATGATATTTGACACGTGACAGGCCAAGAGCTCGCTATATTGTAGACAACGAGGATTCTATGTCAACTGCATACATGACACGTGGACATATAAAAAACTGCACACAGTGACAAATGCATACATAGACCTGTTTACTTTGTGGAGACCAATTTCACTTACAAAACTTTAAAATACAAATTAAATTAATTAATTAGAAACATATACGTATAAAATAAATTTTATCGAAAAATATTGTTGTTGCTACCGGGATATTATATTTAAATATCGATTAAATGTATTAATTTGAAATATATATATATATATATAGAAAAATACTGTTATTGTCGTCAAAAGTACTGTCGCTGTAGCATAGTTGGATAATGTACTTTCCTCGGTTTGGAAAGAGATCCAGGTTCGAATCCCGGTAGCGCAATATCAATATTTTTCGATAATATTGATTTTATATATATATCCTTCTAATTAATACATTTAATTTGTATTTAAAAAATATCACAGACATATGTTCTGAATAATAATAACTTCACAATAAATCATTAACAATATGGTACGGTAGATTAATATAAGTTTGGGGGTTAGGACGGTGGTTAAATGATATGCATGTGATTGGCGCGTGTGTTGAGGTTTATTGTGACAAATGATAAAAACAATGAAGACAGATAGAAGTGAATACAGCGAATGAAGATGTAAGAAATTATGAAATTAAATAAATTGGTGGTCTTGCTCGACTAAGGCGAGCCGGCAAGACCGCCATTGTGAAACGCTGAAACTGGAGAGACTGTTTGGCGGTGAATTGAGCCAGACTTGTGGCAGCAGCCGGCAGCGCTGTCGCTAGCGTCGATGCCGACAGAGATGGCGGTAGATTCGAATTACGATCGCTACATAAGTTATCTCACGATAGCTTACATTCTTATTAGATAGATTTACATTTAGTAAGGTTAGGTTAATATAATATAAGTCACGTCAACAGAATAATAAGCTGACTGTAATTGTTTATACGTGCAGTTTCATATTTATGCAGTTGTTCTGTATGTAGTTATCTGGTCACAGCGAGAAATTATGAGCTAGATACAGAAAGGCATCTGTAGATGCTGAGGGGCGGAGCCCCCTTGTCTCCGTAATCTATGGTGTGGCGGTTTAGAGGTTTGTGTCCCCGAAGAATGGGGTGCCTTTTTTTAGGCGTTATGAACTAAGGTTTTTTTTTATTTTTTGTAATTCTTTTGTTTTTGAACTTATTATAATTTTTTTTTTTTTATCATTTTTTTTTTTTTTTTTTTTTTTATTTTTTTTTTCATTTTGTTGTTATTTGTGACTTAGTTTTTGTTTTTTTGTTGGGTCTGAGCCTCTTTTTAACCACTCTGGGGGGACTGGAGCGGGGTTGTAAAGGAGGGAGATGGGTAGGAGTTTGTCGGGATCGGCATCTGGATCGTTGAGCCCGAGAGAGGCTATGGAGATGTTAGGGAAGTTTTTAAGTTTTTTGAAGAATCTTTGGGCTAGGTCTAGTATGTGTGTTTTTAGGGGGGGGGTGTTAGTGTAGCGTTGTATGATGGAGTTACGAACAAACCACGGGGCTTGAAGAATTGTTCTAAGTGTTTTGTTTTGAAAAGTGGACAGTTTTTTTGTGAATTTGGCAGTGGCCCAGATGGGGCATGCATAAGTGAGAAGGGGACGGAGGAGGGATTTGAAAAGGAGAGTTTTAATGTTCGGATTGATAGGACTAAATTTGTTAATAAGGCAGGAGATAGATCCTTTTGCTTGGCTTGCTATTCGGAGGGAATTGGTGATATGAGCGTTCCAGTTTAGTTTTCTGTCAAAAGTAAGTCCGAGATATTTGATAGTCTTGTGCCATTTAATGTCAATGTTGTTTATGATGATATGACCTTTGGGATGAATGCCGCGTTTGCGGGTGCGTGTGAAGAGAATGGCGACGCTTTTCGATGGATTGATGGCGATGCGCCAGGTTTCGAACCAGGTTAGGAGGGCGTCCAGGTGGATTTGGAGCCGGTAGGTGATGGTTAGGGGGTTGGTGGAATTTGTTAGTATGGCGGTGTCGTCGGCGTAAAGTGCGGAGATTGAGTATCTATCAGTCACTTTGGGCATATCGCTCGTGAAGATGTTGTAGAGAAATGGAGAGAGGATGGAGCCTTGTGGTACGCCGGCTTTCATGAATCTGGTGGAGGAAAGGGTGGATTTATTTAGTTTGACTCGGAATAGGACGATTGTGAAGAAAGGATTTGAGGAGACCGTAGAGTTGGGGGTGGAGGTTGTAGATTTCGAGGGTTTTGTATAGCAGGCCATTATGCCATACTTTGTCTAATGCTTTGGCCTCGTCGAGAACGATGGCGCCGGTAGAACGGTGTTTGCGAAAGCCGTCGGTGAGGAACTCGACGACTCTCAGAAGCTGGGGATATGTGGAGTGAAGGGCTCGGAAGCCATGTTGTTCATCGGGAATTGCATTTTTGAGTCCAGGTTGGTCTTGGAGTCTATTGAGGAAGATTTTTTCAAATATTTTTCCGATGTTGGAGAGGAGGCTGATGGGTCTGTGATTTTCAGCAAAGAGGGGGTTTTTACCTGGTTTTGGAAAGAGCACTACGTTGGAGGTTTTCCAGGCGGTAGGGAAGTATTGCAAGCGGAAGGCTGCATTGATTAAAGTGGTGAGAAATAAGATGCCTTTGAAAGGAAGGAGTGTGAGGGCTTTGGTCGGAACTCCGTCTGGACCTGGAGCTGTGTTGGATTTTCTTTTTCTGATGATTTGTCTAATTTCTTTGGGGGAGGTGAAGAATTTGTTAGGTGGAGGGGTGGGATTGATATGAGTTTTCGACGTGGCTGTTTACGAATTCGGTGTGCGAAGCGGAGGTGGAGTCGGGGTTGGTGTCGAATTGGAGTTCAAGGCTGTCAGCAAAAGCTTCAGCCTTGTCCTCGTCTTCGTACACCAAGCCGGAAGGGGTGTGAATTGGGGTGATAGTAGATTTTGGGGAGCGGAGGGAGTTGGCCATTTTCCATATTGAGCCATTTTGTGGATTTAGTGTGGAGAGTTTGTATTGCCAAGTCTCCGAGCGGTGGGCCGAAATTGCTTCTCGGAGCTTGGTTTGAAGATGGTTGGCTCGCGATCTATCTGAGGGGTTTCTAAATTTCTGCCACTGCCGTCTGGCGTGATTTTTATTTCTGATTAGATTTTGAATGTGGGTGGGGAGGGAGAGGCGACGGGGGGCGGCAGGGGGGGGGGGGTTTTGAGGCTTCGGTGATGGCGGAATTGATTGTATTGGAGAAAGAGTCGATATGCCGGTCTAGATCTGAGGGGTTGGAGATTTTGGAGGGGAATGATGAATTTGTTTTGAATGACTTGTTCGAAAAGTGGCCAGTTGACTACGTTTTTGGTTGGCGGAGGGGGGGGGGGTGTTGTGGAAGTCGAAGATTTCTATGAAGATGGGGTTGTGATCTGAGTTTAAGTCATTCAAAGTGGAAACTGAGTGGGACCAGGGGAAGTTTTTGAGGATGGCAAAATCAAGAATGTCGGGTCTGTGTCCTATATTCGAGAAGAAGGTGGGGGAGGTGGGGGCTGAGACTGATAGATTGTTAGAGTCGATGTAGTGCGTAGTTTTTTTCCGTTGTTGTTGGAGGTTCGGCAGTTCCAGGAGGGATCTTTACAATTAAAATCACCTGCGAGAATGGTGGGGGTGTCGTTACTGAGGAGGGAGTCTATGTCTTTGGTGAGAAATTTTGGGGGGGGGTTGTAAATGCTGTTGATGATGAGTGGACCAGAGTGACGAGTATGGATGGTGATGGAGGTTGATTCTAAATGAGTGAGGGATGAAGGGGTGGGGTTTGAGGAGTGGGCAATGCTTCGCTTAACGAAGACAGCTGTGCCCCCTCCTCTGCCTGTAAGTCTGTCGTTCCGATAGCAAGCGAAGTTCGGGATGTTGAAGGTATGCGAGGGTTTCAGATGGGTTTCACTGACTAGGAGGAGGTCGAGTGAGTGGCGAACCGTGAAGTCCGCCAGCTCGTCCCGGTCCCCTCCTAGTCCGTTGGCGTTCCAGGCGGCGATAATTAGGGAAGAGGGGAGGGTTGTGTTAGCCATTGGAGTTTTTTAGTTGTTGGTGATCAGAGTGAAGATTTTGGGAATTTCCGTTATGATTATTGTGAGGGCTTCGCCGAACGAGTTGACGGCTAGTAATCGAGGGATGGTATCTAGGATGATTTTTAATATTTCAGCAATGTTGGGGTTGAGGAGTGAATTTAGAATAGAAGAGATGCCGATGTTGGGTTGTTGGGGTTGGGTGGGGGTAGGGTGGTGGGGAGGGGGGGGAGTTGAGGTAGTGGCTGGGGGGGGGGCGAGGGCGGGCTGAAATAAACTAGCAACATGATGTCCGTCAGAGCGGGATGCATCGAGCGCAACTGGCATCACGTATCGAACCCCCGCTACTTGTATCAATATACTGGATTGCATCTCCTCGCAGCGCTTCACTGTGACGAGAAAATACCTCGTTGTTATAGTTGTCATACAAATATGTATAGTTAAAATCTCACCTTTGCCGGGTAGCTCCTTTTGGCAGAATCAGGATTTATAACTTCTTGGGTTGGTTGTTATGGGTTCAAACTTATGTCAAGATATGCCAATCCAATAAATAAAAGATTATTCCAGATATAATATTAAACATATATTATCCCCTATAGAGTTACAACATCAGAGCTAACATACAAAAATATTATAAAAAATTTTAAATTAAAAATGAGTCCATATGAAAATCTTAGAAGTGACAATAGTGATATAATTCTATAGTGGTTTAAAAATACTGAAATACTCATTGAAATTAATTAGAATCTGCAGGTATGAAAAAAGGAGAGTAGTAAGTGGAATTGAATTATTCTGATAGCTTTAACATTAAATTAATATACAATCTTATGTAAGAAATGTCTTATACTACGTAAATTATAATTTTCTTGGAGATCGAGTTATGGAAACAGTTATACAGGGTACCTGGTGATGTGGATGTCCCGATGTGGAGATAGTGTCGAAGCATCCGTCAGTGGTATATTTAAGATATTAACGCAATTAACCAGACCACTACAAGTGAAAATTAAGATTTTATAAGGAAATGAGACTTCAGTTGATTTCGTTGATTGTTTGTTTTATGCGAACACTTTAACGGGATTAGTTAGATTATTTGTAGCTTTATGTTGAAGATGAGATATAAAATTGTTCGGAGTAAGAATGTCTTATAATTTATTTCATATATTCACTTTTTAAATGTTCCTTGGCCAAGATAATACCGGCGGGGTCTTAAATTAAATTCTTTATTTTTACAAGTATTCACTTTGTAGATGTTCTAACGGAGTCGTTGTTATCTATTTAATTCTTTATTTTCACAGGTATACACGCTTAAATATTTTTATTATTATTTATATTAATATAGAGTTAAAGAAACATATTTCCTCACGCATAATAAAAATAACCACAACTTATCGCCGAAAGATTAAATAATTAAGTAATTTGTCAAATCCAATTGGGCTTTTTCGAAATTTTTTAGAATGTTTACCAAAAGTTGCAAACATTTCGTGATCGTACTCATTCAGTTTGAAAGAATCGCCCAATGAGTCGTAAGGAAAGTAGGTTTTTTCCCTTTTCGGATAATTTCCAGACATTAAATGCTAGTGAAATTAGTTTTGCGTGACTACAACTGAGATTTATTGCCGTGAGTTGTAAAGCGTGCGTGGAAATTGTAGACGCATTAATTAAATCGGAAACCTTAACAGTCTAAGTTCACACATATGGTAAAATAATATTTTTTGACGCTCTTAAATTCAAATTTATCTGATTGCTGAATAAATACTTGACTGTAAATAGTACTTAATTATTTAAAAGCTTACTAAATGTCTCAGCAATATTTTTTTTTCTTCTTTATACACAGTGGACAGCAACGCATAGAAAGCAAAACTTAATACAGGAATCAATATCTGCAAATACTAAATCTGCAGTTAAGTTTTTGTGCGTGCATATTTATTCATACTTTTATCAAACAAATAATATTTTTATTTATTATCTTTGTTTTATTAACCACTAAATTGAGTTTAAATACATCTACCGGTTTCGAAAAATACCATTTTCTTCTTCAGGATGTCATAACTAACTAAAACATATATTGTTTCTTTGACAGAATCTATTTAAAAAAATCTATTTTAAAAAAAAAAAAAATTTTTTTTTAGTACCTAACTCAAATCATTACTTAATACAAATTTAATCGAATAATTTTTATGAAAATTTTTTAGAATGGGACTCGTAGTTAAATTTAGTTGGTTGTTTATAATTTTTTGATTAGTTTTACACGCTTTATTTATCTCCAACGATTCCAAATTATTTAATTTGTGACCAACACCGTTTGTATGCAAAATTGACAATCCCAATTTTTTGTCAAAATCATGACCATTTTCTATCAATTCTGAAAACCCACTATTGTTCAAACATCTCAAATACTCCCTTACTCTTATATTAAAATTTCTACCCGTTTTACCAATATAAAATGCTGCACAATCCTTGCAACTAAGTTTATTTACACCAGAATTGTTAAATTTATCATCTTTGTCTTTAGAATTTATGAGTAAATTTCCTATACTATTATTTGTATAAAATGCTGGTCTAATGTTTCGTGATAGGTGTTTAGATACTTGATTCGAAAAGTTATTTATGTATAAAATCCTACGCCAATAATCATTATTATCATTATGTTTTATCTGTGATTTATATAAAAATGGTTTATTATATTCTTTTAATTTATTTTTAAAAATAGTGTCTATCAAACCTGTATTATACCCGTTATTAACTGCTATTTTTTTAATTGTATTCAATTCAATATTGAAATTGGATGTTGACATTGGAATATTGACTAAACGATGTATCATGGAGTGGAACCATGAATCTTAACCACAAAGATAATGTTGCTAATTTTAAAAACAAATAATAGATATCTCATAGAGATGAAGTTCAACCTTCATATCATCACTTCGAATACCACTACACTATCGCCATCTATGGACTAAATTTGATATTCTTTTTCCCTGAAACAGCATATATGTCACAATAAGAATCTAATTTAATTTTTAATGAAATTTTTAAAAGCCATATTCTTTATCTGTAAAATGTTTTTAACACATTATACTAGAATACGTCATAATTACCTATAGTTGCATATTTTTCCATTAATAAAAAATCATAACAGTGTCTCTGTAAGTGAAAATCCAGTTATTGTGTGTTCTTGGACATATTCAAATATTACATGATTTTATCAACTGAGACAGATTAAAAGTATTCGGAGACATCGTTCTCTTGAGGCAGCCCGTCTACTTATAATTGCATTTGTGGTGCCACGTGTGAACTATTGTAACAGCTTCTGTGCTAGTCTGCCAATATTTCAGCTGGATAGATTACAATCCATTCAAACTGCAGCAGCACGAATAGTATATGGAGTTTCCAAATTCTCTCATATATCATCCCTTTTACATGAGCTACATTGGCTACGGTTCCCTGTAAATACACTACATGCATAGCGTCTATAAATCTACATTGTTATCAACTATGTTATTTCCATTTAAATATAAATAAAAAGCTGCTTTAATAATATATGATGTTTGTTACGTTCTGCTCGAGCTGACCGGACATCCAATTCATGCCACGGATCGAATGCCAGGCCCCGAGATTCACGACATCGGCTAGTTACATCGGCTCTTACAAGTTACATGGGTTATTATCGGGTGAAGTTTCCTTCGTTTGTAAGGGAGGTTGAATACACAATAATAACCAAATTGTTCACTTTATAATCTATGTATAAAGATAAGCAATCCGCCCACATTTTTCATGACATTCACTAAGTATACGTGTCATGAGAATACGGTCTCATGACACTGACAAATTTCCACTCCACTATCTTCTCCAAAAACTTTTTTATTATTTCATTGTTGTGTAGACTAAGACCTCTGGAGATTCATGCAGCACGTAGCCAGTGCGAATAACCATCAGGATCTCGAACCTACCGTCTTAGATTTGTCAGCTCCAGAACATGCCGCAATCTCCGACTCCTGACTTCTTCGGCCGTGGTCCTTAGCAGCCTCGTACTCCCATCTGCCACTTTTTCTTCCACCTGGCGACCGGTTCTGCCCCTTGCTTCCACCTGTCACTATCTTCAGTCTGGATTTATTCCTATTTGCCGTATTTATTGGCCCCCTGTTCTCATTGGCCGATGTGCTGGTTCCTCATTGGTGGTTACACTGCTGCAGATTACACACACAGTGTGATTATTCTATAATTGATGTTTTTAGTGTGCCCCTACACGTGAACGTATGCATCTCATAACATCATAATGGTCACTAAATATGGATCATTATGGAGAGACTAATATCAAGACTCCAGGCAGTTATCTTAAAGGAATAATAGTATCGGACCAAGTGGGAAGTACTGAAATAAAGATCATCTGCATGGAGTTCCAGCTACTATATATAGCAAGATATTAATTAAGGTGACTTGGACACGTCTTGCGAAAGCTAGAGTAACGACCAACAATATATATTTTCTTGGTAACTTTGAAAAGAATGCGGCCAGTGGATCGCCTCAAATTAAGCTGGGATTAAGACTATGAATACAGATTAAGTCTTGAGTGGTTAACAAGTACCGAAGCGGTATAAGACATGGGATGAAATACTCTAACTTTGGGCCTCCAACACTCCTAGGATAAGGAAATGAAAATGATAAATATTTGCACACATAAATCTTTTTATTCTTATTCCTTATCCGTTCAACGGACATTTTTTTATTCACTGCAACCCGAAAAAGCTCTACAATAGATTGGCCAAACTGTTGCCTTACCTTCTTCAACAATGATGTCATCCTTTTTCCAGGGCTTTAATTTTTTCCTGAATAATAATGCGTTTATTCCAGCGTGATCGGTTTTTTTTTATGAAGATCCGATTCGCCATAAAGTTAATACTTATAATATAATACATTTAAGTAACAAATAATATTTATGTCATGAAAAGAAAACCAAAAAAAGGAAAAAAATGTTCACACACACACACACACATATATTTAAATGCTGAATTTCAGTCATGGCTATTATTGTATCTGTGGCTATTCTGTAAACGTTGCCATTCTCTAGTCGGGAAGCCAGCTTTCCATAAGAGCGCCGCTTGTACTAGAGAGTTGGTGTTGTGCTCCAGCCGCAGCTTTACGCTGCTAGATTTACGATTTACGCCACTATGAGCTGCAAGATTTCACACTTCTCCGTCTCATCACATGTCCGAGATATTGAAGTTTTGGTATTTTTGTGTTTTAAATATTTATTTTTCTTTATTCATCCAAACTATAATATCTTCATTTGTAACTCTGTCTATCCAACTTATTTTGAGCATTTTTCTGTAGATTGATATCTCAAATGCTTCAAGTCGCCTTTTTATTTCTTCAGTAAGTGTAGAATGTGTGTTTTAAAAATGTTTTTAAATAATACTTGTATTTAAAGTTGCATGATGTGACATACATTTATTTATTTTATATTATAATAATTGTGTGTTAAAAAATATGTTTAAAAATACAAATATAAATATTTCACTCTCGTTCAAAATTTGTCGAATCTAACTTGATAGTTAATCACTGAGCCGCAGAATTGTCAAATCTATTTCCATATATCTTGGGAACCTGATGTTTTATCTCAATCGTAATTTTTATTTATTTATATAGTATTAGTAATTATCATCATAATAAAATTACGCTTTCCCGTCTATATCTATGACTTTCTGGATGTGGCGTCAGTGGCGATTTAGTTAGTGTCATTTGCTTCAGTAAGCTGTAAAGTACTTACTTGCCAGGTCTCCTGTCATCTCATCTATGTCTCATGGTCATATCTATGATTTTTTTCCTTATCTATGTCGTTCTCAAATGTGACATTAATGTTTTGTTCGTATTTTTTACGTTTGTACAATTCCAGAGAGAGCAAAAAAGCAATCGGGGAAAGCAGCATAAAGCAATTGCTTTTTACTGCTAGTTCTAATATAATCTTGTTATTTAGTACGTAAAATAATATGATTAATATATTGTATAAATCAATAAATTATTATGCAATTTAACTTAGTATCGATATCATTATAAGATTTTCAAATTTATTTCCCCAATTGGAATTATTTGACTAAAGGTCTGTATACACGGATTCGATTTATTAATGTGCCCGTTCTAATAAAACAGTAATATAGAAACCGTATTTTATTGAAGAATGCTCGCTGAAAGCTGTTCCGGGAATTGTTTCATCCCAATTGGATAGCGGAATATTCCATTGATTGAACACCCTGTCGCATAGACATTGTTCATCTTTTAGGACTGCCGTCTGTAATAATTCTTTTGGCAGAAATGTCCTTATTAAAATCGCACCAGATTTTCATCAATAATTCAACTGAGTGAAAAAACTCTAAGAAATTATGTACTTTCAACTACAACTATATGTATGTGTATATAAAATACATAGTGAATTCATAGGTATTCTATTTGAATGAAAATCATATTTCATTTATGAAGTAACACAGTATCGTGACAATTTTTTTCTTCCCTTTTAATTTATTTTCTGTTTTTTTATAATCATTTCTTCATTAGGAGAACACATTCTTATTGTGATGTTGTAATTATTCAGAACATAGAACTGTGATATTTTAAATATGAATTCAATATATTAATTAGAAAGATATACATATAAAATCAATTTTATCGAAAAATATTGTTGTTGCGCCACAGATACACATATCACAGACCTATGTTCTGAATAATTACAACTTCACAATAAGAATGTGTTCTCCTAATAATAAAGTATCAATGTGTCCAAAATGTAATAAAAATGAATTACAACGATATTTGAGATTCCGTAAAAATAAGGTAGATGGCTCTATCAATTAATGGAACGATTAAATGTATTAATATCAAAAAGGTAACGTATAGGTTGGAAATTTTTTCGCTAAAAATATCGTCGCTGTAGCATAGTTGGATAATACACCTTCCCCGGTTTGGAAAGAGATCCAGATCCCGGTGGCGCAACAACAATATTTTTCGATAAAATTGATTTTATATGTATATCTTTCTAATTTATATATTTAATTAATAATAAGATAATTGTCGTTTTTATTACTTCCTTTTCGAATATTTAAGTTAAGGTTTTAGGTAAAAAATTAGTTACACATTTAATTTTTGCTATAAATGATTTATATAGTTCTTCAATATTTCTACATATCTATATGTCATAACTGTTAATATTCAAAATTATTTTATTTATTTTTTGATATGTACTCTTTATTTATATACAAGTAAAAATATCATCATAATATTTGTTTTCTGTTCTTATGTAAAAAAAAACAGTTATGTAATGGATTATTTACACTATATTTTCTACATTTTTATATTTTTAATATATTTATATAATATTCTATAAATAATACTCGCCATGCTTGATAAATAATCTTTCTGTAAGTAGACTATTGTTTTTATAACATTTTCATTAATGATATATCGTACCGTATAAAAATTCAAATAAATTATTTTATTATATCAAGTTATTATTAACAGGTCGTTAATAACTAAAATGTATAATGTAAAAACATTTTAAGACAATTTATGAGGTGTCGTAGGGATATAACTTTATTATGGTTAAGAAATTGAAAACACTGAAAAAATAAAAAAATAAAGTTATGTTGCAAATTGACAATTTATTGATGTAGCTTTTAAAAAAATAAAATACAATGTTGCTGAAATAGTAGTGGTATATACAATAATAATATCCTTATGGAATAATTGTGATTTTTCAGATTATAAAGAGAAAAAACCCTTATCATTTCTCTGATTGAGATCTGACGGGTTATCTTTTATCCCAACCTACAAAAACTAATTGATGACTATTTTCGAATTCAACAACGCTGATGTAACTCAGTGAGTAAATAGTGAAATAAAAATATTAATTTATTATACTGGTGATATATTGCGGACTTCTACACACAAGTATACGATGTGAAGTAATCGACTAGGCGGCGATGTAAGTAAATCCACGATAAATACACGAAAAATAAGTAATTTGACAAAAGTCCCAAGAGACAGAAATATGTAATAAGTGACAAAAACGTTAGTTAGATCTTTGTTGGTCTTTCTAATATTGTGTATGCGAGAAAAATTCCGGATAATTAACAGCAGAGACAGGAAAAGGATACACTAATTCAAACTTCACTGCTGAAAAATAAAGCTGAGCATGTCGTGAACAGAATGTAGTAAAAACGCTTCCGTCCACCAACGAATGCCGTAGATCAAATTGACTGTCGGTATTTTCTTCATCTTATTATAATTTTTTAACAAAATATGTTTGGACATTTAATTCAATGACAAAACTGTACCATATGTAATATGTTTGGTCGTAACAATCTAGACTAACCAACAATTACTATGTTAATTAAAGTCTTGTAACATGTGCATAAAACAGTCAAAATAAAACGAATACCATATTTTAAATACGAATTAAATATATTAATTAGAAAGATATACATATAAAATCAATTTTATCAAAAAATATTGTTGTTGCGCCACCGGGATTCGAACCTGGATCTCTTTCAAAGTCGAGGAAGGTGCATTATCCAACTATGCTACAGCGACGATATTTTTAGCGACAAATTTTTGGACCTATAAGTTACCTTTTTGATATTAATTAATTTAATCGTTCCATTCTGGCGTCTGCTCAGATTACTCAAAGGTATTTGAGATTACGTAAAAATAAGGTAGATGGCTCTTTCAAATAATGGACTTACAACTTCACAATAAGAATGTGTTCTCTTAAAAACAAATACCGTTTAGTTTAGATTTTTTCAGTTACAGCTCGGCTTCAAGTGTAGAAATTTAATGACGATTTCTTTAATCATGTAGCGAAATTTGTATTATTTTATTTTATTAATATAGTATTTATTAAAAAAGTAATTTGATTCCGGTGGAAAACAAAAAAGAAACTCGCAAAAAAGGTGTAGGTGATAAAATAAATAGTCAAAAATTTATACACTTATTTGCCAAGCTGTATATAAAAATAATATATTATCAACCAGAAAAAATCATATTTTCAAATTAACCTTCTGGTATCATCAAATTATTACTGAACGCATGAAAACTAGATAGAAAGGTATGATACGCAAACTTCAGACGAGTCATTTAAAAAATGAAATGTCCAGAGAACAATATTTTATCATATCCTGTCAAGTCATTAGTTAATGTTGATATTCTAATCTTCTGATGCTTAAATACATACACAGCTTTGTGACCATTTGTTGAAATTATGTGAAACAACTCCAAGGACAGTGAAAGCCTTGAAAGTTTAATAATTACACGGTATTACATTAAAAATGTGAGCTTTTTTGTCCCTCAAAGGCTCAATTTGTGGCTCAGTTTTTGTGTTCCATTTACGTATTCAACGCGAATGTTTTTATTTCGGCATTGGTTTACAAATTACTATGAGAGAGTAATACGAATTTTGCGTGTAAGAAGTATGTAATTTTAAGTAATAACAAAAGGAGGCGACTCGAGCGCGTAATGTACAAATATACGCAAGTCACGCTTGCTTCGTGCCCTTGTATACATTTACACATATTAAAGACGTTGGCTGTTTTCATATTTATTCAATTTTTGGGGGTGAATATTAATCTGTGCACGTTTGTGTTTAACATTAAACACGAAAAATAGTGGTTATAGAATAATAATCTTGTAAAATAAGGGCATACAAGCAATGCCTGCGGGACTTCTTATTGTTACTTATATAAAATCAAACTGGTTTTGATATAAGCTGTTATTTCATTGAAGAAATCATATAAAAATGTAACATTATTAACCTTCTCTCTCCGATGATGTAAACTGAGTTGACATTGCCACTAATTATGTAAATATATCGGTAAATATACTAAATACAGAGTTCATATTTTTGATATTTCTCCGTGATATATAATGTTAATGTACTGAATAAAATAA
Organism: Eubasilissa splendida; assembly: GCA_031772225.1. Taxonomy (NCBI): domain Eukaryota; kingdom Metazoa; phylum Arthropoda; class Insecta; order Trichoptera; family Phryganeidae; genus Eubasilissa; species Eubasilissa splendida. The sequence continues at coordinate 11,451,832 of CM062862.1, read as the reverse complement.
TTATACAATATATAGGTATTTACTATACGTAACAATAAAAACTGTTTTCTCGAAGAACCTGACGTGAATTTGTCAATATGTGTTTGTGTTCGTGCGGAGAGGTGCGGATGACGCAGTGCGCGGGCGCGGGGTGTCGGATGCCAATCCTCACTTTAGTGGCAGAGCGTGCGTTGGCCGAGTTAGACGTATCTTACGAGTCTTTATGCTGCCGTTCGTGATGATCAATGTTTTTTTTTCATTTTTAGCACATTTACATAATATTGGTATATATATCTTACTTACTTACTTACCATCACGCCGTTTCCTCGCAGGGGTAGGCAGAGAGAATAGAGCGCCATACTCTTCTGTATTGACATCCAATTCTCACTTCATCTACATTTATACATCTTATCATACAAGCTCAACGATTAGTGAGGCTTCTAACAAGGTCATCCTCCAGTATCTGGTTTACCTGGTCGTACCGAGTCTTCCGCGGATGTCCTCTATTTATGCTGCCAACAACACTTGCGTCGTATATCTTTCTTACCATTCTCTCCTCATTTATCTGTTCTATATAACCAAACAACCTAAGTGATCCTTTCTTAATCTTACTCACTATATAAGATCAGCTTTACATTCTTTCCTTATTTCTTCATTCTTTACTCTGTCATAAATGGATCTGCCACATACGCGTCTAAGTGATTTCACATCCACTGCATTCAATCTACTTTCGTTCCTCTTCTGCCAGCTCCAGACCTCACTTCCATACATTAGTGTCGGTATCAGGACTCCATTGTGAACCACTAGTCTTGCCTCAATTGACAAGTTCTCATTAGATATAATTCTATCCAAAGCGCCGTTCACTTTATTCCTTGCAGTCACTCTCCTTTCGATATATCTTTCTGTCTTTCCGTTTCTATCGAACATACTTCTCAAATACACAAACTAATCTACTTGTTCCAAACATTCATTACCTATAAGTATTTTGCACGTCGTCTTGCTTTCCTCTTTCTCAAATACCATCACTTTCGACTTGTTGACATTTATAATAAGGTCGCTTTCCTTGCATTTATCGTACATTCTACTCACTAGCCTCTTTAATTTTTGTTCATTATTCGCCATTAATACTGCATCATAGGCGTACAATAAACAGCATACAATCAAATCGCCCATATTCGACTTGAAAATCGTAAAAGTCTTCATGTACACTGGGTTTACAGCACCAAAACGCGCGTTTGAATTTTAGCATCGTAAGGGAAAGGTTAACCTCCATTTATGCAGTAGAAACTTGGACAGTCCGTAATGGCGACAATAGATGCCTTTGCACTGTACTACTGGAGAGGGATATTACTTATTCCGTAGACAGCATGATATACTAATGCTTCAATCTTGTAACAAATTCAACCGTAACAAGCCCTATCTGTGGCAGTGAACAAAAGATTAATCTATTTCTTCGGCCACGCTATACTTTAAAATAACTGCTCAGAAAATCAGATTATCCTGGGCATAACTTAGGGCCGAATAATGCCTGGAAGAGTGCCACAACGAAGATAGATGCATTGCATTTGATTGGAGATACCTCTGAGTCAGCTGTGAGAGTTGAGTTAGCTGTGATTACTGAGTTAGTCGTGAGGGCTGAGTTAGCTGTGAGGGCTGAGTTAGTTGTGAGGACTGAGTTGGATGTGAGGGCTGAGTTGGATGTCAGGGCTGAGTTAGCTGTAAGGATGACCCAAGACTGATACTTGTAGAGGTGCATTGCGAGTCGTATCTTATTCAACATGGTCAATAATTCAAGTGGCAGCAATGAGATTTCTCATAGGAATAATGCTACAACGTCGTATATCTTCTTAGTCATCGAATGGTAGATTACATAACCATATTGTTCGGTATTTATGACAGGTCCACAGATCACTGATCTCGAGCGCGTGTACAAGTTGTTGCTACTGGTGTGTATTCGGTTTCTCACGGTGCGTGTCGAAACTACCATTATATTTACATTGCTTCGTGCGAATCGGCGAAGAAGTATCCTAAAGTTCAGGAGAGCTTTGACTACAGCAGAGAAATTCCAGGTAAGTCGCGCTTCCTTGTTGGTCCTTGAGCCCTTATTGTTCTGTCCCTATATCAAATTTCTATCACCCTTCTTACATCCCGTTTCACTACCCCCTTATGTAAACACATAAAATAACTAAAAATACTATTAAACACAATTTCTAAGTAAGTTTCCCTGCATATATCCTCCAAGTTGCCCGACGTACGTGTATCAATCATCATTTGTAAATACCAATATACAGTTTTATTGGAGGGCTTTCATATATAGTTCAAATGATAGGATTATGCATGCCAGCTCGATTATCGAACTTTCTCAAAGTGATAGTTAAACCGTTATTGTGGCTGTGATGGTGTTCGATTTTAACGATGATTTAAATGAATTATTTGTAATTCTTCGAGCAATACTAGTACGATAGAAACTAAATCTCCAACAGTTAAATCTCAGTTACCAATTAATATTTTAATCAAACACAATAATAGTGACAATAACAATTTAAATAACGATTTACCATGGAACCTAGATTAATGAACTGTTTTTGTGTCACGTTACTGTGTCCCGTTTATTTCCTGTCACGTTACTGTGTCCCTTTATTTCTGTGTCACGTTACTGTGTCCCCTGTGTCCCTTTATTTCTGTGTCACGTTACTGTGTCCCGTTTATTTCCTGTCACGTTACTGTGTCCCGTTTATTTCCTGTCACGTTACTGTGTCCCGTTTATTTCCTGTCACGTTACTGTGTCCCTTTATTTCTGTGTCACGTTACTATGTCCCGTTTCCTTGGCCTTGATTCTTTAGGTTTCTCATAATCCTATCGCAGTTAAAACCACATAGTTCAGTCTTTTTGGTTTATACGCGTCATATAAAAAACGAAAACATATTTCGAATATCGATAACGAAATTAGATCAATTGTTATCTGATAATTCGTCTTTCTATTTTTATTATTTTACCAAAAAATAACAAAATTCAACGAAGGAAATAATATTTTCTCACCCTGTTTATATTATTCTTCTATCAAGCCTCAATTTTGTTAAAAAAACAGGTTTTATTGTACGAGAAAAGAAAAACAGGCATACTCGTATATAGTATAAAAAAATGGTTGAATAAAACATTAATGGACCATTTCTACTTTGCGAACACCACTTGTGACAAACTGCTTCTAAATTCTTTAGAATATACGAAATGCCACAAAAAAAAAATTGAATTTCAATAACATGTTACAACAACATTTTTCTCGAAAAACTAGAAATATTTAAACCATAAATGCTATCCGGAACACTCGATTTCATTTTATATTTCCTTTCACAAATATTACGTCAGACCCATTATCTACATTTATCGAACTTGGAGCGACATTTATGACTTTTGTTTTCATAATAACATACTAGTAACATATTCAATTCGTTGGTATTTACTTGTCCATACTCTCATAAGCCAAGAAAAAATATATTAAAATGGTTAATGTTTTCAGAAATAACACAAATCACTTTGGCGAGCACGACTAACATTATTTCTAATTTCAAAGGAATTTATTAGTAAAAATTGACGTATTTTAGTCAGTCAAGACAGATATTCGTCATTGGTGACCACGACCGTTGTTTTCGTAAACTTTTTTTTCAACACTTAAAATTTAATTTAAAATAAAAATGGAAGTAACCTACCATAATATAAATTAACCAAATAACACAAACAAATACCCAATAACAATCTTAAACTATTTAAATAGTAATGTAATTTACCATTCCCGCGGCACATGTGTCACCTAATGACAGATTATATGATGATTATCTTAGTGATTATAATTATTACTCTGTGTTCGAAATTTATAACAGGATTATGTGGATCGCCAATCGCCGTCTTGCGGAAATATGAACGCGACATATAGAATAGTTCCTGCCTATTACCTATCTACTACCACGTCCTTTATACTCAGAACACGACCTTTTTTTGTGGTGTTTTATGGTTCTGTGGTTTTTTGAGCCAGTTGGAGTTGAAACTTTGAACTGACAGTAATCGTTTACCAGTGGTACGGTAGACTGTGAAAATAGTGTGAATTATGTTCTTACCATGTGGGAATGATAAATTGACGGAGAGTGTACTGTGTGTGTTCAGTTTTCTTGCTACTGTGCGTGACGAATCATATCTACCTTGGTATTGTGCGTTGTGCTTGTTGAGGACACTTCGTGCCATCACCGAAGTGTATGACCAAAAGTGCTTCGTGCAGAACAACGGAGTACGTGTTCTGGAGCCAGAAAATCTGTGAATTCAGTGAAAAATTCAGATACCTGAAGGAGGATTTCATAGGTGGGTCGTGTTTTATGGTTTTGGATGGTCCTTCAGCGCCTTCCTGATCCCTATTCTTCTTACTATCCCAAATTACTTTTCCCCCTTTCTACATCTCGTATTTCCCCAACCTCCATTGTCCATACATCCCGCATTAAATCATCTAATAGGGTCGAATGGGTCGTGTCTTAATCTAGTTATTTCGTTGAATCCAGTAAGAAGATTTGAAAACACTATAACTTGTTATACTATAATTGCTTAGTTTTTTCTCTATATATGGTCCTTCTTGAAATGACTATTAGATAAACATCAATGGAGAGATAATAAATAATATTTTACTACATTCGGTAGAATAATTTTAACTATAAGATATACTCATATTCATCCGATCGGATTAGATTCGATAGAAACGCTACTTTGGTGTATTTTTTTTTCTAGCAATAAAAATTGTAAACCGTCGTTATGTGCGTTTTTGACATGATATAATTAAAGAAAATATGTATTTATTTATTATTTTTATAACCATGAAAGATAATTCTTTAGGTGAACTTAGTGTCATTTAGGAAACTTTAATATTATAAATGTAAACGTTGCAAATAAGCATAGTATGTTTTGTTTACAATATTGTATTTATTGATATAATCTTTTTAATACAAATTTAATGTATTAATTAGAAAGATATACATATAAAATTAATTTATCGAAAAATTACAACTTCACAATGAGAATGTGTTCTCATTAAAAATATACAAGTTGTTTTATAATGTTTCCAAAATTTAATATAAAATAATTATCAATTAATTCTGGCGTCTCCTAATGGATTTTACTGAAAGGTGTTTGAGATTCCGCAAATATAAAGAAGATGAATTTCAAATAATGGAGCGACTTATTATATTATTAATGCATTTCCCCGGATAGGAAGAGGTCTAGTTTCGAATCCCGGTAGCAACAACAATATTTTTTTGATAAATTGATTTTATATGTATATCTTTTTAATTAATACATTTAATTTGTATAAAAAATATCACAGACCTGCAAAATTACAAATTCACAATAAGAATATGTTTTCTTTAAAAATATATAATATTTATTTTCTGCCAAATGATAGGCATGAGATATGACGTCAAGAAGATATTTATTATGTTATTTTTATATTTTTTTACTTCGTTTTTGAAATTTTATGATTCACTTAGCTTTAATATTAGGGAAAATATATTTTTGAAACAAGTGTTTAAAGCCCTGTCTTAGAACAGGCACCAAAAATGCACACATGATGATTGGCGTGGTGGAGAACATCAACTGCTTAGCTAGTTTGTATTTGTAGCACTAGTCGATTTACTATTCTATCAACATTTTCCATACGCAGTTTGTTAATGTCGTTACTTTATCAAGCTCAATATTTTTACTGTCTCTCTTTATCTAAGCGCTACTTTTTCTGAACTGGGTCGTCTTCCATATTAATAAAATATCATAAACTAAACACCACGAACACTTTTTATATCCAACATCAAAAAAATTAAAATGATTATATGGGCAAATAAAATTTAAGCCACCTTATCATTTTAAATCCATATTAATTGAATCACTGTACAGCAGCTTTAAAATATTCAATTTTGTTTTAATACCTTACAGTAGATTTATTTGTTTACCCTTTTGAAAAAAAATCTTCAGAACGAAAAGGACATATGAACACTTTAAAATGGATTTAAGTGTGTGTGATCTGTGTTTCCAATGAAATATTTGATTTTTCCATTCAATTTTCATTTGCGACTAACAAAATGACATTAGGGTTTAATTTACAAGATTATTGTTATGCGTTTATTATATTTTGTATGCATTAAGATGTAATTAAATGAATTGCATAACTGACTTTAAAATTATATACCTGACGACCCGTGGTGTTTCTTTAGTTACGCATTTAATTATAAATATCCTGTTTAATGAAAATTGTTGAGGTGCATACACCAAAGGAAAAACTCAAGCAGATATTACTCGTAGAAGGCGCATTTTCGAAAGAAAAAAATTCAAAGGTTCGACATATTCCGAAAGGTTACTTTGCCTGTCAACTGCACCCGGCTTCTGTGCGTTTTCACCGAACATGAAAAGCGTTTTCCCCGAGATTGAATGCATCTCAAAAAAGTATGGGAAAGCAGTTCACCGCTGGCAATTCGCAAGTTGACTGCATTGAGAGATCAAGGATGTGATGTTTTAAAAAATATTTAAAACTGGATCCTGTTTATCAATTGTAAGATTAATTAGAAAGAAATACATATAAAATCAATTTTATCGACAAATATTATTGTTGCGCCACCGCGATTCGAACGTGGATCTTTTTCCTAACCGGGGAAGGTGCATTATCCAACTATGCTACAGCGACAATATTTTTAGCGACAAATTTTCGAACCTATATGTTACCTTTTTGATATTAATACATTTAATCGTTCCATTATTTGAAAGAGCCATCTGCCTTATTTTTAGAGAATCTCAAATACCTTTGAGTAATATGATAGCAGACGCAAGAATTATCAATTCATTTTTTTTTAAATTTGCACACAGTAATACAACTTTATTATTAGGAGAACACATTCTTAGGAAAGAGATCCAGGTTCGAATCCCGGTGGCGCAGCAACAATATGTTTCGATAAAATTGATTTTATATGAATATCTTTCTAATTTATATATTTAATTCATATCTAAAATATCATAGACCTATGTTCTGAATAATTACAACTTCACAATGAGAATGTGTTCTAATAATTGTAAGATTGTTAACAGCATAAATTAATTTAACCAATTAACTTAAAACAGAACCAATCAGACGTATGATTGAAATGATGTAAATTTAATCTGATTTAACATTCTGATGATACGTGGACGCCACATATTCACGCTGACTAGAGGAGAGAGAAACCGAGTGGTTTGTGTTTGAAATAAATTATTTGATTTGATTTTTGAGGTTTGATTTCGTACTGTCAAATTTCTGAATCTTGCATTTTAACCCACTGTGCCGCGGCCACTTCTTGTAGAGGTATCGATAATACCGATGCGGGCACGTTACTCGAATTTATAGCTGAATATACCTAGTAGATATATTGATTACATATTTCTAAAATTTCGGTATTTAATATATATTTTTGTGGACCATCAATGTCCGTTAAAAATATGAAGAGTTTTGTAATATTTATAATCAAATATATAAATAAAAAGTCTGAATTATATATATTAATATTCCTACAGAACGAAAATTTTATTCAAGACGATTTTTATGTGCAAAGTCGGTTGACGTTGTTTTACTAAAATAATTTAACCCAAATTAATTTTGGGGCGGCTCCTTTGGTCACAACTAAGGGTTGTAAGTTGATCTACCTTTTCAATTATCCGTAATTTGGTAACATTTTCAATTAATATCAGTTAACAGTTAATATATACTCTAATGAGTATGATCGTCATATATCTATAAAAATATTATTCTTCTTCTTTTAATACCATGCGTTCAAGTGTAGGCTTCTATATAGTGATATAATCACATACATAATACACTGATGTTTGTCCTAGGCAACTTGGTGAAGTATATTGTCTCCGAAATCTGTCCAATTCTATAATAGTTCATTTCAACCACCGTGTATCTTATATTGAAAGAATATTTGCAGAAGGCGATATTTGTGTTCAAAAATGGTATGCGCAAAATATTCCATACATATCCAATTCTAAATATTTTTCCTAAAATAATTTATAATAATTTTGTATCATCAAGTCAATTTCCACATCTTTTATTGTTACAATTTAAGTTAAGTATTATTTTTTTTTAGAATATCGTGACATATACGTTTTTGGTTAGTTAACTTTACAACCTGAAGAAGAAAATTGTATTTTTCAAAACCGGTTGAAGTTTAAAAATGATTCATTAAGTGGTGAAGAAATGAACGAAGATAAATAATCTATAAAATTAATAAAAATTCACCCATTGTTGTGCCAACCCTGGGTTCAAAAACGCGCTGGCATGCAAAACCTAGATTATTAAGTAAGTTTCTACCTCACATCCCCTTACTTTGTATTTTATTTATGGGATCGGGTATAAGTGCACCATGCACTAGGATCTCAATAGAAACGTTTCAACGTGAGGCGGAAGTTTTTTCAAATGTAGTTTAAAGATACATTTCAACGATTTGATTTGATTGGATTTCATTTTCTATTCGAAATGCATGTTCATAAATAAATATTATTTATTTTAATTTTTAACGTTCGTATCTAATACTACATTTATGGCCAAAATGATATTGTGTAGACTTAAAAATAATATTGAAGGACATAGTCAATCGAAGGTGTAAAATAAAACTTGTTCGATATCTCATATTTTATCTTATAGTATATGATAAAAAAAACATTAATCAAATTTTTAAATATATAAATATACATTGTGAGCTGTACATACCTCTGCACGCAACTGGCAGAGCGGAATTGAACCACTACTCTGTGTATCACACAGCTGGCGCAATGGCCGGATAGCTGCGAGGTCTGTGGCCAGCGCCCATCACTTCGCTGCCACCTCTGAACCGAACGACATCGTTATACTCTGAACTCTGTATTAACCGCGTAATCAAACTTAGTTAAATAAAATCAATATCTCTCACCCAGAAGAGTAATTTAAACAATCGGTTTTACCAAAATATAATCAACATATCGTAAATTCTTCTAATAACTTGGACATTTTCAATGATAAATTGCTTCCATTTAAAATTAAACTACGTCAACTTTTTAATAACTATTACCATAAATTATATATACATGCGTGAACGCGTGTATGTATGCGTATGTATATATGACTATAGAAATATGTATTATATAAGTATATACTTTTTAATGCAACAAGCAAATTATATATTTTTATTGCATCTCTTTTCCGTTTCCTCCCCATCCTCTACCCTTTAAACAGTGTAAAAACACATTTTTGTTTATATACATTACATACTATTTTTTAGATAATTAATTTGTATAATATTTTCACTTTACTCAGCTAAGAAGAAATATCACTGGTCATATTTTTATATTATGTACTATGTCATAAGTTATTAAATGTTTGTTTCTCATAAATAAATAAAATAAAAAATTCTAGTGATTCGATTATACACTTAAATATACATTCAAATACCTTGATATACACAGGCGTTGTGGTCATCACGGTATCAACATAGTGTGGCGATGGTCACTGAGGAGATAAATTATGCGAATTAGACATTTTCATAATTTCGTTCATCTTCAGCAAGGAAAATAAAACATGAAGCAAAATGTTCTTAAATTAACTTTAACTCTAATTATCTAATCTTAACATAATCTTAACGTTTATTCTAATTAATTCTTCGGATAGTGCTGGAAAACATCAGATTCGGGATGAACCAACTTTTTCACGGCCGCCCGGTAGGGTATCAAAATTACGTGATTTTATTGCCCTCACGGGGGAGGATTACGCGAGCCTTCATAAAAGAAATCTATCTTCCGTTAGAGGTACCTCAGAAGACATCCCGTCCATGCAAAATCTGTCTGTATTACACTGTAAAATAAATCGCCCCGCCTAACAGCTTGGCTATTAAAATTAATACATTTTAGGAGTCAGCCGTCGATAAAAGAATTACTCGGATCCCAAGAAAGACACGTGTGTCCATTTCCTGACACATTTTTATTCCCTTAATTATTATTGCCTTGCATATTGCATATTTATGTCTCTTATGAAAACACGGTCGCCGCTAACAGGGACGTCCTACAGACGTAGTCAAGTAAGGCGGTGCCTAACGGGTGGCAAGTTGGTGGTGTAATATAAGTATTAGATTTTAAAAAAATATTAGAATCATCGTCCCGGATGTAAAAATGGAAAAAATAAATATTAAAGAGCATTTTCAGTCAAATTTTTGAAAATTGCGTCTATAATCTGACCAGGAAATATGTTAGGAAGATGTCAAAGAGCAAGAATACCCATAAAAATAAGATGAAAAAACTTCTCATTTTAAGCTAGTGTATTATTCAAGTCATACAATTGGCTATTTACTGAATTGAACATTTCTTTCGGTTGATCCGTTTTGTATGGAGTCGTTACTTGTTTTTTTTTTAACAAAATAATATTTTAAAGGCTTACAACTGCGTGCAAATCATTGACGTGTCATGATCATTCTTTGCATTTGGTATATGGATTTATTTTTGATTTGGGAAAAACAAAAAGCAATTGCAAAACTATTTCCTACATTAATAAAAATAATTATTTAATTAATTATTACGTGAAGGATTTTTAAACAATAAAATAATCATGTTCAGTCATATAAAGTGTTTTAAAAAACGTCCATACATTTTTTATATGGGTAAGAAGGTGTTATTTTATGATAAAACTTAACCTTTAAAAACATTATTAATAGTACTCTAAAATTACAACTAAATACATAGTAGGGTCGTATAAACGACGGATTCATTTTCTTTAAAGACGTTTGTTAAAAGAAAGTTCATAATCCTATGTACAACATATATTATGTTCCATATATTATATATGATTGTATAATATCATTGGTAATAGCATGACTCTAATCTATACCTATTGCATGCTACTGGTGTACGCTTACCAATGTTCTATCTAAATTTTTACTTGCCGTGCGGTGCGAAATATTTCTGCGCCGCAAAGTTGGTGTTTTTTTTTGTGCGCTATAAGTCTAAAATTTACAGAATATCTTGGAAGAATGGTTTTTAGTTTATTAATAAAAAAACAAAATATCTTATTACGTATCTCAAACATCACACATTATTGCTAGCATTCGAAGTGATGTCTGTTCAAACTGGTTAACGCAAAATAATGCGATTGTAATCATCACAAAACATTTCGTGATATATTTAGGTGCATTCTAGCTCAATAGCTGTCATTATTTCTCAATTTGAGACTCTCCTTGCAACAACAATGTATATCGTTTTTTTACAAATGTTGATAGATAGACGTAGCATCGGCCCTTTTGGATGATATACAGTATTGTTGCAGGGAAGCTTACTTGAAAATTGCATGTAATAGTACTTTTATTTATTTTATATGGTTGTTTAATATACCATTTGATATCCAAGATAATATACAACGTTATGACATTCATAACTTAGATTTGACCCGATATACAGTGTTGTTCAAAAGTTCAGTGACGTAAGGTCTGGAGAACGCGGAAATATTAAATACTACAACTTCGCAGATTCATCTAGATATTGCAGAGTTTAGCAGATTTTAATTTAAATATGTCTTCACATATTTTTTTTCAGAGATACGTACACGGAATACATGTCACATCAATATTCTTACTATTTTAAAACCAAGCTAAATGCTTGTTCTATGAAAAAACTTGCTGATGTCCTGGAGCGGTGTCCTCAGGCGCGAACCTCTAACTACTAAATTACTAGGTCAACGTCTTGACTACTACACCAACAAGCTACTCAATTGGTATATTGGTACTGAAGAAGTGCTGAAAATAAAAGTTTTACTCATTATCGAATAAAATTTTTAAAATGGACCCCCTTCAAAATTTAATGGACGAATTTTAAAATTTTGGTCTCAAACGTTCGGAAACTGTTTCATAAAATTGTCTTTCTGTTAGATCACATAAATAAAATATTGTATTTTTAATGCTTTTTACTTTTAGTTAAATATTTAAAAATATATATTTCATTTATTTTATTATTAACTTTGTTGCTAAAGTATTATTTTTAATGACAATATATGAACACTACAACAATAAATCAATTATTGATATTTTTACAACTTCTTTTAAAACATCTTAAAGATTTGAATAATAAGTCTGTTCGGATAAATATAACGTTCAAATGTATTTAATTTGAAAATAGGTTTCGTGGGAAGTAATAAGAATATTGCATTATATTCTTCAAGTACGTATTGGAAATTCCTCTAAATTTCTAGCAAATCATGACTAGCCACGCAAATGGCAATTTTATTATTATTCGCCTGCAATATTTTAAAATAGCGTAGAAAGTTTTAAAACTGCACTCACTGAAATGAATATTCCGAAGGTAGGTACTGTGCATGGCATATAAGAAACGAAGATAAAATTAATGTATCGAAATGAGCGTTATAAATGCTTTTATGATCTCAAGTTTAGACTATTAAAACGGAATAGTTAAACAAAGGTGTATAGCTGTGATATGATTCGATACCGTGAGTAAACTATAAAATATATTATTAAGGAGAACACATTCTTATTGTGAAGTTGTAATTATTTAAAATAAAGGTCTGTGATATTTTAAATACTAATTAAATTTATTATTTAGAAAGATATATATATATATAAAAATCAATTTTATCGAAAAATATTGTTGTTGCTACCGGATTTCAAATAATAAAACGATAGATGATTGACTGATTAATTTGAAAAGTGTAACATATAGGTTCGAAAATTTGTCGTCAATCCACTGTTTTGGTATAGCATAATCGGATAATGCACGTTCCCCGGAAAGGAAAAGATCCAGATTTGAATCTCGGTAGCAACAACAATATTTTTCAATAAAATTCGTTTTACAGGTATATCTTTCTAATTGTTCCAAATTCGTAAAACACATTTTTGGCGCGTCTCGCCAATCGGCGGCGACTCATATTATTGACACATTTCCGCATCCAAATTTCCATCCATACCTTTCCTCATGTCCGTCTTGTCAGTGTGAATTGTGACCTTGACGTCAGCAGATGTCAACTTGACCGATATTTGTTCGATCTCGACATCGCGATAGCATTCGCGGTGTAGAAGTATCAGCTTCAGTTTACCAGCACTGTATTTTGTGATATTATGTTTTGATCACGTATTTGTATGTTGTTTGTGTACCGTGGGTGAATTTGTGACATCGCCGTATTCAAGTGGAATCGGAGATTGGCTCATCCGCATGCCATTGTGTGATCTCGGCGGCGACTGGAGGGATAACGGAGGCGTCATATTCAAGGTAAGGCGATCATCCCGGTTCCCGAGATCACTGGTCCTTCGACTGGAACCCTTATCCTCTCATCGAACTCATTCTGCACCAATATTTTCCTATTTTCCCTTCCCTGCCCTGCGGTGATTCCCATTTTCGACCAAAATTGTTGTAATTCCATTCCGCAGGACGTACGACCCGGAGATTTGCGCAATTCGTTTATTTGGATCATATCGGTGCAGAGTTTACATTTCTAATTCACTAATTAATACATTTAATTTATATTAATAAAATATATGTCGAAATAAACACATATTCAATAATATGTATTTCACAGTTGAATATAAATGATTTTTCTACATCCGGGCAACACCGGATTTAATACTAGTTATAATGTAATAAATATATTCAGAATTTATTCATAACACAGCATTAAGAGTGATTTAATAATAAATAACTTTGAAATTAAATAAATGTAGCTATTCTGTAGAGATTCATACTTTATCTGGATAATTAATAACTCCATTAATTGAAAAGATTTAGCTTAAGTAAAGCTAATTTTCTTTAATAATGTTGTAAAAGTATCTGCAAAACCAATAAGCTTCAATAAAAAAATAATGTTTTCATTTTTATGTAAAAGTATTAAGTTATTCTACGTTCAGAAAATGTGATTATTTAAGATGAATTTTAAGAATTTATGTATATGGTAAAAATGTGATTAATAATGTGTTGAAAATGATGAATGTATGGAGAATGATGAATGTATGGAGAATGATGAATGTATGGAGAATGATGAATGTATGGAGAATGATGAATTTATGGAGAATGATGAATGTATGGAGAATGATGAATGTATGGAGAATGTATGCATTAATGATATGTGTGGATGTTAGCAGGAGAGTTATTATGAATTGCTTCCAATCCAATCTCAAACCATAATTTGTGTTTCAAAGGTGTAAGTATTTAACTTGGTTTTACAAAGAGGAAATAAATAATCAGTCAATGAATTTTATTTCATTTGTTATTGAATAGACTGAATGCAATAGAAATTAGATAGAGGCGTATATGTGGCAAATTCATTTATGACAGAGTAAAGAATGAAGGAATAAGGAAAGAATGTAAAGGTGATCTTAGTATAGTGAGAAAGATTAAGAAAGGATCACATATGTGGTTTGGTCATATGGAACGAATGAATGAGGAGAGAATGGTAAGAAATATGACGTAAGTGTTGATGGAACCAAAAACAGAGGACGTCCGCGGAAGACTTTCCACAACCAGGTAAACTATATACTGGAGGATGGTCCTGTTAGAAGCCTTAATAATCGTCGAGCTTGCATGAGAAGATGTATGAATGTGGATGAGGCGAGAATTGTGTGTTAGACAGAAGAGTGTGGCACTGTATCCTCTTTGCTTATCTTCGCGGAGAAACGGCGTGATGGTAAGTAAGTAAGTAGAATAACAATAAATTCAAATAATTCAATGTTTTGTCAAAATTGAAATGTTTTGTAATGAAAATTAATGATAAGCAGTGTAAAACATTATGAAAATATATTTTTTTCTTTAAAGAAAAATAATAAAATAAATAAAAAATTAAAAGTTTCCAGAAGGAATAAAAGGAAGAAGAGGGGAGAAGATGGAATGGAGATTAAAATCTGTGAAAAAGTTATAAAATTTAAGAGGTGTATATGTGATATACAGGTGATTATAATATATTTTGATTTAATTGCAATAACTGAAATAAAAATCTTCTTTAAGTTTTCCCTTTCAAACACAATTCATATTTTCGAGTTTATTTACAAATATGTGGGTTTTTATTATACATTTATATCAGAAGTTATACACTAGATTGGATTAAATATATATATTTAGATAGGACCATTTAAAACTAATAAACTGAATATTATTTGCCATAATTAAGACAATACTAACACTATAAGAAAAACACCGATCGTTAAATTAATTTTCCTTGTGCCACAAAATTGCCTAAATATGTAAAATTATTACATATACAAAATACATTTTATTATAATCTTGAAGTCAAGGTTATGGAGATAAATTTGAATGCAGACAGATGAACAAAATATTAAAAAATAATAGAGTTATGAACCATTAAATTTGCAGGACATATCAATTTTTGACGTTTTTTAAATACTTAATTTTAGTGAAAGCAAACGATTCAAAATAATATATTATATTTATTCACATACTTCGAGACTTCACCTACTATTTAAAATATATATTTTTTATCTAAAACACAATAATATATTATTTAATAATATTTATATCTATCCTATTAATATGTATTTTTCGCTTCATTCCGCCAATCTAAAGCAGTACGATATTCGATAGCGAATTCGCACTTTCGTAATTCATATTAAAAATGTCAAAAATATATATTTTCACGCGTATTTCAGCCACAATATGAGTTAATATTGAACTTATGCACAGCATTAGTAGCACATTTCATAAATTAGATGTTTTTTACTGATTTTAAAGAACAACGTCGGTTTCTTGAACAAAGTAAACATTTAATATACGAGATATTCCGTATATATGTAACACCGCTGTCTTTTAAACATAGAAAAATACTACGTAATTATGAAACATTTAAATAGTCATTAAAATATAACAATATATATTTTTTAAGATTGTGTATATATTTAATAACCTAGCAGTTTTATGAAAAAGATAATTTAAATATTCTATTAATTGCCGAGGAGTTAACTGTTTTCTAAGTCTATTTTGAAATGCTTTTAATATTTTTTTGAAATTTAACACAAAATATCACACGTTTCACAAAATAATATTCCAATCATCAAGTTTTCATAGCAAATACATTTAAACGTGAAAGTGCATACAGCTATCAGGCATTAGATGCACAATTTAAGTCGGTTTGAAGTTTTAACAATTCACCATTAGATATGATACTGGGTGAGTCGTGTTATATAGTTGTAATCTGCGAGACAAGATCTACATTTCAAAAATATCCATTATCCTTCCAAATTTTCGTTTTGTAAAACACTATCAGATAATACTACTGTACCAACATTCCAAATCTATTAACAAATTTGACGGAGTTATTTTTTAGTTAGAAATTTAAATTATTTGATTGATCTATAATAATTTACTAAATTATTCATAGAAATATTCCGTAGATTTAATTAATTTGCTTGTTAATTTATTGTAAATAACAGAGCCTTTAGAATAGATATTTTTGGACCGTTACGAAAATGAAATCTCAGAAATATGAACTCCAACCAACGACGAAAAAAATTCTTAGAATTTTTCCCATAAATTTGACACGTACGTCGCTCAACCTCCTATTCTATGTTAGCTTCATATCAATCATACGATACTGTAAATGACAGTGAAAAATAATGAATATATATATGAATTTTTTAAGAAATAATTTAGATTATTAGTGAAACGAAAAGAAAATTAGATACATTAGTTTTCAGCTAAACAAAAGGTACTAAACTGGCCGGAAGAATGAAACTTTACCCGACTAGTCGAATGCAATATTATTTTAATTCATCATCATCATAATTTTCATCTTCTTCAAAGTCCAAAGTTTCGACAGTGTCTTCACCTTTCCCTATTTTGTACCGTTTCGGTACCTACATGTTGACCAATTAAGATCCAAATGTCTTCATAGAACTTGTTGCAGTTTATTCCAGCTTAGCTGGAGTGATCCACTGACCGCTACCAGAGTTGCTAATAAGTTATATCTTAGTAATCGTTACTCTGAAATTCTCAATACATGTCCAAGCCACCATAATCGAGTTTATTATATATGTAGAAGTAGGGGCTCTATACCGAGTCTCCCTTATAACGGTTTATCTCACTTAGTCCAATACTGATACTCCTTTTGCTTGAACAAGAGTTTGAGGAACGGGATGTAAAATGGGTGGAAGGAATTAGTACAGAGACCGGACAAAAAAGGCTCAAGGATGAACCAGACACCATGAAGAATACGACTTACCTGGATTTCCTTGCCTAGATTTCTCTCAGCTGTGGATTGTAATTGTATCGTACAAAATTACTCGCCGAGGATGCGCCAATTAATTGATATGATAAGACACGTATCAATAATTTAAAGGTGTAATCATCGGCGTGGCGCCAAAAAATCCGTGGGATAGATATCAGAAAAACAATGACGTCTTTGTAAAACGTACAGCGGCGGTCTGTCGCCGTGTAGGTACTTGCAAGTATGACTATATGTATTGTTAAGAATTTGAATAAAAACAAGAGTATTCTGCATGCGGCAGCTATTCTCGATTTTGCTGCTGTAGTATGCCGAACACCTTTTGTGTTTCATTTCTTTCGACCTCATAATCATCATCATCATCGCCGGTTGATAGAAACTGAGATTTTTGTTTCCTGTACGGAACAATAATAGTAACGGTACTTCAAGTCAGTCAAACTAGCTCACAACAGGACGTTAATACTCTTCTTATACAATGTTCAAAGGGTCATAGACAATACATAAAGTCGTGCTCTGAGGTATAGGTAAGGGGGGAGACAGATATGTATAAGGTCAATATTATGAAGCATACAGACAGGCGCATGGCGATCGACGATCCGTGGGCCTGTTATAAATACTGAACACTTGTGATAACTCATTTTGGTAGTTTGAAATATTCATCTTACTCTCGTCGTAAAGACTCATATTTTGTGACTCTATATTAAAGAGGGCATGTTTAAAAAGCTTTAAAAATAGTCAATTTGGTCTTGACACTTAACTTAATTTTTTCTTTATCACCACACTTCAGACGGAAAATAAAACTCTACTAGCATCCTCGATTCTTCCAACTCCTATCTATTTCACCTTCCTGTCTCTCATCGCTTGAGAATTCCACTCCAAGGTAGGCACTTGAATTTCTTATTTCATTTAAATATTATCAAATTGACGTAATAAATGAAATTGCGTCGAGGCACTTGGTAGTATAATTTCCATTTAATTTTAAAAAATTGTCTTTGTTAATTAAAATTACAACGAATGACGGATTTAATTTATCATTTACATCTAAATTACTCATTTTTATTCATATTTAACTTTATTATTTTAAAATAAATATAACATCAGTGTTTTTAAATAATAAAATCACAAAGAACTTTTGTATAATTCATGAAGTCGTGATTATGATGCGGAGCAACGAATCTGTTCGTAATTTTGTTTACATTATATTAAGTCAGGCTTCATAGATAGCTATGGTTATTATTTATTAAGTTATGAATCTATCAACCGAATAAACTGTAATTAATTGTAAAAGTAAATAAGTTTGTTTTTTATAGGAAATATAATATGCTAAATATTTGTAACTTCCTTTTTACCAAACACTTTTAATTTTAATTTTATTTTATTTATTCTTAATATAGTGCATACATATGTTTTTTTATATATATGCTCTAATATAACAAGGTCAAAATCGTTTCTTTTTACTACAACTTATCTTTCACATATTTGCTTAGTTTCATTTTGAATCTATGTATTTTCTCTTCCTTTCTTGTTTTCTGGCATTTCATTAAAAATCTTCATTACATTTTACATCATCGATTTCTGAGATTTAGCCCTCTTCCTGAATGGCCGTCTCAGTCTATCTTTTTCTTTTGTACGATGTTGATGTGTATCAATTTTTCATATAAATTCTGCCGATGTTTACTTAGTTAGGATTTTATAAATATATATAAAATCCTCATATATTTTGATAGGTGCTATCGAAATGGCATAGTTTTCATCTGTGTATTAATCTAATATGTAAAACTTCTGAATTTAGAAGCGTGTCAAGTAAACTATGTATGTATATAAATAATGATTAGTTCAAGAAATCACACTAACCTGCCAAAACATGCTTGTACGGACTTTTTACACAAAAATTACAAATTTGTATTTTACGTATTGTAAAGAAATATAAATAGAATGAGATATTTTTGAAAATAAATCAGTGCATTCCCGGCAAGGATATACGAATGCCTTTGAGATTGAATAAATTGGGTGGAATTCAAAGTTGAATCGATTCCTTATTGACAGTCTGAAAGCAACCCTCGCACCCACGAAATACCTTTTCAGGTTATATTGAGGACGACTCCAAAGGGATGCTCCAATGTACGAAATAGAACCTTTTCATATGCTAATCCTCAACTCGCATAACGCCCTAAGTGCAAAGTTTGTGTATTTAAACACAGAGCAGGTCAAGAGATTAATTTTTAAGTCTCTTTTGATGAACATCAAAGCTCTCACGGCCATTCAAAAATGTCCGTGATAAGTCTTATGGGTTATCGTGCAATGTGTTTTCTATACAGGTACATGTTAATCAGGGTTGGGAGTAAAAGTTGTGATCGGTACTGGACTTCGTGATAATACAGCTGAAAAAATGTTCACTGTTGATTTTTTTTATTCCAGTACACGCTGCAATTTTCTTTATCGATTTACGCGGATTGCGCATAACTTCACGTCGAACTTGAGCCACATGTTCTGGCGTCGCTGCTGACGTTGATGGTCCCGGAGGAGTTTGGTTAACTATTGTCCCTTCTTGTCTGAACTTTTGAATCCAACACCAGATAAGTTGCGTGCTCGGCCCATCACTTACTCGTCGAATATTAAAGTGAGTACAAAAAGCGCGACGCGCACAAACCAGTTAATCAACGCACTATAAATATTCAATATTCAAAACCCCCCCCACTTACCTCACTCTGATGGTTTAGGAGCAATTACAATATAGTCTTGCATTTTTTCCGCTGAACACCAATTATTAAAACTAAAACTATTAAATTTTTTGAATGATGTTCATTAAGTACCTATGCATACTATATAAAAATATAAAATGAATACAAAATGTTGAATTATTTGTTTAAGTTCAATTAATAAAATTACGATCAAAGGTGGTTTTTATAAGAGATTTACATATTTACCTTTTGAACACCATTTTACTAAAATGTTAAACATTGCACGTCACGCCAAGTCATAAACATGATTACGCGCACTTTTCAACTCTGATTTTCTAATATGTGCCTACATTAAATTATTCTGCGTTAGGTGGATTTAATTTGATATCATCTTAATTTAATATCCTTAAAGTCTTTTTTCTATGGCCACCCTATGTGATGTTATTTTGTCAAATTTGATTGGCAGTTACATTTTTCAAATAAACGTGTACGCGTATTATTTTAGTCCTTTATTAATGTATGCAAAGTAATGATATGTCAACTTACAGTATTACATGTGTTTTTATGCACTTGTGTGTTAAATAACAAACCATGGCACATTTTTAGATATTTAGTTGATTCTGTTTAGGAAATTGAATACATTTTTGTTAAACAATATTTGAATATGTCCAAGAGCATACAATTATTGGATTTTTACCTACAAAGGCACTGTTATTAAACAAATATCAGATGTCTCATAGAGACACAGCTATGTTTTATTATATTTAATGGAAAATATATGGAAGTATGGGGTAATTACAGGGCTTACGACCTGTTTTCGGCTGGCTTAAGTGATCACTTTATATAAATATAACGTTCACCAATTCGCACCCCTCCATCTTAACATTTATCAATTTTTTGGAAGTTGTATATATGTTAATATGTGAACTCGCTTCGAGTACCACTACACCATCGCCATCTATGGACCAAATATGATCATTCATTTTTCCTTTCATATATTTTACATTAAATAAAATAAAAAGTAGCTTTGTCTCTATGAGATATCTGATATTTGTTTAAATTTTTGTTTGTTCATTTATCTACCACCACACATTAAATATTATTTTAAAAAAAATTACGTAAAGGAAGTCTAATGCGCTTACTCAAAGGAAATAGACTCCAAAAACAACGCCAAAGTTTTACATAAAAATGTTTATTAATAATCGTACAATATTTATCTACAATTTGCATTTAATTAACAATATTTAAAGTGATTATATGACATTATGTACTAACATATTGTTACGTTGCGCGCTGATACCGGTGGATAGAATGCCAGCGCACCACGCCACCAACTAGACTCAGTCAGTGGGTTGATAAAGTGTGGTGTCGGGATGCCTTTCTCAGATGGATGTGGGTGGTCTGAATAATGCAAAACACATCATAGCACTAAGAAATTTAATCACATAATATAAACAAGACCCGACATTGCGAGCACGAGCAGAGTCTTTCATCTTATTACGCCTTAGTTCCATTCACTGAGTGTGGACGCTGTTGTTTACTAAACTGACACTTCGGTTAGATTCGAGGTTGGACTGTAACACGAATCATATTTGGCTGCCATGGTGTGATGAGGCAGCCAGGGTCCCGGATCCCTACGAGGCCGGACCATAACACCTCTCGACTTTGGGAGGCTTCCAGCAAGCGCTATCTTGACCTTCCGGCATGGACAGTACTCGTCCCGCCTCCATTACACACTCGCCGCCTATCGCTTTTTCCCGCGGAGAGTCCCTCCTTACACTACTTTCATGGGCAGAACAAGGCCCAATTATCCTCCACTTAGTCGATCTCCATCGCCAATCCTATAATTTCGGCGGAGCGCCGCTCGGCGCTCGCCTCACACATCCCCGCTTGGGCGCTCGCACCGAAGTCCCTGCTACTTCTTCCAACCTCCCTCACCACCGGCCGCGTCTACTCGCATCGGAAGATGGCGCCCTGGGCCTTGGCGCGTTTATTCGAAATATCACAATATAAAAAATTTCCTTGGGCGCCATTGTCCGAAGATACAGGGTAATGACGCTCAAAAAATAAATATAATAATATTAGTAACATTTAAAATTGTTAAAATACTCAAATAGAACTATTACTTGTTCATATCATACGTCTTTACGTTGTCAGCACTGCAACAGTTTGCATGTTGCATCCAGAACACAATCTACATTTTTACCAAATTCTCCACAAAATCAGTTTTACATAAACCTGATTATGTAATTTAAATTCGCGAAAAACAACATCAATGACACCATCATCATTTGAAGAACTGTCAAAAACAATATTTCGTCGATGAAGATACGTGCACTTAAAAATTGTCTCTTGTCATAAATTTTCATGAAGGACACTAGCGCTCAAGCCGAGTACCATTACCCGATATAAAATGACACCCGATATCAATGGAACTTGGAAATATTGCGATAAAAATATATTTTTTTAAGAAAAATTAACCATTAAACACACATTTAAAAGTTAAAAATAAATTAAACATTATTTTAAATATATATTAAGGTACTTACGTCGATATTTTTGAATACTGATTAAAATAATAAATTGATTTATTTTTATTTATTTATTAAACTTTATTGACATACATGTTTCTGTTGTAACAGAGGTGAATATATTATAACATAACATAATAAACATTAGATACAATTTTTTTTTGTAGCTGTATTTTTCTTTCATAATGTAACATATTTACATATTTACACACATTTAAATACATTGTCCAACTAGGCAAGCCTGTTTTAGGTCAAATTGATAAACTAATGTATTTTATAAAACCAATACTTATCGAAGGCAAAACACAGTAAGATTGAATACATACATAGCATATAATGTGAAAATATTTAGGGAGAGAAAAAATAAATTATAATAATACCAATAATAATAACAATAATAAGGTAGATGTAAATATACAAGACCAAAACGCACAAAAGTAGTTATACAATTATTTCATTATATAAAAGAGTTTACTCTCTGTATCTGATTTTCCTAATTGCAACAACCAATTTAAAATATCTTTTTTAAAAGTCTTAATGTCAGTTAAATTTTTAATTTTATTTTCAAGTTGATTATATATTCTGGGAGCTTGAAAGGTAAATAATCTTTGCCCAATACTAGTTCTCATTCTTGGAACTATTTTACATTTGTTTGCTCTTGTAAGATAATATCTTTCAGTCCTCGCAGATGTAGCGCTTATTTTCTTACGAAAGCTAGTTAATGTATTCTGCACATATAATTGTCTTATATCCAAAACCTGAAATTCCCTAAAAAGTGGCTCTGAAGGATAGGAAAAGTCACGGCGGTGTATTACTCTGAGCAATGCTTACTTGATATATATATATATATTGATAAATACAAATTAAATGTATTAATTAGAAAGATATACATATAAAATCTATTTTATTTTATTTTTCGATGCATTTTTCTTTTTTGTTTTTTTGTTGTTGTTTTGTATTTAAAATATCACAGACCTATATTCTGACTAATTACAATATCACAATAAGAATGTGTTCTCCTTAATAACATATAAGTTGTATCAATGTGTCCAAAATTTAATACAAATTAATTGTAAATTATGGCGTCCCGTATCAGTTTACTCAGTCGTATTTGAGATTCCGTAAAAAACAAAGTAGATGGCTTTCAAATAATGGAATGATAGATATATTAATTAGAAAAGTATAACATATAGGTTTGAAAATTTGTCGTTAATCGATTGGAATAGATCCAGGTTCGAATCCCGGTGGCGCAACAACAATATTTTTCAATAAAATAGATTTTATATGTGTATCTTTCTAATTAATATATTTAATTAGTATTTATAATATCACAGACCTATGTTGTGAATAATTACAACTTCACAATAAGAATGTGTTCTCCTTAATGATGAAATAATAAATATGCCATTATTTTATCAATAACTCCCGACACGACGCACGAGTCAGCGGCCATTATTGTTTTAAAGTAACTGACCGATAATCCGTGAGATGTCAGCACTTTATTATTTCATACATTTAATATTTACGCCTCGAGAGCGTTAAGTGGCATTGCCCACTGAGCGTCATTAGACTGCCTCCCTTAATACTTTATATGTTATGTACATATCATATTTTTTAAAAAAGGCGTTGGGGGTCATGCGTTTATGATCATATAACAAGTTCACGATAATAAAAAAATGGTATTGATATTCATTGTTTAAACAAAAATAATATTTCCACAAAATCTAAATAAAATAAAAATATTTTCTCAGTAACAAATATTCGCTGGAATATTAATTCACTTAATTCCTTACAGGACATAAAAGTTATAAAAAGTATTATTATATAAATTAAAAATAATAAAAAATTTTAGTGCGTCACTGTATCTTAGATATTGAGGCCGACTATTTCGAAGTCGATTTAAATTCGCTTGAAAGGATCTGTTATGTTCGAGTGAGGAATGCAGTAGAATAGTAAGTTATGTGACATTTTGCACCAATACTACATTATTGACTGCAGATGGTAAGGCATGGATAATGTAGAATGGAGCAGATTAATGCAACACTCTTAATTCTGTGTTAATTTAGGGGCAATTACTGAACTAGAAGAAACACGATCGCATGGATTAAGATTAGCCAATGCTTTTGTCTAAAAAAAAATGCTGAAACTGACATCTTGTTAAGATTTTTATTAAAGAAAATGATATTCAATTCTAAATTTAAAGCAACTGTTGCTGTCATGGAGTCGTATGAATAAATTAACTTTAATTCTTTTGATATTTTTTATTTTAGAAAATAACAACATTACTTTTTAAAGTAACGTCAATAACAGGTGCCGGAATACCAAATACGGAATACGTTGTACAAAAATAAAGTACAAATTGGTTAGGTTAGTGGTAGGTCTGTGATATTTTAAATATGAATTAAATATATTAATTAGAAAGATATATATGTGAAATCAATTTTATCGAAAAATATTGTTGTGGCGCCACCGGGATTTGAACCTGGATCTCTTTCCAAACCGGGGAAGGTGCATTATCCAACTATGCTACAGCGACAATACTTTTAGCGACAAATTTTCGAACCAATATGTTACCTTTTTGATATGAATATATTTAATCGTTCTATTATTTGAAAGAGCCATCCATCTACATTATTTTTACGGAATCTCAAATACATTTGAGTAATCTGATAGCAGACGCCAGAATAATGGAACGATTAAATGTAATAATATCAAAAAGGGTTACATACAAGTTCAAAAATTTATCGCTAAAAGTATTGTCGCTGTAGAATAATTGGATAATGCACCTTCATTGGTTTGGAAAGAGATCCCGGTGGTGCAACAATAATAGTTTTCGTTAAAATTTATTTTATAAGTACATCGTTCTAATTAATATACTTAATTCATATTTAGCAATGAAATAAATTGCATAATTTTGTAGTTTGTATATTATTTTACGTTATTTAGGTGCAGTTATATACCTATTATAAATTTCGTCGCAGTAATAAAAATCTTGTAATAAAAGGATCTCTACCAGCTATTCTTCAAAAGAGAACAGTAAAATTTTATATAATGATGTTGGTTGATGACTGAAGCCATGAAAACATACATATGACATAATGGATTATTCCACTTTTGGTAACCGTTTTGGGGAAGAAAAGATTACCCCTTAATGTTATAAACCCGTAAAAGAGCGTTATTAATATTTCAAAAGTTTTAGCAAACCTACGCTAAGAACCTCGTAAGACGAAGCCAAGTCTCTTTCTTAGTGGTTGGCGGCTTGCTTTAAGATTAATATTCTAGTGACGGCCTCACATATGTTACACAAAACATAGACTACATATTGTTGGGTCATGTTTTAACTCGGGCGACAAATATTATTATTTTTACACCAAAAAAGTAACAAGAAATAAAGAAGTGAAAAACAGTCACAAGAAACAAATGGATTTCACACATACATTATTGCGTAATATTTCAGTCAGGATATGGAGACAGAATAGAACGACATAATATTATATATATATACATATATACAGTTGGTACTGGAAATGACAAAAAACAATTATAAATAACAAAAATGATAAATATTGAAATGGTTTTAGTTATTTTCATATTTATTTTGATAAATAGATTTTTTTTCATCACAACGATGAAATTCAAGGATTACTTTATTAGTTATATAAAATTAAGCCTTTATTAATCTCAAATTTTGTTTATTACGAACATAAAATAGATTGTGTGATCATTCACATTAAGAATAAATTTATTATTCCGTAGTACTGTGATTTATTTTTAATTTCAATAAACATAAAATAATAACTTAACAAAATTCAATGTTTACATAGCTCACAAAGTTTTGAGTATGTCCAAATTTTTAAAAGAACACAATTGTTAGACTGTGTCCCCGGAGGGATTGCTATCAATACATATTATAGGTGTCTCATAGAGATGAAGCTATTGTTTTTATATGGGAAGTATGGAAGTCCCCGGCTTGCTTGAGTGATCACTTTACACAATTGTAACGTTCACCAATTCTACCCATGGGTGATTACGACACCTGTCTGATTTTTGGAAGTTATTTATATATTTCTTATAAGTACACTGTCGTCACCATCTATGGTTTGAAATTTGATACTACTTTACGGTTTGTAGATATGTAGATATTACCTAATTTATTAGAAACGTGACGTACCTACATTCATATTATAAATATTTTTTCAACCAACCCACTAGTTAAACCTTCTTTGATATTTAAGTGAATCAAAATGATAGAGAATTTTAAACTACAATAAATTCATTGTAATTAGTCATTAATTAATTTAAAAAAATTTACATAACGCAAAGAAAAATATTATAAATATAATATTCTGAAATTAGTTAATACTTTAATTAATAAATAATAACGATGTCGTGTAATAAGAACTTTACAGTGATTATTGTATTGTTATTATCTAATATATAGATTATTTAAAAATATTACTTTTATATTTTATTTTATATTTGCAATAGTAGTTATTTAAACATATCTTTAGAAAACCATATCAAACAATTTATTCCCATAGAAAAAGAACTTAAAGCATACTTATTTCTTACAAGTCCAGTCTATTCCATTCAAAGTATTTGACAAGAATGTCTCAATTTATTGTAACCAATAAGGATGGCCTATTCGATCACGTGTCACAATAGCTCACTCTGCTGACTCACGCGTAGGTGGTTACAATTACGGATTAATCTACAAATGTGATTTGCAAAGCCGGCTTCAAATTAAAGTCATGAATACCTTACAAATCCTTTATACAGGGTTAAATTTTATTACAAATCTAAAACTTTTATAGTATTTTAGTATTTATAAAAAATGTATATCAATAAACTTTTCGATTATTTCCAAAATAATAGTTCAATTGAAGTAAGGCAGAGATTTTGGTATTTGGAAGCGATAAGTTTTTAAAAATCTGAGAGACCAGAATCAAGAGCAGTCGGATGAAATGGACGCTGAAATTTTCTCGTAGAGATGTTGCGTTAGTTTCTATTAGATCTTTTTACTCACTGGAGTTGTGAGCTGGTCAACACATATTTTACAGAAACGAAAAGAATTCTGAAAGAACGAAAGTTTTCCTGAAAGAGTTAAATTAAAATTATGCTGGTTGATGTCACAAAAAATGGCGCTTATGTATCTTCAAGAGCTTTGCATCATGGACAATTTGAATGGTAAACGTCAAATTCTTAGGTCAACCTCTATTTCAGTCGCAGAAAGGGCTGTAGAACTATTCGTTCGACTAGCCGTTGCCAAATGTCTAAGTTTAGTGAACGGGCACCCAAAAACGTGGAACTCTTTGTCCTCCGTCATAACGGACAATTCATCAAGGACTGTATTTAATTAAAAAGAGACTGAAAACACACCCGTTTACAAAATTATATCCATAAGTTTAAAGAACATTTTTAAATTTTAAATACAAAAGTAGTGTGAGGACTATACAGTTTATGGTGATTCTGTGTACACTCGTTTACAAAATTATATCCATAAGTTTAAAGAAAATTTTTAAATACAAAAGTAGTGTGAGGACTATACAGTTTATGGTGATTTTGTGTTAGCGTGTATAGCTAGAGTGGGTAGATTATTAATGAAATAGTACTTACGATAGTTGCGTTTACTTACAGATTGAATTTACACTGTTCGTTATATTAAATAAAGTTCAATTTTAACGTAATTCACTGAAGTCGGTGCCGAAGTGCGTGCGAGTAGATGTATCCAAGGAGATGGCCAAGAGAAGAGTGGTCGGTTCTAGGTTTTCTCGGACTGGTTGTGGTCTGTATGACTATCAGATGAATATTTACGCAGCCATGTTTGTTGGGCGCGAGCTGGGCCACCACAAATTTATGTGTAAAGCGCCTTTGAGGTGAATTTTTTTAATGAAAATTGCGCTTTATAAGTTATCTAATGTTATTATTATTTTTATTATGTATTTGGCGTTAAAGCACACTCACATAAATGTGAGCAATCTTCAGGCTTCCCAAATTGCAATTATCGTAAATTAAGCATGTGAAGCGGGGGAAAATTTAACTTATAATTATTCTTGGTGTCATTATTTTAAATTAACCTACATACAGTAGCGTAACTACATCAACGCAGCCGCATTACAATACTTTTTCTGTAGATACTTATCCGTTAATATTTTTAATCTATCGCTGCAAGAGATGAAATAATAAAATTTAAAAAAATATTTTTCGCATTATAAATCATAAATGAAAATCGTCGTAAAGCAAATTAAAGTATTTTCAGTTACGAGTGCTATAAATAAATGCCAAAAAAACACACTTTATTATAGAAGACAAGACAAGAATTTTATTATTATTAATATTCTTAAATATTATATGTGCAAAGGCGGTGATTTAAATCCACCGCAAGCATCGCCGATATTATTCGATGAACGACGCAAGCGACACCTGGATTGAGGATGCAGGCGGCAGTAAAGTTCAGCCGCCTCAATCCGGCCCGATTGCTCACCGACGACATATCTTCCGTTCTATCTTCCTGTTTTATCCTTTGATCGAATAAACGACTACACCAACCGCGCGTTTCATTCACACCACCCCCCACATATGAAATACACACAGACGTCGTGCAATGGGCCCATTGCCTTATTTTAATTTTTCATTAGGAATAAATTTATTAAGTTACGCCACTGACAACACACATGTAGTTAGTTGTATACTAATATAATTAGTTACAACCTTTAAAATTATGTAATAAACAATATAATTACAACATGTGAAGTACATCAGCAAATACAATATTTATTTATTTTGAGAAAAACATGAAAAACTGATAGGAACTTAAAGAACAATATAATATTTATTAATGCACTTATTATTATTAATAACAATCGCTTTAATCTGGATTGAAATACAAAATAAATATAACACCTCCTAAAAACAAATTAGTTCTCATATTGTTAGCCAGTTAAATTTAAAAAAAAACAATGAACTGCTATTGGTCTAATCCTTATATAAATAACGACTGGCAAAAGTAACTAACATCGATTTTAAATAACAAATTTATTTATTTATTATACATTTGTCTAACATAATTGTTTAAAACTAAGAAGTAAACATACTATTACGTACTTGTGTACGAAGTACGTCTCAAGTTGTACACCTCGTAATAGATTGTTGGTAGTCCAAGTGAAACTCTTATGTGACAATTATAATCTTTATTACATGAATAATACAGTTAAGGTACAAGGTATATAAATAATCTCGGAGCCAAACAGTAACATAAAAGAGAAACCGCGCCTTGAGCGCTTCACCCTTTTATACCCGCTCTCACACACATATATATATATCTCGACCCGGCTGTGCGGGCGCTCTGACACACACACATATATTCGATCTCACGGACATCACACATACATAAAGCATTGTCCTGGCTACTTTGATAGACTACCGTCTGTGTTAAAGTAGATATATTTTTCAGTATTATTGCTGTCTTATTTAATTAAAATTAAAAATAAAGATTAATATTCGCCAGCAATATATAAAAAAAATTTCATCAAAGAGATTTAAAATTGACTGTTTATAACTTAACACAATACCCAAAAGTTATATATGAAGACAACTGCAATAAATAAAGAATGTAGATTTCTGACAAGTATACAACTTGTATACTAACGACAAATACACCCTCCACATTCTGTGAACAACCCATTTACAAAATGTTTTTATTTCAACCGTGTTATTTAGATTGTGAAAATACTCGAATGCCTTATTAACGTGTTCACCGTCTGGAGTGTACCGAAGCAGCTGAAGCGTTTCAAAGTCTGTAATTTTCTCATTTATCAGAAAAATGAGGCAGCATTCCGCGCAACTGCGCCCTTAGCAATCTTACATACATCCCCTTATCAGCTCCAGCATCCAGCATGTGTACCGACTGTAATTTCCTAACTTTGCGCACCCTGTGTAATGTACCGTCGTGGCTATGAATAATGTGTTGACACAGTTTTCGGAAAATTGTAATTTTCTCCACACACACGTAGGCATACACTCATGTACATGACCATGTTGAGGGGTACCCTTATAACCCCTCTAGGGATCCCACATTTTTAATTAATAAAAGGGACGCAAAATTAAATTAAAATATTTTTAAAGTTTTCGTTACTGTTCAAAATCAGTTAAGAGAATTTTCTGGGATGTTCTTCCGTGTACAGGTGAATATTATGTTCCAGGCCGATGTTGTTTTTAAATAACTAGGAAATAAAACAAAACATTTTAAGTTGGTTTTCATTTATTAATTATGTGCTTTATTATAATTATGCACGAAATATGACATTGGCTGAGTGGCCGCTTCTGGCAGCGGCACAATTTCGTGCTCCTTTAACTATATTTTTCATAACATTCTCATCTTCAGCAATTTAATTTCTAATATTTTCCTGTAGCATCGGAATTGTTGGCTTATTGGTGAAGACCTTTATGTTCAAGTACGCCAACAGAAAATAGTCAGAAGCCGTTAAATCAGGTGATCGAGAAGGCCAGTCGATATCACCACTTTTTGACAATATGAGACGTGAAAAATTACTCGCAAAACTTCAAGCGTAGCTCAGGCTATGTGTGAAATGGCACCCTTCTGTTAAAACCACATATGTTGCAGGCCCAATTGACCTAATACGTATGACATATGACAAAAGCGTTCACCATTAATGGTTACATCATTGCTATTATTATTTATATAAAATATTTTAATAACTTCAACACATTAATCTAAATAAATTGTAATCAACTATGCTCTACAACTACTAAATACAAATTGATAAATATTTGTCAAACTAAAATGGCGGCCAAGCAAAATCGGACTGGAACATAATATTCACCTGTATATGTCTAACCTCTTTAGCCCACATGTCGAGTACATCATATTAGACGTATTTATAAAATTATTTCTTTCAATATTAATATTTCTTATTCAAATTATAAGGCTCAGCATTTGTCAAACTACAAAACGGTCTTACGGTGAGAAATGCTCTTCAGTATTTTAACAAAATAGAATAATGTACATTTTAACCTGACGTAGTGTATAATCTTAGTATTTTATCAAAAAAGTATTTTATTAGGAAAAAAACTTTTATCTAAAATACAATAATGTAATGTATGAGAAAAGTCTGACAAAGAGGTTGGAGCCACTCTACAGAAGAGTTCAAAACACAATATTTTTTAACATGTCATTTATTCTACAAGTTTAATCGCAACTTAAAAAATGAAATGTGTAGGTACGTGCGTTTCGAATTAAAAATCTTGTGTTTTGTCAGGTTGTTTTTTTTTTTTTTTATTTTCATCATAAGTTGTATTTCAAATTTTAAGATTCTAATCAAATGAAAGAAGGTGTAATTTTATAATTTTTTCACTCCTTCAATATTTGCAAAATTATATTATTTGATTATTCATATACCTATGGTCCATTAGAACTCAAGGTGCAGCACTGTATACAAGAAATCACCTGACACATTGTAGTATTTACAATAATAGTAAGATAATCAACGGTGAATGTGGATGATGCGATGTGTCAAAATTATATTTAGGTATCGGCAATAAAGTTTCGCATCGATAATTTTATTAATATCGAAGAAAAAGTGAAAAAAAATC
Organism: Eubasilissa splendida; assembly: GCA_031772225.1. Taxonomy (NCBI): domain Eukaryota; kingdom Metazoa; phylum Arthropoda; class Insecta; order Trichoptera; family Phryganeidae; genus Eubasilissa; species Eubasilissa splendida. Next base: position 11,419,787 of record CM062862.1, on the reverse strand, counting down.
TTCGTTAGTTATTGGTTGGTCCAGGGGGTATTTTCATCCTGTTTCAATTTTGTCGATGTTCGTAGCGCTCACTTTGTGGTTAGACACAATTTAAAATTGTATCTATATTTAAAATATTAATTAAATATATTAATTAGAAAGATATACATATAAAATCAATTTTATCGTACCGTCGAAGATACGTTAGTATCGAAGCCGGTTGACGTATAAATAACTCACAGTTGTATAAGCAAAGTTAAATATAGATACAGTTTTAAATATTACATATTTTCCTAAAAGTACATTCTACATTCAATCAACGTAAACTATTCTCATAAATTGTAACTTAAAATATTTTTTCTGCCTAATGTGTATGATACCATTCGTAAATAAATAATGACATGTTGTGAATTAATTCTTTGTATATCTAAAAGATCAACTACATTGTTTTTTTAAAAGATAATATATTATATTCTTGGTTTACACATTATATTTATCATTATTTCATTTTGTGTACGTACACATTTTTTTTCATACGTAACATAGGTTTATTTTTTGTAAATTTGATTATATTTATTTATGTATTTTTCTTGTACATATCATCAATAGATAGTTGATAACTCTAATGCATAGTTCTAGTACAATATTAACGTGTAATATAAATATATTTAACAACAATTAGGGGAATGATATATTATTAAAAATACATTTTTTGGTTTTTGGTTTTAGGGGAAATGCATTAACCGATTATGCTACACCAATACAGTAAGTTGACGACAAATTTTCGAACTTATATGTTGCACTTTCAATTTGTGCATCTGTCGTATTACAGACCGTATAAAAATATCACAATATGTTCTGAAAAATTGCAACTTCACAATAAGAATGTGTTCTCCTTAAAAATAGATAAGTTGTATTAATGTTTCCAAAATTTAATAAAAATGAATTATCAATTAATTAATTAATTCTGGCATCTCCTATCGGATTTTTCTCAAAGGTGTTTGAGGTTCTGTAAATATAAAGAAGATGGCTTTCAAATAATGGAACGACATATATATCGATTTGAAAGTGCAATATATAAGTTCGAAAATTTGTCTTCAACTTACTGTGTCAGTGTAGTATAATCAGTTAATGCATTTTCCCAGATAGGAAGAGAATCAGATTCGAATCCCAGTAGCAACATATATATATATAAATCTTAATACATTTAATTTGTATTTAAAATATCACAGCTATATTCTGAAAAATTGCAATTTCACAATAAGAATGTGTTCTCCTTAAAAAAAAGGAAAATTTTATAATTATTAAATTATGAGTTATGAGAATAAAGTTCTGCGAATCAGATTGTTTGTATAAAAAATACGGGATATGGTAGAAAATCTTTAAAAGTTGAATCATTCCGGTGAAATCAGCACGTGTGGGATCCCTAAGCCCGCCTCACAATAACCGGGTCAGGGGTGACACGGTGAATAATTGTTGAACGATTAGCCACGTCGTTCCGCAGCTTCCGTACCTTTCACACGGAGAAATGTCAAAGGAGGATCATTCTGAAGTTCTTAGCTAAAATCAATAATTGAGCCAGATCAAGGGTTAAGAAACGCAATTAAGGACTTTAAAGTAAAGATATTATTTCTCGAGAAAAGCAATCTATTTCGATTAGAGAAAAGTTTTTAATTAACACAATTATTATTAATTATTAGAAAGGATCAAAGCAAAGCGTTCGTAACTAGTTCTGATTAAATAATTTAAACCATCCAAGCCGTAATTGTCCAATTCCAAGTAGGATGAGAAATTTATTAGATTTAAAAAAATAATTGCTTACACGCGAACTAGCTACGAGGATCAGTAAAAAGTATTATAGATTTCAAATTAAGTCTTGAGGTGGCGCATCAATGTTGAAATTTCAACATTTGGAATATATTTGGCTCATTCCAAATTGATTTCTTCTTTTGATCTCGTCTCTTCAAATAGCAATTTATTCAATATTAAAACTTCTTTAAGCTATTTATATCTTCCTCATCCATCGCTGAAATTTTGCAATGATTGTCGACGTACGCCGCTTTTCATGACTATGATCCTGCTATTGAAGACATTTCAGCAATTTTATTCAGTGAAGCAATTTCATCTTAGATAGAGCCTCTTCAACATCTAACTAGGACTTATTTATTTACTTCTTAAAAGAATAGGAACTGTTAAATATTTTTGAAACAAGTACTCCATAAGTTGTCACAAAAAAATGTTGAAACATACCTTATTATTCAGTAGTCCATTATATATCATATTATGTGTTATACATCCAACAATATCTAGAAATAAATTTAAAAAAAATCATATCATAAGTACCTACGTTTATCAATGATTTCAAGTGAAGAGTCATCATAGATCCACAACAATAACTTTTAGTGTCAGCGTATTGATACGTACGACTGATAAAGTTGATACATTATTAAGGTTTAATCTATTATTTGTATTCACTCACTATGAGTCAACGGAACGAGTTTTTACATTCACTAAACGGATAAGGGTTCTGTTAGTCTTTTAACAACTATTTTGTATGGTGCACGTTACATTAAAGTATTGTTCCTAACCCTTAAAATGGAGAGTCAAAAAGTGCGTATTCGTCATGTGATGATTTGGCAATTCAAACAAGACAATAGTGCACGGCAACAGCTGAAAAAATGTTGCAAATACTTCAAAAGAAACTCTAAAAAAAGCATCTTGTACACGTCAATATCAAAACATCTTTTTTTACACGATAATACGAAACCATATACCAAGGGAGACTTAAGAAATTCTTTTGAGCTTAGATAGTTTATCTTACCACATACACCTTACTCCCCGGATCTTACCTCGACAGACTACAACCTTTTCTGTTCCTTAAATAATTTTTTGGATGGAAAAACCTGAAGAGCAAGTCAATCAGGCTTTCGAAAATTTCTTCTAGTCCGAACCAACCAAATTTCATTTGGAAGGAATTGATAAGCTACCAATACGAAGAGAGAAGGTCATATATAATAATGGTCAAGATTAATATAATCTTGTTACTTTATGAAAGCAATATTAATGAAGACTCTAAAATTTAAGATTTCAAAAGTAGATTTAATTGCACAAACCACCAGCATTTAAGTCGATCTAGTTTTCTTAAGATGTTTAGATATACCTACATTTAAAAACAGGTAGCTTACTGAAAAGTGAAATGGTCATGTTAAATGTTTTAGTTAGTTATGACATCCTGAAGAAGAAAATGGTATTTTTCGAAACCGGTAGATGTATTTAAACTCAATTAAGTGGTTAATAAAACAAAGATAATAAATAAAAATATGAAATGGTCATTTATGAAATACGTTATTTAATGAATATTTAGGTAAATATTATTCAAAGTTTTCCTTTTTTTCTTCAATAATTAAGAACTGCGTTCTTGTCGGTAATATGCTCGCCACGCGACTGACCTGGACACAATCCAGAAGTTGTCTATAGGTATCAGCATAAGCCTTAGTTATTAATTGGTGTGAGTAATGAATTATGTGATGTGAATTTTGTCTAGGTCTTCCTCTCAATCTTCTACCCTCAATCTTTTCCTCAATTTCATTTCTATTATATGCGTTGTGTTTAAGTTTTATTATTTATTTGCTTCTTCAATTTTTGGTGCAATTTATTTCAAAACTTGCATTTTTTGGAATACTTGCATTTTTCTCAAAACAACCTTATTCGTAATTTTTTCAGTCTCTTTATCTTTCTCCAACATTACATCTTGAATGCTTCCTATCTATTGTAATATATAGGAAGCATTCAAAGCTTTATAATACTTAATATTAATTAAAAGCAAACAAATAAATTTGTATTACTTTATACATTTATAATATAAATATTTATATTGCAATGTCTACACATTAAAAAAAGAAAGAGGAACGTATTTGAAATACGTGTCACATCAATATCCTTACTATTTCCAAACTTTGCTAAGTGCTTGTGTTATGAAAGTAGAATTAACATGCTGGCCTCCTGGAATGAAGCTCGAACTCCCGACCACAGGATCACTAGGCGAGTGTTTTAACTACAGAACCAACAGGCACGTCAATGTAGCTAAAAAGTAGTATTTGAAAAAAGTTTTTGCAGTCGCCATACCTTAAAACGCCATACCTTAAAATACTAAACTATTCATAAAAAATATATTAGAATTAGTTAAAAATGATTAAAAAAAATATATATATATATTCCCAAAAACATAGTAACAATAATAAATATTTTTATATTATAACAGGATTTAAATAAATAATTTGTCTGTTATTCTATCACAAATACATTATTTCTTATTAAAAATTAAATAATTGTCACCAGCAATCACGAACCTTCACTGTGCGCGTGATACACGCTAGATACAACCTCCAAAATTAATGGCCCGCGATTACCAGGTTAATAAATCAACACAAGACGCAGGGTCAATACGACCCGGATTTGCCGCATGAGGGTTGTGAAATAATGGAGCCTCCATTAACACTGCGGTGTTTGATGGTCGTGCGGTAAGCTTTACATTACTCACAGTTCTGAAGCTGCAGACCAGCCCGCCACGTCGACCCCTGGTGCAGAATTCCATTCATAAAATTGGAAAATCTACCACACTTTTATTGAATTCTCGAAATTGTTCTGTTTTCAGAAAATATGTCGATACGTACAGTTTTAGTTAACCCATAAAAAATATTCCCCGGAATCTTTTCGACAAGCTCTATCATATAGACTCAAAAAAATTTACATTTCAAAAAGGGACATTATATACAGTTTTTAAGTTTTTTAGAGTTTCGAAGATCACATTTATTTCCGTTTCTTTTTGTACTCAGGAAAATCTTTTTTTTATGAATATATTAATTTTACGCGTGTATTAAAACACATCTAAAGGTCAGTCACCGTTGATGATAAAATATAAAACATATAATATCTCAAATAATCTAAAAAAAATTAATAAGCAATTTTGTATATGGTAATTTTTGCATTTCACGTATTCGGTTCACTATAATATTAATTATTATTGTGATAACTATTCATAATGATTTATTTGTCTTTTTATATTTACTATTTTATATAAAGATATGATAATATAAAAAAAATGGTATAGTTCTACCATATACAGAAATCAAAATATTATTTGAAAAGTCGCTAATAACTTAAACGATGCCATTTAATATTTTAATAGCAGATACATGCAAGCGGAATATTAAATATTTTTTGAAAAATAAAATAGATGGAATATTATATAAACTAATAAAAAATTCTGGGAATATTATTAGATACATATTTAATTTGTATTTATCTCCCAAAAATTCTATTTAGCTAATTGGAATATATGGACCACTAATTGCCAGACTATAAAAGGATCTCACATCCTCTCACACCTAGTCTCTTGGTCGATCAAATCAGAAACTAGTGAACTTACTCAGCAAAGAAGTTTGCATTGATAAATACTGATTTAGAAATTTACATTGATAATATAAGGTTTTTGTCGACTAAATAGCGAATTTTAGCGATCATAGAAAGGTGATAATGATAGAATGAGACAGAGAGTGGTTCAACTGAAATGAATCATACAGACGTGAAGATAGTCGCTGGATGAAACAACGAATAGAATGGCCATTGAGAACGGAATACAAAAGTGCGAGTCGTCCTAAGACAGATTGGTCAGATAACATGTGTTGCGTTAACCCAACAGAGGTGCCTAGCGCAAGATATACCAGATATCCAACAATCGTGGTAGAACTTTAAAATTGAATTATATTTAGAAAACCAAGTATGGTATCAATGATTTTTTATTTATTTAAAAGATTGTTCCGTGCCATTTACAATGGAATATAATTTTAAATACTAATTTAATGTGTTAATTATAAATATATACATATAAAATCAATTTTGTCGAAAAATATTGTTTTCGCGCTACCGGGATTCGAACCTGGATCACTATTTCCAATCCGGGGAAGTACACTAACAATTGTGTTATAGCGCCAGTATTTTTCATGACAAATTTTCGAACCTATATGTTACACTTTTTCAAATAAATACATCTGTCGTTACATTATTTGAAAGCCATCTACATTGTTTGGATTGGATTGGAAATAGAAATCCAGGTTCGAATCCCGGTAGCGTAAAAACAATTTTTTTCGACAAAATTGATTTTATATGTATATATTTATAATTAATATATTCAATTCAATCACATTTATTGAAAAATTTAATTAAAATTAAATTTAAGAAAATAAGGGGTTTATGACCAACACTGGAATATTGAATGGTAATGATGACGATGATGATAAGTAGTAATTGAAATAATTTTTTTTTGAACGCATCAAAGTAAGTATTTTTTTAATTGTTGATAATACATATTCGTTGCCTAATTTTTAAATATGCCAATAAATAAACATGTCTTTTCATCTCGAGATTTATACATGACAATTATATTATTGTTATAATCGACGTTAACTTTATAGTGTTTCATCATAATGGATGGATATAAATAAAAACAACGTTATAACTCTGTTTATATTTATATCCATCCAATGCATGGCATTTTTACTGTCGAGATTGTAAAAGGTGTCATTGTTAAAAAATAAATATTCGATCATGTCAGGTTTTACAAAGTGGTTCTCGACATTTATACCCATCCAATTACATTTATGTGTATGTACGTGTAGATGACCAAAAAAAGGTCACGCGAGCAAAGTTTATTTTTAATCTTAGCCACTTTTTTAACTCCTTGCCTTTAAGTGAAGGACTTTTAGAATTGATCGGTTAACCGCTTTTCAAGAAAACTCAATAAACTTTATTCTGTTTAAAAACGCAATGAAAAATGTATAAAATAAGAAACACCGCTATAATCTAATCTATAGGTATTGTTGAATACTCATTCCCTGTCCTTTTTCATCCGTCCAATAATCTATACCTGTCCCGCTCTGGCCGATTACCTTACATTCCGCCGCCGGGATCACTCTCCGATTGTGCTTCGATCGTGAAGCATTAAGTACTTGTGCTTTCTTCTGCCGCCATACACTCACGCCGTGCGTAACGCTTGGACCGCGCAGAGGAAGTGAATTTCAAATTTCGGAAGTGCAGTCATAGATATCTCGGTTCGGCATAATATACATGCTCGTCAACCGGAGGTGCAGTCGACGCCCAACCCAAGACTTCAGAGCAAGGTAGGCCATATCCATTTGTCCTTATGTTCCTTCAGACTTTTATTTCGGGTTGCGTCAAATACTTAAAGTAATTCTAGATTACAGTCCACGGGACTTTATCCCACCAGGTATTATAATATTAAGTTATGGCAATTTCATTTTATTATGGTTTAATTACAAGTTATTGATAGATAGAATATTCTGCATATTTATTTTGATTAAATGTTATTGATAGAAAGAGAATATTCTGTCTCCTTTAAATTATTTTAATTTAATTTAAAGTTATTAATAGAAAGATAATATTTGGTCTACTTTATGTTTTTTCGGCATGCAATAATCACTTGGTCGGTTAATTTTATTTCCAATGATAAACGCCCACGATACCGTATTTCAAATTTCTCAGGTTGTCCACGATGGTTTATGAGTGGGTGCTTATTTGCTTTATTTAAAGACACCCAGAAATCGTCTCGTAAAATTTGAGTTATTATTTTAATTATTATTAATTATAATGTAAGTAATTTACACAGATAAATTTCTCAATGTAAGAAGTTATAATTAATAAATAATTTTTTGTTTTTAAATAAATTGTTCATAAATTTGTAATAGTTAGTTATATTATAAGTATTTATCACTTATAAAAACTTAAGGGAAAAGAATACCACGTTTGAAAAAAACCTTTTCATATCTTTTGTCAGTGGAAAAATACTTTTATCATAGAAACAACTACAGATATGTTGTACATTAAAATTTTCTAACAAAATATTAAATGTATTAAAAACAAAAATATTTAAAATCATTTTTAAGAATTCAAAAATTTTATTTTAAAAGTTAAAAGGTTAAGCACATTTATAAATTAGACTATTAAAATATAATAATAATTAGACAAAGTATTTTATTTAAGCCACTATTTATAGTGATTTAAACAAAGTATTTTGTCTAATTATTGATATAAAATGAGGCCACAAAGTAATTTTGCAAATATTGAAAAAGTATTGAAATAAAAACTTAAAAACTGGAAATGTTTTAGAATTTTTTATAGGTATAACATATATACTTTTCTTATCTCAAAATAGAGCATTTTAGCGAGACAGACTATAATATACATAACTTAAATTCAATATGGAAACAGAAACAAATGAAAGCAAATACCTTCATAAAAGTACAATAATATTATAGAATAGGAAATATTGTAAAGGTGTTTTTTTTAGAGGGATAGAAATTTAAAATTAAATAAAATACATACAAATTATGGTAATGGCTATGATATTAGCTTTATTGGAAAGATAAATTTATGCCATTAGTATTTAAATATGATTTCGCGCATATAAGCGTCGCAACTGGCTCGAATAAAGCGCAATCTGGGAGTACAATTTTCGACCAGCTTTTTGAAGCAGCTGAGGTCGTATATCGGCAATAACGCGACAGATACTGTCTTCTATCGTCTCTGGTTTATCGGCGTAGACTATTAATTTCAGATATATTCACTTAAAATAATCCAAAGGTGTTAAATCACATAATCTTGGAGGCCAATTCGCACATATTAATAACGAAAGAGTCAGTAATCATGAATCAATTACTATGCGAATGGACTCATTTGGGTCCTCCTCAATACTACGCTCCACTGTAGTAACAGCTTCTTCGGTGCGCACTGTATGACATATCTGCGGATCCGTATTATCAATTAGAGTAGTTGCCAATTCGAAAAACAATCCTCTAAAAAAACACCTTTTATTACAAGTCAATATCATTATCGTTCAAAAAATTAGCTATTATATAGATTAAATGTGGTGAGTTAAGGAAAAGAAGATGACACAAGTTTACCGGGATTTGAAAATTACCATTGATGAAATTACTGTAAAAATATCTGTGATCCGCAATGGACAGGCAAAAAAGGTATGGTCAAGGGATTCCTCCTCGGCACCACACTCACACATTAGGGAATCTATTAAGTTCAATATGAATAAATGTAAGGTTACCTGGCAATGCCCAATTTTCATTCTAGAGATATTTGATATTGTTCTCTTGGCGACTTTCCTTTTGGGAAACCTGGGAGTGCGAGGAATAAATCACTGAATTATTTTAAGTAGATTACCCTTGTGGTTATTTGGTTCCATCTATTGTGCAGTCCAGATAGAAGTCGTACGTTTTTTTATCATATATATTATTAAGTCTGTCGTACATCGGAATATGGAATTGATGAGGGATAATTCCGGAAAGAGTGGCCTACTTGGCCAGTTTATCAGTACATTAATTTCCATGTGCAGAAATCCTTATATGCAGGAATCCAAACGAATGGCACCTGTTTATTGTTGCCGTCCAAATTAAATAGACACCGTCTAATGAAACAGATTATCTCATTGTCTAGCCAAACTTTTATGTTACCACAAAGGGATCAAAGAGCCGCTTGCGAGTCGGAGAATATAACAGCCTTATCGACGTTCCGGAGTACGTAGATATCCAAAACCTCTTTAATTTTCTAATATTCTGCTGATAAAATCGATGAATAAGTAAAATTTTGTTATAGATAGCTTACTGAAAATAATTATAAAAGAAATGTATATTTTTATTGATAAATTATTTTTTTAAGCAATAAAACCTACAGTAAAAGTAGTAGACAAAGAGTAAGTAAATCTAAGGCAGAAATTATAATATATCGAGGCTTTGATCGCGACACACGAGAATAAATCGTGGGGGGAGGATTTGTGGAGGTTCGATGGAACCAAATTGATGTTTAACAAAATTGATTGATACCATTTGCCCGGGTAAATAGAGCGAGGGTGGGTACGGAGCGCGCCTTTCGACAGGGGTTGTAAATTATCTTATACAGAAACCTCGATCAAATTCCAACAAAATAAATTAACTGTTCAACAGCATTCTGATTACATTTCGAACGTTTGTGCATATTCAGTATTGTGGGAAAAATGAATGGTATTTTCACGAAGTGCTACGATAAGTGTGAAATATTAAAATTATGATAATTGCATTCTAATAATATCCAACATTGTTTAAATAAGACGTATCCTTACCGCTTAAGTTAGATACTGTATATTCCGTGGATAGTACGACACGTGAAGGCTTCGATCCCATTACAAATCTAACTACAGTAAGCTATATTTACGGTGTAGAAAACAACAAATTCGTATGTGTACAGTCATCAGGGCTAATGCGATGATCTACCCTACAATAGGATCAAAAACGTCGTAAAAATCTTAGATCATTTTTAACAGAAGATTCTTCCATTTTTCGGCCACATTATACGTTAGTATGACAATGGCGTCAAAAAACTCACTGTGAAGGGAAAACTTGCGAACAGATAAAGGCTGACGCAATTAACGAAAAAAGGAGAAAGAGGAAAGAAAAGGAGGAATATCCGTCACCCAGCATCCCCACAATTGAGAGGGTATGCGGTTTGAGAAATGAATTCCTCAGCCACACTCGGACTCACAATCGTTAACCATGGCAGACGTCATCTTTGTGACAAAAGGCCGCCGAAGAAGACAATATGACAGCACGGAAAATACTATTATCTTGGACGCAACTTTAGGATGAAGAAGACTTGGAAGAGTGCCGCAACGGTGGTTGGATGTGTTGCACCTGGCTAGAGAGCCCTGGAGTCAGCGGTGATCTAGGGCCGAGACTTGTGAAGGTGCATTAGGAATCGTATCTCATTTGGTCGAGTCTACCATGTCAATATTGACATAAAAGAAGAAATAAAAAAATTATCAAGTAGCCAGCAACAAACACAAAATATTTTAAATCACTATCAACATTAGATTAATAATATAACAACATAACATTTTTAATTAAAGTTTGATATATTAATTAAGATTATTTTATTTAGTGGAATCTAATCTTAAATAACCCTTTTAAAGGAGTTTGTAAAACATTAATTATAACATCTACATATTATAGCTTATTAGATCGTTCAATAAATTTAAATACATTTTTTTTTTGTTTTAAAAATATTTTGGTGAATAATTAACAATTATATATAGGAAAGGTAATGCCATGATATAAATGTGAATAAAAACTAAAATTAATAAGAAAACCAACCTACGGAGATGAATATTTATGTTAGTTATTAATACACAGGCCAAAGAAATATCAATACGCCTTCAACAAAATGAACATTTTTAAAATGCTCTACATTGTTTCGTAATAAATTATTCACACTAAAAGACTTTGTTTGTACGATGAATTATTTTTATTAAAATTGCTTACTTAATTTAGATACTTCATCGTAAATTTTTTTGTTACTGTTAAAGAAATAAATACCACTTTGTGCCAGTGATATTGGAAAATTGAATGATATATCTAAAAAGCTTTCGGAGTAAAATGTAAGCAGGAAGTTGAAAAACTGCTTTCATTTTACCTTGGAAAAGTATTCGGTAAAAAACTTACAATATACTTCAACAAGCTAATAATATAAAAAAATAAAAACAAACGGTAGGTAGAGCAATATGAACCAGAATATATTTTTTTAAATTCAGTTATTACACATTTTAAATTTATACTATGGTAAATACTGAAGTAATTCAAACATATAAAGCAATAAGCTAATATAATATAATAATAATAAAATAATAATAAATAATAATAAAAAAATAATAATAAAAAAATAATAATAAAAAAAATATAATAAAAAAAATAAATAAAGCAGTAAGCATTGAAGGTAAGAAATAAAATAAATTACACCAATCTACGCGGCTGGCCTACCTTGATCTCAGTCCTGGGATGGACGGCAAATTACACCTCCCGTATGAAGAAAGGAGATATCGCTGCACTTCGGGATGCTGTTGATAACCGTTCTTTTCGTGGTCCGGATTTAACGCATGGCGACACTCTCGACCAACAAAACGTGTTGACATATCAGCGTTCGAAAAGCAATCTGTCGCACATCGGCCGAAATCTTTAGGTATTGGTTAGCCAAAACGGGACAGGTATATCCACGGGTTATGGGAAAGATGGAAAGGAAGAACAAGGCGATATTCGACTTGCGTCAACACTTATATTCAATATTTCAAGCATTCCCTACTCACCTCACTAGATCAGAGTCCATATCGAGATGGATAGTGTTTTCTTTGTATCATTTACATTTGTTCTTTTGTATCATTTACAGTGACTCCAGTAATGTGGGTTTAAATATATACACTATTACATATTTTATTTATTTATTTATTCCTAATATAGTACATACATATGTTAATGCTCTATTATAAACAAGATCAAAATGTTCCTTTTCTACTAAAACTTATCTTGCACATATTTGCTTAGTTTCATTTTGAAGCTATGTAGTTTCTCCTTCTTTCTTATATCTGGAATTTCATTGAAAATTTTTATCGCACTGTACATCATCGATTTCTGAGATTTAGCCTTCTCTCTGATTAGCAGTTTCAGTCTATATTTTTCTCCTACATCAACTTTTCTTATAAATTTTAAAATTAAATACCATAACATTAAAATATATTTTCTTCTTATAGGTCATCATATTAAGAAAATATGGTAAATAAAAATATAAAAGTACAGTAAATACAACAGTTACAATGACTAGATTATAAAGGTTGTAAATAAATAGAATTGAACATGATATAATAAAAAACATAGAAATAAATATACAGTAAATTTATGGATACATTAGTTACAAAAACTCAAACGATAAGAATAAATAAAAAATAGACATAAAAAAAAATAAGATAAATCATGTGCCTAATACCAATAAAGTTATAAATATAATATATTTGTAAATAATACCATGAATTATATACATAAATATTACAATTACGTCAGTTTTAATTAAGCTTATTTTCTTCTTTGTATTTTCTGCATTTACTGGGAATTTATTTCTGTATATTACTAGTGCCATCCAATTCACCTATACGTTCATCTCTCGCAGGTTTTTCTTAATGCTGTCAATCTATCTTTGTCTGTCTTCCCCATGGCTTAGATCCTGCTGGCTTGCGTGAGATGACCTTGTGTGTATTACGGGACTTATCTGCTTCATCACATGACCCACCTCATTGCTTACAATTCCCTCAAGATACTCAGGGAACTATATACCCCGCAAAGTTCACGTCCCTTAACCTTCTTTGTTCCTCTGTAAGGTTATCCTGCTTTGGCCGTAAATCTTGCAGGGTCTTGGTTTTATTCGGCAAGGTGCAATCTGCTTTCCTGCGCAAAGGTTTTATGTGAGACAACTTAATAAAGTCGATTTATTGGAGTTGTGTACATTGTGCACACGACCATAAGCATAAGCAGAGAGATAAATATAGATATTTGTGATTTCATTCATGGGTTCATTTTATTTTTAGTGTTTTTTTCATGTAAAAAAAAGCTCGTAATATGTTACTATTTTTTTTATTTTATACATATAAATCATTAGTAATCATGGTTTTTTGTACTATTGTTATGTGTATACATTGATAATTTTAATAAAAATCTGTGATAAGATTTGCAATCCATTAATCAATTTTATCTTCTTCAGAATAAAGTGTCACATTAGTATTGAATTCCTCCAGTTGTAGTTTTGACAACTCGGTACATTTTAAAATGTAAACACTGAAAGAGAGTTGAACATCGGTTCTGTTGCGCACGGCGACGCGGCTCGTAGCGTCACTTGAGTTCGTGGAGAGGTGCGAAGGGCATTCAGTTCAATCGTACACGATCAAAGGAGAGGGTAAGAATAATATCTTTCGGATGCTAGTGCACGTCTGTATAAAATTGTAGTACCTAATTGCATTGTACTCTCTTCCTATGCAGAAATAACAATTTCCTTTCCGGGCACGAGGTAAAAGCATCCGCTAGTTTGGAGATTGGCGTCACGAAGAGCTGAGATGTGCGGTGAATGCTAGGTTCCATTCGGGATGGAGCGACGAGTTGTTCTCTACCATAGAACAATGGGTACATCCAGCCTAACGGCCAAGAACCTGCATCGAGCCGAATCGGAAGGATGCGTTAATTAGTGCGCACCGAAATCTAAGGTTACGTGACATTATTATTATTTGATCAGGGTCAAGTGGAACGACTGATTTACCACAATGGAAGAGGGTCTAACTTCGTATATAGGGTTTAACTGCCTAGCAATTTGTACTTCAGAGCATCGCCAGGATTAGCTTCATTTAGTTATCTTTAGATCCGAGGGGCCTGCCGTCGTTATTATGATCTACAGTGTTGTAATATATTTCTTGTTTGCGACGCTTGTCTTTGGGGCACATTATGCCTGGTTGGAGAAGTTATTTTATAAGATCCTTTTATTTTATATTAAATAAACCTGATGTAAAATTAACCTGTTTTAATAATTAACATTAATTCATAGTCCAAACTACACAACACTAAAATTTTTCCATAGGTGAAAGAAAATGCCTAGGACTCTATTTCCAGTCGCATCTACATGTCTTATGCAACCATTGTCTAGCCGGTGGCGGTGCCTTGGCGTCCTATCCGCAGCAGCCAGACCGCATCGTAACAAAAGTTACGTTCGTTTTTAGGTCAGGTACCATATATTAATATCATTATTGTGTATCAGTGAGATATAAATGGAGGAATGAGTTAAATGTAATGTGAAGTATGATGTATCCGCCTAAGTACTGCGGCGTTTAACGATTGTGTGAGATGATGGCAGGCAGTAAAAGTAAATTGAATGGAAATCAGTACTTACGATAATCACTGAATATTCAAATGTAAATTATAAAGGTTGTTGCAATCTATTGTTGAGTTTATTGGTCGAGATTTTCGCAGTGGAAGTCAGAGTACGAAGCAAATACAGCTGACGGGTGGTCTGAGAGAAAGAGGCACGCCGACAGGCCCGCGCGGGACGCGCGGTGGCGCTGGCTGTGCTCAGGTGTGTGCGCTGGCATTTACTAGTGTATCTCTACGGCTGCTCAGAACTGCTCACCACACATATGGATAGAGCTATTTTGGATCAAGTTTGTATTTAGTTTTCTTTGTCAGTTTTACATCTAATGAAATTACGAATATAAATTTAAAAAATCTAATATCGCACGCAATATTTGTTTTGGTGTTATTGGTTGATTTTATCATAATTATTATATTTCACCAGATAAAATGTTTACTGTTTATAAAACGATCCGTCAGAATAACAAGGTTCTATCTGACACTATTTTGAGATAATGAGCTCAAAAGTGTTGATTGAATTTCAACACGTATATTTTATTTTAGGTATGCAAATATGATCAGTTTTAAGGTATTAACTTATTTTCAGTATTATTAATGACCACTGTGAGATTAGAAAAATAAAAAATAAAAAAAAACATTGTAATTTAACAAATATGATCCATAAATTTAAATAAATAACTGATGCAATTGGAACTTTCAGCTCTTGTTATTTATTTCCTTTAATACTCGTTAAATAGAGTTGGTGTGTATGGAAGATATAAATAACAATGCATTTGGAACCCATTTCAGGCAAAGCCTAGAATGTTAGTTGGAACCTTATTATTCTAAGGGGTCGAAATATTAAAAAAACTAAATAAGTACTCAAAATGATAAAACAACAAATAAATATCAAAATTAACGAGCGACTATGCCATGACCATGTGTGGACATGGCATAGCCGGTGATCGCCGATCGCTTTTCGCTGTTACCTAAAATATCGACAATAACTTTGATCGTAGTAATAATTTTTGCATAGCGGAGAGAGATTTGTTTCTAGATTTTATTCAAATTATATGTATTTATTTCCGATTGAATATCGTCGTTACGCGACATAATTCTACAATATCTGGTTGTGTGAGAAAATTATTTTTAACTGAAATTAACCAAGCCGCTAGTTCGCTGGTTACCTTACTTCCAACTTATATTCTAGATTATGGAACCTTATGACTACCTACTTCAGAACAGGTACTTTATATTTACCTAGCGAGGTAGGAAGCGGCCAACAGGCTTGCATGTAAATGAAATGAATTATAATATTTGTACTGAGGATTTTTATATTGATGCAAACTATAAAAGGAATGTTGTTATAAAAATAAGCGCCGATTTATCTGAAATGAGTTAAGACATTCACCTAGTTTTCCAGTGGTGAGGGGGTTCAAGCCTCATTCCAGGACACCCGCTTAGTCTTACTTTCATATCGCAAAGGTTTCACTTAGTTTGAAAATAGTAAGAAATATTGATGTAACATGCGTTCCGTATGCGTATCTCTATTTAAAAAAAAAAATTGATCCAGACTATTAATTGATTGAAACGAGATTTGTAACTTGTAATTAGGAGACGAATTTAAAGATCAAATAAAGATCGAATAAAGATTTTACTGATCATTAAATTGATGATATCATTACCATTGAGAGTAAAAAGACAATCATAAGTAAAAAAAAATATGTCGGCCTGTCCGGACTCCGTTCAAATATTATACAATATTGACGAATGTGGACACGTTTTAAATGATGTAGTTTTAATTAAGATAAGAATTTGAAAAATAAACATAGGTACTTCTAAATATGAATTAAATGTATTAATTATAAAGATATACATACAAAATCAATATTATCGAAAAATAAAAACATTGTTGTTGCGCTACCGGGATTCGAACCTGGATCTCTTCCCTAACCGTAATAATAAAGTTGTATCAATGTGTCCTAAATTTAATAAAAATGAATTAATAACTCTAGCGTCTGCTATCAGATTCACTCAAAGGTATTTGAGATTCTGTAAAAAAAATAAAAAAATAAGGTAGATGGCTCTGTCAAATGATGGAACGATTAAATGTATTGATATCAAAAAGGTAACATATAAGGTCGAAAAATTGTCGATAAAAATAGTGCCGCTGTAGCTTAGTTGGATAAAGCACCTCCCCCGGTTAGGGAAGAGATCCAGGTTCGAATCTCGGTAGCGCAACAACAATGTTTTTATTTTTCGATAATATTGATTTTGTATGTATATCTTTATAATTAATACATTTAATTCATATTTAAAATATCACAGAACTATGTTCTGAATAATTACAACTTCACAATAAGAATGTGTTCTCCTAAAAATAGGTACTTCTATTTAAAAAAATAATAATTACAAAAAAAAACACTTTCCTAAAAGAATATTACGAGAAAAGTAGATACATGCATATAAAATGGCCCGTGTATACGGAATCAAAATTTAATTATGATATATCTCGATATACTTACATGTGTTAAAATTTTGATCTGGAAATTAACTGAGAGATAAAAACTCAAATTTATCTACATAAAGTTTGAGTTGATGGGAACACACATTCACCTATTTATTCTAAAAGTTTGACAAATAGAAGGCATTCAATTTAAAACATTTTCTCCATTTTAACTATCGCTGCGGAGATTTAAATATATCTAACTGACGAATGGAATATCAATGGTCAGTAGACTGATAAACATTCGACATATATCAAATGTGAAATGAGACGCAACATGACGAATCACCGAGATTTGGTGTATACACGTTGTACTACGAAGGTTGAGAGTTGTCTACAAAGAATCTCATAAAGGAATAATCTTTATCTCGACGTAAATCTCATTCATGGAAATGAGCTTATATTGTTTTTTCGATTTATAAAACATAAATTTATGAAAAAAGTAATGATAATTTATGTGATTGAATAAGATAATTTAACATAAATAAATAAATGTTTTAAATATAAATTTAATGAATCAATTATAAATATATACATATTAAATCCATTTTATGCAATCACAGACGTATGTTCTGAATAATTACAACTTCACAATAAGAATGTGTTCTCCTTAATAAAAAAATATGATAATTTAAATTGTTATAATGTAATAATATATTATAAGATAAATTACTTACAATTTTAGTTGAATGGATAAAATAAAATTGATTCATGCTAGGTAATACAACACGTAATAATATTATTGAAAACGAACTTGAACCTCACTAAGGGACGCCTTTTATCTAAGAAATAACCTTACGGAAAATATTTTCTCTGGTACGACTCACTTAATATAATATTATATTGTACGAAAACCTGCGTGATCAATTTAGCCATGTCATTTTAAGTAAACTTGGCAATTTTCCTCTCAGAACCTGTATCTTATTTTTTCCCGACTTCCTTTCCATAAAGAAAACAAGACACCAGAAATATTATCTTCAAAAATATCCAAGAGGTAGAAAAGATATGTTTTTCGGGAAATTCCAAGCCCATTCAGATAACAGATTGATAAAAATATTTGACTGCAGTATAAGCTTGAATATAAGGGAGATTCTTTATAGATAGTGTCTTTAAAAATCAACAAAAAATAAAACCATTCCTTAAAAAAATGCTTCTCATTTATTATAAATATATCATTTTTATATTTTATTATACATTCTCGATTATTATTTGGCAGCATTTGAGTATCGCATTAATGATGCAATGCATACCAGTTGCCCTCTTACGGCGTGCTAGGCAAGCTGAATGCGGTTAGCCAGGATGTGAACCAAAACTCTAGAAGAGATCTACCCAGAGGCGATGTACTGGGATCATGATCATGAATAGGAGACTGGGAGATGCAGGACCCGAGACGCAGCCGGCGGAGGGTACTTACTGCCTCTTGGAGTCTGAATAGTCTGCCTGCAGACTATGATCTTCTTCACTAGTCATCTTCAGAGAATGGATGAGATGGCTTTCAAATAATGAAATGGTAGATGTATTAATTTAAAAATGTAACATATAGGATCGAAAATTTGTTAACAAAGGTACTGTATGTTGTAGCATAGTTGGATAATGCCCCGGATTGGAAACAGATCCAGGTTCAACTTTCGGTAGCAACAACAATATACATTTCGATAAAATTGATTATATATATTGTATATCTTTTTAATTAATACATTTAATTAGTATTTTTTTAAATATCACAGTCCTATGTTTTGAATATGTGAATAATGAAATAACTTCACAAAAATAATGTGTTCTCCTTAATAACAAATTATTTTTATGTATTGTAAATGTGTATATAAACATCTCTAAATATTAATTAAATCCCTTAAATTATCCGTCTCTGTTTCAGCAGCTTCCTAGATATATCTTTAAGGGTGTGAACTAAAATCTCATCTGATTATGAGTAAAGGCCGCTAGGGGATGTTAGAAAGAGCCTGTCCCTAGATGTCCATTTTACTGGCAAACCATGACTTTAAGAAATATTTTAGCATTCTCTAATACCGCTAATTGAAAGCATATACAGAGAGAAATTTCATATTACACTAAACATAATGTATACGTAAATTACATTACAAAAATATTTTATAAATATGTGTTCGTGGTTGGATAGGATATTACCATGATTAGTTGTTTTATATGCACTTCTAAATTAAAGCTTCTTCAAGTGTCTTTCACTTTGGGAGGTCTAACAAATTAGTAAATCAATAGATATAATATGAAATGTATATATAGGAAAGGGATTTGAAATATTATTTGCGGGGCACATATATCCAACGAAACATAAATCCGATTATAACACATGTATGCAACAGTGAAAATATTTGCTCTTCAAAAATTAGATCTTTGTGTAAACAAAACGTATTTTTTACATTAATGTATGTATAGGATGGCCCAAAAAAGTGAGAACATTTCGTAAAATGTGATATAATTACATAAAAAATAGTTTAACTAAATCAACAATTCATTAAATTTCGACAATATACGGTCGTCATCTTTGGTTATTAATTTTCTCATTGTTTATATCATATTTGGTTTTTTCAAATTATTGCCAAGAATGACAAAAATCACTGCAAAAGACCGTATTCTGATCAAAAATTTGCGAATTGAAAAACGTTGGGGTGCTAGAAAAATGATCAAAGAGTTTCAAAACAAAGCCTGGACTATAGTTAGACATTACAGCATAACTGGACATTACAGCAGAATCGAGCTCTATCTCACACAGCCAACTTTATTCGTCGTGAGAATGTTAATTTCATCGAGCCAGGCGTGTGGCCGCCGAACAGCCCAGATTTAAACCCAAGAGATTATGCAATATGGGGTGTTTTTATGATTTATGATTAGCTAAATATTGTGCAAAAAAAAAATTACATCAAGAATTATAATTAATTATATTATGTTTTGAAATAACTCACGTGTTACGAGGTGTTATCTTTTTTTTTGGGTCACCCTGTATATTGTCAGCGTTTAAATATAGGTTTCCATCGAGTCATATTTAAAAAAAAGTCGCGGAGATCTTTGATTGCGTAAGTAGCACCAAAGTGATAATGTGGGTGCCACCAAAATTAAAATTTAGGGACAAGTAATTTGCGTTAGTTCATGTCTATTTATTTGGTGGTCTGTGGGAGGTTTTAATTTAACATTATTATTCGCTCCCGAGTATTGATGCTTCAGTTTAACAATTTAGTCAGTCAAAAGCGGGTTTTTGTTTTGGATTTTCCTCCGGATTGATGACTGTATTTTTCCAATGATTATTCGTCCTCTGTGTGATGTGGCCTACTAATTGCCATTTCACTTATTGTCAAAATCTAATAAATAAACGATTTTTTTTTCTCGCATTTATTTTCTTGTGATATTCAATATACATATTTCCGTACCAAAAATAAGTGAAAACAGATAACAATATAAATCTGTAAAATAATTACTTGGTATCCTTTGTCTACCCGCCGTAAAAAAATATGCTCAAAATGTTGACAATATACGTTTCGGCGTAAGCGCTGAGATTCAATTCCGTAAAAGCGACTGTTTTATGCCAGTTTTTGAGCGTTTTTTCACATTTTTATCAATAACTTATTTGATTCTCATCTCATAACATTTATTTGTATCTCAAATTATTTTGATTTTTTTAATAAAAGATTAGCTAGAAGGAAAACAAGATTAAACGAATATTTGTAGCGTAATTCATATTTTTACATAAATCCGAATCAGATCTAATCCACCACCGCAGTTAAATGTGTGTCAGATGTGTTAAAAGCGTTCATTTTGGGGCAGTTATACTCTTACTTACTTACTCTAATCCTTCTGACACAGCACAATTATCATAAATACAACGTCATCCTCTAAAGATGTACATACATATTATATGAAAATATAATAATTTTTAAATAAAACAAAAATTATTATATTATATAAACGTACATAAATGTTAATGCACAATTTGAACAATCCACTGAAATAGAACAAATAATATTTTAAATGAACACATTTAATCATTTGTATATTAAAAGACCTATTTTTGCGTGGAATCTCTCAAAAGAGAATAATTGGAAAAGTGTTCAAAAATAAGGAATGCTCACCCTACCAAAACATACTGGAGCAGTGCAACGGCTGTCAAATATTTCCGTTTTGCACAAGATGGTGAACAATCTGATTGATCATCTAAACGACGAGAAACACGTTCACAACCACTGTGCGGTACTGCTTGTTTTGAAAATGAAAATGATAATAATAACTAGCCAGATATTGAAGACATAACATTAACTAATGGTATCAAAACATTTCAATGATTAATTGCGTGCATGATTACGTTTAATGTGGTATAATGAAACCATAACATATACATTGTTTCGACTCTACTGTGAAGTACTCTAAAGTGACTCTACTGTGTACGTACAAAATTAATATTTTCTATAACACCGCACCACTATAATTTTGTCTTAATTATGTAGCTAATAAAACTAATTAAAACATACTCTGCGGTGGCGGGTCAGATATGATCCGGGTGTTTGAAAACAAATGAATCACGCTACAAATATAAATTTAATGCTGTTTTCCTTATAACTATTCTTTTATTAAATATTTCCAAATAATTTGAGATACAAGTAAATGTTATCTGGCGAGATTCAAGTGAGTTATTGGTAAAAATATGAAAAAACGCTCAAAAACTAATCTAAGACAGTTGAATTGAATCTCAACGCTTACGCCGAAACGATGTTTGTATTTTGGCTGTGTAGGGCGTCTGTTGATGCGTGAGAATATGTACATTATTAGTAATATTTTTTAATTTTTAACTTTAATTTTTTAGCAGAAACATGATAACATATCATGCCATTTCATTAAATCATATTTGACATGGAATATCTATAAAAAATCCCACAAAACGGTTGAAAAACCGAAAACTTGAGGTGGGTCTAAAATGGGCTGTAAGTGTTAAATAATTCATTTTAATTTTTTCATATCCCAACTAATTCCCTTAGATATAAAAAATATTTATTCCTTGATTATTTATCCTATAGTTTTTAGAAAGTTTTCTAAAAATGTTGCATGTTATTCGTACGTCAAATTTACTACTGTCAAAGTTAACCTTATCCTAAGAGTGTGGCAAGGTGAATAATCATCAAATACGTGCGAATTTTACTAAAATTGATTGATTTTAAATATTCACACGATTGGCAATACATTTAATTTCATATCACTTCGCTGACGAAAAAATTCCGTAGTATAAATTAAATAGTGAAATCATCATCGGACAAACTTTCATCATTAAAATAGCGGGATATTGAATGATTCTTTGTCGTAGAGAGGCTTCCAGTTCTGCTGGCGACGAGGACGGCACGAGTCGATTCTGGACAGTACATCCGGCGACTCTGCCCGAGCGAGCCGCTAGTAGCAGGATATTCATGCCGACGACCACTGTCTGGATAGACGAGACTGCCGCCGCCACCCCAGAACTGATTACAAGGATCGCTGCCCACGCCAAAACATTTGGCCTTCTATCTAGCCGAACCGCTGTCCCGTTGCTGCCATCACCGATCGAGGAGTTTACCGCCAGCAACTTTCGACCGCTGCGGCCCACCTAGGCTACCTTTCCCGCTGAACGTACTGCGCCACTAAAGAGGCCATTTTCAGGGCCACCCAGCCACTACGTTAGCCGTTGTCTTCATCGCCCCCGCTATGATTTGCCGCCCGCAAGCCTCCGCCATTCACGACGTCGAGCGCGGATATTGCCGCATCACCGCTTCGTTATATATTGCTCTACCCCGCTGTATATTGAATTATTTTTCCTGAAGACTTTTCTAACAATTAATTTTACTGCAATTTTTCACTGTCTTCCACTGAGCCCTCTTGATACCCTCGTATCAGTGTCAAATTGTTATATAAGTATAAATTGCTGATTTAAGGCATTAATTTATATTTTTGATGTACGTATTTTAACTTTCTTAACATCAAATTTGAACATGTAAACTTTATTTTTAATTTTTAAAATAGTTACTCCTATTATATTTTCATCCCGCGACTATCAAACGTATACGAGAGTAGTTGGCAAATATTTTCCCGCCACTTTTACTTTAATCACTTCACATAACTTCGAAATCACACGCACACTTCTATATAATTTATTATATATCGCAGTAGAGGACGTGCGCGGAAGACTTGGCATAACCAGGTAAACTAAAACTGGAGGATGGTCCTATTAGAAGCCTCAATAATCATCGAGCCTGTATGAGAAGATGTAGAGGTCGTCCGCGGAAGACTTGGCACGATCATGTAAACTAGATACTAGAGGATGGTTCTGTTAGAAGCCTCAAAAATCGTCGAGCTTGTATGAGAAGATGTATGAACGTGGATGAGGCAAAAATTGTATGTCAGAACAGAAGAGTGTAGCGCTCTATCCTCTCTGCCGAAAATGGCGTGATGGTAAGAATAGTAACTTATACTTTGTCTGCTTAAGGGTATTTTAAAACTAACCCTGATTTTAAACATGCAATATCAATGGATCAAGT
The DNA here is from genome assembly GCA_031772225.1 of Eubasilissa splendida. NCBI lineage: Eukaryota > Metazoa > Arthropoda > Insecta > Trichoptera > Phryganeidae > Eubasilissa > Eubasilissa splendida. The sequence continues at coordinate 11,396,007 of CM062862.1, read as the reverse complement.
GACTTTTATGAGAAACAATGTGTTCTGCTTGTAGCTGACAAAAAAATCTGTAAAATTACATATTTAACTCAAATTATCCGAAATCCATTTTAGAGAATTTTAGTATTAGGCGCTACAAATGCTACTACTAATCATAAAACCGGTCCTTAGTAATCACGTAGGTATCTCAAAATCATAGTTTTTTTAAATATGAATTTAAAAAAATATCTAGATTTCAAATAATATAAATTATTTCAAAATATTCCCTAATCTTAATAAAGTTTCTTAAATATTACATTATTATGTTAAAATGTCAATTTTTTATCAACGCATTTTGACATTTTGGTGTGGAACATTTTATTCAAACGTAAATTTATGAATGTAATTAATATCATAAATCATAAATGATTTAACTCAAGCGGGCCTTTGAAGACTAAAATTGAGCCGATCAATCCATTTAATGGGAATCAGAATATACTTTCTAATATAAAAAATGTTGGATATTATAAATATATTTCAAAATTTAAGCACTCCAGTTTTCAAAAGATAATACATTTTCTATTGAAACTTTTAAATATTTATACATTATATTCACGTAAATAAAAGCATGTAAAAAATACTGTTTTTACTGTAAGTACGTTATGATAAATGAATTCAAATTATTTTTAGTATTTGAAGCTATACTTTAAAGGTTAGTCATTATTAATATTTGCAATAATTTTTTAGTTTGATATGAAATTATGTGCATTTATAAAAAATCGATTTTGTAATGTAGAATATTTTTAAATAATGTTTGAAACATACCTCAATAGAGGATAACTAAAAATAACGTGTAGTATCCTATAAATTTAACATTAATTAAGAAAAAAAAAAATAGTGCAGTGACAAATAATTGAAAAATTAACGCTTAAATTGTACATACAACCAAGTAACGATAGTTAAAAATATATATACTTTTAAAATTAGCAAAGTTAATTTTGTGGTTAAAATTCATTATTTTTATTTGTTAACTTTGTTTTGTTATCAACTTATTTAGTTTAAATACATCTATCGGTTTCGAAAAACACCATTTTCTTCTTCAAGATGTCAAAATTAATTAAAAACATATGTTATTGTTTCTTTACCAGAATGTATTGTTAAAAGACAATAATTATTTAAAAAATAAATTCAGACCCTACTCAAATTGTTACTTAATACAAATTTATTCGAATAATTTTTAGACGAATTTATATTATTTACACGCTTCATTTACTTTTAATGATTCCAAATTATTTAATTTATGACCAACACCGTTTACATGCAAAATTGACAATCCCATTTTTTTATCAAAACCATGACCATTTTTTATCAAATGATCAGAAAATTCTGAAAACACACTATTGTTCAAATAACTCAAATGATTCTTTACTCTTATATTAAAATTTCGACCCGTTTTACCAATATAAAATGCAGCACAATCCTTGTAACTAAGATTGTAGACACCAGAATTGTTAAATTTATCATATATGTCTTTAGAATTTATAAGTAAATTTTCTATATAAATATTTTTTTCCTAAAAATTAATCGAATATATTTGAATTAAGTAACCATTTGAGTTATGTACTAAATATATTTTTTAAATAACTTTTGTTTTTTAAAAATAGATTCTGGTAAAGAAACAATAACATATGTTTTTGATTAATATTGACATCCTGAAGAAAAAATGGTATTTTTCTAAAACGGTAGATGTATTTAAACTCAATAAGTGGTTAATAAAAACAAATAAAAATATATGTGTACATATTTAAAAAAATAGATATTATAGATGAATCCATAAAGAGTAAGTTGTTACTTTATTTAATTTAAAACTTTAATTTTCATGATATGAATTATTACACAAAATATCGTTAAAAGCAATATTGTTTTAAATACTAATTTAATATATTCATTATAAATATATACACATAAAATCAATTTTGTCGAAAAATATTGTTTTCGCGCTACCGGGATTCGAACCTGGATCTCTATTTCCGATCCGGGGAAGTACACTACCAATTGTGTTATAGCGCCAGTATTTTTCATGACAAATTTTCGAGCCTATATGTTTCACTTTTTCAAATTAATACATCTGTCGTTCCATTATTTGAAACCCATCTACATTATTTTTACGGAATCTCAAATACCTTTGAGTAAACCGACTGCAGACGCCAGAATTATCAAATCATTTTTATTAAATTTTGCACACATTGATACAAAATTTTGGATACATTGTTTTATATTATAAGGAGAATGTAAACTTAGTTATATTTAGAATAAAAGTATCATTTTTTAAATTTTGTCTTATATCTTAAGAAAATTTTCGTGCTGTCGTTTGTGCGATTATAGAAATTTAATTATAAATATTTTAGTCTTCATTAATAAAAGTAATCTGTATATAGTCGAAATCGTTGTAAGAAAAAATCTGAACACTCACTTGGAATTTTGATAAATGATCTTATTCCATGTTTTTAATGCGATAGAAAAAATAATCACATTTATCGAATTCAACAGTAGAATAGAGCCACATACATTCGGCTGTCATAAAGAAAGTCACCTCACCATCAGGTTCACGTGGGGAATCCTAAGTCTTCTATTGTCATCGGACCTTTTGATTAATGCGCCTGCTACGCACATCCACGCGATCAATCATCTTCGTGAATGGACCTTTTTCCTCCAGGGGTATGTTTGCGGACCTCACCGGTTCAAACCAGGGGTTTTTCAAACTTTAACGGCTTAAGAAATGCTTTACTCTTATTTATGGGATTTCTCTGACAAATCCGGAGATGATGGCCGAGATAACGAGCCAAATCTTGCTTCTTTGAGACGAAGGATAGCTAAGCAAAAAAAAACTTTATTTTGAAACATTACCGGTAATTTCTTACTCATATTGATAATAAATAAAGATTTTTTTAAACTTTTTTGGATTTAAGGTAATCACTACTAAGAAATCCAATACTAATATCGATTAATACATATGTTTCCGAAATATTCGGGATTAATTTTGACATTTTATTTTGTATGACATTCAAAAAGTTATTTACGTTATTTCATTATTTCTATCTATTCTTATACACTTTTATAAACGTAACTATTGCATACAAGCATAGATACTGGAAGAATTCAGGATACGGAAGGAATAGGCACTCACCATAATACAGATTCTGCAGACATCTCAAAAATGTGGACTGTATTTTTCTTCACTATTTCGTCAAAGGTTCTTTTAGACGACGAAGAGTTCCAACACCGTATAGACGCAAAGTTTCAAATTAGTATAATTTAGTAATCGTTTAGGTAAACGTATACCGCACTGGCTCAAGGTCGCCAATCGACCGCGTGTGGGGAAGGGAAGGGAATGGAGGAAAGGCACAGTGCATTATTTTCGTTCAAAATAAATATGTATTTATACAAATAAATATATGTCCCAAATAGTAACATTTAAAAAAAATATAGATGCGTATATGGAATACGTGTCACATTAATGTTCTTACTATTTTCAATCTTAACTAAATGCTTGTGTTATGCAACACGGACTAAATTGATGGCCTCCTGGAACGAGGCTCAAACCCCTGACTACTAGATCACTAGCCAAGTATTATAACCACTAGACCACAAACACGTATTTAATGAGAATTTTATATTCAATCAAAATCAAATACCAAAATTGTTAGATACTAATTTTGGTCCGGGATTGGATTCACTACTCATACCTTTTAATTTTTTATTAAAAATCTAGACTCATAAGATCTCTTTCTAAATGCTTATTTTTAAAATTAACTTAACGTTCTTAAAATGTTTTTTTTTCCTTAGCCATATGAGGATACAACATGTGATCCATGGCGTTCCCTTATCCTCGCAAGAAGAAGTCTTGTTCAACTAAATTCAATTTTATTAATAACAAGTCATTTTTATTTTTTGTTCAAGTTGATTTAACGGGTGATTAAGGACACTGATAGTTTATTGTTTAACGTGGTTAATGTGTAACAAGTGCGAAGTAATACTGGTAATACTGCTAAAGTTTTTTAAAAATGAAAAATACTTACCACCACGCCGTGTATCCACGCAGGGGTTGACACTTTCACTTGATCACGCCTCGATCACTTTCATATTCATATATATTCTCATGCACGATCGATATTTGTTGAAGCTTTTACAGAGCTATTCTTCAATATCTGGTTTATTTGATCACGGAGTTCCTGAAGATTAGAGGCATTCGTTTGTTTCCCAGATCATAATATTAGCTACGGAATAAGATACTGCGGAGGTTTATCGCCTCTATTTTCATCATCTCCACCCGCCAAAAATGAACATACTCAGCAAGTATCGGTGTACAAAACGAGACTCCCATCAGCCGTACCGACAGCACAATGCGACCAGCGCGACCAATGCGACCAGCAGCGCTGCGGGAAGTCGCTGTACGAGTTTTACTCTTCTTTTCGCCATCTTCCATACATACACTGATACCCACACAAATACTTTTTCATAACCTTTCAATCCCCATAACACGATGAGATAAACCTCAGCGATACCTATAGTTGACCTAAATCTCAATACTATGTACACGTGTTGAGATTTTGATCTGAAGATAAACTCAGAGATTAGTTTGAGATTGGTAAAAAGAGAGAAAAACTTAAAACCGTATGACGTACAATTTGACAACGAGAATCGATATATGAGCAAAAACGTCACTCGGAATCATGGATATGTAAAATTATTTATCTGAATCATTGAAATTACATTGAAATTAACCCAATTTACCTGCAACAGATCATCAATGGTCAGTTGACTTCCATTTAATATTTAACATACAACAAGCGTAAAGTGAGACGTAAGCATGGAAGCATATTCTCTGTCTCAAAGATTGTCTCGACACGCAAATCTCATTCATGGACACGGCCTTTAAGAATTGATTGTAGATTGGTATATAAAAAGTGAAGGAATTCCGCAATATACAAATAACCTTTTCTAAGCACGTAGAATAATCGATACAATAATGATGCTAAAATTTCTCCCAAACTTGTGAAACGCTGTTTTTTTTGGGTTAAGTCTAAATTGAAAACGTGGTTACAGAGACACGGTAGAATAATAATAGCCCGAGAAATACCGAACGTTCTGACGATACGCCATTTTCCGAAACCGTCTCATATAAATTTATAAACTTTTTTTGATAGTCTGTTTATTGAACTTCCACGTGGATATTCAATTACTCATAACGCGTAAACAAATAGATATTATTACGCTTTCTCGCAAGTCTAAAATATAATATTTACCCCAGCGATATTATATTTTAGAAATAAGATATTTAATCAGAAAGAAGAACAGAAATGTTATATTATTTGTGGGGGTGAATTAGTGGTTGGATATTTTCAACATATTAAAATAAGAATGTTTTTTACCTTTCCCATTGAATACATAAGCATGAGAGTGCGATAAGGGTGTATGCGACTGTTAGCTAAGTAAAATGATTCATTACCTTCAGTTATTAAGTTATATAATAAGGTTATACGCGGTTTTTACATATAACCGCAGTCAGTTCAAAATGGTTTCCGCTGTTACCAAATTTAAAATGATTCAGGGATTTAAATATATATTTGTATTCATCGTTAGCATGTGCGTATAGTTAGTAGATTGAAATAAACTGTACGTTACTATTTATTTTGAGAAATAATGCGAAATTAAGTATTTATCAAACATAATATTGCACTATATTAAAATATGAATAATACGACAATAATCATGATAGGAATATTACGGGATTATATATTTTATTTCAAATTATTTCGCAGAAATTCTAGTTTCGTACTACTTATTTCAAAGTAGGTACTGGCTGCAAACTGCTGGTCGCCAGTAGTATTCAGTCCGTCTGTTCGTTTCAACGTAAAACAAATACATATTTGAGATTTACCCTGCAACAACACTGAATATAGTTTTTTTTATAAATGTTGATAGATAGACGGGGCATCGACCATCTTGGAACACACAGAACTGTTGCAGATGGGCTTACTTACTTATAAATTGTATGTAAATTGGGTAGCTGAGAAAGAATGGGAAAGATGTGAAATATATGGGATGAGTGGACGGGTAGGTGGGTTAATTATGCATATTTAATGGACCAGGAGTGAGGACTTGCGAGATATGCAAGGACATCTCGACTAACCTGATGATGATGATGATGATGATTCTATTTTCTCCTGAAGTTCATACAACAATTTACTCTGCAACGACACTATGACTTCGATACGTCCAATTCCAATGTTCACAAGTTACGTTGCGTAATCATGATCAGACATGAAGACGAAAAATCCACTCCAATCACGGCGAATTCCAAAAGCCCGAAATAGCCAACAATACGCCGGGCTGAGAGATAATTTGTTACTGAGAAATTGGGCCAAATGAGAAAAAAAGGGTGACAACTATAAAATACATTTAACAATAATAAATTGAATATATATGAATTGTGTATGTCCACCGTAACTATTGCGATTATTGAACAGTATTATTATTTATTTTATCATGTGGAGGCCCTGCTCCCGCCTCACAGGCCTGGTTGTCAAACCAGACACTCTACAGCCATTCCTCGTCGCCTAGTACTGACAGAATTCAGACGACAATACATCGCGATGCAACCAGTCCGAGAAGCCAGCCGATCACTTTTCCCCTGGCCATCTTATCTCGAAACCATCTCCGGTGAACTTCGCTAGTCGTGAACTTGCAATTTAACCATCAAACAGAGTCAATTTATTTGTGCATCATTCGAAAATAAACGCCAACCGACTGTAAGTCCTGTTTCATTTCATCAACCTGCTCTAATCTCAACACCAACAATTATACTCACTCACACGCTCCGTAATATTAATATACAATGCGACATTTGAAGAGAATTAAGGCCCTCAGACTTACCTAAAACAAATCCTTCAAAAATTCTTAACATACAAATATCAGTCACTCTATCCAAGTGACTCCTACAATATATAATCAATACCAATCCCTAAAAACCTATGAAGATATGCAACGCACGTGCATTCATAACTCAGATATATCTAAAAACGTTATACAGTATTGGTCTTATATAGCTTTACACGTCGCTATCAGTTAAGATTATAAAAAATATTAATTTTCAAATAATTTCCAATCATTGTTGGCGTATAATTTCTAGTTTACTTAACAAAATGTTAAAATTTTGTACTACTTAATAAAGCTACTGTTAAAAGCTTAACCGCTATCAAAAAGTTTCAATCGTTCAGTAAGATTAAATATTTAATGATAGCGGTTAATTGAATTGAATTCAATACTACGGAAGTAACGTACCGCTGGAACAACGAAACAAACTTAACAGTACTACTTGGAGGTTGTTCTTATAAACTTTGATAAATTAACTTAATTAAGATGGCGAGATATCAAGAACTGACAAATTATAAAGTTACATCTGCCAAGTTTGCGCACTTAGCTTGCCTCCCGCTAATTACACTATTAAAAATTACAATTCAACGTACATTTTCGACATCTCCATGCATATTAATCTTAATCTAATGTAATTAGATTTCGCTAATTGTATCTGTTCGTAATGATGTCCGGGTGGCGACAATTGTATTTTGCGTTGATGATAAGATTAAGAAAATGACGGCGTGACAAAGATGAAGAAATTGATTAGGAAAATTATTATCATCGACATGGTAAATTAATTCGGGTCTACATTTTAGACAGATTTGATATTTTTACCTTCATAAATGATTTGATTATAAACTAACTAAAACCATATGTCAAACTGTTCTAATGTTTTTAAATTCAATTATAAAAAAAAAAATAATAATAAGTGTGACATATGACAGCGCACGCGTGTATGAAAAAAAAACCTTTAAAAACATAGTTGTATGTGTGTATACATACATTTAATTATTGTATTATGAACTTTTTTTAAGCATAATTACGTTATTCCAAGATATAAAAACTTTTGAAGACACGCGGGAAGAACATTTTTAATTAAAAATTTACCTTACATTTGTGACAAATTAAATCGACGTGTTTTCCATTCTTCACCCATCACCAAAGGCCGCCGCAGCGGTTACACTAATTTGATTCCAATCCCCTACAATACTTTTAAAATCCAGTTTTTCCTGCATCCATACTTCTTGCAAGGAACCACAATTACTGAGCGCAATAAGCTTACTGTGTATTTTTACCCAGCTACAGGGCTATTGAAAAAACATATAGTGTTATGTTTTAATCCATTAATAACGCACACAGATCATTGTCTTTTATTTTGTTATTAAACATCGTCTTAATTTTATTTCAGGATCGGACGGTATTCTTTTGTTTCGTGAAAAATAAAAACTACAAGTATTTTGAAAATTTATGTTATTTCTTTTGTAATTTATTTCATCGAATTCTTTTAAATCCAATACTTAATATATAATTATTAGAATCCATACGTCCAATATAACGTGCAAAAATCGTCTTTTAAATGAGTTTTCAAATTTCTTTCATAACCTGCATTGTCATCTAATCACGTACTCTCTACGATCGGACATATTTCTTTTTCAGCCGTGTCTATAAATATACATAATACATGTTAAAATATTGTTATATACCCTATTGCATGCTTTTACATATTAGTGATGAGCTCAAAATCACGAACCGTGAGTCAATCGCTGATATCTTTGAGTCACACTCACTATCAGCGATTGAATATGTGGGAATATCGTTATTCGTGATTAAATTTTTTTTTTTGTTAATTAATTTTGTTAATTCTATTGATTTTCTGAAGCCGCCGTTTTAATCGATTATCAGTTGAATCAGCGCCATCTAGTAGATTCTATTAAAACGTTTTACGCATATTTGATGAGAATTTGTAGATTTTTTTTTTCATTTTCATTATCTTTGTGATGATATTAAATTAGATTTATATTCATTATTTATGTTAGAATATGTTTTTAATGCAAATGAGGTTTTAATAATATAAATCAACGCACTCAAAAATATGTTTTCGTATATTGTATGCACGCATTAGTAATGAATCTATGATCATAGTCACAGTTTTCAATCACTGATATTATCGAATACCAATTAAAATCACAACAGTGAGTCGAAAGTAGCATTTTTCTCATCACTAGTACATATACGTATCATATAATATGTACGAATGAGTGATGCATGCAGTAATGATTCCTTTTCTCCAAATACATTATGAATTAATTATTCAGGCTGACTTTGCATTGAACAATAATTAGTAGATCAGAAAAGGCATTACATGAGTAAAATAGTACTTTCATGAATTCACGTGATTTATTCACAAAAGTTATACAAGTTTACATGTTTGATACGCCACTAAATATTCAGTGAAGGTAAACGCACAGTAACTTGCAAAGTTTTGTTGCTAGCTGAGACTTCTAGTTACGAATGGAAAATTCCCCGTCACTGGCGACGAGCACGGCCGTCCGCACGGCACTATCGCGACGCTGGGCACCATAAGGTGCAAGCTTGGCTCGAGCTCCACAGATGATCCTATGTCCATCTCGTCATATCCTGTAAAATATTACGCACCTTTACACATCTATAGATCCAAAGTAGACAGGTAATTATTTGTCGATAATTTTAACTGTTTATTTTTAGTTCATTTTCTTCGATTTCAAGATTGATATATTTTCTAGTATTCCTATATCTGCAAAATCCGGTAATTACTTCAATTACCAACAAGATGGAAACGGCGTCTTTTCTCGGGAAATGTTTTTGATTCCGTTTTTCTGTGAGCGGTTTTCCAAGACGAACATAATGGTTTCAATTAATAACTAAAAACGACTCTTCCAGACTTGTATTTGAAAAGTTCCATCTCGTTTATATAACGGGTATGGGCGCCGTTGAAAAATCAACGAAAATGTATGCATAACAATGTTAAAGAAAACCAAATAAAAACAATTTGAACGTATATTGCTTGCCTAATTTTATTCTCCGCATTTGCAACCCCGAAAACTTTTCTTCATTGTAATTAACCCCGTTAATGTGTTTTTCTTTTCTCTCTCTATTCTAATTTGCCAACAGATACAGATTATACCAAACCTTAAATATCTTACCATCGCACTTTCCCATCATATTAGGCTACATAGAATGCCACACTCTTATCTCTTCGTTCATGTGCGCTCGATAATTTTTGAAGCCGTCAGCTGTCGTCTAATATCTGGTGTACCTGATTGTATAAAATCTATCGCGGCCGTTCTACTTTTTTGTTGGTTGCAATTTTTGCATCATAAGTAAACTTAAATAACTATAATTTTACTCACATAAAAGTCATAAACTACGTTACTAATCTAAATTAAAATTTCAACTATTGTACTTATTATATAAACGCACATTAAATGAATAAAATATAGATCCATCTAAGATTTAAATATTTTTCATACACATTTTGTCTCCGACCATCTATAATTAACATTTAAAATTAAATCAAAGTATTTAATATTATTTATGATTTTTGTTTTCAATTTAAAGATAGTCAAAAATAGTAAATATTTTTATTAGATTTATTTTTTAACCATCGATTATCATCAAACATGGACGATGATCTTTAAAACCCATTCTAGAACAAGATGAGTTTGAACCATCAACTTGTCCACTCCACCAAACATTATTTTCTTCCATACACTATAACCAAGCAAAATTCGGAATACATTTAGATCATTTGGAAGTGGTGGGTAGGCTAAAAGAATGGGAAGAATGTGTCAGTATTTTACCTTAAAAGTAATTAATTAATTTATTTAGATTGCTTAAATGGTGTAGGTATTTATAAAGAACAGACAAATAGATAGACAAGCTTTCAATTTTAAAAATATGATTAAAAACAATTCTTTTTGTTTAAACACCACTATATTTTTACTAACACCGACCGGTTTTAGAACCAATGTTCCTTCTTTAGGGTGTACAAGATATCAACTTAGTGTTACAAACCATGGGCAATTATAAATTAGAGTCAGGTGTTAATTTGGGAGCGGGTGACTGGGGTGTGGGGGAGGAAAAGAGACGAAGGAAATGGTATTTTCCGAAACCGGTTGGAGTATTAAAATAAATAATTAGTGGTTAAAAACTAAGTTAAATAATGTACATAAGAATTTCAATTGTATGTATTTACATATACCTATAGATAGTAAATATTTTTCTGGAATTCAGAGTACATTGTTTTGATAATGCTGTTAAAAATATTCCAGAATTATTTACGTGTTCAAACAATAACGAAATTCATTTTGAATATCATATAATTTTGAATACATTTAAAAATTACAATAATTCTTATTTTGTAAATTAAGCAAAGGTACTAAATCGTGTGTAAATTGGTTAAAGGTATTTTTTTTTATAAAGTGTACCTGTGAATGCGTGACTTCATCAATTCCGTAATAATTTAAATACATGAATATCAAACGACTGTGAAAATATGAAAATATATTTTCAGACCTTTGATACTGTGTGTGAGGAAAAAATATGTAATTTCAAGCATAATAAAGACCATTAAAAAAATGAGATAATAATTCTGTTTACTTATTATTTATTTATGAACAAAATTGTCATAATTTTCGTAAATTATTTGTATTTATAAAGAATACACGTACATAATGTAATAATTAAAATATTAATTTTATCTTCTTCTTTTTCTTCCACCGTACTACATTCCAGGGTGTTCTTCTCCATTCCTATTTCTGGCCATTTCTGGCCTGCTTCAGTTCTCTTCCGCATAATCAGCCCACCTCTTCCTCGCTTAGGTCGCATCCATTAGGGTATTCACTTGGTCATGATTTTTGGTATCCTGTCATCGAATATTCAACATAATCAGATCATCGCAGTACTCGGGACCAACAGAATCTTACAATTATTTATTGCTTAATTAATTTAAGGAGCTCATAATTCAATTATTTTCTCTAAGTTCCATTTTCTAGTGAAGGTCCATACATTTTTCTAAATATTTTACGTTAGAAAACTGCTAAGCACCATGTTTCACAGCTATAAGTGACAACTGGTCTATTATAGTTTTTTATATATAAGCGATAATAAGTAACTGTTCAAAGGTTTTTGGTGAAACTTTGTGGAATTCCATGATTATTTTGTAAATTTAGAAAAACTCTGATTTATTCCACTACACTTTTTCATTGTGTTAAATGATACAACGTTTTCGGGAACATCTTCCCATTATCAATGTTATAGTTCAACTAAAATTAAAAATACATCCAGACAGTAATATATGGTGTGTTTAGAGTTAACGGTGGTGGGGGTGGGGGTGGAGTTAAAATGGATAAGAGGGGAGATGTAATGGGCGGTATTTGAAAGTTTATTATGTTTTATTGTTAACTCCAAACACTCCATTTATTACTGTCTGAAAGTGTTTTTAATTTTAGTTGAACTATAATATTGATAATGGGAAGATGTTACCGAAATCGTTATATCATTTAACACAATGAATGAATGAATGAAGTGGAATAAAACAGAGTTTTTACGATAATAAGTATTAAATATACACATTCAAATAAAAATATGTACAAATATCTATATAAAATGATGTATTGATATATATACATACATGCCTCTATATAAAATGCTAAGTTAAGGTGTGGTAGATAATCAGACTATATATTTATATATTTTTATTAAATTTATGAACGACAAACTTAATCATTAACAATTCTTAAGATATATTCGATAAATTAATCCCATTTAAAGTATATTTATTAATCATAATAATTAAACAACTCTCTGTGACAGCTATTTAATTATTATGATTTGACAGTTCGTTGAGATTAAAAATAATTAATTGACAGTTCATTGAAATTCATTAAAAACTTGTCAAATTAGCCAGCTTAATAGCGCAGTAGTTCATATTATGATGGTTCTATAAATCCTTTTAAATTATCATCTACGTTTATCTCTCATGACTGAGAATCATGCTTTTTATGTATTCCGGTCCTCTTGGCTTTTTCCTTCAATTTTCTGACCTGACAATCTGAGGGCAGTCATCAGAAAGGTACCAGTTTTTTCTTTTACCGCATGGTCAGTCTAATGGGTAGGGGAGTTGGTGGCGCTCCACAACAAGCTTCTCCATGGTATCTTCTCATCTCGCAAGATGACTAAAAAATTAAAGAATTCATCATAATCAAATGATTGAGAGTTCATCGTTGATGTTTATGTAAATTAGAGACATTTGTACCTTTAAATCGAAGATTATGGTCAGATACCAAATCAAAATATTGTTGACTTTATTCTTTAACTTTTAAAGTTTTTTAACTACAATAGAATTATTTTTTAATATAAACTTTTTTTACTCTTAAAAACTAGACTTTTAATAGACGTACATTAAAAATATATATATATATATATTGTAATATCACAAATATATTTAGTTTAATTAATCGTACTGCGTAATCAACAAACATATAATGTATTTATAAATAATTAAAAACCTTTAATTAAATTATTAATATTAATGTCTTTGAGGATTATTAATTCATAGGAATTTATTAATTAATTATCATACTAATTGGAACATTTAATTGGGTGAATGATTCGATAAGAGTAAATTGTTTAAATGACATTTTAAATGAAAATATTAATTGAATCCTACTCTAAAGTAGGTTTTCCAACACTAATGTTGGAAAAAAATTAATTATATTACATCTGTAATAAATTAAGAAATAATAATTAATCAATTCATAATATGTAGTATTTTCTAATAGATATTTGTCAACCGAGGCAAGACTAACAGTAATGATTGTAGTCTTGGTACAAACAGTGATACGTGGAAGTGTATCCTAGAACTGGTAGAAAAGGAACGAACGTAGACAGAATTCAGTGAAAACGAATTCACTTATACTTATACATGTGTTAATTCATTTATGATAGAGTAAAGAACAAACGTATTAGGAGTGAATTTAAATTTAATTTTAGCAAAGGATTAAAAAATAGAGAATAGGATTTAAAAATGGTCGTTTAGATAATTTAATCATGAATGAATGAATAAGGCGAAAGATGTGTGTCAGAATAGAAGGGTGTGGTACAACATCCTCTATATCTACCTCCGCGGGGAAACGGTGTGAAGGTAATATAGTATGTTGGACTGAAAATAAAGGTTTTGTGAATAAAAAAATTAAATGTTAACATTTCTACAAATGCATTAAGCGAGTACACCACCCTAACCCCGCGCGCCGTAACTGATTAATTTTACAGTATTACATACTTGTACGTACGCATTATTTTATTATTCCAGTTTCTCCCTAATATGCGTGCCTCTCTTAATCTTATAAATCACAGCATTCTTTTGTTCATTCTTCGCCTGGTTCCGAAGCGAATTGATTTTTATTGAAATTGCTTCGCTATAAATCATCCTAAAAGTTCACTGTATGAGCCGATCGCACCAGCATCCAATTATCGCCATATTCGCCTTATTTATGAGGTCTGCAAAGTGTGTTTTTCCGAAAACTTTGATGATTTACGGCGCTAGATGACGACCGAGCCCCGTAAGCAAGAATGCCAGCCAGAGATACACGCCACGTACAAACGCATATGAGAAAACTGAAAATATTTGATTTAGTGTATGTGACATTTGTTTTGTTTATTCTGAATAGTGATGAACTCAAAATCACGAACCATAAGTTAATCACTGATATCTTTGAGTCACACTGACTATCAGTAATTAAATGTGGGAATATTTTGATTAATTTTATTATTCTATTTATATTTGGTTGTGAACCATGATTAGACGCATGAGCAATTGAAACGAAAATATTCATAAAGAAATGACGTTATAATTTGTGATCAGCGGCATCTAGTAGATTTTGCCAAAATGTTTTATCAAACGCTGAGAATTTGACCCGAAAAATAAAAACATTTTTATAAGCGTTATCATTCTCTTTGTGATGATGATATTAAATTAAAATATGTTTTTTAGACAAATGAAGTTTTAATAATATAAATTAATATGCTCAAAATTATGTTTTAAAAAAAATTATTTCGTGTATTGTGATATCGAGCATGGTGTGCGCATTAGTAATAAAACTGTGATCACAGTCACAGTTTTCAATCACTGATATTATCCTTTTAAAATCAGCAATGTTATCTTTGTGGTTAAGATTAATATTTTTATTTTTTGTCTTTGTTTTATTAACCACTAAAATGAGTTTAAATACATCTACCGGTTTTGAAAAATACCATATTCTTCTTCAGGATGTCATAACTAACCGGTAGATGTATTTAAACTCATTTTAGTGGTTAATAAAACAAAGATAAAAAATAAAAATACTGATATTATCGAATACCAATCACACAGTTTGGTGCTGAATGAAATAATTTATAGCAAAATTCTACACGTTAGTGTTTCAGTTAGGCCAATTGAGACGATCATATTGTACGTCTCGGGGTTACTCGGTATGGATTAATGTAGTCTGTGTAAATTATAGTTTTATAAAGTGATGCCCAGCGAGAGCCATAGGAATCTTGTGAACTCTTGTGCAATATAAATTCTTACTCAATTATTTAGTTTAGACGGGGATGAAAACGTTTACCCGGTTACTGATTCTGCAAGGTATGAATAGAATATGAAATATATTCTGGAATACAGTATAGTGAATGCTAATTTTAGTTGAGTTTGGATTACTTGTGTGTTTTCAATGAATTGTCAATGTACAAATACAAATGGTTGTAACACCTGCACGTATGTCCTAATAAGATGTTTTTAACTGTTCCAAATCACTGTTATTATTATTTTATTGTCACTATTTTTCTACTATATTAATTTATAATATTTTTAGCCAAGGAATACTGATGAAAATTTTATAAGGCGATTGTAAAATAGTTGTTTGTTATACTTAATTAAATAGCTATAATTAATAATCTTATTACATGTATAAAATTAAATAGCCACGTAAAATGGTTGTATTTCATGTTTGTCTTCAATATTAGTTGCGCTTCCATCGGTGACGCTCCACTTGTATTGCTAGATGATGTTCGGCATTGAAAAACTTGGAAGTTGATGTGGTTTCAATCATTCTATAAAAGTTATTAATTTAAAAGATAATATATTTTTTCCAAAGTTTTTGGGTTGACGACTTCTGTTATTTTTCTATAATATATACACTGTGTGGACAAAAAACGTAATTGCAAAAAGTTGTTTATTTAAGCCAAGATACCAAAAAATGCTGTTATATCTCATTTAAAGGATCCTTGCTGGGAACATTCATTCTATATAGCCATCCTGCGCCTCTATCACCTCCTCGATCCTCGCCCTAAAGCGCGAGCACGCTATTTTCAACTGATCGCGGTTCATGGCCGTAAACTTTACCTCAATAGCGGCCCAAAGGGAGTTGATGTTAGTGTGTCTAGACTTGTCGGTTTGTCTCTCGACTATGCTACACACTTAGTAGCCCAGAGGGTTTAGGTCGGGACTGTTAGGAGGCCAAAAGTCCTTCGACCAAAACGTTGTCAGAGAGCCAATTTTGCACTAAATGGCTCGTGTGAGCGGGTGCTCCATCTTGTTGATAGATATACGGTCTTTCAGAGGCCACAGTCTCTATCCACGGCTTTAACATTGTCCTCAGGACCTCTAAATAAGCCTCCATCGTGACCGTTTCGCCCTTTTGGAAGAAGTGCGGCGGCATGACATCACCCTCACTTGAGACGACGCTCAAAACGTGGATATTGACCGGAAACTAGGTCTTGATCACCACAGGTACGTCCTCGGGGCTATGGGTGACCCATACAGTCATATTCAGTCACCTTGGGTACCTGAAGAATTTAATAATTTCGGTGGGAGTTCTTCCAGCACGAAGGCTTTCTATAATCGCCGCTCTTCTATCGTACTCCATGCTTGGGTTGACAGGCTCGGCCATTTTGAGGTTATGAAAGTCTTACTGACATATTTAGCTAACTTTAGCGCCAACTAGCACGTAACCCTGAATTCAAATATAGCGGGAACTTCAAATACATTTTTGTCTAGATTCTAACGGCGCAGTCTGTATATTTATAATAAACTAATTGGCCCGAGCATGTTATTATTATAAATTTCTCTAAGATATTAATTTAATGATATCTTCAGGGTTGGAAAGCATATTTTTTATAAGATATCACAAGACAGAGAAACGTTTGTTTATGCCCACTTTGTATTTAATGTGGCACTGAAAGTGTACGATATCCGTCTTAACACTTAACTTAACACGCTGTCATCTAATTACGTATGACAGTCCCTTGTCAGCTGCATGTTTGTGATTGGTTATCAAACTAAACGAATGTCGCCACATCGTGGTATTAATATTAATTATTATTATTGTACTAGAGGTGAAAATGTTTGTAAATCCATTAATTTAGGAAGAAATTACATATATGTATAAATATACATATATGAAAATAGATATAAAATTTATATGAACATAAATATTAATAAACAAAACACTTATTCCGATTTCCACGCGTGAAATGGCATTGTGGCGTGGCTTAAGGTGGTATCTTCCAGACTATGGTGACTCTCTTAAATTGCATGGCGACCGTCTAATGCGATCTAGTTTCATACGTGACAATATTATCAACTTACTTATTTTCCGTGTTTAATAAAAGAATCAAAATAACATATATTTTACGTCGTTTAATACACATAACTTCTATAAAATTAGATGAACCATTTAAAAAAATGCAAATAAAAAAATCTTAAAGTTAAGACCGAGACTAATACTCGGAACATTTTCTTGCCGGGAGAGTGAGTTACCAATTAAACTATAATAACCGAGTACTTTCACGTAAATATATTTAATGAAATTACATCGACATTAACATTGGCCTAGCGGATACCATCAACAAAAACCGCCAGTTCCATACACTAGTGTTCGCGGAAACCTGTCGTCTCTTCCGGGATAAATCTCATTTTTTGTAGATGGTTTCTAGGGCACATATTACCGTGCCAAAACGTCGGTTTGGTGTAAGATCTGAGTGCACAATTGAGTGGAACATTCTGCGGGACGGAGCGTTCAGTGTGCATAGCAATCTCATGTTTATGAATGCGAGTGTCCTGAGTGGCGGCCGCCTAGAGCGGTGGGGAGAGCATGCCTGTTTGCGTTCGGCGTCTCATACGCGTGCGAGTTTAAACCAGTTTGTGTTTTAACAGAGTTCGTGGTAGCGTTTGTTTGATTTGAAGTTTCGACATATGTTTGATTTAAGGTTTCCACGAACACTACAGTATGGAACTGACGTCTCTTCTAAGTTAGATCACATTTGATATATATATATATATATATATATATATCATATCTAGGTCTATGTACTAATGACTGACGAGAATCGTGATCTTTTATTCTATTTCTACAGCACGAACCGCTTGCCTTCAGTCTTCTTGTTGATCTTAGTCCATGTTTATTGCGGCGTGTAGTGAAGTTCCGGTAATTTCTTGTCTATCTTCTTAAAGATCAACCTCTAGCTTTCCTATTGTCCATGATCACTAATTTCTCCAAGCTATCTTCATATCTTCTAGCAACAAGCCCAAATAAGTAAATATTTTTTTAAATGCAAATTAAATGAATTAATTAGAAATATAAACATTTTATTTGTATTTAAAAAAATATCACAGACAATATTATATTATTTGATTATTCATATACCTATGGTCCATTAGAACTCAAGGTGCAGCACTGTATACAAGAAATCACCTGACACATTGTAGTATTTACAATAATAGTAAGATAATCAACGGCGAATGTGGATGATGCGATGTGTCAAAATTATATTTAGGTATCGGCAATAAAGTTTCGCATCGATAATTTTATTAATATCGAAGAAAAAGTGAAAAAAAATGTTCGTTAGTTATTGGTTGGTCCTGGGGGTATTTTCATCCTGTTTCAATTTTGTCGATGTTCGTAGCGCTCACTTTGTGGTTAGACACAATTTAAAATTGTATCTATATTTAAAATATTAATTAGAAAGATATACATATAAAATCAATTTTATCGAAAAATATTGCTGTTGCGCCACCGGGATTCTAAAAAATATGCTAGAAATATTATCGCTGTAGCATAGTTGGATAACGCACCTTCCCCGGTTAGGAAAGAGATCCAGGTTCGAATCCCGGTGGCGCAACAACAATATTTTTCGATAAAATTGATTTTATATGTATATCTTTCTAATTAATATATTTAATTCATATTTAAAATATCACAGACCTATGTTCTGAATAATTACAACTTCCCAATAAGAATGTGTTCTACTTAATGACAATATTATTTTCCTGCGTGTTGTAGACAGCCTTTCATTAGTGTAGAGTTTCTGAAGAATGGAGGCATTTGTTTAATTAGCAGACCAACATGTATATGAAGCGGACTGGTGGTGCCACCTATGCTCAACGCACCGAAGCTAAATGTGGCGTGACTCGGTGTCGAGGAACGAGTTTCACCATACTGTCATCAGAGGACGACAGGGAAACTTAGCCCGACACTGATGGCAGGCTGGCAGTCTGGCAGTCTATCTAGTCTGTCGTCTCTAAAAACCCGGTATTATTTCTACATGTGATACGGTATATAATCAACCCACTATCACCATATATAAACGTTGTAGGTATAGGTTTTCTTATAATTTAATAAATAAGTTGCTGACTTCCAATACACGCAATAACACATTTTCATAATATCGATAAAATTAAGCAAAATCGACACACCTGGCATTGATCGACTGGCATTGAAAATCCTTCTTTTGAAAATGTATTATTATTATATTAATTTAAACCCAAATATGTGTTTCAGTATAGTAAAAAAAAACATTTTAACATTTAAAATCATTTTGCGTTATACCAGTTTTAGTTCACGCTAACATTATACATACTTAATATTGTTAGCTAACAAAGCGAATTTTAGAAATGTAAAATTAATTTTTAAATAAAAAAATAAATTCCGTACCCAATGATATATATTACTCAAATTTGTTAAAATGTATTATAGCGAATTTTGAAATTCAGTGACAGAAATATGGGTTGGATGACTACCATGAATTTATTTATTTATTTAGGTTATTTACTTAGGTTCTTTTACAAAATTAATTATAAAAACACGTGCAGATCGAACAAAATAGATCACCATAGTAAATACAATACAGTAGAAGTACATACACAAGTATCATCGGAATATATATAATAATGTTAAAAAAAATGAAAATAATATTATAAATTTTAAAAATTGACAGAAACAAAATAAAAAAATGATAGAAGTACATAATATTAACTCGAATAGAAGTATATATGTGAATAAGAAGAATAGAAGAACATGAAAATATAAAATTTAAAAAAATTAAACAATAAAATAAAAAATTTGGTAACACACAGAATGGTTTAAATATCTTTATCAATTATACCTTTGTACAGCATCAAAAAAATCACTCTTATATTTAAGCATTGAACAACGGAATAAGACTAAAATTTTTCCCATGCCTGTAAAGTCTTTGTGTGGATGCGTTACTGTAAAAATTTGTATATGAAGCGTTACTGTAAAAAATTGTATATTTGTACATGAAATAACGCCAGCGATCTGGTACTTCGCACGGGAATATGGTATAAAATCAATTCAGTTAAATTAATGGCGTCCTGCATGCCATTTACTATTTTAAATAAAAATAATAAATCACCCAAAGTTCTGTTACTCAAATATTACTCAAATGTTTTTGAAATATATTGCAAGTAAATAGATGATGGCTTTTAATGGGAAATAATAGATGTCTCACTAAAATATAACTTAACCTAGTATATAATAATTAGTAACTCATTTTTCAGATAAGATAAAGTTTCAGTTTCTAGTATATTTTACGGTATATTTTTTCGATACGTAGATTTTTTCTATGTGATGTATCTAATTTGTTTTATTTATCAAATAACCATGTTCTAAAATTGCAACTTTACATTAAATAAGTAATTTCATTAAATTCATATTTTTATTTATGAGATTTTTAAAATTATAATTACTAAAACGTTTCAACTCTGTAAATATTTAGACTTAGGTTACAAATGACGACCATTCTAATGCAATAAATAGCATTTAATTGCGTGCGGAGCATTCTCCAACATAAATTTCTCCACAGTCCTTTCGGCTACGTTGTGATTGTGGCATCCATGAGCGTTACATCCTATCATCAGAACAGGTAATATGGACTGCTAAAAGGCTTTCTGTTTAAGGTATCAAAGCATGTTGGATTTGAAAACAATCGTGAGGTTTCCGAAGCTTGTACGTATTATTCGCCTTTTGATATCTATTAACTGTAGATATGTCTTTGCTGGATTCCATAACATAAGTAGTAACATTTGTCGACGTTTGAGTCATATCTATCAATCTGAGTTTGTTTGATTATATAAGGAAAAATATATTTTTATTTTAAATAAATTGTACTACACCTAAATCAATACAATAATGGTAGTGTTATTAATTTAAAAACATTCAGAATATGTATTAAAAAGTATATAAAATATATGTACATATATAAAAAAACCCACTCACAATAGGTTAAGTTAGGAACACAAGATAAATTATATATATCATGATAGATGATGTACATTTTTTTTTGTGAAAAGTATATATGATAATAATTCTAAATATTAAAAATGAATTAAATATATTAATTAGAAAGATATACATATAAAATCAATTTAATCGAAAAATATATTTAATTCATATTTAAAATATCACAGACCTATGTTCTGAATAATTACAACTTCACAATAAGAATGTGTTCTCCTAAAAATAAAAAATAAAAAAATAATAAAAAATTCTAAATATGATTATTGACTATATGCATGCAGTATTTTCGTGTAAAAACTAATTAACCATCACACCGTTTCCCTGCAGGGGTAGGAAAAGAGGATAGAACGCCATATTCTTCTGTTTTAGTATATCACTGTTGCCTCGTCTATTTTTATACATCTTCTCTCACTTTTAATAAGGCTGTCCTTCAGTACTTGGTTTATCTGAGCTTAGCAGGTCTTTTTTCGTTGCCTTTAACACTCGCCTTATATAATTTATTTACCATCCTCTCTTTGCTCATACGTTCCATATAACCAAACTTCTGTCTACAACAAAAAAAACCATACTTGTTCCTTATTTACGACCACAATTCCACAACATTCATTCTACTTTCGTTTCTTTTTTGTCAATTCCAGGCTTCACTTACGTACATGGCACCAGAACTCTATTATGTACCGCTAGTCTTGCTGCGTGAGACAAGGTTCTATTGGCGATAATTGCAGCCAGAGCATCGTAAGATATCAGTATTAATTAATATCATGTAAGCATAATAATATGTAATGCATTTAATCACAGGAATTATCTAAAAATTAATTTTAAAATTTATCTATTCATAATTGCTTCTTGATTTCACCGCAGATAATTGAATTATTATTTTTTAAAATCAGCAATGTTATCTTTGTGGTTAAGATTCATATTTTTATTTTTTATCTTTGTTTAATTAACCACTAAAATAATTTTATTTTTTAATTATTATTTTTTAAATTACAAAAGAAATGCGAATTATAAACGAAAATTTATGATTTTTTACTTCGCCTAATATTCACCTTTAAAAATAATTAAATTAATTATTGAAAAAAATATTTGAATTATTAAATTATTTGGAATTGAATCGATACTCCTTTACGGCGTATTATATAATATGCTAATAGCTATACCGAAGAGATTGGAAGTATTTCCGAGACGAGTTTCAATGACATTGCCTGGACAAAGACAGATGACCCAATCTAGTGTGAGGCGGCCCAGCCCGGTCCGTTTGTAGAATAAATTGTTTCATTGTGTTACCTCGGATGAGTCTACAGTTTAATTTCGGGTCGTTTGTCAAACAATGTTTTGTTTCTGTCGTGGTTCAGCTTAAAGTATAAAGGAAGAAATACCATTTAGCGATTGAGAAGTCGTGGAGGAAATTGATTTATTTATTACTTTTCAAATTAAAAGATTTGTTGAATCAGTGCTTTTTATTTATTTTGAAACTAGTAGAAGGCATTCGACTATCACCGGTTGGTATTTTTAGTGTTTCTGTGATATCGACATCATTCCTACGGACGTTATTACGGTTTTTGATTTGATAGAGAATTTGTTTCCGAGAACGTAAATGGTGATACTAAGACGTGCTTTTAACTGCTATTTATTTATATTATTGATAGAATCGGCGTTAACTTTGTAGAGTTTCATCATCAAAATGGATGGATATAAATGAAACAATGTTATAACTCTACTTGAGTTTATTAGTTAGAGTTTCGAGAGAAACAGTAACTTGCATCGACAGGTGAAGTATTAAACGAAATACACACAAATATAGGTAACAAGGCTTAGATGGTAGACATACAAGTAATTAGGTACTGACAGAAAGAGACGTAGGGGGCGGAGTTACTGGTGGAAAGTGGAGGGGTGGTTGTAATAGCATATCGAAAAGAGAGGAGATGATTTGGTTAATATAATATTGGATAAAAAATTCGAATTCGAATCGAGTTCAAATTGCTTTTTATTTGTAAACTTATTTATTTTATTACATTTACGAGTGAAGGGGTGGAGAAGTTTAATAGTACACGAATGAAAATAATAATGTGGTGAACAATGAATGACGAGAGTTACTGTTTCTCTCGAAACTCGAGTAGTGAAAATGAATTCAAGTAGAGTTATAACATTGTTTTATTTGTATCCATACGATTTATTAAATCTAATTAATTTATATTTATCAAATATATTCCGTTAAAATATTTATATGACTAGATTTCTCTCGGAAATTCGACTTAAGCGTCCATAATGGATAATACAGAGTTCTGCGCAAAGTGATTTATAAATCATTAGTCTTTATGTTTTGCGCATGGATTATTATAATAACACATCCAGTACACACGTACCTTTTTTGACTCTCAGAGTTCAAATGTTTTAGCAATTAGTCTCATTGAAAGGTCATAGTGGACAAGGACCTATATGCCTACACTTCTTTCTGATTTTTCTATTTAAATATTATTTCAATATTGAGAATAAGTACATAATCGATATTATAAACGGAAGATAGTTCTTTTCATTTATACAAATCGCCAGTCTGATAATATTGCAATAAAAGGGTTTATTTAATATTATTTGATAGGTGCAGCTAGCTTTATTCCATCTGCGTGGAGTGACGTAGTATGAATATATTAAAAATATCTACATTTATGAAGGTATCTGAGTTGGATAGAACATAATGGTTGTAAAGTTTAATATATGTGATCCATGAAGTCAACACACTTCCCGAAGTACCTATGAGCTGAAGGTTCTTCCAGACGTTGCTTCGCCCTCTGTTACATAATCTTCATACGGTCAAACCATTAATTATCGTGAGTAAATTTCACATCTTTTTTTCAAATGTGGATTCAGCTTCTGACACAATATTGATCTATCACGAAATCTATCATATGCCTATATTAAAAATCTGATGAGTTCAAAATATGTAAGAGTAAAATAAGAAGTATAAATGCCTGTGGAGGTCTATCGCCTCCATAACCAGCAACGCCACCGACTGCCCCTGAACGCACCTTGCAGATGCCTGGGTGTAAAACTAGGCTCTCATTAGCCGCAAAAAAACGCTAGTATCGAGTTATTAAATTATATTTCAATGTGCTCAAAGCAGGAGCAACGATTTTTCTATTAAAAATAAAACAAATTACTCGTAGAGGTATTTTGAAAAACAATATAAACAAATAGATATAGCTGTTTTGTGCCAAGGTGACGTAAAAAATATTGATTTATAATATCATTTTTAAACTAAAATAACATCAAGTTAACATTATTATGAATTAATATTTTTAATACTAAATAGTTTAAAAAATAATAAATAAATAAAAATGCACGAAGGACATCTACGCAAGTAAAATGATCATTTTGTGACTTTTATTTAATTTAATGTTTTAAATAAAAAAGGGATGTGTATACAGAAAACGTGTTAAATTAATATACTCACTATTTTTAAACTAAGGTATACGTTTGTGCTATGAAAATATGACTAACTTGTTGGTTTTTTGGGACAAATCTCGAACCACCGACCGCTTCATCACTAGTTTCACCCTTAAACTACAGGTCGGCAGACTTTATTGTAAGAAGAGCCAAATATTAAGTAAATAGAATCTCAAAATTTTCATAGAGCCGCAACGTAAATTTTAGTGAAAAAAAAAATTAGAACTTTATTTAAAACTTAAATTCACAATACAGTCGTAGGCTACATAGAAGAATATTATATAATATATGGGAGCTATAAGCTTCAGTCTCTCAGTGCTATACTAAACAAGAAAACATACATAATAATACACTAATAAAACACTTTTTGAGCTTTGTAAAGTTTTCTATTTAGAACGGTGACCTAGCATACTATGTCTGACAAATAACTATTTATTCAATTTTAGGCAGGATTGTAAATTATCATCATCGGTTAATTTTCTTCTTGATTTATTTTTTATTTGATTAATGGATGAGAATGTTTGTTTACATAAATATGTAGAGACAAAGATTATGAGAATGGCAAATGCTAGTTTTTTACTGCGTCATATGTTGCAGGCAAACTGTTTCATGTATCAGATATGATTATATATACAAATATGAGCTGGATTTTAAGAGTCACACATGCCTATGAAAAGAGCCGCATGCGGTTCGCGAGCTGCTGTCTGCCGACCCCTGCGCTAGACCAACAGGCAACATTACAAGAAATAATAATTTAATATCGTGTTTATTGAAATCAATTTATTGTAAATCCCTTGGTAATTCTTGTAAGATGAAACGGTTCAAATGTTTATTAATGATAATATTAATCTCTGTAAATTGTCTGAACTTTGATCTCTGTCCTATTTCCATGGGCAATATGTCGTGACATTTCTTGACAATATTACAATAGAGAAACTAAAATATTTTCAATTAGTACTTTGGAACAAGATAACTACTAATGGATTTAACCGAAACAAAGTGGTATTCCTCTCCCAATTTCGGTTGAATTACCAAACAAATTAATATTTTCGCAGGTGGCGACATCATTCCAGGGGCGTCACGCCATTCCTAATTCAAACTATTTGGATAACCTTTGTAGGACGATGCTGAGTTCCTAATTTAGTTTCACACAACCTAACAACGACCGCTTACATCTGACCCCGGGAAGTACCTAAATGGAGAGGGTGGATGCATATTGGAATTCCAAGTAAAATTCCGCACGGGATTGTCGAGGTGTGCGGGGGCTGCGTTGTGTTAGCCCCACAATTTGAATATTATATTAAGGCCTACGAGGACGAATGTCATTGATTAAATGTTTAATGGTTTTTAATAACGATTTTCAGTTTGTGTGGTGTTTTATAAACCCACCCAAATATTATTATAATTTATTTTTCTTCTACTTCGTATCTTTAGATCTGTGATTTGTGAATGGTTATCCTTCACTTACCCAGGACTGTTAATTAAGGAAAAGCTTCCATATCGATTCTACCCATTCGCCGCCATGCTACAGTGTAGCATTGTAGCAATGCAATACGGCGTAGCTACCAGAAAAAAGCTATTTGATGTCTTTTCAGTGCAGATACTGCCTTTATATATTTTAATAAATGTACAAAATAAGAATATATATATAAGTTTTTACGAAAATGACGCTATACAAATTATTCAACATTGTAATTAATATATGACATTAAAAAGAAAAAGAAAATTATTGGACAAACGCCACCAGATAGCGACTCCAGCGATCAGGACATTACTTATATCAGTTTAGTTCTGACACCAGACCGATCACAATTGACAGGAATTCATGTGTAAAAATAAAAATATTAATAAATATATATATTTTTTAAGATTTAAAAATCAACTTTGTGGTTAGAATCCATTATTTTAAATTGTTACCTTTGTTTTATTAACTATTTGGTGTTGGTCATAAATTAAATTATTTGGAATTGTTGGAGATAAATATAGCGTGTAAAACTATTCAAAAAATTATAAACAACCAACTAAATTGAACCACATGTCACATTCTAAAAAAATTTCCCATTTAGTAATTTTGTAACAATTTAAATTAGGTACTAAATTTATTTTTTAAATAATAATTATTTTTTTAAGAATAGATTCTGTAATATATATGTATATTTATACTTTTTTTTAAATAAATTATTTAAAAAAAACAATATAACATATGTTTTTGATTAGTTATTGACATCCTGAAGAAGAAAATGATATTTTTCGAAACCGGTAGATGTATTTTAATTCATTAAGTGATTAATAAAACAAAGTTATCAATTTAAAATAATAAATCATTATTTAAAATAACAAATTATAATAAAAAAAACGCATAAATTATATAAATAATGTTTAAAAAATATGCCTTTAGGTCATCGGATGATCCTGTCGGAAGCCTCAATAATTGACAAACTTTCACGAGAAGATGCGTGAATGTGAATGATTCAAGAAGTGTATATTAGGATAACAGAACGTGGCGCTCCATCCACTCCGCCTATCCCCTCTCCGGGGAAATGGTATAGTGGTAAGTTAGGTAGTTAGTAAAATTTAAGTTTCAAAACATATTTCTGTGGTTTTTAAATACAAATTATTTTTTTTAAATACTAATTTAATGTAATAATTATAAATATATACATTAAATTAGTATTTAAAACATCACAGATCTATGTTTTGAATAATTGCAACTTCACAATAAGAATGTATTCTCCTTAACAAATTAAATTAATCAATTAGAAAGATATACAAATAAACTCTATTTATCAAAAAAATATTTGATTGCTACTGGGATTCGAACCTGCACCTTTTTCTATCCGGGGAAATGCATTAACTATTTTCGTTCACGTAATATCCGTCGTATATTGTTAGAAAGTTCGTGGATAGAAAAAATATATAAGAGATATGTCAAGAGAATAAAGATAGTTGGACATTGCAACGTATACTGTGAATATCATGTAAAACTGAGTAAATTTATTAATTCTGATTTGAATCGCACAGTGGCAGAGTGGCCCAAGTAAAATTCACATTTTAAATTGCATACACTAATACGCTCAAAAGGAATTGTTTTGTTTTAATCGAAAATTCAGTTCTCGTCTTCGGTAACCAGCATTTTCCCTAAAAGATTCAGACTTTTCCAGAATCAACAATAATTAGCATAATAAATGTGTGGCTTATGGGTGGCTGCTAAGTATGCGTATTGAGGTAAATTCAGTGCGAAATGTGGTAGATAATTGACAATTGTGAGGCACCCATACACCACACTTTTATTAGACACACATTTATTATCAAAGTTTTTTAAATTATTCACTTTTGCTGGATGCATTATGATTATTTGTGAAATCTCTCATATGTAAAGATATTAGACTTCCAAATAATTTTTAATATTGAGATGAATTTGTCAATCCGTTCGATCTTACTTAAAGTAAAATATTTCATATTACAAATAAAATGTATCAATTACAAATATATACAGATAAATTCAACTTATAGAAAAAATATTTATATTGGTACCGGGATATTTTTATATTTAAAAACATTTTTTCGATAAACTGATTTTATCTGTGTATCTTTGTAAATGATACATTTAATTTGGTTTAAATATCACAGACCTATGATTTGAAAAATTTCAATTTCACAATAAGAATATATTCTCCTTAAAAATAGTTCACACTTTACGAGTAAATTTTCTAAATAATTTTATGTGACGTCATTTTTGCCACATTCTTAAACGTTTAATCGTTTAAGCATTTTGACTTGGAATGAAATATACGAAATTCTAATTGCTAGATACAGCTATATATGGCGTAAGAATCTATTAAAAAATAACAATTCTCGCCACTTGTACGTTACACTTTTAATACTGGCTAAGAGCGTAAGCCAAACGTATTTCAAATAAAATAATTATATAATCATGTAGCACTTCATAGCTTGACTGTACATGAGAAAATATTTTTGTGATCTTCTTCTTCCACGGCATTATATCCCAGGTGGGATTTAACCTCCTCCACAAGTGCTCTCTATCGACTCCTATCCCTACCCTTGGCAATTCTTCCCTTAATTCCGGACTCATCCATCCCACCCTGCTCCAGTCTTATTGCATCAAAATTAAAAAAAAGTCAGCTTGAAGAGTTCCTTAAATGATCAAAGCTACTCATTTTATGAATTTTTTTTTAACTGTGTGGAATTCCATGATTATTTTGTAAATTGGGTTAAAACACTGTTTTATTCCACTATATTTTTTTATGTGTTAAACGTTAGAACGTTTTCAGAAACATCTTCCCATTATCAATAATATAATTCAATTAAAATTAAAAACACTTTCAGACAGTAATATTTGGTGTATTTGGAGTTAGCGGAGGTGGGGATAGGAGTAGAGTTATTGGAGTTATAAATTATCATCGGATTCAGGCATTTCTATATTTGTAAATATACTCACTCAGAAGAAGAATGAAAGTAGACTGAATGCAGTGGAAATTAGATCGTTTAGGCGTATATGTGGCAGATCAATTTATGATAGAGTAAAGAATGAAAAAATAAGGAAAAAATGTAAAGCTGATCTTAGTATAGTGAGTATGATTAAGAAAGGATCACTAAGGTGATTTGATCATATGGAACGGATGAATGAGGAGAGAATGGTAAGGAAGATATATAACGCAAGTGTTGATGGAACCAAAAATAGAGGACGTCCTGTTAGAAACCACAATAATCGGCGAGCTTATATGAGAAGATGTATAAATATGGATGAGGCGAGAACTGTGTGTCAAGACAAAATATGGTGCTCTATGCTCTCTGCCTACTGCCGCGGAGAAACGGAATGATGGTAAGTTAGTTAGTTACTCACTGGTTGTAATATCTATAGAAAATGATCTTATATTTTGTAACGACGGTATTTAAGCATATTATACGCAACAGTATGTGTCCTGAGTAGGGCATTTATAAGCTTATACATTATTTAGTTTTTACATAACCGTACATTTCATTAATGAATTCAAAATAATGAAGGGATAACCTTTATTTATTTAAAAATCATATTAAAATGCAAAATTTAAATCATTTCAGTTTTGACGCGATAACCGTACAATTTTACAAGTAAGAAAGTGAATTGGATAATTGTATATATGTGTAGGGTACAGAATTTAATATTCACCGCCGTCTCAGCCGGCATCGATGCTAGCGACATAGCGCTGCCGGTTGCCGCTACCGATCTGGCCCGATCCCTCACCGACGATCTCTCTCCTGTTTCATCGCTCCGCAACGGCAGTCTTGCCGGCCCACGCGCGCCGAGCGAGACCGCCGACTCATTTCATTTCATAGTACACGCGGAACTTTTGTATTTTTTCATTCTATCCGTAATTCTGTATTTTTTACTCTATCATACGATCACAATAAACATAAACACGTCAATCGTCACTCTTTCATTTAACCACCAACATAACACACAAATATGTTTGTTTTACGACACCAATGTACGAAAATAAGAACACTTTTATGATAGTCGTGTGCATTGGCGTAACTATGCCAATGCAGCCAACGCAATGCATCGGAGCCTACGTGAGATGGCCTATAAAGTTCGCGCCCTACAATGCATTTAGGATTAATATTTTTGCGAGTATTCGTACCTTCCTCAGCAATCCATAACAAAAAATATAATTATAATAATTAAATAGTGTTTTTTAAGTTGCAAGAGCTTAAGAACACTTGTATATGTATCATGAAAGTCTTAATATTATATGAAACAAGAAACTAATTTTATTCTTACTGTTAAATAAATAAACCAAGCACTACGAATGTTTTCGCAGTACTGATACTTATACACTTATATTTATTTAGGGGCCCTTTTTTTCCTTTCTGTTACGCCACTGGTTATGTGCATAAACTAAACCACATTCTGATGCATTAATCATTGGTTAGAAATGTAGTGTCACTTCCGTAACAAAATTTTGTTTCATTTGTCGGTTTTCGATGATTTACTTTTCCTAGTGCGCCGTAGGCTAATATTTTTATTTTTTAATTTGACATTCTCAAGCACCCTAATAAAACGAAGGATGGGCATATGAAACACTTAAATTAAATAATCGTTCCACATCTGAACGATCGCACATATAAATGACTGTTAATGAAACGATAAAATTATTCAGCACGAGTTGGATTCTAAATACCGATAGTAACTATAAGCGATTAATAGTATAGTTTATATGCTCATTCTAAGAATTCTTCCTAGAAATATCAGCATTCCTTTGAGTTCACATTTCTTCTTCCCTTCTTCCCTTGAGTTGGCATTTTTTCCCACTTAATAATCAAAGCAGATTAAATTTCGGGAATTTCGCCTGTCAGATAGCGTGGTATTAATTTCGTTTTAATTTATTCTTTGAACTCAAATTCGAGAGGGAAAAATGGAAAAACGGGGACGCGAGAAGGCCGTATCCGTATTCATGACGGTGACTGAAAAACGCACTAATAAATAATAGATTATTGAAAATTCACAATTATTTATTAGACCGAACGTAAATTTTTATTTCATGAATATCGCACGGAGCGACACGTGATTTCCAATTATAATATACATTTTGTGTCGAGGAATAATTTAAACTGCTTTTCTAAATACGAGATTTTTTTAACCCTTCCCAAACCATGCAGTAATACAGGTCTACCGTCAAAATTAAACCTGTAATATTTCGGTAAATGCGTGCAACATAAAATTCATATTTTAGATAATTCTAAAGAAGATATTAGCGCTTAGGAATGACTAGTAAAAAACCAATTATGAAAAGGGAATTGTACAAAAACAATTATTTTTTTTCGTTCAATCCGTTGTAAAATTAATAAGTTGGTAAAAATACAATATGTGATATGAAAGACAGAGATCACACCATTTTCACAGTGGAAAGAACAACAAACATACAAATATAATTGTCTTTTTTTCACTAATTAAATGAAGAGAGATAAGAAGGAAAGACACATTGTATACGACTTTATTAATGCTCTTAATTATATTATTAATCATTTTTTCAAAATTGAATGCTCAATATTTAAAGTAAATTAGTGCAATTAAAGGCATTTAACCGAATAAAATCATTTTTCCTAACAGTTATCTACGGTAACACGAGTTGACAGCATGGCTGCGTTCGGGTATTTTATATCATGGTATGGTAAAGGTTAATAGAAGTGTAGAAAATCACAAAAATCTTATAACGTTATAATATTTTTTCTATAAATAGATTTTTCTATAAATATTAATCGAGTCCAATAACGCTTATGGTTCGACGTGACATGAAATGTTTGGTGTGTTAATTCGCTCATGGTATTTAAAAAGTCAAGATAGAAAAATATTTATTTATTTTTATCCAGTTATATAATATACATCACAATGGTGGTGATGAAAACGGAATAGATGGATGAATGGAAAATTGGAAATCTGAAATAGGAAATGATGAGGAATGAAGATATCCTTCGATAGCGGACTAGAATGTCTTACGGGATAAGGACAGCTAGACTTACCTGATGATGATGGCGTCACCGTTTTATCCTGAAGTTCACCCCAAAAACAAAACAGCCAAGGCAAAACTCTGTTGTGTAAACTAGTGATCCACCACGAAATGATCACCCGAGGACACTTCTTCTCCAAAATCTCTATGAATTTGACGAAATCAAAAACAAACCAGTCGAGCCAAAGGAACAATGTGTACAGGTTGGAAGTGGGCTAAGAGGTAGGAGCAATAATCATTTTGATTCAAGTCATTGAATACGTAGAAATTATGTATTCACTTGTCAAAAAAAAAATACGAATACAGAACAATATGTATAATATTAAAAATGATAAAAATTGTTAACGTTTATAAAATTGCTTGAAAAATACCAAGAAGACAATATTTTTTAGAAAGAAAGATGATTATTTGTCGTAATATATTGGTAAGTATTTTATTACTCGAGATTTATATTTATTTGTAGGTTTGCAGTTTACTTTCTTACTTACCATCACGCCGTTTTTCCGCGGAGGTTAGGCAGAGAGGATAGAACGCAAAACTCCTCTGCCTCTATTATGCCAGCTCTAGGATTAACTTCCATACATTAGTGTCAGTACTAGGACTCAGACCTTGCCTCGGTTGACAAATTCCCGTTAGATATAATTCCAGTCAAAGCACATTTATTTTATAATAAGGTAGATGGCTCTTTCAAATAATGGAACTATTAAATGTATTAATATCAAAAAGGTAACATATAGGTTCGAAAATTTGTCGTCAAAAATAATGTCGCTGTAGCATAGTTGGATAATGCACCTTCCCCGATTAGAAAAGAGATCCAGGTTCGAATACCGGTGGCGCAACAACAATATTTTTCGATAAAATTGATTTTATATGTATATCTTTCTAATTAAAATATTTTTTATATATTAAATAAAATAAATGGCCGGAAGAAAAGTAAATACAGGTGAAAGAAGAAGAAGACATCGGCCAGTCAATAATTATCGTCACCTATACAAATAATATTTAATACTAGTGATATTGAAAAAGTATTAAATAGGATTAAAGATACCATTGTCGTTCGATGGAGAAAATATAAACTTGGGGCATTATGTTTTACAACAGTATTCGCGAGATCTAAAAACTTTTTCAGTTATGAAAACTTGCGAAAACGTTGTCTGAAACTCGGATGGCAATATCCTGTTTTACATCCTCCGTATTTAAGCCTCCAAAGATAGTATATTGAGGTCAATATTCGTTTCTTGGGTTTTTTGCGTGGCGGATGATTCAAGAGATTTTTTAGTTAATTTAGGTATTTTTTTTAGAAAATATTGGGGCTGAGTTAAAATAAATATTTTTCCATATTTCTAGAACATTTTGCGACTCCAATATGACTCACTTCAGGTTCTCTTCTTTCCAGTGTAAGGAAAAAAAAAGCCAGAAACGAAGAAAATCTCTATAATTTTAGGAGATTTGTAGGTGGATTCTTTAACTGATATAATTTATAGCATCTCAGGGTAAGTTACCTACTATTCATCAAGTAGCAAGACAATTTTTTTTTATAATATATCTTCTTTGTATATTATTTTAATATAGTATAAAAGTTGTTTAGAAGAATGAACTGCACAATGCCTATAAATTATTTAATATTTTTATTTTTATGATCAGCAAAATCAACTTTGTGGTTAAATTTCATTATTTTAAACTTTTAACTATGTTTTATCAACCACTAATTATTCAGAACATAGGTCTGTTATGTTTTAAATACTAATTAATCCCGGTAGCGCAAAAACAATATTTTTCGTCAAAATTGATTTTATATGTTTTATTTATAATTAATACATTAAATTAGTATTTCAATTTAAATACATCTACCGGTTTTGAAAAATATAATTTTCTTCTTCAGGATGTCAATAACTAATCAAAAACTTATGTTATAGTTTCTTTAATAGAATCAATTTTTAAAAAACAATAATTATTTAAAAAATAAATTTAGTACCTAACTTTAATAGTTACGTGATAATACAAAATTACTAGAATAATTTTTAGGGAAAAAAATTATGGGTTGTTTTTAATTTTTTGATTAGTTTTACACGCTTTATTTATCTAACCACTGATATTAGACGGACGTTAAACCTGACGCTCGCCCTTCATACCCTCTCCAGTAGCGCAAATAAAAAAAAGAGATCAAATTTTTCTCATTTGAAAATATTAAACTAATATAAAATTCTACAGTAAATTTATATTTGTGGTAGAAATGTTGAACGAAATGCAATATTGTTAATCCTATAATTTGATTCATAAGCCTGAAATTGCAAGCGAGTTATATAAATTTTCATAATTAGATAAATACCTGAATTGACTACAATAATGTATTTTGTGTCACTACATATTTTTGGAATTTTTTTTTATCAATTATAATTTTTTAAAAATAGATTCTGTTATTATTACAAATTTGGAGTCATTACCCTAAATAATTAATCTCAATGGACATATACACAAAACTGATTGTATAAAGTTTGATTAATTATGTCCTATTAAGATTCTATAAATTGTAGCTCCAAAATTTACGAACTCTTTATGAAGAAATACCTTTATTAATTCCGACCACAGAATTTGAAATACAATGTTTTTACAAATATTCTCGAAAGATTTTCATGAATATAGTTTCACAGTAATTCGTAGCACTTGATGTAAAAGTTCAGGTAATTCTTTTCATGGCAATAATCGTTGAGAATGTTCCAGAATTAATAAAAATAGTTCAAAACGACACTGAATGATATCTGTAGGAGTTCACAGTTTTGATATTAATATGAAATGGTAATGATTGTCTTAAGTGATGTTTAACCAGAGAATCTTATACAAGAGTATATTGCTGGTAATATTAAAGATTTTGTAAATTGGTGTATATCTGACCTGACTTTGTGGCACTTTTTACGCTAAGCCGCCGACGTAAGCTATGACATTCTGTTGAATGAACCCACTTCTTAGGAAAATGCGTACATGTTTACACCGTATAACCTGGTAGAGAAGGCTTCACAAGGATATGCAATACGTTGGTGAAGATGAAGAAAGTGCGATCGCATACGGTGACCTCAGGGATATATTAAAATGATTAAGATAACGATATTATTCGAGACACGTTCACGAGTGTGGTAAATAGTAGTCATTGATCGAAATGGTGAATCTATAACTTGAAATTAGTCATAAAATTTTCGACATTGAAGTCATAATGTCAACCCATTATACATGTATTGAGGGCCCATATCTTACTCTGGGAAAGGTGAACAGTACCTTTCTGTCCGATCACTACCCAGGAGGGGATGTAAGGCAATTCTCTGACGCACGGAAGGATAAAACCATGAGATGAAACGTAAAACAAACATTCCTTTGATATGACT
Source organism: Eubasilissa splendida (assembly GCA_031772225.1). NCBI lineage: Eukaryota > Metazoa > Arthropoda > Insecta > Trichoptera > Phryganeidae > Eubasilissa > Eubasilissa splendida. Next base: position 11,360,184 of record CM062862.1, on the reverse strand, counting down.
CACCCGGGTATTCGAGACGGAATGAATTATTACACGCGAGAGAAAGAGAATGAGATGTTTATTATATATAGTCGCATCGATACTGGGAACATATATTATTTGAAATTAGGCTCGCATGGGTGGACATACGTTACGCGATATTGTCACGTTACAAATCACGTCCCTGTGGACGCCGCATTAGAATTTAAATGCGAGCGATAGCTATGCGATATCAGACGCAAGTAGCGGTTCCCTGGCGGCAAATTAGAGAAGCTGGTGGCACACGGGGGACACGGGACGGAAGCGGGAGGCGCGCGTTTTCCTGCGGCTCACCGCCCAGCCTGGAAAAAATGTTCATCTTTGCGAAGAGATGGCATCTCGACGCAGTGAATCAGAAGATTGATAAGGGTCCTGTTTTACCAGCAAACTGAAAATATCTTCGGCAGAAATGAAGATAGAAGATTCTCGGCTAGGTCTAGGTCTCGTGATTTAAGAATTCAATATAGCGTGCCCGTCTGCGTACTGGGGTTATGAGGTGAAATTCCTGCTCCGAGGCGATCGTTTAGAGGACGGCCTTCACCACTAACCTCTCATGAAAAGAATCGTAAAGTATGAGAGTGAATTCATTCATATCAAGCGCCTCCAAGTCGTTTTCTATACAATAATTTTAGTTAACAGTGTGCAATAGTTAACTATTTTCGTTTACCATGTTTGTTCGGGTCAAGTGTATCAATTTTGTGGAAAACAAAAAAGTTTATTTAAATATGAATTAAATATATTAATTATAAAGATATAGCTGTAGCTTAGTTGGATAAAGCACCTCCTCCGGTTAGGGAAGAGATCCAGGTTCGAATCCCGGTAGCGCAACAACAAAATTTTTCGATAAAATTGATTTTATATGTATATCTTTATAATTAATATATTTAATTAATATTTAAAATATCACAGACCTATGTTCTGAATAATTATAACTTCACAATAAGAATGTTAAAAATAAAAGTTTCTTTAATTATAATTTTATACGTGAAATTAGTCGTGTTTGTATTTACTGATTCATTCCCTTCTGTCCGATAAAATATCCGGCACCGCAACCAAACTGAGCTAGCTGGTCGGTGGCAATGCTTTCTGTCATTCGATCCGCCAGAACTAAAAAGCACTATAACAATATTTTCAAATATGTTTTTTTGTATTACTACACGACACCAGGGCCCGCCCCGACTTCCAACAATCTTTCCCTGAATTATGAAATGCAAGATTCAATACTTCTCCGTATATCTCGTTACATCTCTGAATATTAAAGTTTTTGGATATTTATTATATTCAATACGTATTTTTCTTTGTCATCCAAACTATAACATTTTCATTCTGTAACTCTATCAATACATCTTATTTTGAGTATTCTTCTATAGATCCACATCTCAAATGCTTCTAGTTGCTTTATCATTTCTTCAGTAATGGTCCATGCTTCCATTCTATTGGAAATCTAAGGATTAAATCATGACTGCAGAACATTATTTTCATGCGGATAAAGGTAGCACGAACCTGCCCATGTTTCATTTATATTGCAACCACAGACTATATAAAGTGATACACACTTATATATCTCTAATATATATATTTATTACAGAGGGGTTTGAAACATTATTTGCGGGGCGGGGGGCATTCTGTACACATATGTCCAACGAAACATAAATCCGATAGATTATGATACATTTTTGCAACAGTAAAAGTATTAACACTTCGAAAATTAAATATTTGTGTAAAACAAAATCGTATTTTGTACATTCATGCATATTTTATTGTCAGCGTTCAAATTATTGTTTCAATTGAGTCACATTTAACAAAAAAAATCGCGAAATTCTTTGATCGCGTGAGTGTCTCCAAAGTAATCACGTGAATGCGACCAAAATGAAAATTTTGGGACAAGGAATTTGCGTTAGTTCGTGTCTATTTATTTGGTGGTCTATGATTGCAACCCAGGTATACAATATTCTTCTTAAATTATTAAGTATCTTCTGCAAATATTTTATTGAAAATGCGAGATAGAAGATACAGTTTACGGTCGATATATATTTTTATAGACTTAATAATATATTATATGTTACAAAAATTTCTCCAATAATGTATTTAAGATATCACATTATAACGGATTTAATAATTTAAAAAAATAGGTATTATTTATTGTAATTTTACATTAAATAATAAGAAAGTATGTTGAACAAAGTGAAATTGCTAAAATATAAGTATTTACGTGGAAAGGTCACCAAGCATTCAGAGTACTTTGTACATTCTTGCGAAATGAAATAAGTTTTCCTTATATAGGTCTGTTGTGTACACACATACATATATTTTGTATATATTTATTTCATTACATTTATTTACAATACCGATCCAGTAGATACATAAGCTCAGCATATATAATGAAAATAATAATTAATATTCTTCCACTTTAGGATCAAAAAGTTTCATTAATAATATTCCAGTAAAATTATATGCTTGTCAAATATGTTTATTTAAAATTTTAAATAAAAAATAATTTCAAAGACTATACATTATTATTGTGAAGCTGTAGTTTTTACAAAACATTGTTCTGTGATATTTTTAATACAAATTAAATGTATCAATTAGAAATACATAATTAACTAACTTGTCATCACGCCGTTTCAGAGAAGATAGAGCGCTACGCTCTTCTGTCCTGACACACAATTCTCACCTTATCTACATTCATACATTTTCTCATACAAGTTCGCCGATTGTTGAGACTTCTAACAAGACCATCCTCCAGTATCTGGTTTACTTGGTCACGCCAAGTCTTCCGCAGGAGTTCTCTATTTCGAGTGCTATCAACACTTGCGTCATATATCTTTCTTACCATTCTCTCCTCATTCATCCGTTCCATATGACCAAATCAACTATGTGATTCTTGATATCATACTTACATCACCTTTCCTTTTTTCCTTATTTCTTCATTCTTTACTCAAGACATACATACACAGATAAAATCAATTTATCGAAAATATATTTTAGCTGCCACCGAGATTTGAACCAGGATATCTTCCTATTATTATTATTTTTCCATTTTTTTCATTCATTTTTATATCATTAAGGAGAACATATTCTCATTGTGAAGTTGTAATTATTCAGAACATAGGTCTGTGATATTTTAAATACTAATTAAATGTATTAATTAGAAAGATATACATATAAAATCAATTTTATCGAAAAATATTGTTGTTGCTACCGGGATTCGAACCTGGATCTCTTCCGATCCGGAGAACGTCCACATAATACATTGACAACACATTTTCGAATCTGTATGTTATAAATTTATTATTGATAGATTTATCGTTGCCTCATTACCTATGTTCTGAATAATTACAACTTCACAATAAGAATGTGTTCTCCTTAATAATATATGTTCCGTACAGGAAACAAGAACTGTAATTGTAGGGTGGTTCGCCGGTTCGCTCTGGTAGCTCGGATGAAGATTATCTGCAGCGTGGTGCAGCGGTCCAGGGGGGTCCAAAAATCTCGTCCAGTGTAGCAGCCAAGTCGTGTGAATTTCCAGGTCCGTGATCCAAAGTCGTTGCAAAGTCAGGAAGCCAGAAGATTCGGTGGTAGTGATGATAGCAGAGGTCCAATGATGAGAGAAATGAAAAGTCGTAATTTGCTTTGTTCTAGTCCAGTGGTGCGAGAGACGAATGAGACGAGAGTGCTCTTTGCAGCCACTGGACCATTATTTATTTAACATATTGTAATCCTACGAGCGCCACGGGCTCCAGGAGATCTCCTCCAATCAGAATGCCGGATCCGTCCCCCTGCCGCCCCGCTGCGGTCCAGCGCAGCCACCCCCTGGCGGCGAGATCTCGAAACTTTGTTCATTTTTCTCGCCGTGAAGGAGAGGACGGCAGATTCTGGATTTCTCCGGCATTCCTTCTCTCCTCTTTACATTTTTACTTTCTCAGGCACCGCGAGTATTTTTTCTTATAGTCTTTATTGCTCCTCGCGATGCCTGATAAGTCTCATCCGGGGCGATGGCCCGGGGAATTAATTATCGCACCTCAAACTTGGAAAACTCGTTTTCAATACCTGAATGATTTTTGAGGTGCATAATATTATCGCCGGGCGATCGCCCCTTCCATTCTCTATTTATTAACCTAACATCTTTATAACATATAATTTTCTACAACTAGTTATTCGTAAAACTAAATGCGGCATAGTCTGCGCGCCGGCGGGGGCGGAGTCTCGCAGCGGCCCGCTACCCCCTCCACTCGGCGGTCTGTTGACACAGTGGCGGGGAAAATCCAGTGGCGCGGAATGCCGGGCGGAATGTTTTTGTGACGCGGAAAAAATGGCCTTGTTGTCCATACATTTCTCGGCCACTTTCTACCGCGTCCGTGGTCCGCGATGCTGTGCGGAACAATATATAAGTTGTATCAATGTGTCCAAAATTTAATAAAAATTAATTGTTAATTCTGGCGTCTCCTATCGGATTACTCAAAGGCATTTGAGATTCCGTAAAAATAAAGTAGATGGCTTTCAAATAATGGAACGATAGATGTATTAATTCGAAAGGTGTAACAAATAGGTTCGAAAAAAAAGAGAAAAAAAAGGCTTTAATGTACTGTGTGCTGTGGCATAATCGGTGCTGTAGCATAATCGTTTCTCGAATAAGAAGAGAACCAGGTTCGAGTCCCGATAGCAATAACAATATTTTTCGATAAAATTGATCTTATATGTACGTCTTTCTAATTAATGCATTTAATTTGAATTTTATTTTTATATCCTTTGCAGAAATTAATTTTTCGCGAATTGAATTTATCCAAAGGATGTAAGAAGCGCAAATCTCAAAACTAACCCTTAATGGATACCAAGGTAGTGGATGGCATCGATTTCACTGGGAGGTTGACGTTAAAAAGTTTTCAGTAGAAGATAGTGGTGCACCAACGTGCAAGAGTAAACATATTTGGTCAGATCGTTTTTCTTTTGTTTTGTCCTTTTCCCTTTCTCGGGGGTGTGTTCTTTCTCTCCCTCAGCTCCCTGACCAAAGTAAAATACTTTGTTGACATTGTATAATCCTTAGCAATCTTATATTATTATGTTTCTTACTTTGGATGTTATTTTCTCCTATTATTTATGTTTATTTCTGAAATATTTATACACTGCTCCTTTCCATTTATTTGTTTATTATCTTTCATTAATGTTATTGTAAATCTTAATAAATAATGGTCGGAGACTGTGAGCGTTTTTTAAATGGGAGTTGTTTGGCTTCGTCTCGTAACATCATGCGAGACGAAGTTGTACAGCTGCCTATTAGCATTAAAAAAATGCCAACCAGGCACCGAATAAGGAGATCTTGATTATAAACGGTCTTGGGTAAGCGGAAGGTCCACCCTCAAGAGATGTGGAGGATGTGGGGCCATTGAAGAAGAAGAATGATTAAAATTGTGACAAGACAATTAATAGTTCCATAAATACTAAAACGTGCATAGACATAAACAATGTGAAATATAAATGTCTTCTTTTTCTGAAAGAACATTTATTTGTTAACGTATCTTCCCTATTCTATGCCAGGTCTTTTATTAGATTTTCTGGGTAGCTTCTGAACATGAATATTTTCAATGTTTCCGAAGTAAGTTTGTAGAGTTCCATAATCACACATGTGAAAATAAAACACTTGTTTTTTGATTCTACTCATTAATTTATTTGAGATGAAACGCGTTTTACCTTGCAAAGGCATTCGCAATCTAACAATTTTTATTTCTAACTATAATGGGGTGACAGCTATATAATTTATTTACATGAGATAAAAAGGACAACAAGATCACAAATTTGACATTGCTGCATTAATTTATAAAATATTATTCGTGTTGAACATAACTATTTCCTAGAATCATGCAAATATAATATAAATTAAAAAATACCAAAAATATCTCTCTTGCCGTATCATTTTCTTAGATTATAAAATAATATAGCTGTCATTTTCTACAAATTATTTATGACATTAAAATACTATTAGTGTTGAAACTGAATGGTTTCTTGGAATAATTAGAAGCATTCAAAATGTATGTAAATCTTCAGAATTTCGATGAATAGTGTTGTCCTTTTTCATCGCATTTAAATAAAATCTACATTATACCCATTATAGTTATAAATACAAATTGTTAAGTTAAATTGTTTGATTCGAGGCGAAACACGTCTCAAATAAATTAAACGCGCAGAATTAAAAAACAAGGGTTTTATTTTCCTGATAGTGAGGCGAGAATTGTGGCAGGACAGAGGCGTGTGGCGCTCTATCCTATCTACATACCCCCGCAGGGAAACAACGTATTGGTAAGTAAGTAAGTAACATTTATTGACGTTATATTTCATAAAACGTCGGTTGTTGAAAACTGTTTATATTGTTGCATTAATATGGAATCTGATTCAGTTTAGAAAATGTGACGCTTAGATGAGACAGGCAGCAAAAATGGCAAGCTTGACAAAGTAACGTCATTTTAAAGAGACTGCGTAGGATAAATATTGATTAAATGACAAATCTTCATGCGCAATAAATATGGAAATAAACAAAAATCTTTGAAACAAGATTTTGTTTATGAAAAAGTGTTGTGCTTAGTTTGGGTTGCGTTATATAATTAATATTGAAAAAAATCTAGTTTAAGCCACTGCGATGTTTTGAATCTGAGTTCCAACGCCTGACCGACCTGTTTTATTGACATACAGTACAAGGCGGCGATTGGTGGCACGGAGGTGGAAAAGGAAGGATGGCCGCGGAGAGGGGTAGCACGCGGTTCTGGCGGGAGGCGGGAGGGGGTCTGGTAGCAGGCGGTGCGTCGCTTCCGCGAGGGAAATGGCAGTGGGAGATTAAAAGTGGTGTTACCGCGGTGGACCTAGAGATATATGGACCTATTTCACCCGCGGGTTGTGGAGAGACTCGCGGGCAGCATGCGAGTGATGGGCGACCTGAACATGACTTAAACGGGATGGCGTCCGGGAAATCTCCTGGAACAGGAGATGAATTCTGACATGGGTGTGTGACAGCCCGATTCCACAACTGCTTTGACACCCCACGGTAGCCTTAGTTAATAATGTGCTAAATGTGTAACCGAAGTGCCTCGAGTAGAGGAAAGAAATGAAGGAAAATACGTTTTACATTCATTCAATATTGGGATAAATTGTGTAATGTGTTGCAGCAGAGTTTTCCCTTGAATCCATTATCATCACATCCAAAGTAGCAAGCGACAACAGAGTACACATAAATACTATGGCTTCCTATCCTCTAGGGCCCGAAGGCTCCGTAATACCACGTTATAGGATGAGTTTTAAACATTTATTATTATAGTATATTTTTTAATAATACAGATAAATGTTATACTAATATCTACAATTACGTCATATAACGGGATGTACGTACACAAAATATTGTTTTATTTTTAAACAAATATAAATATTACTATATTTATTTAATTAGTGCGAAATAAAAAATTTAAAATTTAAAAATTTTCTGCCAATATGAATTATTATGTTGTCAAATGTTTTCATTATTTAATTTAAAAAATATTTTTCATATTTCTACAAATTTATATAATGAAAGTGTTCTGGATGTTCTGATTAAAAAAATACTCTTATGAGGCCCAACATGATGACAAAGTTTAATATCCGGCTGTACACGGACGGTTCAAAAAGTTCATACCCACTTCTGAAACGCACGGTGAAGGTACAGGGGAATAATACTTTAGTTATAATTTTTTTATTTATCGTAAATAAGAGGCTATCCAGATAACTGCGAAAAGTATCAGAAATACAATACTACAATATAATGCCATCACGTGTCCCTCAACAACTGCAGAGTAGCAATCTTGATAATGACTGGTAATCAACAACTATTGCCTAAAGAATCTATCATAAAAGCAATAATTCAATATATTTAAAAAATCTGATAATAACAGAGAGACGATAAAACAAATGTAGTTTATATCCTACATGTTGTGTATTCTAATTATTATTAAAATATCGGTAACTAAACTCATAAATGTATATTCGATAATATCACACATATATATATTGTGACATTACAAAACTAATGTTACGTTCGCAATTGCCCCGCCATTTTATTTTTAATGCCAACCACCTTAGCAATTACGAACAACACCCTCGTGTGATAAAATCGGTCGTTGTCTAAGGTAAAGGTTAATTTTTGCTCGGAACTGTCAAAATACACGGCTTGGCTGCGACCAGCAAAGCCATTTATTAAGAATCCAAAGTGTAACCGTAAGTTTGTTTTAACCTAATTGCTTCTTCTTCTTCTTACTTTTTACACTCGACTAGGTAGACCAGATACTGAAGATGGTTCTGTTAGAAGCCTCAATAATCGACGAGCTTGCATAAGAAGATGTATGAATCTGAATGAGATGATAATTGTGTGTCATCCTCTCTGCCTACCCCAGGCGTGATGGTAAATTAGTTAGTTATTTACTGTTTGTACCAATTTTATTACATGTATTATATTGTTTAACTATGCTATGTATTTTTCTAACTCTGTAGGTTTCAATTAATTTTAAAATATGTTATAAAATATACATCTACTTTAATTTTAAATTCAAATTTAAAATTAATATACATTTATAAGGTTTAATTGAGCAATAAATCAGTTTTACATTGAATTCTATTATTATACGCATTTATAATTTACGAACGAGATTTAGAGTGAAAGGTGTTATTGGACTGGTGATTAAAGTGATTAAAGACTGATAAAGACTGGTAGTGACTGGTAAAGAAGTAACTTCTGCAGCGATGGTGGTTGTGTGCAGTGGACGATAAGCGCTGTGATTTGACATGTGTCACACCGTAATCCATATGATTAGTCAAACATATTATTTGTATAAACTAAGAAAGACCGTCTTCAATGCATAAGATATCTCGCACAGAAATCGAACTCTAGAAAGAAAATTAATTTAAATAAAATTTGATAATCATATTTTAAAAAAATGTTTTCAGTCTAGTAATACGTGCCGATCGGAAATAAAAAAATCTTTCTTCTCTTCTAGAGTAAATTGATTAAATTATCCCGTACACCCTCACCGTTCTTCTTCCGCACCTTTCAAGCGAGAATTTTCCCGCCAAAATTCGGGAACATGTCCGCCGGACCGGAAGTTGGATCCAGAAAAAAGAGGCTTCTTGTTAAAATACGGAACGCGCACACCTGCTGCGCGCGACAGATGCGCTGTTTTTCGTTTTTTAATCGCGTTTTATGCTATCCGATATATTTTCATCCCGCCGCGCGGCACGTATCTCATATGGGGCATATTTCATAAAAAAAGTAAAAGTGGTGAAAATATACAGACTTTGTTTATTTCAGGGGTTAAATTTAATGAAAATGGATTAAGTCCAGTCAGTTAAAATGAGAGATTTAATGTGCTGAAATGTGCACTTAGACAGGAAAAAATTAACTAATTTAGTACTGTTCCGAAATTTTACCAGTTTAATGTAAACTTTTTACATTCTTTAAATTTAAATATTTGGTGTTTTAATATGAACAGGGTATAACAGACCTAGTCCACAATACTTTATGGGGAGATACATAATCTCAACCATAATCTCAATCAGATATAATCATTTCAAAAATGAAACGTAATTTCTGATTATTTCGATGAATTAAAATATTTTATTGAATACAAAAGATTAAAGTTCATCCAATTTCGAGCTGCCCGACTATTTTATGTTAGATGATTTAGGTCCTGAAGCAAAAATACAGTGTAATAATGGATAAATTTCATAAATATTTATTTCGAAATATGTACGTAGATTTTAGCTTAACATGATTTTGTAGCTTTAACATCATTTTATTTAAGCTTAACATGATTTTGTAAAAATTTCAAACAAATATTTTCAATAAATATCAGATATCTCATAGAGACAAAGAATTTTTTTTATTATATTTAATGGAAAATATATGAAAGTAAGGAGTAATTACAAGGCTTACGACCTGTCTTCGGTATGCTAAAGTTCACATTATATATATATTTTATTTTTTTATACATATTCATTACATTTATTTATACATATTATATATTAACGTCCATCAATTCTCACTTTTCAATCTAACCTAAATCTTTTTCTATTCGTGGAAATGCATTAACAGATGTATCAATTTGAAAGTGCAACATATAAGTTCAAAAATTTGTCGTCAACTTACTATGTTGGCATAGCATAATCGGATAATGCATTTCCCCGGATATGAAAATATCCAGGTTAGAATTTCTGTAGCACCAAAAATATTTTTTCGACAAATTAATACATTTAATTTGTATTAAAAATGTCACAGACCAATGTTTTGAAAAATTACAACTTCACAATAAGAATGTGTTCTCACTTAAAAATAATATTTTCCTTAACGGTACAGAATTTGTACGTATTCCTTGAACATTTTTGACTCGTTATTTAGTCAGATATCCACCAATAACATTTTATAGACTAGATTTGTTACACTCTGTATATATTATATATACAATATTTATACACGTCGATGTTTGAATATTTTATTTTTTATACTTTCTGCTTATATTAGTGATAGTAATTAAATTTTACTATCAATATTCAGTGTTCTTACAGACGTAAATAGAAATAATACAATGCCATAGTCTTCCATCCTAAAAACAATCCTCGTGTAGTCCAAGGGCAAGAGGTCGATCTCTAATAAGATGGACAGACCACGATACTCAGTCATGAGCATATCGATCGAGAGAGAATTCAGTAAACTATTAAGAAAAGTTTGACCTATATTAGTGATTACCTTGTACTAAATTGTAGCTTACTGTAATAAAAGATTCATTGTTACAAAGTCTATTATTTGGACCTTCACATTACGAAGTGTACACTCAAGACGTACTAAGAAATCAAGTACGTGACAATTAATCTCCAAAATAATAATTATGAATACATCCTGTATAGGCTTTTCAATCTCCAGAAGCTTTTCGGAAATCTACAAGCCAACGTCAGAGTTGCCTAACTAATAGCGAAATCCGATACACTATTACTGACTTCACTGCATCGTTGTACGGAACTCGTGTAATTACACTTTCTACTTGTTTTACGGAGTATGTGAATTAGTTGTACTGATTACTTGTTGTATTGTTTTCTGTTCGCTGGAAATCTCGTAATATAATGAACTATAGAAGAAAAAAAAATTAACCAGATTTAGAAGCAATACGTTTATTGAGGGCACTAATTGCAATCCCAGCAACCTCCATATTTTTGTATTTGGATAAAAATATGAAAAACTGGTAAGAGCTTGAATAACAATATAATTTATAATCTATTTATTATAATGATTTTCACTATAGTCTGGCCTAAAACACAAAAAATGCGATACCTTATTTTAAAAAATTATTTAGTTTCCATTATTTAAATTTCAGAGAATCAAAGACCGATGTTGGTCAAATAAAATTATAAAGTAATACTAATTTGAATCAAAAAGAGCTAAGTTTGATTATTAATAGATTAACTCAATGCGCAATGCTCAATACGAGAAGAAAACTTCGTTAAAAGTTAAACTAGTACCTTTTATTATGGTATTTTATATTTATTTATTTAAATCCAGAAATACATTTGAAAATAATTTTTATTTTATTAGTAGATGCATAATTGAAGAATTCAAGACGCTTAGGTTACTGATGGATAAAAAATATACTTGAATGGTATTCACGAGATAATAAATACCTGAAGGATACATAAAATCTTGAAAGATCATGATTATCATCATCACTGCTGGCTCTATAATATTTAATTTTGACCTCTTGAAGAATTTTCTTTCATCGATCTCTATTACGAACCATTCCTTCTCAGTTCAAGATCTCTAAGATAGATACGTCATTGCAGATATTGTCGCTCAATCTTGGCTTTGGTATTCCTATGCTTCTGAGCCTCGTTGTTCTTGTGTTTAGCGATGACTTCGGTAATTGCTGAAAATCGAAAAGGAGGATAAATGAAATGATCGAAACAGTGGGAATGACATGGCAAAGATTAGAGAAGGATCAAAGAGTGTACAGAATCATAGACTGATATAATACCTTAAAGTAATCTTCGTCAAATATTAAACCACCCCGATAAGGCACAATCTGCATTCATGAAGTCTTTGTTGACCTAACATAATTTGAGGCGAACCACCGGCTACCCCCAGACTAAGTTGGTAATATTTTGGATTTCGCAAAATGTGTCCAAGTAACCTCGATTGAGATATTTCTACATTCTTCTATAGTCTTCTCTTTCAGTTCACAGTTGTCATAGTATAGATACATACCGATGATATAATACATAAACGCACTAGGTATACAAGGTGTAACATCCCTAGTTCATAATATTTTATGAGCTACCTTGGTCTATATTACCAGTTTAAAATGTTCAAGAAATATGTGCAAATTTTGCACTGTTACGGAAAATATTATCGTATGAATTTTTTACAAAATCGTGTTAAGCTTCAAGTTTACGTACTTCGAAATAAATATTTGCGAAACTGTTAAATTATTAATGTGTATCTTTGCTTCAGACCTAAAATCATCTAACAAAAATAGTTTAGCCCTTCGAAATTCGAATACCATTAATTTTTTGTATTCAATGTATAATTTGGAATCAATAAAATATATCAATTAATCGAAATAATTGCATTATTACGATTTTAGTCAGGTATCCCCCCATAAATTATTGTGGACAAAGTGTGTTACACTCTGTGATGATCCACATATAACAAAATGATAAAAAAATACGAATTCTACGAAATTTCTAGAGCGGGTCGGTTAGGGGCGAGAGTAGCGGGGCGGGGAGGAGAACAGTATGAGCGGGGGTGGCGAACGCTTCTCCAGACAGTCGGTTTCGGGAGGGTTAGGGGGTTGTACGTGTGAGAGTCGCTTTTGAACCGGGAAAAGGGACGTATACATAAACGTTGTTAGGGGTACGAAATCGGATTTTCCTTTTCGAGATTTACGTCGCGAGTGTTTTAGGGGTGATCGCGTGGGTTTCCGGGTTCGCGGGGTCGTGTTCGAATTCAAATCGCGAGTGTAGTGACTCCAGGTTCCGGAGGGCTGACCAGGATCGGCGCAGACGCTGAGGACCAGATCCGCCAAAATACTAAGTTTATCTTTTTGCATGCTTGTATACATAATTAAAACCGCTAACAAATACGGTAGTGTGATTCGGATCATCATGTAATTACTCATTCATAAAAAGGGGCTGGCGTAATCGCTAGACTACTTGATATTTCGCTTTATTTAATTACTGTCCTGTTTTATTAATTCGGAACACCATCCTACAAGTTTTAGTTACATTATCTCATCGTTCAGGACTATTTATATACTACTATGGTCCGTGTAAATAATTAGGTAACTATGTACGTAATTATTTGTGTATTTACTTATTCGCGGAAACCTAGTAAGATCTCACAAATCCCGTCATGGCTCACGCCGCTGGCACCACGGTGCGAGACAGGGCGCATTTTATAAATTACATTTTCGATCCGAAGTAATGGCTTGCCAGACGAATTGATAGAGTATATTCGAGAATGGTCGTGTGTTTATTTTATTTTGAAATAGCACTATTGCATGCGTATGGAAATCGTACTGACTTATATTATTGACATTGTGCTAACAACTCACTGAACGTTTTACTCTACAACACATCTCACAAATAAGACTTCATATTTATCCCTGCATTATGTATATAATTATCCTTCCGGTTATCAAGCTGAATCCAGGTGTTTCATTCCACCACTTTTCAACGCCTATGTGATTTGTAATTTTCCTAAGATGATTTGATTGGAAGGAAAGGTGCTTTTGGAGGCTGAACAGAGTCATTCGGGGGCATGAAGTGTGGACGGGCTAGCTATGGTTATATTGGTTTGGTAGGAATAGCCAAAATGAAAGAGTTATTGAACATCATCGGTCTGCGTAGGGTGCACAAGGCTACAGGCTAACCTTACGTATGTTTACCGTTCATGATCTGTTTCCGATATATAACCTGGCATAAACAGTTTAGTCCGCACTGAGTTGCATCGAGGTGGTTCCTGTGTGGTCGCCGTGGTACTCGTACTTCAGTTGTATGAGGAGGATGATAGTAGGATCTCTAGAGGTTAATACCCAGAGACAGTGTTCCTGAAACGATCTACAATTACATAAACACACACACACCCGCACCAGTATGCAGTGATAACAGTCCTAACTATTTGTTCCTGGCTCTATTCGAGATGCATTGTTCGAGACACCGAGGATCATTAAACTAAACTATTCATCACTGTCACATGTCGTATGCCCTCAGACGCACCTAAAGGATGGTAATTTTCCTGAGAATCGTACTGACATGTCACAATCAATCACAATTACCTTCAGTGGTGGACGCGGCCACGGATTGGCCATTTTCCTACCGATACTGAACAGCAGCATTTTGGAGATACAAGGACCTCAGCCATGCATCTTGGATGAGTCATAACAAATGATATTGTTCACTGAGACATCGGCCGAATCTAAATTTTGGATCCTCATCATGATCATTACCTTTTGAACGCGTTGGGTGAGAGGGCTCGGGTTTAAGCACCCGTCGTCTACCGCGAATAGGCACCAGGCGTACGGGTATCTTAATCTGGGGATAGGGGAGCCGAGCGAGCGCAACAGACTGGTGTCTAGAGAACTTATCATAATCACGGAACATATTTGCCAAGCGAGGCATTTAGCATGTCGCATGTTGTTTCACATGTCCACATAATTTATGAACAGCTAGGCGACGCCACGAGGCGGCCACAGTCACGAGGATAAATCTACGACAAGGTTGGTGTCCTATATATAATTCCTTCCACACTCTTATATTTCAGAATTAGGGGTAATAAATTGAAGACTAGTAGAATTAATGCCATAACGAGTGCGTTCGGGTATCGTACTGCATGATCAGAGGGTTCCGTTATTTAATCGCGTACTATAAGATAATCGGTATATTTATTTTAACAATTGCTCTATAGGTATTTGAACGGCTATAATATTTGGATATTTGTAAACTTTGGATATTTGATAATTGAAAACGCGGGTTAAAAGAATTAGGATTATTACGGACATGACTTGGGGTATTCGCAACCATTAGATGATCATTTGGCCAAATTAATATTAAGATGCGTAGAAGCCGTCTACGTTAAACCTCGAACTTAGAGAAGTAGAGATTTCAGGATCCTTTACACTGGTGTCAGAGACCTAATTCATTACACTCTGTATATCAAAATAATTTTAAATAACACACACGTCATATAGAATTGTAGTTGATATTATTTCAATTAATTAATATAAAGCATTAAAAAATAACGCGTATATAAATAAATACATACATTAAGAGTATATTTTATACACTGAAAGACTGAATGGTTTGAAAAAGTCATAACTTGTCGTTTGTAATATTTTTTATTTTCTTTTTTGTAGGTTATAAAGCATCCCTTGAAGATTAAAATGGTTTTGTATGATGTCCAGTAACATCATGGGAAATGTAGTGAAAATTGTGGTAATTCGAGGGATGTTGTTTTCACATATAATATTGAAAAAAAAAACATTAATTATATTTCCAAATAAAAAAACACGCATTTGAAAAGTTATTTTAATTTTATATCATTCAATCTTTCAGTGGCCACCCAATATGTATATTATGACCACAGTGGTGATTATAAAAATAAAACAAATACTCATATAATAAATCACATAGAAAAGTACACAAAAATATACCTACCGATCAAATATAATGACAACCGAGTTATGTATATTATATATACATATATAACATTAACAAAGATCGATTTTTTGGTCATGACACTTGTTCCGTACAGGAAACAAGAATGTAGACAAGGGTGGTTCGCCGATTTCAACTTCTCTCAACCGACGATGATGATGATGATGATGATAATGAAGTCGAAAGAAATGAAACACAAAAGATGTTCAATATAAGCACACTACGGCGACATAATCGAGAATGGGTTCCGCCAGCAGAATACTCAGTTTTTATTCAAATTTACAACAATACATGCAGTGATATTTGCAAGTACCTATACGGCGACAGGCCGCCGCTGTACTAAGACGTCATTCTTTTTCTAATATCTATCCCACGAATTTTTTGGCGCCACGCCGATGATTGCACCTTTAAATTATTGAAACGTGTCTGATCGTTTCAATTAATATGGCGCCTCCTCGGCGAGTAATTTTGTACGATACAGCATTTCAATAATGTGTTATGTACCAATACTAACCAAGCTAGAAAGAGACAAAATTATATGACCGCTTCACGCTAGATAATAATCCAACAACGCATTTGACGTCAGTTGACGCATGGTATCGGTTGTGTACACCGCGCGCAGTGTGTTTTTCACTTTTAACTAAAAAATATTTTCTTCACCTACTAGTTTTAGCTGATGAAGGGCATTATCGGATAGTCATTATTATTATTAAGATGTGATTAATATTATTCCCTATCCATAGAATAATGAAATATTTAGCAAATCTGTGTATTATTTTATTGTAATAATAAAAAAATATGTATGTACTAGCAACAGATTTGTCAGTGGCCGACTGTCGATTGTGTATTAGTATTAAATGGCTATTAAATAATCAATTGCGCTGTAGGTGCATGATTGAATGACAGAAAATAAATTGTTTTCTAGGAATTATATCCATTTAATTTTGTTTTCTAGATGTCTTCTCTTTTATGGTAACCATAATAACACTTATTAAGGAGAACACATTCTTATTGTGAAGTTGTAACTATTCAGAACATAGGTCTGTGATGTTTTTAAAATAATGGAACAACATATGTATTCATTTGATAAAGTGTAACAAATAGGTTCGAAAATTTGTCATGAAAAATACTGGTAACACAATTAGTAGTGTACTTCTCAGGATTGGAAATAGAGATCCAGGTTCGAATCCCGGTAGCGCAAAAACAATATTTTTCGACAAAATTGATTTTATATGTATATATTTATAATTAATACATTAAATTAGTATTCATAATAACACTATTGTGGGAGTTGTGGTTGTTCAATATGGTTGAATCGTGATTGTGTCAGAAGGTTTTGTTGATGTGAGACTGAACTTAACATATTTTTGTCTCACGCGTGTTAGTGTTTTCGCAGTGTAGCGTGCATGTTGCTGTAACTAGAGCAAGGTATTTAATTGAAAGAGCTTTTACAAAAGTTGGCATTTATTGATGGATGGACTATACAGAGGTGGTATGTGGTTGAATTCTGGAGTGGCTCGCTCGAGATGCGATTGAAAGAAAATGTCGATGAGAGGACGGTCTGAGTTTTAACAGAATATGTTCATTCAGCGGGTAACGAATTTATGAATATTTTTTTCGAACCAACAAAACTCATTATGTGATAAATGTGTCCAAGACGTGTATTGCTCTTTATTTATTTTTAAACTTTAATACAATTGAGATTTATAAAATAATACTTATTTTTAATTGCATAATGTGCCATGCTAATGCATATATATACTATTCTATACAATAACGTTGTTTTTATTATAAATGAACCATTACTCACATTAAATGTAGTCTAAGTCCAATTATTTCAAGATTTAAAATATTTATTAATATTAATACTTTCTTAGCCGTGATAAATCTTCATTTAGTACAGTTAGCAGAAATCCATTATCTTGCATGGCAGTTGACTTAACAGAGATAATTGGAACCACATTGAGCGAGACACATTTCCAGAATATTATTGACGAAAAGACATTTCAAACTGCAACTCGGATAATTTAGGGCAAATATTAAATAATTCAATACAAATTTATCGGTGTACTAATGTTGGACGGCTATGTTTCATGTTAAAATTATCTTGTAATCCATGTAAATTTAGCGAAATTATTATTGCTCTTTTTTGAAAATCCTTTACATAATAATTTAAAAAAGGATAACCTTAACACATACATAATTAAGTACTTAATCTATTTTCGGAAATATCGTAAATAGTTATTTGTTTTTTTTTTCGTAATAGTTTCAAAATAATTTAGAAAAAAATAGAAAGTCTCACAAAATGTCGACATATGTTTAAACCTGATAATCTGCTATATATTAGTAAAACCGAATTTTTCCCAGATTTCAATCCAAGTTTTTAACTAAGTCAATATTAGTTTGAATATCATGTACATGTTTAAATATGCGTAAAATAATGTAAAAGTGTCCTGACCTGATTCAACTACTACGACAGATTCTGAGCGCAAAATGATATCAAAGTAAAATGACATTGTAACGCTATTGTTGAAACAAATTTAAACCCCCGAGGATTTGAATTAAAACATAACTTTATAAACAAGTATTCATTTAAATGTTTTCTTGTTTATGGAATATTACTTATTCAAGCGCTTATCCTAGACTATAAATAGTAATTATTAGCTAATATATCAGAATAACAGAATCTTTGAGAAAACTATATAAAATAATCTTCTTCTTGATCTGAACCACTCACGCACCTTGCCATGATTGGATTATCGGCCGTGAAAAGATACCATTTTACTGCACCCTTAGAACCTTTCATCGCGTGCAAAATTATTCATAGACAGATACACCGATGAAATGTGGGGTTTATTTTGCCTCTATGTAGGCATCTCTGTTTTTTTAGGTAGGTATAAATATATTTTTAAAGTAATTAAGTTTTTTAACAATGCAATAGATATGATTAAGATTTTAAAAAATATTATTTGAAAAAAACTCTTTATAACAAATCTACATGAAAACTTCCATTATAGTTGATCTACAATATTAGGTACCTTCAACTAAAATATACCAGTCATCATTTACGAATCGAATCGACCCCAACATACCTTTTACAATTTCTCTCGGTCTTCTGTTTTTTTCAGTCATTAGTGAAATGTAGGTTGTTCGTTGATGATGTAGCATAATCAGTTAAGTTAGGAAGAGATCCAGGTTCGAATCATGGTAGCAACAACAATATTAATCATATATCTTTCTATTTTTATTTATTATCTTTGTTTTATTTACCACTTAATTGAGTTTAAATACATCTACCGGTTTCGAAAAATACAATTTTTTTATAACATTATGACATCCTGAAGAAGAAAATGGTATTTTTATTTATTATTTTTGTTTTATTAACCACTAAAATGAGTTTAAATACATCTACCGGTTTCGAAAAATACCATTTTCTTCTTCAGGATGTCATAACTAACTAAAACATATATTGTTTCTTTGACAGAAACATATTGTTTCTTTGACAGAATCTATTTTTAAAAAATCTATTTATCTTTAGTACCTAACTCAAATCATTACTTAATACAAATTTACTCGAATAATTTTTAGGAAAAAATTTTAGAATGGGACTCGTAGTTAAATTTAGTTGGTTGTTTATAATTTTTTGATTAGTTTTACACGCTTTATTTATCTCCAACGATTCCAAATTATTTAATTTGTGACCAACACCGTTTATATGCAAAATTGACAATCCCAATTTTTTATCAAAATCATGACCATTTTCTATCAAATGATTAGCAAATTCTGAAAACCCACTATTGTTCAAACATCTCAAATGCTCCCTTACTCTTATATTAAAATTTCTACCCGTTTTACCAATATAAAATGCAGCACAATCCTTGCAACTAAGTTTATAGACACCAGAATTGTTAAATTTATCATCTTTGTCTTTAGAATTTATGAGTAAATTTCCTATACTATTATTTGTATAAAATGCCGGTCTAATGTTTCGTGGTAGGTGTTTAGATATTTGATTAGAAAAGTTATTTATGTATAAAATCCTACGCCAATAATCATTATTATCATTATGTTTTATCTGTGATTTATATAAAAATTGATTATTATATTCTTTTAATTTATTTTTTAAAATAGTGTCTATCAAACCTGTATTATACCCGTTATTAACTGCTATTTTTTTAATTGTATTCAATTCAATATTGAAATTGGATGTTGACATAGGAATATTGACTAAACGATGTATCATGGAGTGGAACCCTGAATGTTTGTGTGATAATGGATGATTAGATTCATTGTGTATGATAGTATCTGTAAAAGTTGGTTTTCTAAAAATTTTGAATTCAATTTTATTATTATTTTTAATCAATGTTAGGTCCAAAAAATTTAGGGTCGAATTATTTTCCATTTCTAAAGTAAATTGTATTTTATTATTAAATGAATTAATGAAATTTAAAAATGTAGTTAGTTGACGTTGTGAACCTGACCAAATACATAATATATCATCGACATACCTTTTCCACAATAAAACATTTTTTAACAAAGGAGAATCACAATCAAAAATATTCCTCTCCAAATTATCTACAAAAATATCTGCTATTAGTGGACTTGTGGGTGCTCCCATAGGAAGACCCTCTGTTTGATTATACATTATATTATTAAATTGAAAATAATTTTGGTTCATACAAAGATTTAACAAACGACATAGATCTTTTACCAAATTATTAGGTAAATTAGATGAATTTAATAAATCAGAAATTAAAATTTTACTTTCATTAATAGGTACATTAGTAAACAAATTAACAATATCAAAAGAAACAAGTTTAACATTTTTGGGAAGATCCATGTCCTTTAACATATCCACTAATTGCAACGAATTTTTTACAGTGTATTTTGGTTTAAAAATATTAAGTCTATTTATAGTTTTTGTAAGAAAAGAACATAATTTAAAAGTTGGAGCACTACAGTATGAAACCACTGGTCTTATTGGAATATCAATCTTATGAAGCTTTAATACGGAATACAGTTTTGGAGGTTTAGGATTCATTAAAATAAGATCTGATAATACTGTATTATCAGTAAATAAATCACTAATGGAATCTTTTAGAGCACTTTTAATAATCATTTGATATTTTGGAGTTGGATCCTTTATCATAATATTAAACTGGTCACTTTTGAGGAAATCTTCAGTTTTCGAAATATAATCAATTTTATTCATCACTATTAACGTATGACTTTTATCCGCTTTAGTTAAGATTAAATTTTCAGTATTCAAAGTTTCTCTTATGTTTTTGGCATGCATTATATCTTGATTATTCTTTATTGATAGTATAGGGATTTGATGATTATTTAAAAAATCTGTAACTTTGTAATGAAATGTTTTTGGTTTTTTGTATAATGCTGTTTCAATATCTACTGCCAAATTTTCAATAACACTATTAATATTATTATTATTATATTGTAAATTATATTTAAAACCTTTTGAAAGAAATTCAATTTCTTCTGGAAGACAAACATGAGATGAAAAATGTGTAATTAAAATTAATATTATTTTTTTCTTTAAGTAATATTGGTTTATTATCACATAGTATTTTTAATTTTTTATCAAGTGCCACTCTTTTCTTAAAGGCTTTTTTAGATGCAAATTCTCGGACTTTATCATCAAGAAAATGGTATTTTTCGAAACCGGTAGATGTATTTAAACTCAATTAAGTGGTTAATAAAACAAAGATAATAAATAAAAATATGAATTTTAACCACAAAGTTAATATTGGTAATTTTAAAAGTATGTATATCTTTCTAATTAATACATTTAATTAGTATTAAAAATATCACAGATCTACGTTCTGAAAAATTGCAACTTCGCAATAAGATTGTGTTTTCCTTTTAATAATATAATAAATATTATTAAAAGATTAATAATATAATTACTCTTACTTTTCTTTTATTATATTAAAAAAAGTGTGTTGTGTTATTGTTGGTTGTTATTTGAAGTTATCTGCATTCGCTTTGCTCACTATTTGGTGAATATATTTTTTTCCGGGAATTTGTATTCTCTGTGTTTATCTTTTATTTTCCTCTCTCCTCTTTTCATAAACTCTCTTCAGAACCTCTTCATTTGTATTTTTCTCAATTCAGTTGTTCTTTCCATCCTTCCGCACACATCCAACTTTTTTTCTCTTTCTGGTCAATTGTCCAGGTCTCAGATCTGTGTAATCCTATTTTACACCTGTACAACAGATCATAAGGCTCAATTACAATATAAAAATATATCACAAAAATACCCAAACTTGAGAATAGTATTGTGACCTTACCGGCAATTGAACCGGGAACACCTAGTATGAGAAACCAGCACCTTGACCACTAAACTACGAAGGTTGCTTTTTGTCTTTTTGTTTATTTGCGATTTAAACATAAGTTTTTTGTGTTGAATGCTTGTTTTCTATTTGTCCTACTTATTAATTTTTATGTTAATATTCACGGTGAACTGTTATGATATATATATGCCATATCGTTTTTTTCTTTTAATTTTTTACGTTAAATTTAATTAAATAAATAATTTGAAATTGTTTTTTCCCCCATTATTGCTATTATGTCATCTATAAACCTAAACCATTAGATTAATTATGTATTTATTTACACATACATTTTGTGTTTCTTCTATTATTGTACATCACCCATTGTTTGAACTGTCTAGTTTTTTGAAGATTTTTGTAACCGCTTAAAGATTTTTGGTTGTTATAGAGTTCATCTATTTTTTTTCTTTCTCAATCCATTCCTGTTTTTTTAGAATCTTAAACATAATCACTCCAGTTCATTTACCAAACGCTTTTTCTAAATCGACAAAAGTTAGAATGGTATATTTACTATATTTTAGTCTTGTTTACTTTTAAATGCTTAATATGTATTAATGATATGAATCATTATTTATTTTTCTAAACCCTAAATCTAAATTGGTCATCTCTTAAACATTTTTGAAAGTATTCATTCAGCATTATTTTAAGTAATGTTTTGAAGGCCTTACTTATAATTATAATTAAATTATACTTAATTATACTTCAAGGAAACCATTTATATTTATAATGTTTTCTGACGAGCGGGTACCGGATATCAACAATATTAGATGTTAATAAATTATTTAGAAGGTTTCGAATTATCAAAACTCAATTTTGATTACGTATCTAATATTTCTAATCTGATTCAGAAAGCTTAATAAAACCTATTCAGTGAATCAATCTACCAGGAGAGCATGAGTTAGCATAGGGGAAGGATCACTACTGCCGGGTTGATTTATTCCGAATACTTGGAATAATTCTCCACACCTCATTCTCATACTCCTGCGTTCGATGGCTATACAATAGCCTTGATGGTAAGAAATCGAATAAAAGCAATTTGGGAAACTCTCTCCGGAATAAGATGTGTGGAATTGAAGATAAATGGACACTCTAATATGGACGACCATTCATTTTTAAGGTCGGGCCTCGCATGGTTTCGGATTTTGGTAAATCTAGTTCATGAATACTGCAAAAGGTTAATGATTTATGTGGTTTTACCAAAATATGTATGGCTGTGGCTTAACTGAGCATCGTTCATTTTAATGAATAGAGTTAAAAAGCAAAAAGTAATGTCAATCTTTGTCTTATTCATTACATAGGTATATTATATATTGTACATAGATGTGTCAGTAATTTTGGAATACCTTTTTTATTTATTGATTTTAAATTTGTAACTGAAATATATTTAAGAGTAAAAGGAGTTATAAAAGAGATGCCACCACAAATCACTGACTTTATTAATAATTGTAATTATGTAATTAATTGCAGTATTTTTTATACCATGTGATGAACATTTTTACTTAGAAAACTTGACTTTATACTGGGGTGGGTTGTGTTGTCTGAAGTGCATCTTAGAGGTCTTAATTAAATTAATTATTAATAAAATATTAATTTCTCGAAAGAATTCGAAACAATCAAACAGATCTCAATATACAATGGTTATGATACGAACCTTATTAATATAATTCTTAATTAAAAGCTTCATCAGATAGCTACTAATAACTTCTTGTTCAACAATTTAGGAAATTTTTTTATATACTCAAAAGATAAAGATAACCAATTAAGGCACTCAAGTATATATTAATTAACTTGCAATAACTGTCCCTCATTCTTTATGGGCAAAACTACTCGTAATATCAATATTTGTTTCAAAGAACATCTTAAATGTTTAAACAGTAATGGTTTCTTAGAATTTTCCAACCATATTATTGAAAATGACCATTATTTTAATAATAACTCAGGGATCAATAACCTCCATAAAAACCGGTTTAGCTTCCGGTTGGACAATGTAGAAGCCCTTAAAATAATAAAGGGCAATAAATAGTGGTACGCCAATTCTTAATAATCAAATTAATTTATCCATTAGCCCCATATTAGGTATGTTTCCTTTAAAATCAATTTGATATCCATCAACACTATATTTTCCCCTCCCTTAATGTTTCGTCTATCTGTATGTATATTGTCTCTCTCTTTCGCATATAATTTTATATTCTGTCTCCTTTCATGTTTTATTTAACTATATATGTATTCTGTCTCTCTCTTTCACGTGTAATTTTATATTCTATCTCTCTCTTTATGTATATATTTATGATTAGTTTTAAATACGTCCTGATGATGCTTGAGATAAGCGAAACTGGTTGACATATAATAAATTTCGTGGTTTCACACAAAGTGATTGTATTTTATTTAATAATCATTTTTTTATTCATTATATTTATTAAATGTTAGTTACTATATTTTTTCTATATTTATTGAATCACGTCACATTTATTTGATAGTCAATTTAGCGGGCAAGACAAATATAGACATCTGGTACCACCGATAAATCGGCGTAAACTAGTGCTTATTGACTTTTATGGAAATATGATATTTTCTATTTGTATATTATATTAATTGTTTCATAAATGCAGGGTGCCTCTTATTGGATTTGATTTTAAATTGTTTAATAAAGTTAATATACTAACACAATCTGTAAGAAAAATGTTAATTATAAATCTGACTCTGATATTAATGATTTCCATAACTCGCTGGGTAAAGCGGTGTACTGTCGCTGTAAAGTTTACAGATTCAAATTTTTCTCATTTTATTTAGAAAGAAAGTTAAATAAGGAAACTTTCCTAAATCATACCAGTACCTAAATTGTACCATCACAATATTTTTCAAATTAAGATAGATACAACGCCCCTGGTGCCAAAATACTGAAACAATAATGGGCCATGTGCTATGCAAGCGAACGAATGCTGCTTGATAACTCTGTTGAAAAATATTTTGAAAGTAAATAGGTTTTTTTACTAATATTTTCACATATTTCGTAAGACTTTTATTATTGTTAATATATAAAAAATGTTTATTTTTTGTGTTTTTGTAATGCACGTGGGCGTGAGGTGTTAATGTAATATGTGTTTTGGTCTGAATGGTCACGAACGCGTAATTCGTACCATGTGGTTACTCTTAAATCAAATGATAATATGATTCGGTGTATGCAATGTGATGTTTGGTTTCATGAACTATGCACTGTACTTGATAAAAAAGCGTCTATATATTTATGTGATGTTTGCTACAATTAATATTGAATATATTCACATGTCAGCAGTAGTATTTTTTTGTATAAAAATTGACAAATATATTAATTTGAGGACATTGCTCTTAAATCGTACATTTTCAATGTTTTAGTTATTGTAATGTTTTTGAAAATGTTTATTTTTTTCATTGAATCTGTTTTATTAAATGGAAGAATAATAAATAATGAATAAATTATATGTACTTTATTCTCCTACAAAACTCGATCATTCTATACTTGGAATATTTCCTTAAGATTTACGATTAAGTAAAGTCTTCCTACATATTTACATTGATTTTTACATTCATATTTTTTATGTTCATTGGTTTAGAGTATTAATTAAAAAAGTAATTTATTTTATAATATTGAGAAAATCATAATAATTAAATATGTGTGTCAATCATGCAGGTATCTTTAAGATATTTATAAAATTCTATAATAAATACATATATGTTATATTTTATTATATATAGGTATATAATTGTCTCTTTTAATATAATTTTTTGAATAATTAAGTAGTCAAGATAATTTTTTTTTTTAATATTAACATTAAAAATGTTACGACATTCACCTAATAATCTAGTGGTCGGAGTTCAAGACTCATTCCAGGAGACCAACAATTAGTCCTATTTTCTTAGCACAAGCATTTGAAAATAGTTAAGAATATTTGTAATCCATTTACATATTTCTATTTAAAAATAATTATATTAATTATGAACGAATTAAAATAAAATTTAATAAAATGCACATCAAAATTTTATGATATGAGCCTTAAAATTTCTGACTTTTATGATTTTAATACACCGATTCTTGTCATTCTTCATGGAAAAAGCAATGATGCACATGTTTTACTTGTTTCAGGATAACAAAAAGGAGCGGAGGTTTTCATTCACCAGTCATTCGCCCCTTGTTGAAAATTTACATACATATCCTCGCTTTTACTCACATTCAGATTCTTCCAACTACCAGGGGAGAAGCTTATGCAGGCGAAAATCCTATACGCGATATGCCAGCTCGAATACAAATTCCCCGTATCTGTTATGCTGTCCTGGTATTTTTGGGAGAGTTTCACTCGTATCGTGTAAATTTTATGAAGTTTTAAAACTCACAAATTAAAAATATTTAAAAAATAAACTAAATGTATCGAATTTTTTTTTAGCTGTGACCGGGATTTGAACCAGAATCTCTTCCTATCTAGGAAAGTGCGAAAACCAATTACATTACGTCAGCCTCGTAATTAGTCGACAAATATAAGAACTTAATGTTGCAGCTATTTCAAATAGTAATAATTATTATTATTTATTATTATTATTATACACGCCCCTATTCAGGCATTAACATAATTTGTAAAATAATAGATAATTTTATCAGAAGTGGTGCAATATACAAAGAAATAAAATATATCAGCATGTTTTTTAAAATCAAAATTAAAAATAAAATAGTAAGGCAATTTATCCATCACCATTGAGTTAAGACACAAAAAGTTGTAATGGTGTAGTCTTATAAAGAGTTAAATTTACAGTAAAAATGTCAACTACCTCCGCATATTCATCCCCCAAAGAATGCAATCTGGGGACTGCGGAGTTTGCTAATGCATGTGTTCTGACATTACCCCAGTAATAGAACAATAAGTTGTGTCTCGATGACCTCAATGGTGCGCGAAAGTCAAGCAGACCAATAATATGGGGGCAATCTATCATACCATTGACGATCCTGTATAGAAATATAAGGTCGGTCATCGTACGTCTCACTGATTACAATTTCAGATAGCTAAAAAGAAAATCATAAGTGATATTAGTATATTTAATTTTAAATTAATGAATCTTAAAAACTTTATCTTGATTCTTTCAATATTATCGAGTGAACAATGAAGTGAGGCGACCATATGACTGAATTATATTCTACCTGAGGTCAAATTGTTTCAAATTCAAAATACATCATACATTCCATTTATTTAAAAGTTATCACTTTTTTGATTGCAAATACCTTTGATAAATATTCGCTAGGAGACGCCCGAGATTTTTTAATTTAATTTAATTACTATTTTGGTTATTCTTTAATACAAACTTTAAACAACATTTTTTTTAGCTGCCACTGGAACTGCCACGGAACCAGGACAAAAAGCTATCACCATTTATTAAAAAGGTGAGAGCTTTTTAATAAATGGAATGTAAAATGTATGAATTTGAAATAGCTGCAACATATAAGTTTGAAAATTTGTCCACTATTTACGAGGCTGACGTTATGTAAAAGGTTATCGCACTTCTCGGATAGGAAGAGATCCTTATTCAAGTCCCGGTGGCAGCAATTTTTTTTTTCGATAGATTGAGTTAATCTTTTTAATTGACGCATTTAATTTGTATTCAAAATCTTTCATTGGAAAACACTGAAATTGAGGTTGTTTAAATTTTAAATTGGTTTTGTTGTGTAAATTAAATATATTGTTATGTGAAAGACAATAATTTTTCAGGACCTGGCATATTTTGATTTAATTACTAGGAAACAGTCTTCGGCTATATAATAAATGTATTATACATAAATAACAACTTTCTGGAACGGATTAATTTCGAAAATCAAATCAATTTTTCTCTTAATCAGTTCCAGACCCCCAAAAATTCACAGCGCGCCAACACAATAAATATATTAAATAATTGAAAATTTAACTGCCCTTTACTTGTACCAAGAAAATCTAATGACGTAAATGAAAGGTGGAGGGGAGGTGACATGTTATTGTTTGGAAGGAAAGTCACCTTGCATAAAAAGGAGGTGGCTGTCCTGAGGTTATTTCTCTTTGTTTGTTTTTGCTTGCGGTTAAAAATTTTCTGTGCAAGAGATGGCATAGTTATTATCATTATCAGGGTGATTTTTTTCATAAACTTTGTAAATCTCCACATTCTCTGCACTTTTCTTTGATTCATCCTTATCCCAAGATTCTTCTCAGCCGCCGTCTATTTCTGCGCTCTCTGAAATTCTTTGAATTATTCCGCGGTGAAATCAGTGTTCTGGTCCTATACCAATTCCTCCACATTATTATCATTTACATCCAAACCCATGGGCTTGTATTAATTTTTAATTTACATTTATTCCTGTAAGCATGTGTGTTTATTTTAAATTATTTAATTACGTTGTAATGTTATGTAATTAATTAATTCATATTATCAGTAAATGTTCTACACATTATGTACACCAAATACCATGTATTAAGGCAATTACTGTAAAAAAATAAATTGTAGTCTGTCTCAAATATATAAATTCTATAAATAAAATTAAAAAAAGGGAAAGAGGTGTTGTTTTCTTGAATGAGGAACAAGATTTATATAATTATTGTGAAACATGATTATTTTAATACAAATTAAATGTATCAATTAGAAAGATATACATATTAAATTAATTTATCAAAAAAATATTTTTGTTGCTACCGGGATAAAAACCTGTACCTTTTCCTATCCGGGGAAATGCATTACACCAACACAGCACGTTGACGACAAATTTCCAAACTTTTTGTCGCACTTCCAAATTGATAGATCTGTCGTTTCATTATTTGAATGCCATCTTCTTTATTTTTACAGAATCTCAAACACCTTTGAGCATTATTTTAATTTTTATAACTAAACTTTGTACTGCATATACGCTGTATTATTGTCACTACTAGTATTATTGTCACAACTCTCAAAACTAGTAGTGACAACAACCAAAGTTTAGTTGTGAAAATTAATACATTATTTTTGAATATATTATTTTTATTCTGGTGCCATCTTTTATCAGCGATCATTTTAGCCATAATAATTTTATTTACGGCATCAATAAATAGTATCGTTGTACTCTTATTGAACTATCGAAGCTTTTCATCTTCAAAGTTCTTCTTCTAACGCCCGTTTTCCCTTAAATTTTGCCTTGCGTTATGAGCTGCGCAAACCGATACTTTTCTTCTATTGTAATATTATATTTTCAAATAATTATATTTATGTTCCCAAGCTATAATGTAACTGATTATTTCTACTTATTTATTGATTCTCAGCACTTTCTTGTTGCTTGCTTGGTGAAGCCATTATATTTTGTAACACAGCAATTCAAATGCTTCAAATTTCCGTTTAAATGCCCAACTGCACTATATAGAAGAATTATAAATATGTAGCACCGAAGTATAATATTTGTAGACATAATTGAAGGATTGATCAATATAATAAATTGAATATAGTGCACCTGTTGTCTATATAATTGAAGTGTATTACAATAGTAGTGTAGTGTCTCTTCGTGACCAGCAATATGCCGCTGTCCTTAGAAGATAATTCTCGGGTTTCGTGTCGTCAAAACAACAAGAATCATACTCAGGTGACAATACAATTTATTCACGATACTTTACAGATAATATATTACAAGTTAATAAACATATCTATCCCGAATCGCGGCTAGGAGCAGAGAGGACGTACAATCGCGGCGTAACCCATTATATCTATTTCGCTCGCCCGCAATCGTCGTACTAACCTTTCCCGCGAGCTCTCACATACTTCAACCATAGATACCATAATAATAATAGAATGATATTATTTGTTGGATTATATTGTATTATATATTTAAATTTTGAGCAAGAATAAAATTGATCATCATAAAAAATGTGCAAGAAAAATCAAGTATCGAATTTTGGTATTGGTTACACAAGGAGTGGGAAAACGGGATGTAGGAAGGGTGGAAGGAATTTGATATTGGGTTAAGATGGTAAAAACTCGAGGACCAACCAGAAAACACGACTTACCAGGATTTTCTCTGCTGTAGTCAAAGCTCTCCTGAACTTAAGGAAACTTCTTAACTGATTCGCACGAAGCACTGAAATACACAATAGCTGTTTCGCACGCACCGCGAGAGACCGAATACACACTAGTAACAGTAACTGTACAATAACAGATCAGTATAATGAGCATATAACAGGATGTTCACAGTTCAAAGTCAAATATAACACACACAGAAAAATTCATGATCTGAGGTAATAAATGGAATGGGAGGGGGGTACACATAGTAAACATAAAGAAGCATCCATACACGCGCATGGTGACCGGCGACCCTGGGACCTGTCATAAATATCGAACAGGTATTATTTTTTTATTTTTTTCATCGTTTATGTTAGTGCTGATCTATAGTGGCCTCAATCAGATAAGATTCGGCTCGTAATGCACCCCCACAAGCCCCAGTTAAGAGTCGCCTTCACAGCTGACTCCAGAATCTCTTCATCTAGATGCAAGGACGTGCTTGTGGTTTAGTGGTTACGATACTTGCATTATTATTACTCGTGAACACATGTGAAAATTTTGTTTGCGTCTAATATTTATTTATTTAATATGTTGTTTATATGTATTTTAATATCTGCCTCACTGGATTTTACCCATGCTGAGGTTATGCTGACTTTTGCTGTACCGTTCCAGGATCTGCTCAATAAAATACTTATAAAAAATATGCTACATAAGTCTGTTCATTTACTTAACTAATTTAACGTTAATTTTGTCTAAAATTTCTAAAAAAATTGTGCTATATTATCTTATTTATTACGATTTGTTTTGTTGGTTTCGGGAGCGATATTCTAACAACTGAGTTGGATCGAGAATCGGCCACATAAGATATGGCAAAGCCGCCCACGATGACAAATCACGAAGATTGTTTCTACTACAGTGGTTTTAAAAAGTACTTAAACATTTACTAAAGCTGCTGCAAATTCATATAATTAAAAGTTTAAATTGTTAACTTTATAATATTAATCATGCTATATATTAAAAATTGTTAATTAGAGCATAAGGTTTTATACCGTAACTTTTTAATTTTACGTCATTAGTATAATATAGTAATTAAGAATTAACTACCTTCAGGCCTTTCGCCAGACAATTTTGAAAAGCCTCTTAAGAATTGTGCCGTTTTTAGTAACAATTAAGTTAATTTCACTAATTGTGATACCTTACCTTTATTTCAAACCCCTTTAAAACTAACAATCTGATTCTTGTACACTTTCCCAGTAGACATTCTTGAAATAAATATATATGTAATCGAATATATAATGTAAATCAATATTGTGGCTAATCACTGCACTATAAAATAAAAATAATGTTAACTTTATGTTTTTTTATAAGTGTAAAATTAATTCAAATCAAAAAATAACAATTTTGAATAAAAAATGTTATTAACATATTAGTTTAAAATTAGAAAATGTAGTGTAATTATAAAATAATACTTAAACAACAAGATTTGAACATACATTTATGGTTAGATTAGATTAGCAATTTATAGATTAATACAAATTAAGTGTATTAATTTGAAAGACACGCAGATAAAATTAATTTATCGAAAAAATATTTTTGCTGCTACCGGGATTTGAACCGAGAATTTTTCTTGTCCGAGGAAAAACGCTGACCACTACACCATGTCAACCTAGTAAGTTAACGACAAATTTTTAAACCTATATGTTGCAGCTCTTTCAAATTGATACATCTGTTGTTTCATTTATAAGCAATCCACTTTATATATATATATTACGAAAAATCTCAAATACGTTTGAGTCGCGGTGACAACCAAAATATTTTTTCGAAAAATAAATTTATTAGTTCATTTCATCTTTGACACAATTGATACATTTAATTTGTATTAAAATACCACAGAACTATGTTTCATATTTCAAAATAATAATGTGTTTCTCTTTGAAAATTTATAGATTAGATTGTAATATAACTTAATCGCATTCTGGTGCATTATATCTCGAGTCCAAATATTATTTGAATGATCGTTACTTAAATAAGATTGCTTTTGTTTCAAAAGTAAACTGCGGACCATTGATGGTCATTTAAATTGTTCCTTTTTAAAATATACAAGTAATCTAATTATAAAACAGTAATTTAAACAGCAGATGTCCACTGGTTTCAAAATCTTTCCGGTCCCGTCGCCAATTAACCGTCTAGCTTTTCTGTTTAAATCTGATACCTCTGGTTCTATCAAAACGTGATGATGTCGACGATACTCAGGACACGTTCCATGGTAAGGGATGGCTGAGAGATCCGGGAAAAATAATCACATGTATCCAGTGCACAACTTTTTCCATAAATCACTGGAAAGTGACTGCGAAGCGGTCGCGCGTAAATTCTGTTGTTATATTCTACAATAATGAGAAATATATTAAGGATTTTTTATTTTTTTATTTTAACATACTAAAGAGTGTTGAGCAATTATTATGCGTGTAGATATTATCCGATACTTAATTTTATTATGTATTAATAGGGGTTGTTTATTCGTGTTTAACCAGTTATATGTAAAGAGTGTGGGATAAGTTAGTGCGGTTATATGTGTCGATCAGAAGGTTCGATGCGTGGATGATGGGACCCTATATCTCCTAGCTCTCCACTATGTTCAGATGAGGAAAATATCATGAAGTGTATGTGTAGATGTGGTTAAAGCAGGTGGAACAGATAATAAATAACTTAGATACTAATTAAATGTATTAATTTCAAAAAGTGTAACATATAGGTTCGAAAATTTGTCGTCAAAAATAATGTCGCTGTAGCATAGTTGGATAATGCACCTTCCCCGGTTTGAAAAGAGATCCAGGTTCGAATTCCGGTGGCGCAATAATAATATTTTTCAATAATATTTATTTTATATGTATATATTTCTAATTAATATATTTAATTAGTATTTAAAAATATCACAGACCTATTTTCTGAATAATTACAACTTCACAATAAGAATGTGTTCTAATAATAAATAACTTACAGTTGAACAGTTGATAAACATTTGAAGTTGATTGCACAATTTATATAAAAATAGTTGAGGTAAAAAATAATGATAAACTATTTGACGAGAAGCCATCACTGGAGGTGTGTTCGGGAAGCCGGTCGAAAGAAATGAGGGGCTAAAAGGTCGGTTTGCTGGGCAGCTTCTCGCATATATTTTTGCTGACAACTGGTAGGTACTTAGAGAGATTATATTGCCATTCAGAGATTTACGATTACATCCAGGTATGTGCACTCAAGACCTATCGGCGGTGTTGTTGATTGTGTAGGCGATTGATCTCCACATATTTATTTACCAATGGTATGCACTAGACATGGACTTAGATTATGCTGCTAATTATGATGCTGTAGAAGAACGATGAGTTACAGCTTCAGATTATCTGAACTGGATGCGTTTTGTATGAGAAGCAATGTAACATTTCAATAGCGTTTTATTGTAATAGCCTGTGGAAAATACCTGCGGAAATTATTAAGAGAAAGGTTAAAAAAAATACCACTTTTATAATGCAATTAAATAGATTTATTCAAGTCCTCTTCAAATGCAGATATGCGCTGTGTAGTAAACACATCAGTTCGAGCGAGGAGTTGTATTATGAACATCGCGTGGCGCGAGCGAGATAAGTATTGCGTGCACGTTTGGGATCGATTTTGCAAGAATACATTCTCAGCTTTATTTGTT
The DNA here is from genome assembly GCA_031772225.1 of Eubasilissa splendida. Classification (NCBI taxonomy): domain Eukaryota; kingdom Metazoa; phylum Arthropoda; class Insecta; order Trichoptera; family Phryganeidae; genus Eubasilissa; species Eubasilissa splendida. The sequence goes on along the minus strand of CM062862.1, from coordinate 11,326,407 downwards.
ATTTCTAAATTCTTCCGCCAGACGGTTTTACTCAACTCATTCACACGCGAACTTTGAATTACTTGCGCATGGACTTGAACATACTACTTAATATTATAATGTATCAAATATGAATGTAATTTATATTGACGGCGCAGAAATTACATTTATGGGTAGCTTTTTGGATTGTATGGAAAGTATATCAAATATGTTAAATATAATTAAAAATGAACAATATTTTATTTAAATGATACCCAAAAGAAACAGTGCCGCAAGTCTGATTATTATATATAATAAAACAGAAGTATTGTATTACGAGGTATCTTAATACAATTTATATCCATATCTTGCTTCATAAAACAAAGACATACAAATAAATAAATATTTTGTTTATTTTCGATATATATGATATGTACCTACATACATTTATTTCCAAAAATGTATCTTTAACACATCCTCTGCGGTGGTGGGTCAGATCTGATCCGGGTGTTTACGCTATAAATATTTATTTAATGCTGTTTTCCTTCTAGCTACTCTTTTATCAAATATTTCCAAATAATTAGAGATTCAAATAAATATTATCGGACGAGATTCAAATGAGTTATTGATAAAAATGTGAAAAAACGCTCAAAAACTGACCTAATACAGTCGATTTTACGAGATTGAATCTCAGTGCTTACACCAAAACATATATTGTCAATCTTTTACGGCGGGTACTATTTGAAGGGCGTTGCAGGTGGTTCCGATACAGCTAGAAGCGGATCGCTCATAAAGCAATTGTTATTTATATTTTTCACAATAACAAACAATTTATTGACTGGAATTCACAGAACACAATCAATATTATATCTATTTTGAGTATAAGTTATCTGTTTTTATACTTATTTTTTAAATTATGTCAATTACATTTGCTTCTGTTTATACTATTTTTGATTGCGTTTCTTATAAAAAGGATGTAATTTTTTAAATATTTTATTTATAATATATTTATTTCACTTTTATAAATATTATGTTTAAATTATTTTCATCCGGTTTACGTGTAAAAATACTAATATATAAAATATAAATAATACATTTTAATTGTTTATAACCACTGTTACACACCAGCAGGTAGAAACAATCGCCAACCGACGAGAAGATCACATGCTCAGTGAATGTTTGTATTTTGGCTGTGTGGGGCGTCTGTTGATGCGTGAGAATACGTAAATTATTCGTAATCTGTTTTTTATTTTTAGTGGAAGCATAACGGACATCATTCCATTTCATTAAATCATATTTAAATTAAAATATCTATAAAAAATCTCCTCTGAAAAACTGAAAACTTGAGGCGGGTCTAAAATGACCCACCACCGCCGGACGTGTTTTGTTTTGATCCACCGGGCAGAAAGTTTTAAATGCTGATATCCCCAATGAATACTTCATGAAGTTACCACAGTATTACACTCAGGGTGCGATATATTTTGTGTTAATAAATTTAAATATTTTAGTTATTAAAGTATTTATTTGTATATATTTAAAAAACAGAATTTAATTAGAAGAAGAGTGATTATTTATATAATAAAATAAAGTTATGATTTTCGTATCATTCTTGGTACAGTGATGAGGCTATTAAGATTCTTGATACAGGCAGGTTTTGTATCCAGTTGAGGTTTCCGGAACCTGTGGATATCCGACATGCTCCCCTAGAAAGTAAAGACTGATATGTTATTTTTTTTTAAAACTCGCTTTACTAAAGAATGATTTTTTTGAGCTCTTTTTATGCATGAAATATGTACATTCATAGCTTCCTGAATAGGTAAGAACCAAGCTCCTTTATCGTTGGATCTACGATATTTTTTCTTTTTTGATGTTTATCTCCTCTCATTCCTATCTACAAGAAATGTACATGGGATAAATTAATTGTTTTTCTTGTGTTGAAATTAACAGTATTCAAGGTAAGGGAAAACGTAATGCCAGCCTGGTAGGCAAATTCATGTTGTTTAGCTCAGGTGTAACGTATTACAGAAATCAGAAAAATGATTAAGTCGCTGTTTTCAATAATTCAAATTTTCGCAATTTTTACGAAAATGTGGGTTTTTATTATTCATTTATATCAGAATTTATACACCAGGGTTGACTTTTTTTTAACTATTACTTAGATATGACCTTTATACTAATTTAAAACTAATAAACTGAATGTTATGTGCCATAATTAAGACGATACAAGCATTATAAGAAAGATCGCGACCATCAGATGTATTTTCCGTGTGCTACAAAATTGTGTTAATGTGCTAAATTAATGCATAAACAAAATATATTTTCTTATAATCTTAAAGTCAAGATTACGGAGACAAATCTGCCTTGAACCAAATTAGAAAAATATTAAAAATTAATAGTTATAAATCATTCAATTTGTAGAACATATCGTCAATTTTAGACGTTTTTATAATACTTTGTTTTAGTAAAAACATACGCTTTAAAATAATATATTAACTCACATGCTTTGAGGCTTCAGCTACTATTTAAAATCAAGTTTGATATCAAAAATGCAATAATTTTTCACTAAATAATATTTATATCGATCCTAACAATGTGTATTTTTTAAATTCATTATTAACTTCAGATCGATAGCGGCCGTAATGACGTCTAGTCCACGCTTTCGTAAAAAATACCGAAAATATATGTTTTCACGCATATTTTACCCATGGTATGAATTAATTTTGAACTTATTCATAATATTAGAAGCAAATTTTTATAAATTAGATGTCTTTTTAATGATTTTAATAGAAAACAATGGTTTTTTGAACAAAATAAACATTTTATATACGTTATTTTTTATGTAAGTCGGAATTAAATATTTCGTTTATATATAACTCTGTTATATTTTAAACAAAGCTGTGTGTTTCATAAATAGTATTTAATTATGAAACAGGTGTATCATCAAAATGGTAACGGGACGTTTTAAATCGATAATATTAAAGAAAATAATAAATTGAAGCTGTCGTAAAAATTTTAAATGTAGAACGTTGATTTAGGCGACCATAAATATATGTGGGTACTTTGTCTGATTTCAAAACATATGAATTAGGTACCCTAACATATGATTTAATTTTCGAATGATTAATTCAAATGATAACACACATTTTTATTTCATTCCATATGATTCCAATATAACAATATGGAAAAAGGTGAAAAATACTCCCGACACGAGTTATGTTTAAAAACTTGTATCGAATGCGAGAAAATTAACAATTTTATTCTCGTCTCTTTCTATTCAAACCTTCCCCACTCGCATGATTTACGTAACCATTAACGCCATTAATTATTTACCTGATACATAAAATATTTATTAATATTATATGTTTACGGTATTGCGGTCTGGAGCCAAGAGAGAGTGCCGACCACGGCGCAACGTCATTTATCTCATTCACACGCTCAATAGTAGCAACCTCCTGCGCGTCTACGCATTCGTCCCATAGATATATCACCCTTAATATACTAGGACTAACAAATCGAGATCATTAACGGCCTGTTGATAATCTGCATATTTAAAAAAAAACACTAAGTACTTCAGTTAAGATTTTTTAATTGACATCACATTTACTCTAGTTTTGCATATAATTATAATATTTAATTAGGATGCAGAACTTATTATCAATCAAAGAAGTTTAGCAATATAATTTTGAATAAGAATAATAGATGCGAGACTTATGGGTCTCAATAGAATGTTTATTTATGCATTACTTTGAAAATTATTTCATACACTTTGAAAACTTCTGCAAACAATCTTTCAGATAATGAAAAAAATTTCTTTGAAATTATTGTTAGGTAACTAAAAAATATTTTAAAGAGCTGCCAATTAATTCTGTTCTTTAAAAACCGACTAAATACAAAATTCTCTTAAATTACAAGAAACTTATCTTCTTTGTCGTTCGAGGCAATCGCGAACCAAAAGAAATAATTCCTTTGAAAAAATTTAGTGAAATAATTATACAAAAGCTTTGCAATCAGGCAAAAATTAAGAAAAATACTTGAGAAAGAAATCATTAGTACGCGATTCCTTTTTTTCTCGTTCATCAAAAGTTAAAGCCAAGAGTCACTCTACGGCAATGTATTTATTAATTAACAAACATATTTTTAATTCGTGTATATCTTTGATGTTCATCACCGATAGCTACTGCGATATACCTACCTATATTACCTTATAATATATTTACCACTGCCACAGGTAGTCAGACAGTCATGAAGTCGGTAGTTTAGGCATTACTGGAATTAAGGTTAAAAACATGACGAAGAGCTCTATATATCGCTTCTACTCTTATGTCTGCCGGTACCACCGATTTTCCTATTTTTTACAAAATAAAAGATTTATATATTAATATAATTGGATAGTTATATATTGGAAAAAAAATATATTGGGATTCGTTGCATATTACAATACTGAAAACTATTTAAAAATGAAATTACAGATGTATCATTTACAAAAGTCGTAAGTCTGAAATTTTAAATGGTTATTATAACACAATTGATAATGTAGTTTCCCAACAAGTAAAAGTTCCGGGTTCATATTTTGGTGGTAACCAGATATTTTTTCCATAAGGAAATTTTTTTCTGTATATATTTATAATTGTTTTAAATATCAAAGAACTTTATTCAAAAATTGCAATTTTACTGTAAATATATATTTTTTAAAATTTGACTTAATAGTTCAAATGTACATAAAAAATTATAGAGTTTATATATTTTTCTATAAAATCGACGATATAATATATGTACATTAGCACGTTTGATATACATACATGCACGTGACGCAGAACCATATACGAGTTCAATAGAACAATTCGTATGGGACACCCTTCGTGTTGGCAAGAAATTGCTGCACCTCCACAATATTTACCGAGGGTCGTATTACTGAGTTCATTCCTCTCTTGAGATATCGTGTAGCACGTGTTAAATTTCAGCTAGAATACAGCAGCAATTTCGTAACGTGATTCCCAACCAAATAATGGCATCGTTTACATACTAGATAGTATGTAAATATTTAAAACGTCCTTTGATATTAAAATTATAACAGATTTTTTCAATGCAGAATCAGTATAGTCTAAATTGATTTTAAATAACAGTCCCGTTTTAAGATTTCTTCCAATAAATATGACACTTAAGTTTGGTTTGGACTATTAAGTGAATCTTCCCAAAACCCTTGTCATGCACTGCTAATGAATAAAATTATCTCGATATAATCAAGTAAACCAAAGATAAAATTGTAGTATATACAAATTAAATGTATAAAATATATACATATCGGAATTTGAACCAGGAACTCTTCCTACCCAAGGAATCACGCTGACTAATTAAATTATAAAAAAAACACAGAACTATGTTCTGAAATAACGACAATTTCACAACAATAATGTGTTCTCTTTAAAACAAAATTGTATTTTTAGATTTAGTTTTATATTGCTCTGATAAAGAAACAGACGTTGACAATAAAATACATGCGTTTATATATTCAAAGTTATTTAATATTATTTATTAAAACAAATTTATCTATGTAACAATGTTTTACTTAAGGAACATATTCATCTAGTTCTGAAAAATAAAATCTCTTATTTTATACAGTAAAATTATTGATATTATTAAAATGTATATTGAAAAATATATAGATAATATAAATTTAAAAAATTAATTTCATGTTCCTGTATTTTTGATTTACTTGACTGGAAGATGAAAGTGTTTAGAGAGTAGCAGATTGAAGCAGACGGTATTTAAATGAGAAAACAGTAAATTAATTGAATTATAATCAAATTGATAAATAATATTACGCGAGTAATATTTATGCGGTGGGATGCTAATACAGTGGTCGGAGCTTAACATTATTGATTGGCTCAGAAGCGATGAGAGTGTGGCATCTTGGCGCAAAGAGCAGCCAATCAGTGGCGATAGCTGCGTTCAGTACTGCGCGTTACGGCGTGTGGCTGACGTCACGGTTGTGGTATTGATGTTGTATGTGTATAGGTATATCGTATCATTGAAATATACACAATATATTTCAAATACGTTTAATATTCATGTTCCAAAGTAAGTGAATAATTTTTGTATTATTCACTAAAACATTTGATTTTGACATGTTTCACCGTTTCTATGTGTGCAATCTCCGAGTCGCACTTCCCGCGGAATATAATAATTTCGGTTGGAAATCTGGAGACGAATACGGGAAGAAGTTGATGAAGGGATAGGGATTCTTCATCCAAAGTTTTCACCGCCAAAATCACACATGGTTGGCACGCGGATGGTGACGATCTCTGATCCCGACTGAAGACGGCGATGTCAATGTTCATCCATGGCACACGCAAACAATAAGCACTATGATCAATTCACAGATCACAAAGTACAGTGCTGTTTCACTGGAGGTAACTGGTCCACACCGCGAATAGTATCGCGACGTCGAGATCAACCAAACAATATCGATCGAGTTGACGTCAGGTGGCATCAGTCACAACTCACACTGATGGAAAATCAGTAGTATGGGTTATACTTAAGAATTCGGATACGGATATCTATCAATAACATTAGTCGCGGCCAGTTTGCCAGCCAAGTTCGGTGGTCGCTTAATATACGATCAGTTTATATATAAATATAAATAAAAGTCATAAAGTAATAATTTTGAATTCTTTAAAAGTAATAATGTTAAGAATTTATTTTTCGTATTACCGATCAAATCTAAATATTTTCTTCTTCGATTTGTTTTTCGCTCAGCACTGGCGCTGTAATACTTTTCTTTTATTAATAAAGTTTATAATTTTCTCTTTTCTCTCATATATTATACACCCTTCATCATATTTTTTCCACCCTTCTGTGTTAACTTTATTACTTGGGCGCATCCGCACGTAGTATGAGTATGTCAAATTTTCATTAAAATTTTTTCCCGTTGTGTACATACACGCGAGAAATAAAGCATTTCTCTTTATTTGAGAGATGCGCGTGCTGTTGAAATATTACGTTTAATATTTAGTTGGTTAATTATAAATTGGTAAATTCAAATTTTTTGATGATTTTCTAAAAGGTTATTCAATTTTATAAATATAAATATGTAAGGTCGATATCAACCCAGCTTAATAAGGGTCCAGTATTTCTTAAATGAATAAACAAACTTGAAAATAAATCCGAAAACCACAATAATGAGTATTTAATATGCTTATATAGTGCATTGAATATTTTTCTTTAATATCGACTATGTGAGAGAACGATGGTGATATATTCAAAATATGAACAATTTCATGGGAACGCTTTTTATTTGTCCAATAGCACCAATATGTATAGAATTATGTCGCCTGGACTTGGTAAAAAAAGATTGAAAGTAGACTGAATGCGGAAAAAATGCGGTCGCTTAGTCTATGTACGATAGAGTAAAAAATTAACAAATTTGAAGCGAATGTAGATTTGTTTGTAACGTTGTCGGTATAATTAATAAAGGGTTAGATGGTTTGGCAGTGTGAAACGTATGAGCGATGAGAGAATGGAAAAGAAAATATATGTTTTTTTAAAAATACAAATTAAATGTATTAATTAGAAAGATATACATGTAAAATCAATTCTATCGAAAAATATTGTTGCTTTCGAGATTCGAACCTGGATCTCTTCCTATCCGGGGAACGTGCATTAACCGATTATGTTGTACTAACACAGTTGACAACACATTTTAGAACACACAACACACAGTTACACTTTTAAAATTGATACATCTGTCGTTCCATTATTTGAAAACCATTTTGAGTAATTCGATAGGAAACGCCGGTAGCAACAACAATGTTTTTCTATAAAATTAATTTTTTAATAAATGCATTTTATTTGTATTTTAAAAAAATATCACATACATGTTCTTGATAATTACAACTTCATGATTAAGTGTTCTCCTTAATAATGAAAATATAGGTATTGAAGGTTATGGCAGCAGAAACAATGCTGATTACTGCATAGTCTGAAAGCGAATGTACTAAATATTTGTTTTTACATTAGCATTTTTTAAATAGACAATTAATTCTGTAACGTAATTTTTTTTTCTGTATACATCTTTCCTGCAGCCATACTGGATTTTAGATCACGTGATCATCAACAGGCGTTGTTATTGGCTGATTTCATTTTAGGGGGAATAACAACGTATACTCTGTCTGTGCTTAGGGGTATTTTGGAACTAGCCCTGATTTAGAACATGCAACATCAATAAATTTAAGTAATTTTTTGCGAGAAATAATGTATTCTGCATGTAGCTGACAAAAAAAATCTACAAAATTGCATATTTAACTCAAATTATACATTTTAGGGGGTTTTGGAAATAGGCGCTACATATATTCTCCTGCGTCAAATTTTCACTCTCGGTAATTTTTATACCTATTATCAGTATGTATTTACCATTATTTCTGTCATTCTTGATTTCTTAGATGAATCTGTAACCCCTAGAGAGCCCGTACCTAGGGGGTGGGTAAGGGAATCCCCGCCGGGTACGGAAGGTCACACAAAACCGTCACATTATAACTTCGGTATAAAATCATCACGTCGGACAAATAACAGTGATGATTTCCAACCTCCATAGAGGACAAGAAAAAATATAGTACATAGAACTTGGTTTAGAAATAATGTTGCATTTGCTTTTAAGTAATGAATATTGATATATAACAATAAAACTACACGAGATCTACAATCACCTTCCAGGTAATACAAATTTATATATTATAATGGAGAACACACTCTTATTGTGAAGTTAAAATTATTCAGAACATAGGTCTGTGATGTTTTAAATACTAATTAAATGTATTAATTATAATGATATACATATAAAATCAACTTTATCGAATAATATTATTGTTGCGCTACCGGGATCTCTTTTTTCCAATCCGTATATGTATATCTTTATAATTAATACATTTAATTAGTATTTAGAACATCACAGACCTATGTTCTAAATAATTACAACTGTACAATAAGAATGTGTTTTCTTAAATTATAATATCTTTATTGGTAACGCTAACTCTATCCATTCAATATTTTTATTTTTCTTGATTTAATGTATACAACTTCCAAAAATTCGATAGATGTGGTAGCGTGGGTAAATAGGTGAACGTTACATTGTGTAAAGTGATCACTTAAGCCAGCCGATGACAGGTCGTAAGCCCTGTAATGCCCAAGACTTCCATACATCTCATATAAAAATAATAGCTTCATCTCTGTGAAACATCTTAATCTATCCATTCAGCTTATTTTGAGCATTCTTCTGTTAATTCACATCTCAAATGCATCAAGTCGTCTTATAGTTTCATCAGTAAGTGGCCATGCTTCCATTTCATAAAATAATATATATATATATATAATATAATATATAATAGAACACATGAAATCTGATTATTCGCATTTGTAATCTAAGGTTGAGATCATGACGACAGAATATCTTTTTCATGCGGATAAATGTTACATGAACTTGGTCAACGCGACATTTGATTTCAACAGAAGGATCCCATTTTTCATTTATATTGCAACTCAGGTATATAATACTCGCTATTTTCTTCCATTTCGTTCCAGTAATATAAAGACTTTTTATGTCGGCTGCGTGCAATAAGATAATCGTCTTAAAATTTATTAAAATTGGAAGACTTCGGTGGTTATGCCATGTGGTGGACATAGGTAACTGAAATCACAAATGTCATTACTGAACACATGACCAACATGGCATAGTATCTTGGAAAGTCCGAATTTAAGATAGAGCGACAATTTTCGTTAATATGTATCTGTTTTATAAATTGATTGAAGAGAAATTACTCATAATATTGATAGGAAAATTAGTGAGAAGGCCATGACTAACCGAGGGTTGTAGAACTAAAAGTAATGATGATGGTGATGATTATAGTAATTTAAAAAAGAAAGAAACGCGACGTAATTGTAGCATTAAAGGAACAAAATTTGTACAACCTTAAAAAACGGAAAAATTCCTTGAAAAAATAATCCTAGGCTTAAAAGTAATTTATTACAGGTCATTCCAGGATCACAGGAGAGAAAGATCAATAATTTATACGCAAAAAGTTGAACATGTCTATTACGTTCATTGGTGTATTTATTGTACCTAACGGGAAAATGCTGTACTTGTGACTAAGAGGTCGGAAAATCTTCGTCCCAGGAGACCGACACGTTTGATTTTTTAAACCACCAGCGAAGAGTCTAGGATGAAGAATTTATGTGACATGTATAAATATCTTTTTTTAAATAATATAAGCATTGTTAAACTTATATATTAAACCATTTTATTTAAGATACTTACTTATCATATGAGGGCAAATACAGTGCAAATCAATAAAATAAGAGGCGAAAATAAATATTTTACTTTTGAATCAAGGCACGAGTTAATCCAATCAATAAATTTTCTGAATAAGTTACATTATTGTTGTTATTTAATAATTAACGGATTTGAAAAACTAATGTATTAAAGTCTTTTACGAGTATTAAATTACTGCGAGATGGCATTCCTCTTTAGATTTTAGAAGTAAATATCAGTATCATGTTTAGACTTATTTCCCCTGTAGGGATTGTATTAAGATTATATCTTCATAATACAAGATAAGTACCTGTATATTTTTGATAGACATGATAAACTTTAAATTATTTAGTATAATTTTCAGTCAAGAGGAAAACTTAACAATGGATCTCATGATCAATAATATCATCTTCAGTACGTCTATCCAACGTTGAATAATCTCAACTAATGAACGTCACTCTTCTTAATCGTAGATCTTCCACATTAAGCTGCTTCTTTTATATTTTTAATGTCACTTTAGTGAACTAGAAAATATTGTGTCCAATAATGAACACGAAATATGGCACATTCTCCTACGATAACTAATTATACACAGAATTTTGTAAACGCAACATTGTCGCCGTTAGTAAGATGTTATTAAGATAACACAACCGAGGTTGGCTGTACACTATCAATGTCATTAGATCAAATCCCACTCGCTGGAAGAGTGTTGGAAGACCTAAGTTGGATATCTTTATAGTTGACATTATGAACTGAAAGCCTGATCAGATAAATGTTAGTTACCTACACCGATATTTTTGATAGATTCACAAATCGCCGATTGCCGTGCGCGTGAATGGATGCTGCATTATGTTGACTTTACCTAACTGTCCCCCCTTCCTATACCCTATACCTCAGAGGACGAGTTTTCTGTGTGTATTGTTTATGAACTTTAAACTATCAAGAAGCGTGATCGTTCTGCTATGAGGTCGTTACACCGTTCACTGTCATTGTACAATTACTGTTGCTATTGTGTGTTTCGGTTTCACAGTGCTTCGTGCGAATTGGCGAAGTTTCCTGAAATTCAGGAGAGTTGTGACTACAGCAGATTAAATCCAGGTAAGTCGTGCTTGCTGGTTGGTTCTTAAGACTTTACTGTACCGTTCATATAACAAATTACTAACACTCTTCTTATACGACCAGACACTTTTGGCAGTCGTGGAAGAGGACGTAAGCTTAACAACGAGAAGGTTGGCCGAAGACTTCAATGTGGACCATTCAACCATCGTTCGTCGTCTCATAAAGCTCAGAAAAGTATGAAAATTGGCAAGTTGGGTTCCCCACAAACTCTCCAACAACAAAAAAGACGAACGTGTCCGATTTTTTACCGATTTGCTGCAGCGAAATGAGCAAACTCCGTTCCTGAAGAGTCTCGTCACTGGGGATGAATCGTGGCTATCGCCAATAAGGACTGGGAACTGCTTCCCCGTCCGCCATATTCTCGCACAGGAACGTCTACGGACTATCACATCAATCGATTGCTGAAAAATTAGCTCGCGAACAAAGTTTATGACGATTTGGATGACTTTGTGGCCGACTTCAAAGAGTGGATTACCTCTAAGAACATCAACTTCTTCGCCCGTGGGATTGACCGGCTACCTAGCATATGGGACGCAGTAATTGAAGCAGATAGTAAATATACCCCGGAATAATCATTTAAATATGTTTTTTTTAAATGTCGTTATTGTTTTATAATAATATTTAATAAAATTTAATAATTAAACACCAACCCAATATATTTAGAGAACAACAAATATTATTATTAAAACATTTGCTAAACAAATTAATTCATGTTTTTTTCAATTACATTTTTTACAAACTTTTATATTTATTCAACCCCAAAGAAAAATAAGTCTACGTAGTAAGTATCAGTAAATAATAGGAAAAGCTCACAATAATAACCCACCACAAATTTTATATCACGTATTATATTTTGTACGTTTTCATACATATTCTCAGCGTACTGACATAATATTCCGCTTTTTATCTGAACGATGTCTTTTCAAGCCGTCCTTTCTAATTTGGTATGGGAATAGCGTTTCTGTGTAAATAATAAATACAGCTCATAACGCTTTGGCTCAATTTACGAGAGTAATTGCTTCCATAGTACACGCACTTAGTGAGAGAGTGATTAATTGAACTATACGTGGTCTCGCACTAATGCACGGAATATTCTCTATAAATGATTGTTATACTTTTTTCGCAACGTACACATATTATGTTGTCCAAAATACGTTGTATTTTATATATTTTTAATTAAACATCTTTATCTCTTAGTCATTTTATGAATTTGCATCAAACCGACAATGATTGCAGTGCAGAAGTGAAATTTTTTTTTTTATGAATGTAAATTGAAAGTAAGCCCAACATATATTTTTAAATTTTAATAAAAATATATATAAAACAAATATCAGATATTTCATAGAGGCAAAGCTATTTTTTATTATATTTAATGAAAAATATATGGAAGTATGGGGTAATTACAAAGCTTACGACCTGTCTTCGGCTGGCTTAAGTGATCACTTTATATATATATATATATAACGTTCACCAATTCTCACCCCTCAACCTCCACATTTATCAAATATTTGAAAGTTGTAAATATGTTAGTATGTGGACTCGCTTCGAATACCACTACACCATCGCCATCAATGGACCAAATTTGATAATTCATTTCTCCTTTTTTTTAAAACAGCATATATATGTCATCACTATGAGAATCAGATTTTTTTTTTAAATTATTTTAAAGCAATATTCTTTATCCGTTAAATGTTTTTTTAACATATACAAGAATATGCCTGAATAATCAAAATAAAACAAATAATAGCTTTGTCGCTATGATATATCTGATATTTGTTTAAAAACAGTACCTTTGTAGGTAAAAATCCAGTAATTGTGTGTTCTTGGACATATTAAAATATTCTTGAAAATATATATTTTTAACGTCATAAATGAGTTTTTAGGTAAGTAATTTTTTCAGTTGTTTAATTTGTAATAGGCTTATTTAAAATGATTTAAACAATGGGAACATTACAACAGTAGTGTATTTTTTCATATAAAATAAAAAACAAAGATGAGAAATAATAAGAAATCGAGAAATTGTAACACTTTATCCTCCCGATTGATTTCAGTCTATTTTATATACTTGCATGCAAATTGCAACGAATTTTGTTAATTAATTTTTATCAACATTTATGATATATATTTTGATGTGATAATATATTTGGTTGATATGTTTTCGTTTTATTAACAGTCTTCTAACCTTGATAATGATTTATCATTTCATCTAAATCATTCAACTTAAAACGTTGAGTCAGTAGAGTAAGTAGCGAGCCCGAGGAGAAAACTTTACATCGCCCGAAATTTCGGTTTGAAATCGTACTTTAAAAAAAATAATCGGGATCAATTTTCATTTGTCGTCTATAATGGAGTTTTTCTAATTTAAGTTATATTTTAAAATGGCAAAAAAAAAATGTTTTCAACCTACAAAAGTGCTTCGAAGCTGACTGAAACATCAACAAGGAATGCCTCTCGCGTCTATAAAGAACAAGTTTAAAAATATATTCTTTAAAATGTAGAACATGTTCGCATTCTTTTCATTCCTAAGATATTTTAGCCGCATATACGCCAAGGACGTTTTCACGTAAAATAAAACATCATTTATGAATAAATGCTATATTTTTTTTATTTTATGTTCCTACGTATAACGGGCGTGAAAAGTATATAAAACTAATAGAAAATAATTTAGAAAAAGTACATATATAGTTGAATACTTTATTTTGTATGTTCTAAAATGTATTTGCATTTAGAATGATTTTATTATTTCATCCACTATGTAAGAAGATTGTTTAAATTACATTTCTAGAATTACAATTGCAGAGCAAAAAAGGTTCAGACAGAAATACATCTATCAAATAATGAGCAAGGCGAATACAGACTACTAACCTGCCGACAAAACCTGAATATTCTTAAATATACAAAAATAAACCGACGTAATTAAACTTAATATATATATTTTTAGAATATAATATTTATTTCATTTTATATCAATGAGCAAACATCAAGAAAAATACTTAAATATATCTTTATTTCTGCGATAAGTAACAAATTGGTTTATTTATATACAATCGACCCGTCGCATATGTTACCCATGGGACGATGTGGTAGAGAGAGGGTGGTTGAAAAAGTTAGATGGAGGCTCCAAGATCTCGATTTAAAAAAAATAAACAAAATCGTAACCTTGAAACAACAAGCTATCATTATCTGACATTTTGGTCGAAACTAACTTATGGTATAAAAATTCTTACAATTATTTCCTGCTTAATACTGTGTTACAAATTTTTTAGTAGTTTAGAAGTTAACAAGAAAATAATATAAAATTTTAGTATATAGGTATATTGAACTTGTTCAGTAATATTTTTTGAATGCAAATAAAATATATGAATTATATAATATGATTTTTATTATTTTTAATGAAAATACATTTTTTGTGATGCTGCAATTTCAGAACATAGTTCTGTGGTATTTTTAATGCAAATTAAATTTTTCTGTACATCTTTCGAATTGATTAATTACATTTTTATTATATAATATTACCTGTCTGAAATCAGTAATTGGATTTTTTTATTACTCTAAATTGTAAAGCCTCATTTTCAAGTTTAAAAAGCATTTAAGAAACTTTGAAGCTCAATATATTAATTTGATATTTTGATGTAAATGTCAAATGATACGTCTATCGCCTCCAAAATCAACAACACCGACGATGCCTCCTGAACACATCTTGTAAGTACCTAGGTGCAAATCGGGGCTCTAACTAATCTCAAAAACACGCCTGGTACCGACCTCAATAGACATTAATAATATGCGCCGACAAGCATCTAGAGATCGGCCCCTGCGCATCACTTCTCTAGCAGCAACCTTCCAGACGAGTTCATTAAACAATGATTCTCGTTGTAGACGTTTTACTGCATATACTTTTAACTGTAATTGTATTCCAAGCATCAATCAAGTTTGTGATAATTGCAACTAGTATTTACTGTTCACCCTGCTCTGTGCACGCACGCGGACACATATACTCCGCAATATTAATCAAGAGAATGTGAGTGCCGAGTGTATTTATTTGGGGGCACCCAGGTGCTCACACACAACCTTCTGATTCTTATCATATAATATTAACATGCAATTTAAACCGTACTTCACATTTAACCTACAGTAATTTCATGTTTTTTAATAACCAATAAGTAACCGATTAAGATCGCGTGGCAACTTAGAAATCCCTATATTTAAAACAAGTGCTTCTCGATACCATTTATACAATATATTTTTTTAATGGCCTTCCACATAAAATTATAAAACCTTCATATCACAATCTATTAATTAAACAATTATTAGAAAACTCCGACAATAATTACAAGTTCTAATTTCTTTCAATGAATTTAGCATAACTTTTCATTATATTTATGTACATGTATTTAGTAACTGTAGTAAAAAAAATAAACATATACTCTAGAATAATTAAATTAGCTATCTAAATATGTACATATGCATTAATTGTTGCGATATATATTATTATATACTTACTGCTATTCACAATTCTAGAACAAACTCTCATATATCTACCTATAAACTGAATTTATTATAATTTAGTCATATTTATATCTATCTGTATTTTTAAATCTATAACAAAAAAATTAAAAAATCCCCATTGTGGTGACCTCTTCTCTCTTTTATAACGCGCCATAACATTATTTTATATAGTCACAATTCCCCCTAAACTCTGAGAAATATGTATCAATGAATGACAATGAACAGAGGAAGGAGGGACACACTCGGCGAGGCCTTCATCTAGCAGTGGATAAAAAAAATAATGATTATAATTACACTGATATTTATCGTTTGTCAAACAACGCGATGAAAAACACCCTTATTTAGAAGTTGTTACATAAACCAGATGTGTTGACAATTTTCTCTCACCGTAGCGTATAACGCCGTCATCTCACGTACCCCCTAGATGATGGAACGGCAGCTGTCCTGGTCCACAGCGCCTCGGATACGTTCAACAGTTTTATAACATCCTTTTTATTTTCTTCAAGAAGAAAATCTCAGTGCAATGTTGCCTTTGTGTAGGAAACAATAATATGGGTGAACGAATAAATCTTTTTTACCAGCGTGAAGCTTATTAGAAGCGCATCTTATTTGAAGACAACCACCGAGTAATGGCACTTTGGATATTTGATTGTACATACGATATTTTATTTAAGTTCTATCAGAAAGATTATGCAAAATGTGTAAAGTTACCTCCGATGTCAGTTTCACCTCTTTCGTGAAGATAGCGCCGTCTAATTTAACTGTTATATATGACAACTTGGTGAATTAATAGAAACGAGTACTTACACGTTTCACTGAATTTACTAGAGGAATATTACTAAAGTTATTTAAAATATGCATAGAAGTGGTGTAGTATAATCTTAAGAAATGCATCTGTCAGTACGGGCAACGGAAAGAGAGTGAAGCCTAACCAGCCGCTCGGTGCATCCTGCCAGCGCATTGCCGTTCTCGTATGATAGCTACCATAAGTGTTGCTGGTATTGAATTCGTTTAGCTGCTCGGCAAATACTCGGAACCGTGGTTTGTTCACCACAATATCATAGAAATGGAATTTAAAGTATACTTGACATTTTATTTATTTACACCCAATCCCGAATCGTTTTGAGAGTTGTTTACTCTCGTTTCGATTCATCATAATTAGATATATTTTTTATTTATTTTATTACATTCAGTCATATCATCATAACACCATCATAGGTTGGCTCCGGTATCGTCGTACCCGAACCATACCTGAAAAAAATGAGAGATTTATTGTCACATTAATTTCAAAAGACAGCCAAAAATAAGCTATAGAAATCCCCAAAAGGAGAAGGTAGACGTCACATTTATGTGTTTCAGTCGCAGAACTTGGTCACAGTCTGGCAGAAATTCACCCTGTCCAGGTCGCAAGAGTGCGAGGGAGAGACAATTGAATGCTTCGTTAGGTCTCTCTAGCCACTGCTCTTCCACGCATTGCCCAACCCAGCAACCCCCAGCGGGAGACCCACATCTTAATAAATACCCGACATTTATAAAAATAAAAGTAATAGTTAGCGTTCAAGTTTACATCTGCGAAATACAAAATACCAATGCGAGTTTGGTATACAAACTCTTGAGCCGGTGATCAATTTTTAATTTACGTATTGAACAAATACTGTTCATTTGATCAAATTTTGGAATTTGTCTTAAATTATAAAATAATTTTTCAAAAATTCAGTCAGTATAGACTACAAAAATAACTACAAAGTCAGTATTGACTACTTCTTCAACACTTGCCTTGAACAGTTATTTTATGGAAAAAATATATGAGAAAAATAGCAATAATGCTTCAAATTGGTTGAAATCAAACATAAGAACTGATTAACTAAAAATAATCTTGAAATCGAAAACCTGTCGTTAAAATGCAAACTGAACTCATATCGGCGATTAAAACTACATCTTATCAATTAACATTCATATTTTTAAAATTTATAAAAACAACTTTGTGGTTAAAATCCATCGTTAACTTTATTTAATTAACCACTTAATGAATTAAATACGTCTACCAGTATCGAAAAATATCATTTTTTTCTTCAGGATGTCATCACCTAATCGAAAACATATGTTATATTGTTTCTTTAAAATAATATATTTAAAAAAAAATTAAAATATATTATTTAATGTTTTTAAAAACAAAAATTATTTGAAAATAAATTTAAATACTTAACTTACATTGTTACTTGATTATATAAAATTATTATAATAAAAAAACAATGACATTTACAAATCGTTCTGACACATTTTGTCAGTTGTGTTATGTTGGAGTTTCTTCATCCACCTTGGATCTATCGTAGGTCGAAGTCACAAGGTCCAATTTTAAACATAGCGCCTCCATATCAGTCACATTATGTTAAAATAAATAAATGTTACTTATAACGCTACAACAGCGTTCTCCAATTTAAATGGTAATGTAAGTTTTGTACAATTTCTTCCGTCCATCCATCCTGTCATACCTCACGGTTCAACGAACAAATAGTTTTCGTAATGGCGTCGCTAAATGGCAAAAACGCCATCCCAAAATAAAAGAAAAGGACTTCGCCCTAGAATTAAAATATTAGGGTGACACACAATTATAGTAACCAAACCACAGATTGCATGATCATCCTTGAATCGGTTATTCACCACGGAAAAAATTTGTCCGTTAACAGCCCGCTAGTGTTGTAGTTTGCGCAGATTACAACCATAGATTCCTAGACTCCTAGGGTTGGGATAATATTATAACGTAATGTTATATTAATAATAATTATACTAATTTTAGAGCTATTTTGATTACTCCGCTTATTCAAGTTTTGTGTTGCGGAATTTCAAAAACATAATGAAGAAAATCAAATTTATAAGCATTCTTCGAAGCTTTTAAAAAGTATTTAATCTTTTAAATGCCATGAGCGGGTTAACACGCCAAACTTTGCTAAGTTGAAAATGTGATAAGACACACGTTTTGACTTTGCGGACACCATAGTACCTAGCGGGGATTAAAGTCATACTTTTAAATCATTATGCCATCTGTGGACGACGGTTCCCAGCTTTTGATAAGTACATGACCCTAAAAGCTTACCCTTTCCCTATGTGGTATCTTCCATTTCAAATGCGGGTGGCAGTTAAAAGTTTAATGATTAAGTCCTGAAATCCATGGTGTCCAAGGTAGTGGGAGGGTAGGTACCATCTCTTTTCAACGATATAAATGTATTATATTAAATGCCATCAGTTCAAATTTTTACTTTATTGACCCAAGGGAAATATATTTATCCACCCCCTCTCACAGAAATAAATTCGTATAATATTGAATGCTAACCGTCTCAGTGCATTTACTTAAAAAATGTGAAGATATAACAGAGTGATTGGTGATTCAAGATAATGAAAGGGTTTCGCTGCACGCTGGATTAACAGATGTGCCAGTCATTTTTATATTTAAAAATATACATATTTTTTATTATTTATATTATATTTTAAAATGAATGATTTATTTAAATCTTTACAGAAAAGATAGTATTTTGGGGAATTTTTAAAGTTTTAACAGAAATACGGGATCGGAATAGGAGAGGTCACAAGTTATGTATAAAAAAAGAGATATGTATAGATTCGAGTGTATGTTTAAACATGTGGTCAAAAATCAGAAGGATTTAGTTTGGTGTGAATGATGAGTATCCCAATGTTCGTTTGATTATAATCACAGATTGTGTGTGTGTGTGTGTGTGTGTGTGTGTGTGTGTAGGCAAAACAGGTTGAACAACATAAATTACTTACAGTTGACAGAAGTTTATTATTGCTTGAGCACATTTACAGTTACAATAAAAAATCTATATCGAGGAGCAATTACTAAGGATCTTGATGTGAGTGGTGCTCGGGAGCTGGCCTCTCGGACTGCTGTATATTAGCACATTTTGTTTGAGTTGGTTGTTGGAGTATATTAGCACATATTTTTTGCGTTAGAGTTCTTCTACATGACAAGTTAGTTAAATTAAGAGTTCTCATTAAAAATCATAATTCATTTGATCAACGGGTATACAAAGTTTGAAGTTAATAAACTTTAAAAATGTATATTAAACCATTTCTAATTTTAATTCACGTACTTTATATAATGAAGACTAAATTGTTGAGTTGTATTCTAAATTGCTACGAACCATAGCCGTGTATAAAATATTAAGCGATTTAAGTAAATTGATACCTTTCACCGTTCTTAATACAAAATCAAGACATTTTATAACTTTAACCGTAATTTCATAAATGTGTGGAACGAATGAAAGATTTTCATCAAATAATAATTATGTCCATTTTAAAGTAATAAAACGATATGACAGAAAGTGAACTTCGCAAGGATAATTTATTATTTAAATGCAAATGGACAATTTTCCGTAATTCATTTATACATATAAAATAATACGATTACCATAAAGATAAGACATTGTGGTGAACTTAACCATTTTATAGAAGATATTTTTCTTAATCAGAATTATACTATTGTACCTTATTTTACGAAAGTGCCTAAAATGTATGGGTGCGATGAGCTTCCCAAATATAGATACTAGAATCTAGTTTTTGCGAAATAACTTATAAATATTCAGCATCACAGCGGATTACTATTTTCCCCGACCTTTAGCTATAAAATTATTTTCCCTTGACGTTATTTTCTCTGCCCCTACGTTATATAACATTTTACGTTAGTTGTCAAACTAAGCCGTTATGAATATTTATTACACTATTATATTACTAATTGTGCAGTATTTATTTGTTACTAATATATCTAAAACTTAATGTTTTTAAAATTCTAAAATACACCATTCAATTAATTCATAAAAATATTCCAGGATCCCACAGTCACTTATAAATGTGAAAAATTTTTTTTTTAATTAAAACACAAAATCATTACAATAAATTTTGACTAACTCAATTAATTTAAGTAAATTTAATATGAAATTTCAATACAATATGAGTATAGAGAATATAAGTATAATATATAGAAAATATATAAAAATTGAGGTATTTCTGCTTAATAATGTTTGTGTATCTTATATATAAAATCTCAATGTCTTTCTGTGTGCCGCGCATGAAAATAAAAATGGAAATTGATAAATCTCATTGAAAAAAAGTGTAAATTTTCTTTGAAATATGACACCTTTTTCTTCAGAATGTATTTTTTATCAAAATAATGAACAAAGAAGTCTATTGTCAGATATTTGAAAATTGGAAGATTGTTGTGATGGTGTACGTGTTATGAGGAGTACTTATGTAAATTAAGAGTAATATTTTATACTATACAGGATGTAATAGACCTAGTCCACAATATTTTATAGGTGGGGATACCTGACTAAATAAAATGTGTGCAAATTCTACATAGTTACGGAAAATATTATTGTTTTAAATATTTACAATATTGTGTTAAGCTTGAAGTCTACGTACTTCAAAATAAATTTCATTCATAATAATTTCATTCGAAATAAGTTTCATTATTAATCTATATCATTGTTTCAGGCCATTAATCATCTAACAAAAAATAGTCAAGCCTCTCAAAATTCGATGACCTTTAATTTTTTGTATTTAATATATAATTTGGAATCAATAAAATATTTAAATTAATCTAAATAATCGCATGATTACGATTTTTTTTAAATGCTTATATCTTTGATATGGTTAAGATTAGGCTCATATCCCTTGAACATCTTCGACTAGTAATTTAGTCAGATATCCGTCCATAAGATATTGTGGACTAGATCTGTTACACCCTATATATATAATAGAATATTATCCATGTTGATCCCTCATGATTGAGGATCGCAATCTCCATAAATTCTCGCCTTCTTGACTGTATTCCTCCACTATGATCTTAGGGCTGTCACCAGAGAAGTGCCTGTTGTATTTTACACTTCATCGGTCCAACAGGTGGATGGTCTTCATCTTTATCTTCGCCCTTCGACATAGTCCACCACAAAGAGTTTTTCCAAGTTATCTTCCCATCTCGCAAGATGCCTAAAGAATTGAATGATTCGTCTCAGGCAAATGGTTGGGAGTCTGCCCTTGATCTTCAATTCTTACAGAATATAGACATTCGATATGCGCAACATGTAGCTCCAGCATCACATCTCAAAGACATCAATCAATCATCTCTCCCTTACTTTCAGTGTCCATATAAAATTATAGAATGCACCATAAACTATACAAGCTTGATCTTCGTTGTCTAGGAAATACCGCGGATTTTCCAAATATGGAGGGTCAATTTTAGCATGTTTAACCACGATCAAGTATGATGTTTGTTGCCAGATATGGGTCATCAGATTTAGATGTTTTAATTGCGTTGTGATGAAAGTGATGTAGATTATGTCGCTGTGTATATGTGTTGATCAGAAGTTTGAAAAGCGCGGAACTGAAGCCCTATATCTCTCAGTTTTCCACTATGTTCGAGTGTGAGAAATACGTATGACTATATAATAGTATGAATATATAAACTACTAACGGTTAACACTTGATTTATTCAACACTATTTTACAAAGCTGCGTGCGAGTGGTTACTGAAGGCTGATCTAAAACTTGTGTTCGGGAAGACGGCAGGTAGGCAAGTGACGCTCACGTATCGGTCTTCCCGATGGTTGGTTGCCGCTTAATATTATATTATTATTGTATATTACCGGACGTCGGTACCAGAAGTGTGAGGCGCTTCTAGGGCCTCCACGCATATTTTTTATATGTATAGTTAGGTTATTATTATTTCAAAATAATCGTTATCAAAGTAAAAACATAAGGTTTTTCTTCTTGACGTTGGATCGAAAAAAGTGTGGTGTTTATGAATTCATTTCAAACAGCCATAGTGAAAAAAATTGTAAGCCTGGAAGCATTTAAATTGAGGCATAATCTAAAATTGTTACATTCTTCTGAAAACGTTCTTCCTGTACAAGGGATGTTACTGTTCCTTTTATTAAAATAAAATTATAATAACGACGATCTAAATAGGGTGGCATCACATAGAAAAAATACAAGAGGTGTAGAATCTAACGATCTCCAAAATCACTAACAAGTATTTATCGGAGACAATAGAATTTGTTTTTTCTACAATAAAAAATGAACTGCCTAAGTCTTTAAAAAAGAGCACACTTTCTCCTAATTTAGAATAAATTATTAAAAAATGGCTTATAGAAAATAACCTGTCTTACCTGTAAGAATGATATGACTGATTAATTGTTAAATATGAATTAAATATATTAATTAGAATTTTTTTTCATAATTATAATTATAATAATTATTATAATTTTATCGAAAAATATTGTTGTTGCGCCACCGGGATTCGAACCTGGATCTCTTTCCAAACCAGGAAGGTGTATTATCCAACTATGCTACAGCGACGATATTTTTAGCGACAAATTCTCGAATCTTATCTTTTTACATTTCATCGTTCCATTATTTGAAAGAGTCGTCTACCTTATTTTTATGGAATCTCAAATACCTTTGAGTAATCTGATAGCAGACGCCAGAATTATCAATTCATTTTTATTAAATTTTGGACACATTGATACAACTTTATTATTAGGAGAACACATTCTTATTGTGAAGTTGTAATTATTCAGAACATAGGTCTGTAATATTTTTAATATGAATAAAATATATAAATTAGAAAGATATACATATAAAATCAATTTTATCGAAAAATATTGTTGTTGCACCACCGGGATTATTGTTATGCTTTTGAGTTTATTAAATGTAACTAATGGATATAAATGTCAAGACAAATGTAGAGAAAAACGTCTATCATGACGTTTTGTGGGTTAAGTGTTAATTTTAAAAAATAAAAATAAAATGAATGTTAAAAAATATGCAAGAAGATTCAAAATGGCGGTGCTTTAATGACTCCCTATGGGTTTGTAACACAATTTTTAATATAATATACAGAAGTATTATATATTTAGTAGTGAATAAGCTCTCAAAAGTTATGACGTGAACAAGATACCGGCTACCGCTGAGGTAAAACGAAAATAACATAGCCTAATAAATTTCAAACATAACCTCGAAAAGATAGAGTTAATATCGTATGTTGTCTCAGAATCCGCCTTTCACAGCCGTGCGGCAGGCTTTTCATCGCTTATCTTTTATATTTTTTATCTTCCAAATCTTGTGTTACATATTTTAAGCATTTTATTTAACCCCTCCTCCCATGTTGCTCAGTCAACAGACGATGCGGCAGGAGACAATCTGATAACCGGCAATATAGTAACACACAATATTATGGTAAAAGACAATATCGCTGCTGTTATTGTCATACGAATGAGAATTTGCGAAAATATGTTTACTCTACTCTTAGAGTAAAAACGAACGTATTGTGCTGAGTTTTGTTGGGTTGGAAAGAAGGCAATCGAAAAAAATAAACAGTTTAAAATATACAAAAATATTTGATACTAACGCAGAATCGCCAAAATAAAACACTATTCTTTCTTTTAAAAATAAAGCTGGTACGTTACACTGGAGTATCATTTTTTTTTTTGAAATACGATACATTTTTGTAATCTACAAAATGAACGTCATCGATTTTATTTTAACACACTTCAAAATTAGAATATTTTTCGAGATTTTTATGATAAACGAGTTATCTATGTTTTAAAAAACTAAGGAATAATTGAGATCCCTTCCTTTAATAATACTGTATATCGGTTAACACAAATGTTGATAGATAGATGAAGCGTCAGCCATCTTGGATGATAAACAGTGTTGTAGGAAAACTCACTGGGAAATTGTGTTGAAGAGTATTTTTATTTATTTTATATAGTAGTTTAATTAATCAATCGATAACCAAGAACACACAACAATGTGACACTCATAATTCAGATCTACCTAAAATCGATGTACAATATTATTAAAGGGGTGGTTTGCTAAATCAAATGTTATTTTTAAGGGCACACTTTCAAGAATTAAAAGAAAACAATTTCGATAATAAATACAAAATTTATATTTAAATTGTATTTTTTAATAGATTTAATTCATTTTAATATTCACAATAAAACTTTGTACTCTACACACGTCAGGCTATTTTCACTACTAGTGTCGGGAAATATAACGTGTAACGGGAATGTGGACAGTAAAGGCGAAGTGTTAGGGAATGTTATGTTGTTAATTAGCTAACAACCGAAACCTCACTCTTCTCAAGTCCCGCCCCATTGCCAGAATAGACTACAATTCTGTATTTCGTTTAGATGATTCACCTGATGATGGGAGTGACTGCACTTTCAAAAACTAGTAGTGAAAATGACCCAACATGTGCTTAGTACAATGTTTAATTGTGGATATTAAAATAATCATGTTACACCACAAAGCAACCGCCATGTCAATTAATGAAGATTTAATTGAAATATGCAGGACTTTCAAATATCTCCATTACTATATTATATTCTTGGCATTTCTATGAAACGTCATGTTTTGTAGAAATATAAAAGGAAATCTTACATTTCTATTGCATTAATTTCTTTGCATTGTCTGCAAAATTCTTTGATGCACTTTTGTTTAATGGTCATATATAAAATTATATTTCTTGATTGGGAGCAGTTACTCAATGGGACGATTGAGACATAAAATAAAGCAGAGTAGAATGCTTTCAAAGTAATGTACTCGTACATCTGAATTGTAAGGTATATTTTACGACTTTACCCCGCGATCTTATAAGACATGTTTCTATTATTATTTATTTTGATGAATTTATTATTCATTTAGTTATTTGTATGTTGTACAATGATTATTACAATATATATATATATTTCTCTCTCTCTCTCTCTGGGTTTTTATTTTTACACCATTCAATTATAGAATTTATAATAGGCAAATTAATACGTACCCATTTGTTAATTAATTACCATGTTTAAAAGCTGAAACTTTTAAGTGATGTAACATTTTATGCTGACGTCTGTTATTTACTCTATCGAATCTAGATTAGTTTGTAATGTAAGCTAAGTGAGGCAGAGTGGTAGAAAACGAGCTAGTACCTGATCAGAGATAGAAAATTATGTTACGGAATTCCAATACACGGCGTTTTTCGATCTAATATGGCTGTGTTGAATGTTGATGTACAACGTATATTAGCTGATACAGTCAGCACTGCACGAATACATCCTCCCCGCATCTATACCCCACACATTCTACCTACTGTATTATTTGCTGTGAAAAAACATATTTAAAAAGCCCTTTACTGTGTCCTTGAAACCATTTTCTTGCCAGGCATCGCATCCTGAAATATAGGTATCTAAACAAGAGAATTGGGGAAATACGGGATGTAGGAATTTAGGAGACGGATAGAATTATGGAACAGGGTGGGTTGAAGGACCGCCCAGAACCAGAAAACATCTTCTGGCTCCAGAACACGAACTCCGTAGTTCCGCACGAAGTACTCTTGGATATACACTTCGGTGATAGCGCGAAGTGTCATGCAACAAACACCATGTACAATAGCAAGATGTACAGGGAAACACTGAAACACACATAAACATTACCAGCCCCATACGGCAGGACGATAATTAACACAATTTTCACACCCTACCGTACCACTGGTAAACAATTACTGTCAGTTCAAAGGTCGAACACGCACTCATTCAAAAAATGTTCTGGATTAGAGAAAGGGGGTAATGGGTAGATAATGGACAGGAACCACTCTATATGTCACGTTCATATTGCGCGCACGCGGCGATCGACGATCGTTGGATAGTTATAAAGATCGAACAATAGGAATAGGAACTCATAAGATTTATGAAACATACTTACATCGTGACGTTTCGATAACAAGACCATGAAATAAAAAGGCAAGAACTATTACCATATAAAACACATAAAAGATCTTTAAAGGAGCTGTATTTTGTATGCAGCGTTTAAAGCGGAGGCTAAATCACGCGCCATGACAGACATGCCAGGAACAGGTCCTCACATCCCGTGAAAGATTAATAATATGTAGAGTAAAGCGACTGCCGATGACTGGTGCTGTCTTTGCAGATGGTACAAAACGTACTTACTCTTTTCTGAAACGTTCATAAATTTTCATTTTATTTCAACGTAAATTTTTCTAAGGGTATCTTAGAAAATAATAAATCATGTTTCTTATATAACTAGTGTTTAAATTCCGTGGTAAAACGAGCGTTAAAAGTGCGTAGAACGATTGGCTCGGTAGAAAACATCAGCTGCACGTCTTCTTTGCGTTTGTTCCCACCTTTCTTGGGCGGGACGATATACTATTCTATCAACGTTATCTGACGCAGTCTGTGTAGAGGTCGAATGATATAGATAAAGGGATGAGAACGCGTTCTCTTGTCTCCGATATCTTAAGTGCGATAACCGGTAAATAAATGGGTTTCCGATAAGCGGGGTGCCCGAGGGCAGTTGTAGATGATAAACAGCAATATATGGTATATTATTTGATTATAAAATTATTTACAATGGGTGTTAAGTAGGTGTTTTTGCTGTTTTTTTTTGTCTGAGCATCGTTTTTTCTGAAGTGAATCGTCTTCCGTATTAACCTTTCTTCTCCGATAATGTAAACTGAGTTGACATTGCCTCTAATTATGTGAATATCTTTGTAAGTATTCTAAATGGAAAGTTTATATTATAGATATCTATTACTGCATAATATATTTATGTATTGAATAAAATAAATATATTGTATAAGTATTTACTATATGCCATAATAAAAAATGTTTTTACGAAGAACTTGACGTGAATTTATCAATACGTGTAATTGTACGTGTGGAGGAGTGGTGTGGAAGGCGCAGTGCGAGGGGCTAGGGGAGCCGGATGCCACTCGTCACTTTGGTGATGGAGCGTGCGCTGACCGAGTCAGATGTGTCTTATACGTCTTTATGCTGTCTTTCGTGATGACTATTACTTTTTTTCATTTTTAACACTTTTACACAATAATTGATATATGTTAGAAGCCTCAATAATCGGCGAGCTCGTATGAGAAGATGTATAAATGTGTATGCGGCATAAACTGTATGTCAGGACAGAATATCTTGGCGTTCTATCCTCTCTGCCTATCTCCACGGGGAATCGAGCGTGATGGTAAGTCAGTTAGTTAAAATTTGCAACAAATGTTTAAAACATTTTTATATTATTTTTCCTTATTAAAATTTTATAACTCTCCGAAGCCATCTGGTAAGTAGGTCATCGGCAATAATTAGGTATAGTTTCTGGCTAATTACATGTCTGTTGCTGACCGTCCAGGTGATATGATCAGTATCACCCGGTGCGAGTCTCTATACAGCTTCCTCGATAATTACTTTGTTCTGTTCGACGCTCAATATTCTCGGGCAGCAGATGGTATTTAGAATACTAAATTATTACAGAAAATTATCATCACACTCAGTGGTTACACACTCGTGAATTTGATGGGAGAGTTAATATTAATTGTAATATCTACCTTAATATAATGGATAATCTCCAGTACCGTGGTAGAACGTCAAGAATTTCGACTATTTCTCTCTCTTGCCCAGAATACTAAATTACAACAACGAGATCTCATTATTTATCATTAACATGAATATATTCTTCATGATACAGACTCAATTCAAAAACGAAATTATATCATTCATAGGTGATAGCCACTCAAATGTGTCTACCATAAACCAACGCTTTTACCGACGAGAACTTTTGATATAGGCATATCACGGAAATTGATTTCATTAACCTTGAAACCCACGCACTTTTGTACTTCTGTGCGTTAGTTTTTAATATATATTTTTTTGTATTTTACATAACACTAATTTTTTACATAATGTTACATTATATTAACCACGAATGATGCATTTTGTAAGGTGGGATAAGATGTGGACTGTATCGATTACAATAATGATTATTTGACGCAACCCGAAGTGGATTCAGGAAGGAAAAGATGGCGGACGGATCTGACCTACCTTGCTCTAAAGTCCTGGGTTGGACGTCGGTTTCACCTCCAGTTGACTCGCAGCTTTATGAGTGAAGAATTGAGATATTACTGCACTTCTAGAATTGTTGAGAACACTGCCACTTCGTGGTTCTAGCATTACGCATGGCGCTACTTTCAGATGGTATAAAAATAATACAGATCTTGACATTTCGGTGTCAGAAGGCAATCTGTCCCCCCGTCAGTGAAATTCCTAAATAATTAGTTGACCAGAGCGGGACACGTATAGATTAAGGTGTATATTGGAAGGAAAAAATGCACAGGGAGTAGGTACTTGACTTGCGTCAACAAAAATATGTTATATTTTATAATGAATTAATTATTTTAATCCTGGCGACTTCTGATATGTTTTACTCAAAAATATTTGAGATTCACCACAATATAAAGTTGATTGCTTTTTAACATATAATAATAGTAATATCAATTGAAAAGATTACAGAATACAAGTTCAAAATTTGTTGAAAACGTATTTAGTCGCTATAGTGAAATGGTGAATGAACTTTCCCAGTTTTTGTCGGTACGCCTTTCTAGTTGATTAATTTAATTTGTATACGTTATATCTTAAATCGTCTTAAATACTTATATATTGTTCCTTGATGTCATTCCTTGTATTATCTATCAAGGGTTAATAACCTGTTGATAGTCTGAGTACGAACAAAATTAAGATATAGTAAAAAATCAAAAAAATATATCGGCTAGGTTGGGAGGCATTTGGAAAAGAAGAGTATATTTTCAAACTCAAAATACCACAATGTCTAAAGACTAAAACATATAATCAGTTTACCAGTACCTACTTATATACGAAGGCGAGATGTCAATGTCATGCACAAATTAAAAGTTTCCTTAAGAGCAATTGAAAGGGATGTGCTTGGAATATATCTGAGAGATCGCGCACCTAATACATTTGCTAGATAACCAAGATAACAGATGTTCAAAAAATTTAACGTGGTAATGGGCTATACATATCTGATGTCCAAGAGGTGATAGAAGGTGGAAAAATAAGATCCTAGAATGGAGGTCTTACTCTGGTAGAAGAAGTGTAAGATCTCTTCAAGCTCGGTGAAGTTATCTCATCAGTGTAGTGTATAGTATATTGTTTAGGAGAACACATTCTTATTGTGAAGTTGTAATTATTCAGAACATAGGTCTGTGATATTTTAAATATGAATTAAATATATTAATTATAAAGATATACATATAAAATCAATTTTATCGAAAGGTAACATATAGCGTCGAAGATTATCGCTAAAAATAATGTCGCTGTAGCTTAGTTGGATAAAGCACCTTCCCCGTTTAGGAAAGAGATCCAGGTTCGAATCCCGGTGGCGCAACAACAATATTTTTCGATAAAATTGATTTTATATGTATATCTTTATAATTAATATATTTAATTAATATTTATATTTATAAAGTATATTGGATGAGAAGGATTGAAGACAGAGAAAATTGGTAATTCTTGAAGGAGGTCTGTGGTGGCCCTGCTCGCGTCTTACAGATCTGCTTAAATAAATCACTTAACGGCCATACAGCCCGACTGATATTCACCAAATTGTAAACAACGATACTCCGCGATCGAACTAGTCGAAGAAGCCGTAGAACTGACCACTCTTATCTTAGTTAGCTCCTCGGATACATCTTCTCACACGCACTTCGGCACCACTTTCAGTGAACTACGTTAATCTTATACTTTCTATAATGTAACAAACGACTAAATTCAATCTGTAAATAAACGCAACTATCGTAATTACTGTTTCATTCATTCCCGCTCTAGCCACAAACACTCACACAAATACCAGCCACTATATTGGTAACTTTTCATATACATACGGTGGAAGCGAGGACCTACAACCTAAAGCGAGGTACAGAGTCCTCGATTCTCACCATACGCATCCTTCTAACACAAATAATTCATATCAGTGACCTTAACGAGTTCATAATAATCTAATCTAATGGTTCACTATATGACCATATCCAGAAGTAGAGAGATACAGGGTGGTGATGAGTACGTCCCTTGTTTAATGTGAAATGATCAAGTGTAACCGTTTGAAAAGAAACAAAAAATTATTAATTTAGTAATAACAATTTGCTATTGCCGATACCGATCACGACGCAGATGTAATACTATAGGTTGGCACAAATGAAAAAAAATGTAAATATGAATTAAATATATTAATTAGAAAGATAAACATATAAAATCACTTCTATTGAAAAATATTGTTATTGCGTCACCGGGATTCGAAACTGGATCTCTTTGCGAACCGGGGAAGGTGCATTATTTAACTATGCTACAACGACAATATTTTTAGCGACAAATTTTTTAACCTATGTTATCTTTTTGATATTAATACATTTAATCGTTCCATTATTTGAAAGAGCCGTCTACCTTATTTTTACGAAATCTTAAGTACCTTTGAGTAATCTGATAGCAAACGCCAGAATTATCAATTCATTTTTATTAAATTTTGGACACATACATGGATACAACTTTATTATTAGGTGAACACATTATATGTATGTCTTTCTAATTAATATTTAAAATATCACAGATATATCACAAATATATCACATTTATGTATTGCATTTTGTATTGACCCGATATTTTGATGTTGGACGATTGGAATTGAATTAGATGTTATCGGCAAAACAAATATTTTAAGGGTTGTTTGGGAGTGGGGTTTTGGAGGAAGATCGGTTAATCTGAGTCTTAAAAGATTGGATGTATTAATTGGGAAGGAATTTAGCAAATTTTATCACTTCTAAACGACCGCACGCGTAATTATAATAAAACGATTTAATTCTTTAGTGCGAATGAATTGCTCTATCTAAACCAATTAATTATCATGTGAATGATGCTGTCTGTATTTGTATGTGGACGTTTATAAAAAATTTGGAGCTGATAAAATTAATGACACAAATTTATAGAAGGTCTTACAATTGACATACTGGATAAAACCAATGATCTACATACAATTTGGTTATAAGCATGATGTACCATAGTTTACAAAACGTGTGAGATCTGGGAGCTCCGAGAAGATCAAGAAGTAGAATTAAAAAATCCAGGGCTATCAATACCTAGATAGATTCAAATACATGCACAGCGATTTATCAGTCCTGCATGGTGTAGAAAATTAGTCTCTCACCATAGCAGTGTTGAAGAAGTTTAAAACGTTTTAAATGCGGGGCAGAACGCATGTTGAAAATAATAAATAATATTTATAAATGACACCGTACTAATAAGAATGAAGAAAGGCAATGGAATCACTTGTATCTTAAAGATAAGGAAACTGATGTAATTTAGATATGCCATAAAACATCCTGAGATTTATGAATTACTGTACTATGTGATACCAACAAAATCAAATCAATAAAGTTCTATTGCTAACATAATTACAAACATCCTTTAATAGACGAAGAAGGTAAAATTCAGCCTTAGGTCATCCCTTACTTCAGCAGCAGGAAGGGTTGTTAAACCGACCAATTATTGCCGAAATTCTATAAGGAACAGTGCATAAGAAATTTTATTTAAAAATATACTGAAAATGCACCTTTTCATAAAATCATATTCATATGTTCAAATAACAATTGTTTATTTTAAATTCCCTCTTAATGTGAAATATTTCACGAATATGTTGCTATAAGGATAATTAAATAATATTATCATTACGCCCTGATTTCAATAGAACCTTGATACATGACCTGAATTCATATCGTGATACGAGTATTTGTTAAGAACGTTATCGCACTTAAATATCTAGGTTGCTAATAGACTGTTAGCACTGTAGACTGTAAAACAGGTGTAATATATTTATTTTTTTCAAGAGTAAAGAAAGTATACAATGATTTGAAAAGTTTATCGAGTTTTGAATTGACAGAAGTTATGGCAATTTACCAATGAAAGTTGAAAAGAAAAATGTATTTTCAATGCGATTTTACGAAATAGCCTAAATTTATTATTGAACTTCGTGTTTTTTCCTCATCAAATATTTGGTTTTCAGTTTTTGTGTGTTTTTATGAAACCTACGACCGCATTTATTTTCGAGCACCGTCACTGAATTGGATTGGGTTCTAATCAGTCGGTCCTTCGGTCGCCTCTCGCAGGTCTGTCGTAAAATTGTCTACTTGATGGTTGTTGGGGTACTCGGTTGCCCTCATTCAATGCCCATTATATCCGCTGCGGTACAACAACTTGCATACCGCATTATTTGCGACTGCAGCAACTTGCTGACAATGCGGTATTAATACAAAATGCAATTATAAAATATGTTGTAATTATTTCTGATAATGTACCAAAAAGTGATATTTAGATATTTTTGTCAAATACCGATGCCACGCCAACAATTACATTTTGTTCCAGAAGTCTTCAAATATTATTGATCTTTGGTATCTTTAATATCTTAAATTGTAACATTTTTTAAGGGGCTGATTAAGATTATTTTTATCAATAATTATGAGAAATAAAATACATAATACTTGATTTTAAAAATTTATTAGTAATTAAAGAAGTAAACAGAAAAAATAAAGAGACACAAAAGTTTGGGAAATCGAGCTTCACCCAAAATTACCAATTTCATTCTCCTTTTAGGTTATTTACCCTATGAATCTGTGAATATTGTGAAAACCCACAATATTTTTTCCCATGCTAATGTGAAAGACGAACAATACAAAGGGATAGGGAATTTGAGAGATTGGTTCTTAAATTCTGTGTTATATCAGGTAGAGATGACATTAAAATTTGTGAACATATTCCTCAAAATCAATCTCTTAATTTCTCTCCCATGTATAGGGTGAATATATAATTAATACAATATTTTAGATACAGTGCTGGAAAAAAGGGTTAAAATATGATATATTGTGTTCATGCATAATTATCCGCCGTTTTTTAAAATTATAGTGTAACATAAATTATATTGTAAATTATTAAATATTGTAACATAACCAAAACCGAAAACAAACTCAAAACCTATTATGTACAATTATCTTTTGGAGGCATCGTCACCATCAACTGATGATAAACAATCGTGGACTGATCGATGTTGAAATTCTCAGCCAGTGTCCTAGTGGTGCGACTTTCGTCCTCTTCCATATCCGCCATAAGGGCCTGGTCATCAAAATCCGAAGATCGACCCATTTCTGACATGTCGTCTAAGCTGGTATCACTAACTTTGAAGCAAACAAACCACTCTCGGTATGCCCTTTCACTAATCGTTCCTTCGCCGAAAAGATCGTTGAGATCGCGAAATGACTCAGCAGCTTTTCAGTATTTCGGACATATTCGGATAATAAATTAGTCTGGAGAATTCTTTTATAATAATCCACTTCAACTGTAAGATTTAATTTTATGTGATTGAAATCAGTGTACAATTTGTGTATACTACATGAGTATGATAGGTAGATTGGTGATTCATCTAAATGGTGAATATTTGTAAGTGATTTGATCAGCGGCGTAACTAAAATGGGGCCCTAATGCATAATGAAAAAAGGAATTGCATTCGAATACAAATAAG
The DNA here is from genome assembly GCA_031772225.1 of Eubasilissa splendida. Taxonomy (NCBI): domain Eukaryota; kingdom Metazoa; phylum Arthropoda; class Insecta; order Trichoptera; family Phryganeidae; genus Eubasilissa; species Eubasilissa splendida. The sequence continues at coordinate 11,292,090 of CM062862.1, read as the reverse complement.
AAGGGTCCTATAAATATGTATTGTATATACGATATTGAATATTATTACTACGCATTTTATCCATTAAAAAAGAATTAAAATATTGGTGTCTCCTTAAATATTCACACTATCAGGAATAAAAAATAAAGTATATATTTAAACTTTTATATGCACTAGTAACTAAAGAAGTGAGAGAAAAAGTAGTAGTAGATAATAAAAATAATAAACGTAGGAGAAATAAAAGTTTTAAACAAGAAAACTTTCCAGGGGAACAGGACGGCGAAGAGAAAAAAAAATGAGAGAGAGAGAGAAAAATATGTGTAATAGAAAAAATATATAAGTCATTAAGAAGGTTTATATAATTAATTTATATTTAATTGTGGTAACTGAAGTACTGAAAATGTCTAGTTCATTTAAGAGTGAGTTGAAATAAAGAGAGGCTCGGTTGAAAAATTAATTCTGTTTGGCATTGGTATTGCAATGTGGAATGTTAATTGTGAGATTAAGTCTGGTTGACCTAGATGTCACTCGAATGGATATACGTATTAGTAAATCAGGATATTCTTCTTTAGAGTCGGCTATTTTGTGTAAAATGATGATATCGGTCATGTCTCTTCGAATTTGTAGTGATAGAAAATAATAAATGATTCAGTAGTGCTTGTTAAAGTTCGATAACTACGACGGTTAAGATATATGAGGAAGCTATTCTGTATTTTTTTGATTCTCTTAATGTATATAAAGGAATATAAAGGGAAAGACCCACCACCATTTTACCAACTAAGTTAAAACTATCTGAAAACTCGCGTCGAGGAAAATATAGAGATAAGCACGGAGTAAGTTGTCATTATCTATTGTATTTTATACCAATTAATATCCGAAACGTGAGATCAATGTCTGGAGTAATGTTGTAGAAAGGATTAATGAAGGGTTCCGTAGAGTTCGCAGTCCTCAGTCACGAGGGAACGATTAGGAAAAATCCCACAAATGACCTGTGGTATCAGATAATCGCGGTCAAAGTTTGACAAGGGTCCTAATTCTAATTCTAGATAAATGTGTTATTTCACGACTGGGGTCCATTTTTTAAAACAAATAATATAATCTCTTCTGGGAGCATTTCGTTACATATATGAAATTGATGCATTTTATAAAACAGTGAGCTATATATTTATTCCATATATATATATAGTAATCCAATAAGTTTGATTGAAATAAAAATGGTAGTCATATTTATTAATAGTTTTAACGGTGTCACTGTTACTTTTATTCAAAATACTCTGCTGTTTTACCATGGAGCGTTTTACATTGGAACAACGTTTACAAGTTATTGAAACTTATTATCAAAATCAGTCTCCTGAGTCGACTCTGCAAACCTAACGTGCACTTTGCAAATTTTATGATCATTAATTTGAGCAAACTATTCATCAAACTGTTAAAAGGTTTAAAACAATTATTCTTTACATAATGTGAGAACACTAGTAAGATAAATAAATTCCCGGAGTGAAGCCAATATTGCCGCTGTAATTGAAAGTGTAAGGGATGATCCAAAGTTATCGACTCCTCGACGTTCATAACATGTAGGCTTATGATGTGGCACAGTATTTTGTATAAAGATCTAGATCTATACCTCTACAAGATTCAGTTAATGCAATACCAACAATAATTGAACAATTTAAAAACAACATAACTCCTATTATTGGTGAAATAGCACCAGATTTATGTGAAAGAGTGGCTGAAAATTGGATCGTAAGAATGCATTGTATTAAATGTAGTCGTGGTGCACAATTATGTTTCCCTATTAATGGTATCGGATAATATTTTAAATAAAATAAAATCATTGATATCATAGTTGATTTTTAAATTTTATTACATTTTAAAGTTCTATCAAACTTGTTGGATAACCCTATATATATATTTCTAATTAGATATATTTACAAATAATGCCTAATCTGTTTTGATGTGTGTCAATATTTTTATGATTCTACAAAGTCTAGTTGGTCTTTAAAATTATGATTTATTTTAAGTTAGACGTGCAAATTATATTGTTTTCTATTTGACATTTACATATTTCAGAATTGCAGTCAGAACGAATATTTATGTACGTCACACAATATAAATCATCTTTCAAAACATTTACTATTTTTTCTTTCTTTCTTTCTTCATGTAATTATTCGTATATAGTGGCCTCAATCAGATGCCTTTGTATTGGGCAGCATCCAGAAGAGAAGAAAAAACCTTACATTTATTACTTAATTAAAATATTTTGGCTATATTAGGCTTTGTCTTATTTCCTCAATTACTGAGGTATTGTCACCTTGTCTAAGAATTTTATTTCCATCCTTCCAAGCACCACATCTCGAATGCTTCCAATCCATTTATCTTTCTCTGGCTAATTATCCAGGTGGAAAATTAATAAGCGTCTTAATTTTTATCGCTTGGAGAACTTGTATTTTGAAATATGAAAATTTCGGAGATCAATACTAGATACAAGAATGCATTATTAACTACCATCAAAAAGCGTTCACAAAACGATCGTTTTCAAAATGTTGTAAAGCAAAAAAATCCCCAAAAACATACTTAAGGCCCTTGCTATAATGAGCGATCTTATTTTCAGAGATGCCTTTAAAGAAAATCCCTCTACAGTTTCTTCAGAAAATACACGGCATTACTGAAAATCCAACACACTCGGCTTTTTCCCGAAACCCTCGTAAGAAGTTTTCGCGCGCCTTTGTTTCCGAGTAAAACATAAATAATTGACGCTTTATTTTCTTCCCTACACGAATTTTCACCCGTTTTTCTCAGCTGGGAAATGTGTCATGACTGGCGTCATGGAGCAAATTTTCACAACGAAAGCCCGGACCTTGTGTCGAGAGTGCGGCTACGATGCCGAAACGTGTTGAATAATATTAAAAAAAAAAAAAAACTATGTTAGTAAAATTAGTACTCTCATAGATGTGTAAACATCGCGTACGTGGTACGTGCGACTGAAGGAATGAAATTGTATTATATTTATTTTTGACACTACACATTAATGCAAAACGTATTGCTTAGAATTACATGTATTCTGTATATGTTTTAACCTACTATAAGTGTAATATTTATTAAATTAGTTCTTTAATTTCCTATCGAGTCGTGAATGTACATATTTTTATTTTCAAACGTTTGATTGTTATCGCTTATAAAATTCTAAAAAGTATCAAAACGTATGTTTGACGTTTATGGGTGTTGATAATAAATACGCTAACGAGTATGACGTATGGTTGGTCGGGTCACTTTTTTCGTCACACGATTCTATGCTTATTTGAGTTAGAAGTTTTTTTTTGGGTGGGGGGGACCAGCTAAGATATTATTTACACGTAAAAAATCATATATGAAAAGAGTAGTCTCAAAAATTTTGTAGTGGCGTTTCAATGTTCCGAGATTAGATTTAATTGATCATTTTCGTATTGAAAATTTTTAATTAAACTTTTTGATGTGAAATTATGAAAAAGCTTATACAACTATGTAATTTACAATGTTTAATATGACACTAGCGATTCATGCTTGGTATTTTCCGGGATTTAGATTGAATTATAACAGCCCCTTAAGAGTCATGATGTATTAAAAAAATAATCCAGGCAGAAGGTGGATGAGATGTCAAAGGGTATGAGATAGGGTGACAGTATTTTCTTTAGGGACCTAAAAAGCAACTGAGTAAATATTTGTAACGGATGGTATTTAATATATATAATTATTAAATTGTTATATTAATACTCTTGGATCTGTTGACACGTACAATGGTTTAATTAATTTTAATTATTTGAAAAGCAGAAATTCTACAATAGTTTAAAAAAAACGAATTAAACTTGACAATGCTTATTTTTCAATTATTAGATTATCTGCTCAGAATCCGTAAATTCAACGATTTATATAATCCAATAAAACTATATAGTTGTTCACAATAAAGACATGAATAATTATACAATTGTAATAACTGATAGGTAGTTTGTAACAAATAATGTTTTTTTTAATACTAATTTTCATTTTAGTTCTGGTCCACTGATTTGCTAATCTGTACGTGGATTTATTCCATAATTTTTAATGCAGTATATAAATGATTTTTTTTTTGTTTATAACTTTTTTTTATATTATAGAAATAGGCACTATGCTTTTATTGTATCGTTTTCACGTTCATGTGAATTTTATTGGAAGGTAAGTAATTTGTTCAATGCGCCCAATGTCCTTGTGTTATTTCCAATAAATAAATATATTATAAATTGTAATTGGAAAAATAACATTCGCCTTCTTTTATTCTATAATAATATTATACGTACAATCGAATACATTATTTCAAACTACGTAGATGAATCAATTTGAAAGATATACAGAAGAAAATTATCTTTTGAATAAATATTTAGTTACCACCGAGATACGAACCCCGAAAGTTTTCTTTCAAGTGAAATGGGTCATCATTATGCTATGTTAACCATTTAAGTATATGGCTTTTGTAAGAATAATATATGTAGTTTTTTATAAATTATACACCTTTTTTATGTATGTAATGAATCCCAAAAATCTTCATGAAATGCTAGGTGACGCCCATATTAATTCATTCAATATCATCATCTAATACGTATTTTATAAATTGTGTTTTTTTGGAGATATAGAACTTTAAAATGAAATATAACACGTAAATATCGTGATAATACCCATGGTGTTAGCATTATTGGAAAGATAATTTTATGTCAATAGTGTTTAAATATTATTTCGCGCATATGGGCGCCACGATTGGCTCGAATAAATCGCAATCTGGAAGTCTTATTTTCGATCACTTTTTGGAGCAGCTGGGGATGTATATCGACAATATCGACGCAACGGATGTTTGCTTTCAAGTCATCTATTGTATCTGATTTATTGGCGTAGACTAGCGACTTTACATATCCCACAGAAAATAATACATTGGTGTTAAATCATACGATCTTAGAGGTCAAATCAAAGGTCCATTACGCAAAATTATGCGCTCATCGAATGTTTCCTTCAAAAAATTGATTGTAGTGCGCTCTGTGTGGCGTATTGCGCCATTTTGTTGAAACCACAACTTTTCTACATTAATGACATCCAATTGGGGAACGAAAAAGTCAGTAATCATGGATTTATAGCGCTCCCTATTGACTGTAACATGTGACGGCATCATTTTTGAAGAAACAACATATTCTTCGGTGCGCACTGTACGACGTCTCTGTGGATACATATTATCAATTAGAGTATGCGTGTTAAAAAAAACAGCCTTTATCATAGAACTACGTTCTAAAATTGCAACTTCACAATGAAATGTGTATTCATTAAAACGATTTGAAATCTCTGAAATTAAGAACTAGGACGTCGTGAATAATATTAAATATCATGCGACATAATATGGTGGAAGCAGATATCGGAAAAGTAAGTTAATCATTTTAAAAGTAAGTTATCATTGCTCGCAAATGCAACTGAAGTTATTCTTAAAAAATAATCTTTTCCGTGGCGATTTGAAATTTATTAAATTTTATATTTCGACTTAAAACAGAAATATTATGAAAAAACGGTAACATTATTTATGTTATATACTGATAAATTGAGTCGCATGGCGGCAGAGTGGTTCAAGTGAAAAAAAAACGTTTTTTTGTATTGGCTTAATTTAATGTGCAGGAATATATATAAGTATTATAATATATAAAATGATGTTTATACATTATTTTTTATTAATAAATAAAAATATGAACTTTTGTCGACTTTTCAATCTTTTGTAGTATTTGATCTTTTGCAGATATACTACTCTAGCACAGTGCGACTCAATTATCCTGTCGAGTTATTTCGAGTTATTATTCAAACACTGGTATTTTCATAACAATTGATATTGACGGATTTATACAGTCCGTGTGATTTATTCATTTTTAACGAACACATCATCAACAAGTATGACGTGTATGACATTAAGGTACAAGGTAAAAAATATACAATTAAAGGAATAATATATTTCAAAGTAAGTAACTAAGTGTCTAACTAACTTATCATCACGCCGTTTCCCCGCGGAGGTCAGCAGAGAGAATAGAGCGCCATACTCTTCTGTCCTGACACACAATTCTCGCATCATCCACATTCATACATATTCTCATACAATCTCGCCGATTGTTGAGGCTTCTATCAGAACCATCCTTCAGTATCTGGTTTACATGGTCGTGCCAAGTTTTCCACGGACGTCCTCTATTTCTGGTGCCATTAACACTTGCGTCATATATCTTTCTTACCACTCCCTCCTCGTTCATCCGTTCCATATGACCAAACCACCTAAGAGATCAATTCTTAATCTTACACATTATACTAATATCAGATGTACATTCTTTCCTTATTTCTTCATTCTTTACTCTGACATAAATAGATTAGCCACATGTACGCCTAAGTGATCTCATTTCCACTGCATTCAGTCTACTTTCGTTCCTTTTTTACCAACTCCAGGCCTCATTTCCATATATCAGTGTCGGTACCAGAACTCCATTGTGTACCGCTAGTCTTACCTCAGTTGACATATTCCCGTTAGATATAACTCCATTCAAAGCGCCGTTCACTATATTCCCTGCAGTCACCCACCTATCGATTTCAAAGTACCTACATTTGTAATGGTCGAGAAGTTCATGCAGTGAAAAAATAATAATTATGTAACAAATTGAAATTTGAAAAGAATATATTGCAGTATTATATAATATATACATATATATAATATACAGATTACAGCTCTAATGCTGAAGTCTGAAATAGAATCTGAAACATTGGATATTTAGGTCAGATATATACGGTAGAATAGCAAAGAAAACAAATTAAATTAATAAACAATAAAATTATTTTTTTATGTTTGTAATATTTTTATATAAATAGTTTTATTTGTTATGCAGTAACGGGTGGTTTACTATCATCATCAAAAATTAATATTTTAAAAGCTAGGAAATGTGCATCTATTACGTAACGCTTTAAATTAGTAAATCACATCAAATCACGACATACTCGTATGTAACATTTGTTGTCACCTGCTTTTTTTGTTTTTAAAAATTATTGTCTTCTTCTTTTTTTTATTTTAAACATATTTTTATTCTTTGCTATTCTGTTTTTTAAACGATTTTTGTATTTTAAAAAATATTATATCTGTATAATCTGTTCATGATAGATACAATTTTACCGGATCATTTTCTTCTTCTCTGTTACAATTGTTTTATATGGTTTCCTCTGAGGGATTAAGCTATTTTTTTATTGTTAAAAATTCTGTTGACATACACGATTTTGCGACATCGTTTTCTTCTTATATTGCTTGACCATCACGCTTTAGAATGCATAAAATGCTAGTTTATAGTAATCTCTCAAAATTTCTTAATTTCATCGAATTGTTTTACGTAGATATTCATCGGAAGACGATTTTTATTAGTAATATGCAGTGATTCCTAATCCAGAAGGATATTAAAATTATTGAGTCCATTGTATTTATTCTATAATATTATTGATTTAAAATAATTAAATTAATAATTGTATAATGTTAGAATGAAAAATTACACAAAATAATATTTGGTTCAAAGATACAAAAACACTTAATCGAAATAAGGGACGGAGGGTAATAAAACCAAGTATTGTTAGACGCAGGTGGACTGACACAGCGTGGGTACAGAAATAAAAAATGCGGCGTACGTGACTAAAGTCACGTAGAAAAATGCACCATAAGGGATGCATCACCTTAGGCGGAGCAGTCTTCCCATATTCTCGGCCGGGAGAACTGGCTCCATAAAGACGAGATTTTATTTTCAATTAGAAAATAAAATCAATGTCGTTTCTAAAAGTATCAAGCAAGCGCTTTATAGATTGTAATTCCGGGAAAAATTTAAACTGTGCGCCTCGAGTTTAAGCTTAGACTGTGATGTACTCTGCGTTTAATCGTAAATGTGAAAGTATTAAAAAGAGTCTCGCTGAGTTGATCAATATAATTTGGTGTAGCAGACTGTTGCTATTGCATAAGAACTTCGCATCCAGAGTCCCGGTTTGTTTGGATAATTGGGCATCGTCTTGTGGTCAATCAACTACAAACCTGAACTCCGTCACCCTACGCTGGCACCACAAGGAGCTGACCACACTTCACGTCCAGGATCCAGGACCATGCTAAAAGGTAATCCCTTACGCGAGGGACCTGCATAATCTACATCAGACAAGCGTCAACATAGACAATTTGGTAGAGAACTCAATGCTGGCATGATGAATACAAATATTTGATGTTAATTTAATTGTAATTATTTTTGAATAGCCTTATCAATAAGTATTAAAGTAAAATGCTCATTTTCCACTTTTAACACATCATAAAATATAGATAATAAATTTTCTTATATAAAAATAATCTTTCATTTCATAACCATTTGACTTGTCAATATTTAAAAAAGAACCAGTTAGGATAGATGCCTCCCCCTTGAACATGAAGCCGAGGCAGAAAGAAGAAATAATTTTACAATATATACGATGCAGCTAGGGCATCCAAATACCGGCACCCGGTTCGGTTACAGTTCTGGGCAATTTGTTTCCACTATCATAATAATTATACTGATCCAGAGTTTAGATTCATATTATATATATGTATAATATATACTAAAATCATTGATTTCAGTATTGCATTCAAATAATATTTAATTAAATAAATAAACATTGCTTGAATAGTATAGTATTGAATGTATAAAAATTTATATTATATTACATTACATTACATAAATTTACTATACACATTATATACATTGTAGATGTCAAAGTCTTCTTCTATAAGCATGTGTCATTCAGCATCCGATATGCTCGTCTAGTTTAGGTAAATGTTATATTTGAATGAGCGATGTGCATTGGTTTCTCATAATAGACTTGCGAGTTGTGGGTTGGCTTTTGTAATGTCCACTGAGGGTGGACGAGTTCAAATGGTTAAAAGCAATATTCCCGCGGAAATGAAAATCAAAATTTCCCGCATTGCTAATGCTTTTTGTTTTAGTTGCATTTATGATAACGTTTTTTATTCTTTCATACCTGAATGTCACAAAAATAATAATATATTAGTGTGACAAAAGATGTTTCATTTGGAAAATCAAAAAGTTAAAGAACCGGTTACCCGTCTGAAATTACCCGCTTGGTTATTTGATTCCAGTCTTATCCGGTTCGGAAGCTAGGGAGGTAGCGTACCTTTCTGTCTATTATTTAATTAATATAATGTACAATTTCTTCGCCGTAACCTTGTTCTAATAATCTTTAATATTGTTTTCCGATTTAAAAAGAGGTACATTATCAAATATATCATTCTTAAATATGTTGTAAGGGTGAAGGATGGCGTTCTTCTCTCTCACCGGCTAGTCAGTTGAAAATACAAGAACCGCGGGTTTTTCACCTCAGAAATGCAAACCCACCTTAGTTTGTCACATTTTGCCTTCATCCTAGACACAGATTTCAGCTTAACTTATTTAACTTAACACAGACTTCGGTATAGTAAAGGCCAGGATAACGCTGTATATATCAGAGGTGGAGTCTATTCCACAACACAATAAACATATTACTATGTTATATTATAATATATTCACCTCTGTTATAACAAAAATATGTATGTAAATAAATAAATAAAATGAATCCTAAACTAGGAAAATTTATTAATAATACCTGGGAGAGATAAATGAAAAGAAATTAAACTAATTGAATCTAATAAAAAAAATAACACAATTAAAATCAGAATCAAAATACAATTCAGATTAGTAATAGCAATAACGATAAAGTTAAATTACATTGTGTATTGTACTTCGTATTGAGAATGTTCTTGATTTATCAGAATTACTTTGAAGTAATGAAAATAAATTATACGCAATATAAAATATTGTTTTATACATTTTTAACAAGCTTATTGCTATAATAATATTGTAATGTATTACGGCGCCAGTCCTAATTTGGCTGCGCCGATTGTGATGTATTTTTGTGCTTCCTATATACGGCTGCACTAGACGATCAGATCCTTTCTCGGGAATCGGTGGATAATAATATTGGTAACAATGTTATACTTGTTCGCGTACACACATTACAGACTACAATGTAATATTATGATTTATCCCGAATCGCGGCTTAAAGCAGAGAGAGCGCGATCACGGCGTAATCCCTTATTATATCTTTCTCACTCGCATACAAACATACTCATGATTTCGGGTGAGCCTTAATATACATCAAACCATACATGTCACAAATATAAATAAAATTCAGACAAAATAACAATAACAAATTAGTGAAATATTTAAATGCCATTTTTTTTTTTTTAAGTAGTAAAAATTTATCTTGTTTAATTTAATTTTAAAAGAATTATAGTTGCTATGCAATTTATGGATATGAGTGATAATTGTGAGATACAAGCTAATATGTTTGACTTATATTCTCGTAATAATAATAATAGATGTTTATTTGATTCTTTTTCAAAAAATGTACACACACTGTTTTTAAAATCTGAAGATGTAAGATCAACCAATCATGGATGCTGAACTTTTCCAAATCTTGTAACACCATACTGTTGAAATATCTCGTGCAGCAGCTGCAGTGTTGCACGGCTTGGGGAGTCTGTGCCAAGCCGTGAAGATGAAAAGTTATTTTCTGAAATGCCGGAACGTGCTTTTCGAAATGTACACCTACTCGGGACACGTTTGCTCAATATTGTTTCAAAGAAAAGGAACAGTAGGCCACCGACTCGCAAATACTTGTATTCTTAAAATGGATACTAGCTTGACAGTGGTTGCGTTATTTTTTACAAATAAAGAAAAATGTTATACATACATTGATATCTTGTATTATAAAATTTATAATTTTATAAATTGAAATTTTACCAGCATATAGTGACTAAGTAAAAAAATCATATTTTAATATTATGATTTGTGATGTAATGCTCTACATTTAATATATTTAGAGGATTATTGATAAGTGATATTGACTGATTGGATCGGATTAGAAGTGTTGTGTATGTGAATGATAATCCACCTTTAAGTCTGCTTATCATTCGTGTTCGTGTATATCGGTATTCACCTTGGTTTACTTACATGAATGAGGAAGGTAATCAGATAGTAGCGAAGTAAATCAAAATAAATGGTACTTAATCGGGTAATATCTTTGCAATGGAATGCTAATACAGAGCTCGAAGAATAACATTGTCGATCGGCTCAGAAATAGCAGAAGAGCGGCGATTTGATGACCGTCTGGTGACGCTAGCTGCACTCGATACTACGCGTTGCGGATGTGCCTGATGTCACACAGTTTTGATTCTGTACTTTATATTAAACTTTATTGAATCCTTACATTACACATATATTTAAACGAAACAAGATTAAAAAATATTAACTTTTTTATTTCCATTTAGCGAGGTTAATGTTTTTTTATTATTTATAAATATTATTCATAAAGTTTTCACCGACAAACAAATATCACTTTATTTAAGTACTCAGTACATGGTATTACCGACAGTAAAATTAATTTTGGGTTACAATCATCACAGTTCGTGCAGTGTACCACTGTAATAATAATTAATAAAATATTACATACTTAATAATTTATTGCGCGTGAATAGCGCACGTATACCAGGCAAATACCAAGATCTTTCATCAGCACCTTATCTTGTTCTTAAAAATAATATTTGAAAAAGTATATACAATTATTAATTTCATAGTTATACTTATATGTATAAACAACGCGCGTACTTATGTTATGTATGCAGTTCACTGGGAAGGAAGGAAGGAATTATATTTTAATATATTTATATTTGACACATTATTTTATCATTAACGATTTCTTAAAATAGTACATTGTTTAGGTAAGCACTACATACATATTACATTTTAAATTCATGTACAAGTTCTTAAATTATTTTCCAGAACATAAAAGGACGAATTAAAATTTTCGAACTTGTAAATTTGTAATAAGTGCCACAATAGTACGGTTTACGTTTATGGGTACTGATCAAAATGTGTAGTGACGTATTTATTTGGTGACATATTTTTGTGATATTAATCTGGTACGAAAAACACATCATCAAAAATATTAATATTTCAGATGAAAAATAATATTCGCTTTTTTAAATTCAGTGTGTATTGAAATAATTCGAATAATAGAATAATACAAAATAGATAATACATGACGTACTATGAATATCAGTTATTAACCACGCGTACATATTTTAGGCGGAGTCTACCGATTGCGATCTATTATGGTAATGGTTTGTATCCAATATCGAATAATAATTCAACACTGTTTATTACTTGTAATGCCGTAACATAAAATAACCGAAAACGTCTAGTGTTAAAAAAACAACAACATTAGGTACGAAAGTTACTTTCAATATTTAAATTTCAAAGGGGTGTACCGTTTCCATAAAAATATATTTTGTACCATCATTTTTTATTGTTCCATTCACCACACACAAGATGGTATTTTCTTGAATAAAGATAACATGAAATAAAACAACGTGTCGTTTACATCTTTTGTCTTTATCGCACGTGGAAAAGTAATAGTTTGAAAGTGTTATGCGATTTAAGTTTTGCAAACCGTATAACGTGAACATAAAAAATATTCGGAAATTCAATTAAATAAATAAAATTAAAATTAATACACGGTGAACATTATGTTCCAGGCCGATGATAACTAAAAAATAATACTATTTTTTTAAATTTCACAATTATGAATAAAATATAACATTGGCCAACTAGCCGCTTCTAGCAGCGGCATAAATATTAACCATATTTTTCATAACATTCTCGCACACTTTGATTATTTTAATTTTCACAACTAAACTTCGTACTACACGTGTTGGGTTATTGGCACAACTAATGGTTTCGAATGGTGCAGCCAGAAAATGTGAAGTAAAAACAAACCACTCTTTTGATTGTCATAAAAAAGCTAAACTGAAACTTCTTCACTCTGTATCTTATATTAAACAATTTAGAAACCGTTAAAATACGAAAGAATTAAAGTTCGGAGAAAACACGAATTAACAACATCATATCTCCTTCACTTCACCTTTACTGTCCGAATTCCCGTTAACGACCAAAACATCCCCCTTTTCCCAAGCCACACCCCACTATCCGAATAGATTACGATACTGTATTTAGTTAAGTTATCACCTGATGATGAGAGGGACTGTACCTCTCGAAACTATAATAGATACCGTAACACAACGTGTGTGTTATACATAGTATAGATAATAATTTTATTATTTATTGGAATAAATATAGGCATAAAATAAAATAAAAACCCTACCCACATAATATTAAATTCAATAAAAGGAATGAAGTTATCTGGAGAAAACCGATTTAAATCCTATAAAAGTTGTATTAGATAATTTTGTTTTCAAGAAAACGAAGGGAAGAATCAGTGGAGTTGACGACTCAGAACATAAACGTTTTAAACATAGTTTAACTGAAAACTTATTTAACTTTCGAGCATTCAAAGGATTTTTCAAATTATCAATCCAGACAGAGCTCAGTTACAATTCCGAAAATTCTTAGGATCGAATCACAAAAATATATTTGTTGTGAAGGAAAAAAAAGATTATTTTACGTATTTTAAACACAATTACATACACCGATATTTTTAACTTAATTTATAAAATATTTTGGACACAACCAGTGGAATCACATAACTATTTTCATCATTAAAATTGTAACTGTATTAAAGATGATCGGTCGATCCCATATGAACCCACACGCACTCATTAAAAAAGTGTAAAATCCTTTATTCAATGTACATCATTCAGAATCTCAAAGTGGACCGAAAAAATAAGCCAAATGCATAGATGATAGCTAACTGGGATTAATTTTCGAAGTGAAGAAAAAATAAGTGTACACTAGACATATAACTTATCATTGGGAGAACACATTCTTATTGTGAAGTTGTAATTATTCAGAACATAGGTCTGTGATATTTTAAATATGAATTAAATATATTAATTACAAAGATATACATATAAAATCAATGTTATTTATGAATTTATAAATAATTACAACTTCACAATAAGAATGTGTTCTCCTAATAATAAAGTTGTATAAATGTGTCCAAAATTTAATAAAAATTAATTGATAATTCTGGCGTCTGTTATCAGTTTACTCAAAGGTATTTGAGATTCTGTAAAAATAAGGTAGATGGCTCTTTCAAATAATGGAACGATTAAATGTATTAATATCAGAAAGGTAACATATAAGTTCGAAAATTGTCGCTAAAAATATTGTCGCTGTAGTATAGTTGGATAATGCACCTTTCCCGGTTAGGAAAGAGATCCAGGTTCGAATCCCGGTGGCGCAACAACAATATTTTTTGATAAAATTGATTTTATATGTATATCTTTCTAATTAATATATTTAATTCATATTTAATAGAACTAATCAATGAATGTTGGTTAAATTTATACTTATTAATGAAACTGTGTCCTAGGTACTAAATCAGCAACTTGATTGGAAAAAGGCTTGGATGCTATGTTCCTTATGATCCTTGTCCATCGAAGGAGACATGATGAGATAAATCCCAGAAATTTTACAAAATTACTTTATAAATTAAATAAATAAAACATTAAAGACACTTATTATTTGTTAGATTATTATTAATATTTATTTATTTCAAAAATAAATACATTTTTAGTAGTTTTTTATGTAACTGTAGTTCATATTGATATTTATAATGTACAAAAAATCTATAAGTCAGTAAACAATATCATAAATATAATGGCTCGTATCAATGGAATGGGTTACGTTGAGATTTGATAAATTCCACCATTAACTTTAAGTGTTACAGGTTCAGATGGAGCAGATATAATGTTTTAAAATTCTGTAAAGCTACAGTTCAATCAATCCTTTCATATTTTTTTGTATCGTGGGGTGTATTATGTGTCTGGAGTACATGGGTATGCATGTGGATATTAATTTGAGACAGGCGGCAGGTTATATAAACAGAAACAATTTAAGGTTATCCTCAATTTATTGAAGCTAAATTATACATAAGCTGAGGCTATCATTAACGCGGCCTCTTGAGCTGCCGCTCGGAAAGCGTCGATAGATAAGAGTGACGATTAGTGACTCGGCCAATTCGAGCGCAACCTGTATATAATATCGTACGTTTCCAGTACCCTGTGTCTGGTGGATGTTGGGTTGTTGATACCACATTGCTGGGCACATCCAGCTTCATTAAAGGTAACAAAAGTGCAGAAGATAGCCCATACACGAGCATTATTTCTATTTTAGAGGCTCGATTCTCGATTGTCTCTAGTAAAAAATCTCATTCGTTGAATTTTGCCATTATACAGGGTAGCCCAAATGAAACTGAAGGATTTAAAATATCCATAACTTTTTTGGTTTTGTGTAATTTTGTTTTTTATTTCTGCAGGTTATAAACTTTTTTTTTAGATATATGATGGGTACATATGATGTGCAACAACGTGTCAAAATTATTAAATTTTTTTATTCTTCTGAAAAGTCTATTACCTCAATTCAACGAAAATACCGTCAGCATTTTAATGTCAGAATAGCTCCCAGTAGCAACATGATTAGGAACTTAGTCTCCCGTTTTAAGGACCAAGAATCAGTGGCAGATCTTTTAGGAAGAGGTACTCATTGATTTGTAAGTATTGAAGCAGTTGTGAACGATGCTCGGCAGAGTGTAACTAACGATTCATCTGTCGTTGTTATACTCAATTAAGCATCTCTAGAATATCCCTACAACGAATTTTGAAACTGAATCCGGTAGTTGAGAGTAATCTAAATATATGGTTCTAGCAAGATGGAGCCACAGCGCATACAGCAAGAGCCACAGTGGAGCTTCTTCGTAACCTTTTTGCTGAACGAATAATTTAAAAAAAATCTGATTTCACTTGGCCTCCTCGTTCACCAGATTTGACGGCTCCTGATTTATTTTTGCGCAAATACTGGAAAGGGCTGGTGTATGTCAACAAACTTCAAATAATTCAACAACTGGAGCAGAACATTTATACTGAAATAAAAAACTTGGAACCAGAAACTTTACGGTTAGTAATGGAAAATACTCTTAAAAGAGCCAATACTTGTCAGCAAAAAATGAAAACCATTTGAGAGATATCATATTTCATACTTAGTAGTAAAAAAATTTCATGAGTTTTATTTTCTTAAGAAATTAAAAAAAAAAAAATACTTAAAACCAAAAAAGTTACGGATATGTTTAACCCTTCAGTCTTATTTGGGCCACCCTGCATTATATACATAATCCAATTAAGCGAGCTGAGTAACGTGAATTACTGGGAACATTTGATGCAATTATAGTCTTAAGTATTTGTTACTGAAAACTTCTATAAGACTTATATAGGGCGTCCAGCGGAAAATTTTTAAGATAAAATTGTAATTGTTCGTAAACCATTAGGTTGAGGCAAGTGGGAGGGGTATTATTTGACGCGCATGATTTGCTGATTTGCCAGTCGCAATGAGTCACTGGTCGGTGATGAATCAAAGTGCGATGATTTATTGGTTCATGCACGTCGCGTTTTTTGTACTCACTTTAATATTCGACGAGTAAGTGATGGGCCGAGCACGCCACTTATCTGATGTTGTGTTCAAAAGTTCAGATACGAAGGGACAATGGTTAACCAAACTCCTCCGAAACATCAACGTCAGCAGGGACGCCAGAAAACGTGGCTTAAATTCGACGTGAAATTATGCGCAATCCGCGTAAATCGATAAGGAAGATTGCAGCTTTTAGATGGCTATGTTAATAAATTGAACATGAGACACTTTTGTCCCGACAATCTAAGGGAATGCCATCAAAAACGTTTGCATTGTCCAAAAACGACAGTGTGGTGTGCAATTTCTGCCTGATGAATAATTGACCCTTATATTTAAACTAGCGAGAGACAGTCACTGCTGACGTGTACTGTCGAATGATCGACGAGTTTTTGGTACCGCAACTGCGGCTGTTTTCTTCGGTTCAATAATAGAACACAATTTCAGCAAGTCGAAGCCACTCCACATACAACTAGAGTTTCAATGGGAAAGCTGAGGGGAATTTTTCCCAATAAAATAATTAGCAAGTACGGAGACGTACTCTAGGCAACTCGGTCACCGGAGATACTTTAAGTTGCAACAATCTTCGAACAATTCAGGCCCTACAAGAAAATATCTACCGTGAAGTTGCTGCCATTGAACCAATGCTTTACTCTCGCGTGTTTGCAAATTTAAGAGTGCGACTGCAAAGAGTGGTCTTGAGAGAAATGGACGGTATTTAGACAATATTGTTAACAAAATATAAAATCCGCATCGTTATACTCTATTTTGTATAAATAAAATATGAGAATAATATTGTATTTTTTTTAACGCCGCTGTGGCGTTGTGGAAAATATTCCGACGCATTTCATATTCCCAGGTACACACCGTATTCTGTGACAACATTCACATCTGCACAAGTTTACATATCTTTAATCAGAAGACGGTGGGTGGTTTCCAGAGCAGTTGTTCCAAAGTAAATCATAGAATAGTTAACTGTACACTGAGTACACAAATTTGATGCCATAAATCACGCAAATCATATTAGGAATGTACAGAATTCGTATCTGATTGGGTTATTATTAGACTTTATAATTTATTTTATTACTAGATTTCAACATAGTACTTTAAAAAAAGAAACACTGCTATTTGTGGGTAAAAAATGTATGAAATTTGCATTACGCATTAATTTTTGTGTAATATGTATTTGTGGAGGTCTATCATCTCTACAATCAGCAACACCGTCCACGACCCTTGAACCCACCTTGCGGATTTATGGGTATTTGAGACGTATTTATTGTTATACATGAATTAATTATATAAATTTATAAATTACTGGAACGAAATAATTTTCTCCGACCCCCTCACCATTTCCCTTTCTCTCCAGAACACTCTAGCACCAGTCGAGAGGCCATGTATCGGAACGGTTCTAACACCGTTATAAAAAATATTCGCGTCTATACTTTGTGTCCAAAGTGGACTGTATTAGATTTCACACACTATTTCGTCCACTTTGGAGGTGCTGGCAAAATCCGGATCGATGGTTGGTACCTTTTCCTTTCTGTTCTGATTTTCTCCGGTATTTATCCAATACTTTTTTTTTTGTAAAACAGCTGGAGGGAGGACGACCCACTTTTTCCCGGGACCGATTTAGAAGCAAGGGCTTCCTTGCCGGTCCCACTTATCAAGGCTAATAAAAAATAAGCGACTTTAATTCAATTACATTTTAACAATTACAAAACGAAAAAGGAGAAGAAATTCAAGATGGTTATTTTATTAGCAATTAAGCAACCCTCCAGTGTCCCTTAAGTGCTGTCTTTATTAATAAAAAATCATATTACGTAAATCCATAAAAATCATCAAAAAATGCAGATGGAAAATATTCAATACTGTATATAAAACTAAGCTCCCACCAGCCGCAAAAACACGCCCGGTACCGACTCCAACATGTGCCAATGTAAGGCCAGCTCTTGCGCGCTATTTCTCTCGCAGCTGCCTTCCCGACAAGATCTATGGCAAACGCTCCTAATTGTAGATTTTTTATTGCATATTTTTAACAGAAACCGTGCTCAGGTATCAATAAACTTATGTCAACTGTAAATAGTTTTTCTTATTCAACCTGTTCTGGTCATACACACGTAATCCGATCATATCCATAATCATATTCAAAATAACAAGTGAGCGCTGGGTGTAATATATGTGGCACCACTCACATAAACATCCGATTTATAACATCTATCTTAACCGCATCTCAACTTAACCCTGTATATAAAACCATAAAATGAAATATGTTTTAATATTTAATTATACAAATATATTTTTAATTATTTTCTTCTTACTGATATATTTATTTTAACGCAAGTTGCATCAGTTTACTTCTTAGTAAAGAAATTTCTTCACCTAAATTTCAACTAAAATAAAATGCTTTCAATTTATTTCATTATTAAGTTATTTAATCCATCGCAAAGCATAACTGAAACTCTGAAATATAATAACATTATTAAATCAGAGTCTAAAATAACTACGTATGGCTTAGATATTTTGAATGGTTTAAAAAAAAACAGTAGACAAACTCATTAGAAATCATGATTTTAGGTCATTGGAGAAGAAGATTTTTATATTTTCCTTTAAAGAACTCATGTTATTAAATTACCATATTTAAAACAAATTAAATTAATGAATTACAATGATATATAAATATTCATATCTAAAAAATATTTGGTTACCACCGGGATATGAACCCTGAATTTTTCATTATCGATACCATTTTCGCTAAACCACGAAAATATTTGACACTGATATATGTAATTTTTTAGCAAGGAAAAGTTACGGGTTCGTATCCCAGTGGTTTCCAATTTTTTTTTCGAAAATATTTTTTTTTGTGGATTTTTCTAATTGTTTCTTATTATCATAGAAAATTTATATAGGTCGTAGTAAACATACCTACAAATTTTTTTTTTCTAAATATTAAATATTTATAATTAATAAAACTTTATGTTTTATACATATATATCTATTTTAGTGGTTGATAAATCATGGTACGGCATTTTTAAACGAGTGGATTCACGATCTTTGTTTGATGTTGTAAGTGGAAGATATAGTAAATATTAATTAAATGTATTAATTTGAAAGATATATATATAAAATCAATTTTATCTAAAAATATTGTTGTTGCGCTACCGGGATCAAAACATCACAGACCTATGTTCTGAATAATTACAACTTCACAACAAGAATGTGTTTTCCTTAATAATGAAGATATTTTAATAAAAATAAACTCGCGCACATTTATCGTATTGTACGTATTTGTGAAAATATTATATACATATGGTGACTTCAAACTGTTGTGCTCACGGATATGAGTACACCAAGAACTCTCCTTGTAATTCAAGCCTCAATCTAACATTTTGTGTCGCAAAACCTCTGAATGACACCATTAGAACTAATCGAATGGGACGTTTTAGAGTCTATTTAAGGACCTTTCACGATCGAGATAAAAGCCTACTTTGTAGCCCATTCGCAAGCTAGAACTTGGGGTTTGTGGTTTTCAAGGATCCCTTTTGTCACGCAAAAGTACCTATTAGCAATGTGATATCCTCGCATTGCGATAAGGATGGGTCCCAGTGTGCTTTGTTCAACTTCATTCAAATGTGTGCATCCTGAAATATGTCGGAGATTAGTCGGTTTATATTAACGTACATGTGTACACACAAATAACACAATTATCTAGCATTTGCTGTTAGATATTGTACAGGTACTACCTACAGCGGAGACTTTCCCTTCGTACCCCTTAAGGAAATATTTCAATTATAGAATTATCGAGTTTTGTAGGAAAATAAAATATTCTTTATTATTCTTTTACTCAGTAAAAAAAATCAATGAAAAAGAAATAAACATTTCTAAAAACAACACAATATTAAAGATATTGAAAAAGTACGATTTAATAACAATGGCCTCAAGTACAAGCCTCAATGACCTTAAATTGTACTTAGGAATACAAAAAAACTACTACTGACATGTGAATATATTCAATATTAATTGTAGAAAACATTAAATAAATGTATATACGTTCTCTTGTCAACTCTTGTGCACAGTTCATTAAACCACACATCACATTGCATACACCGAGTCATATTATCATTGTAGGATTTAAGAATAACTACAGTGGTATGAATTATGCGTACTTGACCATTCAAACTAAAAAACATATTACACTAACACCTCGAGTCCACGTGAATTGCAAAAAAAATTAAGAAATAAACATAGTTTAATACACGTGTTCCTATTATCAGCTTACACAAATAACAATTGAATAAAAATTTTACGAAAATATTAGTAAAAAAACGTACTTTACGAGTTATCACGCAGCGTTCGTTCGCTTACAGAGCAACATGGCCGACTATTGTTTCTATATTTTACCATCAGGGTCGTTGTATCTATCTTAATTTGAAATATACTATGATGGTACGATTTAGGAAAGTTTACCCTACTCAACATTGTATATATGATTTAAAAGGGATGTATAGATTTTATTTTTAAATATTGAATATATAGTTGGATTCGTCGCCGGCAGTATGAGATGAAGGTTGAAGAAATTAAATGCATGATGTGAGAATCTGCGTGTGGGTATGTATCATAAAGATTTTGCAGGTGATATTTTGAATGATGAGACGTGAATAATCTGATAGTGGTGTATTTGTAAATTTTTTTTTAATAGATGAACACATATATTTATATAACTTGAAACAAATTTTATTATAAAATGAAGTATTATTGTCACCAGTTTTAGTATTTTTCCTATCTCTTAGCCCATTCCCAGTCAGTGCACATCGTTCCTTTGGCTCGACTGGTTTGATTTGAATTCATAAAATTCGACCATTTGGAGAGGAAGTATTCTCATGTAAATATTTGTTGGATGACTATTTCATATACTATTTTAGTGTGTTGCGGACGTTAAAACTCATCAGAGTTTTTAAGCCGTGGTAGTTTCGTATATTGGGTGAACTTCCGGAAGATCATAGAGATGGCGTCATCAACAAGGTGAGTCGAGCTGTCATTTAGGTTTCATGAGTCCATCCTGGTCTGCTATCGAGGGAATTTCTTACCCTCATCATTTCTTCCTTTCCGTTACCCTATTTCCATCTACCCACCCTTTCCGATTCCATCACCCACCACTGTGATCGGCGACTTACGTCGATCACAGCCCCAATATTCATCCACTACTCTCGTGTCAGACTGATAGTTGCGGAATGTATTTTGTATGTGGCCAGAGCAGATTATAAAAAGGAACATAAATACTAACTATTGACACTTGATAGACACATTATACCAGAATGGAGTAGTTGAGCTGTATAAAATTTACTAAGTGCAAATAGTTTACGGAAGCGTTTCTTGTAGCTGTTGTTGGGAAGGTGATAAAGAGTAGTGATCGAAAGACGGCTACATGGCGTCGGCACTGGGTGTGTTAAGAGTTTTCTTTCATGCACCGGTATTGCAGGATGCATCGAGTATCGTCGGGCGGTAATGCCAATAGTGAAGGCGATACACTTACGCATAATATATACATTTAAAGTATTTTTTGATCAGATTTTGAGTTCTAAGAAGGTCAAACTATATAATACATCACCTGACTGTGTGAAATATATTTACGTATGTATACCTAAAATAGATCCTGAATTAATACCAACTATGTACATCTATAATATATGTATATTTAAAAAAATATATATTATTAAGGAGAACACATTCTTATTTTGAAGTTGTAATTATTCAGAATATAGGTCTGTGATATTTTAAACACTAATTAAATGTATTAATTAGAAAGTTATGCATATAAAATCAATTTTACCAAAAACTATCGTTGTTGCTACCGGGATTCGAACCTAGATCTCTTTCCAATCCGGGTAAGGTGCATTAACCGATTATGCTACAGCACACAGTACATTGATGACAAATTTTCGAACCCATGAGTTACACTTTTCAAATTGATACATCTATCGTTGCATTATTTGAAAGCTATCAACTTTATTTTTACGGAATCTCTAATACCTATGAGTAATCCGATAGGAGATACCAGAACAATTCATTTCCATAAAATTTTATACAACTTATATATTATTAAGGAGAACACATTTTTATTGTGACGTTGTAATTATTCAGAACATAGGTCTGTGACATTTTAAATACTAATTAAATGTATTAATTAGAAAGATATACATATAAAATCAATTTTATCGAAAAATATTGTTGTTGCTTTCGGGATATACAACAATATACTTCAATAAAATGGATTCTTAAACAAAAATTATTTTATATGTATATCTTTCTAATTAATACATTTAATTTGTATTTATGAAAATATATTTTGTGGATACGATAACTGCCAAAAATTTAGATAAAATTTTTCTGAATAATTAATTACCCTTCTAAATATCTCCGTAAAGTTAATTAGTCAGCCTGATAAGCTATTTTGCTTCAAAATGAAAAATCTTCAAAAATGTTATAAATTCTTAACTTCGTTAATATTATTCCCAAAGATTTAAAAAATATATATTAAGACTACCTACATATCTACAAAGTATTATAAAACGTGAAATATTAATTTATTTAAAATAAATAAGAATACTTAATTATTTTATCATTTACTTAAACATGTCAATTAAATGTTATTCAACCCCGCAAAATATTTGCAATCGTTTCTATTAAAACATTCTTGATTGGCGTGCATTCATACCTTACCCCATATTCACAAACCTTCTAAAACACGTATGTTAATTTTAAGACACATGACATCGACCCTTTTTCAAAACCTGTTAAATTAATGCAGGTCTGTTGAATTCAGCTTAGCTATAAGATTAATTATTGTGTCTTTACACATTACATTTTGGCCGACCAGTAATTACACACGTGACTACTATCACATTACAAGTTTCCTAATCAAAAAAGCTATCGATTTCTCCCAACCCTTGTCAAAGAAAGTGTCAACAGGGGAATGGTTAACTCGCTCAGTAAAGTGGGATGTCATACACAAATC
Organism: Eubasilissa splendida; assembly: GCA_031772225.1. Classification (NCBI taxonomy): domain Eukaryota; kingdom Metazoa; phylum Arthropoda; class Insecta; order Trichoptera; family Phryganeidae; genus Eubasilissa; species Eubasilissa splendida. The sequence goes on along the minus strand of CM062862.1, from coordinate 11,268,558 downwards.
AATCCGTATTTAACATGAAAATGCTTTTATATTAAAATATTCGATACATCAATATGATCGCTTAGACATCAAACTTATTCAAAGGTGAGACTTTAATTTTACCTTGGTAAGCAACAATATTCATATACAATATTAAACTATTAAGGTTTTTTATAAACCTATTGTTACGAACGTGAATAACAATATAAGCCGGGAATACACGTGCATGGTGGTTGTACCTACAAACGAACTAATATACTATGTACCGTATACAACATTTACTGTGTGCCTTATTAACGGCAAAAAAAGAATACCTACAAGCTCTACTCGTGAATAAATTCCCACGGTAAATCGTATCTAAGCACATGTATTTTTAAGTATAGTATACTGGCCTACTTATGTAACGTCAACCTTATAAAGTACATGAGTAAATGGCACTTAAGCAAGAAATCTGCCTATATAGGATACCGGTAAATATTTTGTAACCAGTTCTCTTGAATAAATCCAACGTGAAACAACTTTTTCTAACTGAATACATCCTGAAATCGTAATATGCAACCTTCACGAATATTTGTATAAATTATTATCAGTGAGTTAAAATATCCAGAACACAAAAAAAATAGTACCTGAGAAAAATACGAAAACCAAGAAATGCCGTCTTCATTCTGTACATTATACCCATGTCCAACCGATTTGGTGAACACCTGTCTCAATGCATACTTTGTAGTGATGTAGTTAACCCAGGAAATCTTTAGCGTACACGATACAGCCACATCTCAATGACATACAATACTTCCAGTCAATGATATCGAAAGGAGGGTGACTGCAGGAAATAAAGTAAACGGCGCTTTAAATGTAATTATGTCTAACGGGAATTTGTCAAACGAAGGCAAGACTAGCGGTGTACAATGGAGTCCTGGTACCGACACTGATGTATAGAAGTGAGGTCTGGAGCTGGCAGAAGAGGAACGAAAGTAGACTGAATGCAGTGGAAATGAGAACATTTAGGCGTATATGTGGCAAATGTATTTATGACAGAGTAAAGAATGTAAAGCTGATGTTCGTATAGTGAGTAAGATTAAGAAAGGATCATTTAGGTAGTTTGGTCGTACGGAATGGATCAATGAGAAGAGAATGGTAAGAAAGATGTATGATGTATGAAGTGTTGATGGCACCAGAAATAGAGGACGTCCACGGAAAACTTGGTGCTACCGAGTTAACCAAATAATGGAGGACGGTTCTGTTAGAAGCCTCAACAATCGGCGACCTTGTATGAGAAAGTGTATGAATGTGGATGAGGCGAAAATTGTGTGTCAGGACAGAAGAGTGTGGTGCTATATCCTCTCTGCCTACCCCCGCGGAGAAAAGACGTGATGGTAAGTAAATATAATGCAGTGGATATTTTATGTATTAAAACTAGAACTAGAAGTATATAGTCCTGATTTTTTTATATATATAGAATATGAATGCAATGGAAGAATTCTATCAATCATTTTGTACCTAATCCAATTTAGTTAGATCAATAATAAGGAATTCGTTACGAACGGTGTCATTTTCACTGATGAGAAAATGCTTTTTTTTTCTTTGGGTTGAGTTTCAACCTGAAGTTCTTACACGCCTTCACAACTCGATTTAGCAGTAATTGTAGATCTCTCATGTCACTTGCAAACACAACATTGTGTTTATTGTTTAATGACTTTGCATTAATAATTAGCAATTGATTGGATTCTTGCAAGGCTTCTCTGAATATTTCTTTACAGTGTGAACGATTTCAATCATTGCGATCACCATAGTACTTTGGGATTCTATTTTAATGAACTATAAATCAGTTCTGGAATTATAAAATGCTTATTTTCTCATTAATTTTACATTTATAAAAAAAATATCGAAAAAAATACAATTTACGTAAGATATTTAATTATGTTTATATATATTTAGCACAAATTACATGGTTAAAGTAAAATAATTTTCTTAATATGAATAATATATTTAAATTAACTTATTATTAAGACTCGATCTAATTTTGGTAACCCAAAATTAATCCAAAATATTAATCTCGAATGTTTTGGGATTATACGTACTAATCCCGGAAATCATTAATCCTGTAAAGTGGACCGGGATCCTGGTATTTTAGGATGTCGATTGGATTACCTATTTATTGCTAACTAATTTGCGTAGTACATAAGAATGAAATGGAATGTATTATTTTGCATAATTTGAAAATTATATCACCCGGCTAGTATAATAAACTTTAGAAATATTCTAAAACAAGGCGTACAATTTCTGAAATTCACACGACAGATATTTGAAAATTTTATCGCTAAAGTTTTATCTTTCATAAAATAAATATTCACATATGTAATAAATCTCACCTGTCTGATGTTTTTTGTTACCAAGATAAAAAGAATCGACTCGTTTCTACTGATAAATTTACCGTTTTAAAAAATCGTACAAAAATTTACGCATATATCAGTACGTCTTTCACAAATTTATCGTTTACGTGAGATAAATAAAGAAGCAGAGTTACCTATCAGATTATTCGTAAAATATAAAGTTAAATGCAATTTTGTAATTATCAAATCATACATTCTATTCAATAAAATAAAATGTTTATTTTTAAACAATTTATGTATTACTTTTAAAATTAGCAATATTAACCTTTACCGTGCCATGCTAAAATAGTCTACGCAGCCATGTTGTCAACTCGTGTCACTGCAAAAAATTTAACTTTTTTAAGCATTTTAAATGGGAAATAAATGCTTTTACAAGCTTAAATGACTATAAAAGGGTTACTATAAACATAATTAGAAATGATTAATATAATAATTTAATACGTTCATTTTATTCACAAACGTTATTCTTATAACGCATTCGCATAAAAAACCCATCTAACATGATCTTTATCTTTATCTGTCTTCGTTTAAATTAATGTGTGATCTTTTTCACGTGGTACAAGTGGTATTTTTAACGCAGATATCATGCAATGCATCAATTTTATAAAGCATTGAATTAAAAGAAAAAAAAAATTATGATTCGCTTTACATAATTTATTTTTCACTAGTCATTTTTAAGCACAAATGATTGTATTAGGACTAGGTAAAATATACGTTTTACAATGTGAATATTTATAGAAATACGATTTAATTGGTTCGGTAGACCTATGTTACTGCGTGGCTAGGGAAGGGTTAACTTTGTGGTTAAAATTCATATTTTTATTTGTTATCTTTGTTTTATTAACCACTTAATTTTATTTTAAATACATCTACCGGTTTCGAAAAATACAATTTTCTTCTTCAGGATGTCAATACTAACTAAAAACATATATTATTGTTTCTTTACCAGAATCTATTTTTAAAAAAACAACGATTATTTAAAAAATAAATTTAGTACCTAACTCAAATTGTTACTTAATACAAATTTACTTGAATAATTTTTAGGAACAATTTTTAAACAATAGTGGGTTGCCAGAATTTTCTAATCATTCGATAGAAAATGGTCATGGTTTTGATAAAAAATTGGGATTGTGAATTTTGCATATAAACGGTGATGGTCACAAATTAAATAATTTGGAATCGTTGGAAAATTCTGGTAAAGAAACAATAATATATGTTTTAGTTAGTAATGACATCCCGAAGAAGAAAATTGTATTTTTCGAAACCGGTAGGTGTATTTAAACTCAATTAAGTGGTTAATAAAACAAGAATAACAAAAAAAATATCATTTATGTATTGATAAGAAAGATATTGGTACGTACATATAAAATCAATTTATCGAAAAAATATTGTTGTTGCTACCGGAATTCGAATCTGGATCTTTTCCTATCCGGGGAAATGCGTTAACCTATTATGCTATACCAACACAGTAAATTAACGAGAAATTTTCAAACTTATATGTTTCACTTTCAAATTGCTACATCTATTGTTCCATTATTTGAAAGCCATCTTCTTTATATTTACGGAATCTTAAACAACTTTGAGTAAAATCAGATAAAATACGCCAGAGTTAATTGATAATTCATCTTCATATAACTTTCAATTACATTATGGTTTCAGAGATAACACATTATTATTTGTGAAGTTGTAATTTTTTTCAGAACATAGTTCTGTGATATTTAATACAAATTAAATGCATAAATTAGCAAAATAAACATTCAGATACACTCAATTTAACGAAAAAATATTTTAGCTGCCACCGGGATTTGAACCAGGATCTCTTCCTATCCGAGGATATGCGCTATCCAATTACACTACGTCAGCTTTGTATTCGACAAATTTTAGAACTTATATGTAGCAGTTATTTTAAATTAATACATCAAACGTTCCATTTATTTGAAATCTATCACCTTTTTTTATTGAAAATACCTACTTTAACTATGTTCTAAAAAAAATTCCAACTTCACAAATAATAATGTGTTTTCTTAAATATATATATAAGTTATATTAAAGTATTTCCAATAATTTAATAAAAATGAAATTGAAAAAATCTCTGGCGTCCTAGCGATTTTTAAATGCAGAAATTAAATAATGTATTTAATAAAATTAATATTTAATAAATTAATTTGATTTTTTTATGTATAAGTATGTTTGCATAGTTGGGTTAAGTTAAATAAAATATTTTTCGTGTAAGTAAAGTGATTCAATGCACCGATTCATCTATTCTCACACAGAAAACCATGGAAAAAATTAATTCACGAACACAAACAAAAAGCCGAGTTTGGGTGGATTATCATACACACAATATTCATTTTTATCCCATACAATACGCACATCACAAAACTTACATAATATATTTCATTTAAATTATTTTAAAATAATTGAATTAGGCTTTTAATTTAATTGATCAACGGTACAAATCGTTGTACCTATAAAGTAAAAATTTATTCATCGGTGAATTTAATAGTTATTTGATTTTAGATTATACATATTTATTTAATTTTTACGAGCGGTTAATAACTTATAGATTAAATATAATATTTAATGGAGCAGACGAGCAAACAACATTAAATATTATATAATATTAAATTACAGGAATGGGATTGTATACAACGGCACTATACCGTGTGGTTATTTATTGATTTACCCTTAACCGGAATCGTCATTCCGACAAAACGTATATATATGGGATTGTAGGTCCAAATGGACCCAACAGCAAAATACCTTCCAATTTCATAATAATTGTTAATATTTTAGTGCATTTTTTTAAATCAACTTTTATTTAACAATATGCATAAATAACTTTAAATTTTAACGTTATCAAAATAAATTTATAAAAATTAAATTTTCTATTTCGTGTATCTTTCGTAAAATTAAAAGAAATATAAAACGTTACTCTATGTATGACACTTAAGACATAACATATTTTTTCTAAAATGTTGTTTACAAATATATTCTAAGCATCCATCACATTTTTACGACTGCTCATTATCTTTTTAGGGCCGCATAAGTAGCATCTTCCTCTTTTATGTCTTCCTTGAGCCGTTGGTGTCGTAGGTTATATTTCATTTTCTACTTGGTGTTTCTTAGTTAGCCCCCATTAGCTGACCAATTTTCGTCTTCCAACTTGGACATTGAAACATGCCGCCATTTTAACTTTAAAGCCTTAAATAGATGAATATAAATAAAACTCAAAAACTTACGTAACTGGTATCATAGGTTCATTTTTACCCGACAGCACTACGCACCTCCGCTTCTAGTGCTGAACGTCCAGCACCCGCCGCAGCACACGACGTAATGAGATTAGCCAAGCGCGCGAAATTCTAATGTTTCTAATTCTAATTAAGTTTTTATTTTTTTGTCGGGTTCAAACGAATCCACGATTCCTGTTAAGGGTTAGTAAACCAGCTGTAATACGCAATGCATCACGCAAAGTTCCCGTTGCTTGGATGTACCCGGCATTAGCAATTATCCTGAAATGAACTTCAGCCTTTATGAAATACGTCAATATAAATTAATTAATTATATTTTTCAATATTAGCAAAATCACTTTGTGGCCACATATAATATAAATAATAAGACAAAACAATTTTTTTAAATTTGGTTTCACGGTAGTTCCCACTTTGTTACCAACTACTGATACTTTAATATTTTTGTTTTTATCTATGCTTGCATTTTTAATTTTAGTATACATTGTTTCCTGAAGAAGATACCATAGGTATCGAAACATGTTCATTTATCAATGAATAGTGGCTTAAATAAAGTGTCTTATTATTTAATTAATTATAATTTGGAATCCTAATTACCGAAGCGATTAATTTGTAAATTTCTACCAGGATAAATATTAATTTACCACGTGCAGCGAAAAAATATATTTTATGATTTTTCTTATGATTAATAAAATTATATACTTTCTGCAGGTGTGTGAATTTAGATAAATTATGTGCTGATGACTATTTTTGCGACCTTTTAAGTTAGCTTTACATAGACACATATTGTAAAAAGTCTCATGCTGCAACTTCCAGAAAATTTTAATGCACATTATCATCATATGGGCATCAAAAAAAAGTTTCTGTATATCTGATTTATAACGGATTTTTTGGATACAATAATTCCCTAAGTCTTGATTTATTTTTATTTTTATTTGTAACTATATCATACAATCTGTTTGGACTGTGCCCGTCTCACTAGAGAAACTCTGTGTCGAGACGGGCATAGTTTACAAGCAATTGTTCAATTAATTAGAATTAAATTTATTACTATATAAAAGGTGTATATGAAGAACAATTTTAAAGTGGACTTAATTTTTGGATCACTTTGTAGCAATAATTAATATAAGTATGAGTCAATATGTTTGGGTGAGTTCACCAATACTGGCTCTACCCATATTACGAATCCAAGTTTTAATATATAGTTTCATGTTCTTGGGAGAATTCAATTGATTTAAATATTTTAGCATTCTATTAAATAATTTAAGTCCAAAATATTTGTAGTTTCTTTAACCATATGTTGTATGTACTTTTTGGGTTTGTAGGTTATTTGTATTTGTCCGTGTGGAAGTTATATTTTGAGTTGTTTTAAAATGTGTCTGTTTGTATTTATATTTAATATGCCAGATAAGTTCGCCTTATACGCCAATTGGTTTCAAAATGGTGGTAGTTAAAAAAAAATCAATGTCGTTGCTCCGTTAATATTGATCCTAGTGAAATATAAAAAGGACGCCTTTACTTACAGGTAAACAATCTACCAATGACCAGTACTGGGAGGTATTTTTAAAACAATTGTATCCCTCTACCTTGAGTGAAATATTCTTCAAATAGTAATAATTATAACATATATTTGTTCCATTTCCTCTACTTATTCTAATCCTCTGTACGGTAGTAAGGATATCAGGAACTTAATCGACTATTTAATCGCCTCTGGGGTTGCTTTTTGGCTACTGAGATACCTATTCGCCTATAGACTATATCTGCAACAAGGTCACGACATTTTCATGAATGTAAAAATAAATTAAGGCGCCCCTCTTTCAATAATAATTAATCTTTTCGCGTTTTTAACGAAAATGTGGGTTTTTATTATTCATTTATATCAGAAGTTATACACTTGATTAAACTTTTTTTTTAAAACTATTAGATAGGATCTTTACACCAAATTAAAACTAATAAGTTGAATATTATTGATACAAATTAAATGTATTGTGTAGACAAATATATAGATAAAATAAATTTACCGAAAAATATTTTGTTGCTACTGGGATTCGAACCAGGAATTTTTCCTATCCAAGGAAATGCGCTGAAAATTACACCATGTCAACATCGTAAGTTTACAACACATTTTCGAATTGCTGTACTTTAAAATTGACATATGTTATTCCATTTTTCAAAGCAATTCACTTTCTATTAAAGAATATCTTTAATACCTTATAGTAAAACTCGATAGGAGACGCCAGAATTAAATTAATTAATCATCTTTATTAAATTTGGAAACATTAATACAACTTATATATTTTTAAACGATATACCGCGTCCATTAAATTCATTTCCGTGTGCTACTAAATTGTCTCAATATGGAAAATGCTTCTATAAACGAAATATATTTTCTTAGACAAATTAACAAAATGTTAAACCGTTAAATTTGCGGAGGAGTTTATACTTTTTTTAAATACTTTGTTTCAGTGAAAACAAAAGGTTTTAAATATTTTATATATATTATCAAATATTTTAAATAATACCTTTATTCACGTGCTTTGAAGCTTCATACACTAATTAAAATCAAGTTTTATAATAAAAATACAATAATTCCTTCTAAATCATTTATATCGATCCTATTATTGTGTATTCAATTCACGCTAATTCAAGCGGCCGTAATGTATTTTTTGTAATATATACTGAAAATATGTATGTTCAATCATATTTAAGCTGTAATATGAGTTAATATTGAATTAATTAAAAACGTAACTTTTTAATTTCGTAAATTAGATGTTTTTTCACTGATTTTAAAGAATAACAACTTTTTCTTGAACAAAGTGAACATTTCATTTACATACGTTATTTTGTATGTTAGAGTACAGTAGAATATTCTATATATATTTAACGTCCTTTAGTATTTATGTGACATTTATAAAACGTTTAACTATTAGCTCCATTTTGAAAGAGTATGGGTACCTTGCGTAGAATTATTCGAATTGCAAATTGGAAAAATGAAAGTACACCCTTAAACTCACTTATGCTCATCACATTTGTCAGATCAGAATAAAAAATCATTTGTTCTACCTTATAGTTCCCCGCAATTTTTTAAAACAGGTTGTATTATCGACAAGTCTCTCGCCAATTCGTTTATTTTGTTATATAACAATCTTCCATCGTGATCTTACATTTATCTTTAGTTTATTTTCAAATAAACATGCTGTATTATTAATATGTTTTATAAAAATAGAGCATGTTGTATAAATGTGCTACCTAAAAAACATGACATGTTAATCCCAGTCCCTGGAATTAAGCTAAAATTCTAGAACGATGGCAGCTCAAAGCAAAGTAAGAATTTTTATAACTCAAGTCTGGATCTGTGTTGGGAAAAACATAATACGTAAGATACTTTGAAGGTAACAAAATATAGTTATCAAACAAAGTAATATTAAAAACATTTAAAAAGTTTCACCTTTATATAAAATATATCATTTTTGTTTTTATTTGTTTGTTATTTTTTACATTCATTTTTAAATATTTTAATGATCAAATTTTGAGAAAAAGCCTTTATTTAAATATTTTTTTTATCTTGCTATGCTACTTTCCATTAGCATAATCTATCATTTTTATTGTTACGTTTCACTACTGAAGATTTTTATTTTCTTTTTATATTTTTATGTAAATACCGCCTATAAAAATGTTCCTATATTCATTTGTGGACTCATATAATTGGGTTTTGTTTATTTTTACATAAATCTCATGGAAGCAAAATGTCGACCCAAACACAAAAAAATAGATTCAGTGTCAATGGTGGATAGGTACAATGCAATAAGTCACATTTTTTTTCAAAATAATTAAAAAAATATTGAATCAAACTTTGCACTTCACATAAATGAGTATTTTATTAAAAATAAAAATAGAGCCGCGTACACGGAATATATGTCACCTCAATATTCTTTCTATTTTAAAACTAAGCTAAACGCTTGTACTGTCAAAATAGGACTAACTTGCTGGTGTCCTGGAACGAGGCGCGACCACTCACTTAACTACTACACCGACAAGCTACTATTAATTTTATCATGCCTTTAGTTTCAATTGGTGCAGTTACACTCTTCAACATAAGTAAATAACAAATAAATATAATATACAAATAAATATTATTTTATACATATTATGATAATATTCCGATTATAATATTGTTACGTATTAAGTTATGTTATTTTTGATACATTTGTGTAAATTTTAAAGTTAGTGTTATTTTAATTATCACTAATATGTATTTATTTAAATTATATTTTATTTTTAACGAACAAATTATCAATTGATAGATTCATAGTGTTACATTAAGGTGCATTGTAAAAACATTTAAAAGCAATCAGCGTAATAGTATTTTACAAAATACATTTACATGGTTAAAAAATAATATTTTAATATTTGTATCTAAATAGAAAATAAATTATATTTATCTATTATACATCTATACATATTATGATTGCGCTTTATATCTACTGTATCTAATGTTAGTGTTATTCATTTTCCGCTAGATGGCAATGCAGATTAGCAAAAAATAATAATGAATATTAATATAAACTTACAATCTTTCCAAATTGTTCAATATATGTCACCGATTAAAATCTCCATTAGGTGTTGCTATTTAAAGCAAATAAATAAATTACGTCGCGATGGGTTAATACGTCGCTGGCCATGTTGGAAAGTTATAATTCTTAGATATGATTAATCAATAAATTTAGCATTGCAGTTAAAAACTTCGTATCACTTGAGATATTATTTAATTTCTTTAAATTAATTATATCCTTCGTGTTTATGCTTTTAATAACATTCTGACGATTATCATATCAACGTAAGATAATTCTAGGTGTAGATATGTATATAGCGTAAGTATATAATTTTACTAATATTTTGTTTTTTCTTACTGGAAATAAATACAAAGTATGCTACGCGGTGCATTGTTAAATCAGTATAACAGGGGATTTTCTTATTGAAATATAGATTCCACGGAAACACTGGCCGCGTAATGGCCACAGTAATTACTCGCAGGGCCTAGCGGCAAGGCAACAGCCGATTGTTTTTCTGCTAGTATATAATATACAACCATTCGACAATTCGAAAATTTCACTTTTTGCCTATATGAATGTGTAGCGCTACCTGAAATATAACATATTATGAAATATTGGAAATACTCATATCAGCTTACCTTGTCAAAAAAAAATTTAAATGACACAATCGGAATAAAGTAAAGAAAACAATTTTTTTGTAGAGTATAACCAGTCCCCGCCGGCAGCACAATAATACTTTAATGTACATCTTTCAGTTTATCAATCGACAATTTATATTTATAACGTGTTTGTGCTGACAAATCTTTTGTAGATTATTACCAGTCCCCGCCAGCAGTACAATATAACTTTTAATGTACATTTTTCATATTATTGATAGAATCGGCGTTAACTTCATAGTTTCATCATAATGGATGGATATAAATTAAACAATTTTGAATTCAAACTGTAAATCCGGATCGATAGGATCATAATGAACGAATTGCGCGATCTCCAAGTCGCTCGTCCCGCGCAATGGAATGTGACAATTCCGGTCGAAAATCAGATGCAATGCAAGGTTTGGGAGAGAAGTAGGGAAACCTTGGTACAGGATGAAGTCGGTGAGGGGATAGGGGTTCTAGTCGAAGGACCATTGAATTTTGGGGAACCGGGATTCGGAAAGTTTGCTCGACTTACCTTGTATATGACAGAGATCATACAAAAATCACGCGGATAAACAGATCTCCGATCCTAATTGAATACGGCGATGTCACAAGTTCACCCACGGCACACAAACAATAAACAATACGTAATCAAAATAAAATATCACGAAATAGAGTGCTGGTGTACTGGAGCTGAAAAGTCCACACCTCGAATACTATCGCGATGTCGAGATTGAACAAATATCGGTCAAGTTGACATCTGCTGGCATCAAGGTCACAATTCACACTGAAAAGACAAGCATTAGAAAATATTTGAATGGGAATTTTGATGCGGAAATATGTGTGTTTTATGAATTCAAAACAAATGTTATAACTCTACTTGAGTTTATTAGCACTACTCGAGTTTCGAGAGAAACAGTCACTCACATCGACAGGTGATGTATTAAACTAACTACACATAAATATATAATAGGAGACAAGGCTCAGGTGGTAGCCATACAAGTAATTAGGTACTGGCAGATGAAGGGGGAGGGAGTGGAGTTACCGGTGGAAGGTGGAGGGGTGGTTGTAACGGGAATATTGAGAAGAGAGGAGATGAGTTGGTGAATGTAATATTGCTTAACAAATTGATATCCTAGTTCAAATTTATTTTTATTTCTAAACATTCAAAATTATTCATTTTATTACCTTTACGCGTGACGGAATGGAGAAGTTTATTTAATGGTGTATGAATGAAAAGAATGATTATTATCCATGATGTGGTTCACGAGTTCGGAAAAGTTATTACTAGTTAGACAACAACTATGCTATTTAAATCTAATGTTGAGATTTCTAAAGGTTCCTGGATGATAATGATGATTATGATATTCGTGTAAATAATAATAATTTGTTTTTTTTTTATCTGGAGATTGACAACAGTGTACTGTGCAGGGTACAATAATCGGCGGTAGTACAAACAATGGAATTGGGCATCACTTGTAATACGGATGCGGTAGATCATGTCTTATATTTATTTTTTTCTACATCATGCACTACAAGAAAAAATATGAAAATCCATTTAATTATTATATAAACAAAATTTTATTAAAAATTTGACAAATGTACTTTTAGAGTTAGACCCTCCGAGTGTTTGCCATCGTGATACAAGATAAACATGAAACCAAGTCGTATGAAGATGAAATATTTCAATTACGAATTTATATACATCTACTGGGCAGAAGATTTAGAGCATAAAGAATTTATGTTACATTAATAATCCTGGAAGGGTTTTGGCTTCCGTACATTTCATTATATCTCATAGTCACTAATATATTAAGGGAGATACAAATGTTTCCGACTTAGCCTAAGTAATGATCAAAATAATAATTTTACTATAGGTATTGTACTTTGGCTATCAATTAAATAACTAAATGTACTTTTATCAGTCATTAAATTACAAGTTCTAGATAGTTGAGTAAAGGATAAGTGAGGAATCATAGAAATCAAACTCAATTTATTTATTTAGACTTTATTGACGTACATATTTTTGTTGCAACAGAAGTGAATATATAATAATATAACATGATAAACATAAGATATAATTATATTGCAATTAAATACTCGTAGTTTATTGTGTGGGATGGAGTAGACTCCACCTCTGATATATACAGCGTTGACCTGGCTGCATTGCTAGACTGAAGTCTGTGTTAAAATAGCCAGTTTTTGTCAAGCTATTGTGGTGTTATTTAATAAACCAAAATAAAAATAGAGATAAAAAAAGAAGAATTTTTTTAAAAATCAAAATGTAGTGGGAGTGTTGTAGAACTAGTTAATTATTAGTGTAGGCACTGTATAATGATTATGTTAGAATGTTGGATAGCCATGTTTCTGATTGCTCTCTACCCGATTGGATCATATATTGGGTCCATATTTGTGTAATCTTATTAGAGTTGAACGATTTCTTAATATCCATACCTGTTTACGTTTATTTGAATCGTATTAAGCAGTAGGTATATATTTTTTATATTATCAAAGGTTAAATTAAGGTTACTTGTATAAATAATACGATGATATATTTCCAAATACATTGTGGAACGGGCGCTCGGTGATGCTAATGTGCTAATTACAAGAGCTCCGGTCGGTTGGAAGGCCAATTCACAATGATGCGTGGGCGCGCTCAGTCGGCCAAAGACAGAGAATGACTGAATAAAGTGAACGTCGTTTTGAATGCAATCATATTTAATGGAAACGTATCAGCTGAGACTAGTGGTAGGAAAACAGATAAGTTCTGGCACTAACACTGATGGATGGAAGTAAGGCCTGGAACTGCATAATAACAACAAAAGTAGGCTTAATATAGAAAAAATGAGATCATTTGGGCGCATGTATGGTAATCGCATTAATGATAGAGTAAGAAATGAACACATTAAAAGAGAATCTTAAACTGCTAATAACTAGTGAATAGCATTAAAAGAATGGGTCGGTAAGATGGGTTTGGCATTGTGGGACGAATGAATGAAGAGAGAATGATAACAAACCAGGTACTAAAAAATAGTCCTGTTAGAGCAATCGACGAGCTCATATAAGAAAATATATGGATTTGGTTGAGACGAGAGTTGTATGTGATAGTAAGTTACCCAACGCTTTGGAATGGGAACACGTGCCATTGTCAAGGCGTTGCCTCAAAAAGTGCGTTAAAAATGCGTTATATATTAATTTAAAAATAAAAATTGTATTAATGAGAGTACCATAGCTGTAAAGTAATACTGTATTGTTCTTAATACTCTCGGTGGCACGCTAATCTTACAGATTCCCCTTGGCTCGGCTTGATTTCGGTAGTAGAAATACTAGTCCCAAGTCTTGATATATGATATGATATATAAGCGTACAATAATATAATATATACAACCTCAGATTTTATCTGGAGAACCGAAGAGTGTTAGAAGAGGCCGCGCTCACTCGGCCCGGTCGGCCTTCTCTCATCTGTCACCAAACGGCCACACACGCATGCAAACCACTTTGACAGATTCAAATATCTCACACATAGATAATATACACATTTTAAGAGTGTATTGATGCCGTCTAGCATTTTAATTGGTCAGTGAGCGGGGTTGTCGATTGAAATTAGTTAACGATGAACGATGAAAATTTACGACGGGCTCCTTATATCGATCAAGTAAGTTCCGAAGTGAGAAAATTTAATTATATTTTCAAAATTTTACGCAGCTCCATGCAATTTACATTATTAAAAATGGTCTATTCGTTTCGTCAGCGTCTCATCAGTTACGCAATATATGCATAGGGCGGTGCAGCTCTTATTTTAATGCATCAGAGTGATAAACAATAGGCCATTTCGATAAGGCTTTGAATAACTTTATAGTTCCTTTCAAGTTTTGGATATAAGACAACTTTATACCAGATCAATTCTAAAATTATTTTGTAAAAAAAACTTCACATTCACGATCCGTAAGAGAAGAAACTTCGCAACTGGGCAATGATCTATCTTATTTTGTGCACTGCGAATATTTAATAAATGCCACTAGATCTCAAAGGGTCAAAAGTGATTAATGAATTTAAACCAAAAATAACAAAGTGGTTGCTTGATATGGGCAGAAAATAAAATGAAAGGAATTGGTCATTTGTGTTAATTTACCTACTTACACATTTTTTTCAACAACTATATTATAGATAAAAGTCTTTTTTATAACTTTTGATTTTACTTTAACAATATACAACTTGTAGAAACTGTATAGGTTATTTTTTTAAATCAGACCACCTCTAATTATCTTTATTTTAAATGTATTATTTTTATGCTAAAAAATAAATAAAAATGTAAATTAATATATACATTTATTTCTTCATTTTATTAAATCCATTAGAGCAAGTTATGTAACCGCGCGATTCATGTACCTAATACATTTTGAAGGCTGGTCAGAACCACAGCCTTAAAAACTAATTTAAGTTTTACAAATTGCGTGTCTTATTAACTGGTGAGTCATCGTGGCACGGGCAACTTTTTCTCTTCCATATTTCCCCAAACACCATACACACAAAAGTAACACGGCACGCGAATAAATGCTTTAGTAATGGCAACAAAAAAACAGAAACTCAGTTTTATTCCTGCCAATTCCCATAACAATGTAACCATGACTCTTACAGCTAAGGCCACAACCTTAAACTAACTTGATAGCTTTGAGCCGTATCATTGGTACACCGACATTTTTGTCGGTTTTACTACGGAGAAGTAAAATAGGTTTTATCGCTTAATACTCTTTGCCATTTTTCGAAAGGCGGAAATATATATATATATATATTAAACACTTGTAGCACCTTATGTTTAATTTTTTAATAAACGAAATGTTTTTTCAGATCCATTAAAATTCGTCACAAAAAAGGACTCGAAAGAGCGCGTTAAAAAAAATCCTATCATTTTTTATACTTTCAGATACCAGGAGCGATCTAGTGGTCGGGAGTTTGCGCTTCGTTGCAGGACACCAGCAACTTAGTTTGAAAATAGAAGAATATTGATATGACACGTATTCTATGTACCCAGCTTTATTAATATAAAACAAAACTACTTTGAAAACAAAAATATTTGGGAGGTGCCAAATATATATCACAATACCTCTCACATGCTAAGCGAGCGTTCTATTTTCTTAAGATTATGGTGTTAATTTGTGGCATAAGTATATAATGCTGATTTTTTTGTGACGGAGTGTAATTTTAATGCACGTGTTGAATTTCATTAAAATTAAGAGCCTAATAAATTTATATGTATCTATTTTCATGTCTATTTCGCATCCGTCAGTAGAATAATCGTTAGTATCTCGTCTGTCATGCGGAAAATTTTACTTTAATTGAACTGAATTATTAATCATTTTCTGAGCCATAAAATTCTATGCAGGGATGGTATGATATATGTGTCGAGACATGTTACGTGTTTTTTTTTCATTTATTCTACCTACCTAAGCTGATCATTTTGTCTCAAGACAAACACCATTATATTTCATATAAGATATTAACCCTTTTTAAATGCTCCAATATTTCTTGATGTATGTATATACTGCTAAAATAATAATTGATACTATTTCTATATATTCTTCTTTACTATAAATTAATTTGGAGTGAGCCACATAATAGTATGTATACATCATTAAGGTTTTGATTTACTCATTAGTGATGGTTAAATCATTATTTAATCCGTTATTGTTACTGTGACTGTGTTCGATTCTAACGATGATTGGTAACTGATTATTAATAATTCTTTAAGCAATGACTGGCACACCAGAAAGCAAATCTCCAACAGGTAAATCTTAGTTACTAATCATCGACACAATCACAGTCGTAACGGTTTACCTTCAGTAATACTTATACGATGTAAACATGAATAAATTTTAATATTAGAAGAGGAAAAAATTGTTAATAGTTAAATATAAAATTAAATAAAAATAAATAATTGTTAATACAAACACCATAGTTTGCGAACACCTCATTACTTGAAATATTTTTGTTAATATGTTTGTATTGAGCTGATGGAGGCGCAAACAGCCTTAGATATAATAGTATGCTTAGTTAAGTTCCGTACCGTGTTCCTATTATATTGCAACGTAACAGTTAAGCATAAGTCTTGATTGCATCTTATACCAAAAAGCACCGAGACAATGATATTATCTTTTTGCGAAGTGGCCCATCTCGCTTGTAAACCCTTCTACCCGAGACGGTCTAATCCCGCGTAAGCCTCACATCAGGATTTATGTTTATGATCGCCCGTATGAATGAGAAAGCCTGGTGAAATATATGGCGCGGCCTCTATCTCCAGTGGACCATTCCAGTTAAACACATCGTCCGCTAATTAGATTATGGCGGACTTCGCGAGTTTGACACAGAGCGGAATAAAATGAACTTAACACTTTATTGTAACTTAAATAATTTAACACTCTTGACAGCTAATTAACAAGCTCGGGTTATAATTCCACGTGTGCGGTGATATGTTTTATCTCGTGATTCCGCTTTCTCTAAATAAATTTTACTGCGTAATTAAGAGCGACGCGATTAGGGTTCCAATACTGAAAACGGTGTTGGTCATAAATTAAATAATTTGGAATCGTTGGAGATAAATAAAGCGTGTAAAACTAATCAAAAAATTATAAACAACCAACTAAATTTAACTACGAGTCCCATTCTAAATTCTTTTCCTAAAAATTATTCGAGTAAATTTGTATTAAGTAATGATTTGAGATAGGTACTAAAATTTTTTTTAAAAAATACAAGTGTTCTTAGGCATTTATATAAACTTGCAATTTAAAAAATATTTTTCACTTTACGATGATGGTCTGGTCCTAAACCCAACATATTAGCAGGGTACTGCTGTCGCATTCATCGATGATGTTTTCATGTGTTTTTCTAATAATTACGCGTGTTAAATGTTTTTTAAATTTTATAATTTAATTTTTTTTCTGTGGAATACTATTGAAGCAGGGAAAAATATCACAAAAATATCAATGCCATGTGGATTATAAGGCGCGAAAGTTTTGGACCCCTATCTAACGTTGGCTACAATGCATTGCATTGGCTGCATTGGCATAGTTACGCCACTGATATGAATATAAATTGACGTATTGACAATAAGCTTCTAAAAGACATTGGTGTTAAGAAATTTTACTAATTTGGTGATAATACTACTACTGTAGTATAATATTAGATTTAGTGTTCCTGTTGACGCAAGTCTAATATTATCTCTGTTACAATAATTGCCGAGACAGATTATTGCCGTACTTTAACGTTATCCGGACCGAAAAACCGAATTCACCAGTATCTGACCCACCTCCGACGTGCAGTTTCTTCCTTTAGTGCGAGTCGAGGAAAGTGCAAAGTGGCGTCCAGCTTGTGAAATCGAGATCAAGGTAAGATCAGATTTCTGATCCATTTCTGATAATTTGATCCAAATTGGATTGCAGCAAGCAAACAATAACCAGCGGAGATACAGTCTACCACGGGATCTATTTCCCACCAGATCCTTTATTGTATCCTCGATAACCGTATTACCTTACTGGGTCAATAGGGTTACTTGAGAAACTTTTTTTTTTGATGTCTTCAAGTGCAATTCAAATAAGTGTTTGATTTTGATTACTTACAGAATATACAGCACATACAATGTCATATTCACATCGGTTGGCGTATTTCTAGGCAGATTGAGATGAGTAATAATTTATTTTATTTTATTTATAATTATACAAACTTATACTTTTACCGTTTTTGTCACTTTATAGAAAATGGATTTAAATTATGTTTAATGACATATTTTATGGATAACATAGTGTTACGAAGCAACATTTTGCAATTATATTTTTATAAAAAGCAACTCCGTAGAGTCGGCACGTGTCAAAGACAATCCGGGCTGGATGGCGCATAATAAGCAAACCAGGCGCCGGATAGAAAGATTCTGATTTTGTCGCGTCTTTTGGTCTGAGCGCTCATCACATTGGGTAAAATGATGCGAAATTGACTTACACCTACTTGAGAAAGTCCTGCACGTAATCTGTAGATACGCGTGCAGGAGCACTTCCTGCCGATAAGAAATAAAGTGTCCGACAAGATGCTAAATAAAGACTTCTCTTTCCAAAATCAGTATGCGTAAATGAAGGAGCGCGAATTTGTCTCCCAAAAAATATCTTCTTGACACGGTACGCAAACAATCGCGTGATCAACTGCCGAGAGCAGTTCAGATCTAGCACCGGGGCAACAAAGAGGTTCTTCTAAAGTTCGGAGTAACTCGAAATATGACACGCGCATTTCGGCTTTCACTCTCGGGTTGACCAACGTATAATTCAATAACATTAAATTTTATCATTAAAATAAAGTATATTTAAACCACAGCCCATGTCTGATGTCCGATGACTGCAAGTCATCGGATTTTGAGTGTTACATAGCTAATTTTAAAAGAACTTATATTAGGTAAATTAAGTGAGACAAACAGTTGCATCAGACATACGACCAAGAAAGCCACGGGAACCTTAGTGCTACAATAATAATCATATATATATAATTACGCGGTAAGCACCAATTTCTGGAGCCACGTTGGACAAAATTTCACCATCAGGCCTTATTTGAGGCCACGCCAAGAAGCTTGAGCAAAAGAAAGAAAGGTACTTCTAACCCACACTACCTACATTTATTTATAGAGCGCGCCTTGGCACAAGTCCTTTCCCTCCCGCTCAAAAATTCCCCAGTTAATGTAATTAATTAGGATAGTTGTAAGACTTTTTATTTTACATTAAAAATTGTGAATATCTCTAGAATTATAACCTGGTGAGGATGCTACCTTGCATGTAACCTTTAATTTTACTTTATATTTTATCTTGCTAATTTAGAATAAATAAATATACAAAAATCACAACATTCATTTCACTGAAAATTCCTTCTTCCCTCTTGATTAGATGATTGATGCAATGAATCGGACCCATTTCGGTACAGCCGAACGACCTGGTAACTCATGTTAATCAAAATAATCTATTAAATTGTGTTTGTACGTAACGATAGGTATGACATCCAAGCGCAATCAGGACAAAAAAACAAGCGGAGTAATTGCGAGGCGTGAAATACGTTTAAATTCCGTTTATTTTAACTAATGAATTCATTATACATGTGGCAAAAGAATGTAGTATTGAAACATGACGTTGATTATTTTTTGTTCGTTTCTTTAATTTTTATATTGATATTGATGTTTGTAGCGTTAACTTTGTGGTTGAACGTATATGTAAACAGTATGTAGATATATATACGAATACAGCATAAGCCTGTCCTGATGAAGATACAGCGGTATCGAAATCGGTTATCGTTAAATTACTCAATGTGGCTTATATAAAGTTTGTTAGTTTATAAAAAAAATAAACACTTAGTCAATGATATAATATATGTATGTGATTTATGATAATCCGTCATCACTGACAAGACTCCGCTAAAACTAACCTAGTCAATTTTCTGATTCATTAGTGTCTTCCAATGACGTCTTTGGGTGCAAACTTTTATTAATTTATTGATAAATATTGAGGTTGTACAAGTTTTCAAACAATTTGTGCTTATCTCTGTTGTCTTCGAAAGCGATTAAACCTCAATGAAAACTGCGTGCAATGATACCTTCTACATATTTTCATATTTGATATACAAACTGCAAATAGACTAAAAGTTTTGTTTTCATGGTATATTCCAATAAAGTCTAACATCATTGTATCAACGTGTTTGTATAGATAAAAGTTATAGGTTATAATTTATTATCTGTCAAACAAGGGAGTTTGCATTTTTGGGAGAAGTTAGATTATTTAATTAAATAAATTTATTTCCGTTATGAATTTCGCTACGGTAATTTGTAAAGCTAGTAGTTATTTAAATGCATGTTTTTGAGCACTGTTAATGAAACATTGTAAATCCGTTCATTGTCAGAAAGAGAAATTATATTAAATATTTTAAATGAAATCGAAAGCAGAGTATGGTACCAATATTTTGGTATATGGGTACCAAGCAATAAAAAAAGTAGCCTTTTTTAAAGTAATTAATTCACAATTATATTCTAAATTTAATTGATACTTTTGTATAGGTACTTAACAGGCATCATCAGTAACAGAACAATATAAGATTATGCCTACTGCATGCTACTGATATATGATATATAGTCAAACAATACAATAAAATCAAGAGACCGAAAGTTAAACTTACTTAGCTGGATTGGGCTTCATTGTGAAAACTAGAGCATATATCCTCAAAGCTAAAATACAACCATCTCTAAAGACTAAAGCCTACCACAAGTACGTGTTCTCAGAATTTATATACATAATTAATTGTAGACCTTCACTTCTAATATCATACAAGAAATAAAAGTTACCCAAAGAGTAACGAACCTGGAGTCAGAGATATCGAGTACCTATCGTTCAAATTCGCACGAGAATCAAAGTAACAAATTTTGTCCAAAAGTCTGGATGCTCAAGTGTCAATGAGCTAGACATGGAAGAGAATTGCCAATCCTTGAGCGAAGCCAGTATCTAGCAGTGAAGAGATACAGGGTGATAATGATGATAATAATTACTTAAATCACAAATTGAACAGTAGGTACTTTTTCATCAGGATATTTTTTTTATTATTTATTCATCGAGAATTGGATTAGATTATGTTATTCAACGACTTTATAACCTGACTTGTTTTATATCTCAATTTTTATATCCATCAAAATAATATGCCGCCAAATTGACTTCACCATTAAATATTGTTGGGATATAGGTCTACGATTATATTGAAAAATAATAATTATAGCGCACTCTATCAATTAAAAACCTGATTGGTTTTATATTATCATGATTTCGCATTAAATTGATATTTAATAAGTCAAATAATTTTAATTTAGAGTTGTCAGTCCATCCTTTTTAATACAGCTTATTTGAATATAAAATATAAGTATCTAATAGGTATGTACTACTTATTTACTTTGGGGCACTGATTATAAATTTAAGCGAAGGGAAATCAGGTCAGAAACTGGAGTAGTTTCATCTTATTTTATGCGATATTTATACAAATTTAATCCCAAAACACATTATATTTTAATATTTTATTACATGATTTATTTGGGAACAGGAAGGAAGGATATCTCGTTGTAGGAGTTACTGGGGTTAGAAGTAAAAAATTTAGTATTTGAGCGATTATTTATTTTTAAGAGAACACATTCTTATTGTGTAATAAGAATGTGTTCTCCTAATAATAAAGTTGTATTAATGTATCCAAACTTTAATAAAAATAAATTGATAATTCTGGCGTCTGCTATCAGTTTACTCAAAGGTATTTGAGATTCTGTAAAAATAAGGTAGATGGCTCTTTCAAATAATGGAACGATTACAATGTATTAATATCAAAAAGGTAACATATAGGTTCGAAAATTATCGCTAAAAATATTGTCGCTGTAGCATAGTTGAATAATGCACCTTTCCCGGTTAGGAAAGAGATCCAGGTTCGAATCCCGGTGGCGCAACAATAATATTTTTCGATAAAATTGATTTTATATGTATATCTTTCTAATAAATATATTTAATTCATATTTAAGATTATTTATTCACTGAACAAACTTTTACACGTACTGTTGTGTTTGAGTTTAACATACATTATTTGAATGTAGAGGTCCTGAACGCGTCATTCAGATGGCAGAATACTAGAATTGTTATACGTTTTGAGGTGTTGTCGAATCAATTATTTTAAAGTATTTGAGCATATTATATATAACCTACCCCACTGATAATGATACACTAATACTGCGCCACTGGATTCTAAGATTATAAACTACTATATTATTTTAGGTAGATTAGAGATTTCGTTAGAAATACTACATATTGTAGTATTTATAACGCAGACTTCTAAACCACCGAGGGATAATAAGGAAATTTATGAGTACGATATTTTCAATATTTTTCTTATCAGATTTTGATCAAACTTTTTTTATCAAATATGCAACGCTTCTAAATAAACTATATACAGTAGACTCTCAATTTTCGAACGTCTGTCGTCTCAAACACTTTGGTTTTCGAAGATATTATTTGAGAAAAACGTCTCGGTTGTCGAACGTATAAGAAAAGGTCAGCGGAAAAATATCACCAAATAGTAGCAAAAAATATCATACGCATTTTCACTGACAATGACATGTCTTAATTATAACGGGGGTGGTAAGTACTTAAACTAATTATTTTAAATGTTACTTTTATTTCTTTGATTAGGTTGACAAGCTGGCTGATAATGGTACAGCCGTCTCTTTCAGATCTCAGTGTTGGTAGTTACCTCTTTGATTTCTCATAATTGATACAATATATCAGAGAAAATCAAGGTAAATACAAAATGACAAGAATATATAAAATTAAAAATAATATACTTTTAAAATCAGCAATGTTATCTTTGTGGTTAAGATTCATATTTTTATTTATTATCTTTGTTTTATTAACCACTAAAATGAGTTTAAATACATCTACCGGTTTCGAAAAATACCATTTTCTTCTTCAGGATATCATAACTAACTAAAATATATATTGTTTTTTTGACAGAATCTATTTAAAAAAAATCTATTTAAAAAAAAACAAAAAAAATTTTTTTTTTAGTACCTAACTCAAATCATTACTTAATACAAATTTACTCGAATAATTTTAATAATAAAATAGATTCTGTCAATGAAACAATATATGTTTTAGTTAGTTATGACATCCTGAAGAAGAAAATGGTATTTTTCGAAACCGGTAGATGTATTTAAACTCATTTAGTGGTTAATAAAATAAAGATAATAAATAAAAATAAAAATAATATAATTTATAAATTTAAACCAGTAATGTGTAACTAATTAGAAACTATCATGAAAACAAATTTAAAAGGTGACTATTTACAAAAAAATATATTATGTTTAATATTTAATTTGATATTAACACTTTTTCTTATTTCTAAATTTTCTAAAATTAAATTTATAATAACTGTAAACTTCAATTAATTATATGTAAAAATTTTATTCCTTTATTAATGTCAATAGAATGGGTTATTTCCAAAGATGATTGACGAAGTCAGAATAGATATTATTATTTAGACATCTCAAGTGCTCTTTAATTCTAATATAAAAATTTCGACAAGATTTACCTATATAAAAATGATTGCAATCATTACAGATTAATTTGCAGACCCCGATTTTTTTAAAATATTATCTTTATCCTTATTATTTAGTACATAATTCTGTAATTTGTTATTAGTGTAAAAAGCTGGTTATATATATTGTTTTTGTTTATGCTTGCATTTTTAATATAAGTTCGCATTGTTTTCTGAAGAAGAGACAATAGGTCTTGAAACATGTTGATATATCAATAAATAGTAGTTTTGAATAAAGTGTTTATTCTTATTATTTATATAATATATTGCCACAAAGTAATTTTGCAAATATTGAAGAACTAAATAAAGCCTGAGAAATAACCTGAGAAATAGGTTATGCATTAGCAATAAATGATATATAAGCTGTAAATATCGGTTCAATAACTTGAGCTCCACAAAAGGATTAACACAATATGCTTAATAAATAATATATGTCGAAGCCTTATCAAAAGGATATACTTAATATACCCTCCTGGATGAGGGCTCAATGAAGTATGAATTTTCGATATACCCAATCAACATATAATTTTTTCATTAATCAGTAACCTGGTAAATATAACATTTAATTAAAATAATAATCAATAAATGTGATCCTATGTATATGAGTAGTAAAATTATTCTGACACTATTATAAGTTAGCGATGATCGGGAAAGCCAATTGAAATTGTCAAATCTTAAATAACCTGAATATTACAAACTGTTGTGACAATGTCTTGAAATACAATTTATAATTGCACAAGAATAGATTTATTTGTTACATAAAATATATCAACTTCTATACTTGGTACCGTAAGTGGAAATATGTGAAGCAATAATATCAAACTTCACTGGTATTATTTTTATATATCATGTTTTATTTATTTCAGTCATTATTATTGTACTGTTTGTTTCTCTCAAAAATAAAAAATAAATCATAATATTGAACAGATAGAAATTTCAAGTTTTACTATAATTACATCACTGAATATTATGATTATTTCTAGATGAAAAACATTAGGTTCAAATATTATTTTTTCTGTGTTTCAAGTAGAAGTAAAACATGATAGCACTAGTGAAGGAGAATTCCAATATATATTTTTCTATTGTCGTTGGTTGTCAAGACTAAATGTAAACTGGATAATATATAACGGTACCATAGTCATGATGCACTATTTTCTAGGACAAGCAAGCTTGATGACGTACACTCAGGGATTGAATCCTCTCCACTGTCTTGGATGGATGATGAAGGTGAGGTGTTCCAGAATGGAAAAGATAAGAGTGGTTCCTTAAGGTATTAGTATTGACGATAAGGAGTACAAGATGGCAGATTAGAAGACGTCCGCCGTCAGATGACTTCAAGATGAATTCCAACCCGCCGATAGATTGCGATGGTTAATTATCTTGTTGGTACTTGAATAGATTTATTTATAAAATGCTCATTCCATATGAAATGATCCAACACTGGTTGCTTGACCATTTTTAAAAAATCTAAAATTTTTTGTGCCATCAAAGCAAGTAGGAGCTGATATATTTCATTTTTCGCAAACCCTTTATATTGCAAAATATGCTACTCCCCGTAAAACAAATATGGCTGCCACGCAAAAACCAAAAATAATTAAATTAAAATAATAGTCATTTTGAACTACCAACAAGTTAGTTACAACAACCATTGCACAAAAAATATGAAATTTAAAAAAAAATAGTCAAGCAACTACTTATTTAATTTCTGGACCATTTCACATGGAATGACCAAAAAGTGTTTTACTGTATTTAAAAAAATGATGTGCATATTTTTTATTTCGCATAAATCGAAGAGTGCGTGGCATATATTATGTTAATATGTACATATTAATTCTCATTTGGCACTATTTTGTTTAAATTGTTTTAGCTGCTTATCCTTATGCAAATTGTCCATAAGTAACTATTCTTTATGCAAGTTCGACGAGAACAGAGACAACAGAAAAATGTTACACCGGCAAAAGAGAGGGAGGGAGAGTGAGAGAGAAAGAAAGCTCAAATATAAAGTAAATAATTGTTATTGAATGCTAACACTTTAAAGGCGAATATTTTATGCAACACCACGATCTTGTTTCATCTTCTCTATCATACACACGTACTTTTGTACGCATGGTATAAGTAAGACAAGGATAAGCATACTGAGCTCTTTTAAATAGCATGTACGGCCACAAAAAAAACAAGGGTAGTTTACCGATCTCCGTTTCTCTCAACTGACGATGATTTTTTTCTAGGGATACTGCGGTGACATAATCTAGAATGCGTTCCCGCTTACAGTATACTTCGTTTTATTTCGTCACAAAATAATACATTCGAATAATTTATATTTTTCCCATCGAGTCCGGTGTTTTCGTTAGTTTCTTCTAGTGCTTGTCCGGCGATCGAACAATAGCGATCATTATTTTGTTTGTAGCAGATCGAAATAGTTGGACTGTGAACTTATCGAATTATTGCCTTAGGTTTATATCCATAATGTTCTTTATCTTCTAAAGTCTCTTTTGATCGTAATTTGACCTTGAATTATGAAATGCAGGATCTGATACTGTTACGAAAAATGTTTCCTTCTGTTCGTTGTCAAGTTGGGATGGTATCGCAGCCCCGAGGGCCACCAAAAGGATAGGTTCAATGAAAGAACGAACAGATAATATTTAGAAGCCTCTTGGGCGATGTTTAATGACGAAAGTAACAAAAAACAATTGAGCTTATATACTAGATAATTAACACATATAAGGGTTGACCATTACAGACTTTTGGTACGAATTAAACATGAACTAAAATCCGGTGGATCTTGACTAACGGTTGCCACTAAAAAAGGAATGCTGGTTCAAATCCATAGGCGACTTACCGGAGAGATGGCGCCGTTACAGATAGATGGTCCGGTACCTGGCCGAGTTGTCAAGGCGACGGTCGATGGAAGACGAAGCACAGCCATAGCGGTGGAGAAAATATGTCGAGGTTAATATCAGGTCCGGCGCGCAGCTACGAAGATGTTGTGTCGGTTTCTTTTAGTCACTATCTCCTGGGAGGGATACGTATTCCCGCCGCAGATGCGTGTACCCTCACTCCTTGCCCTCCCGTAACTGCCCCTCTCTTTCTTCCACGGGCGCGCTCGTGCTTGGGCACGTGACTCGTTCGCGCCTGCGTAACAACGTGAACATTCCAGATATCTCAGCGCTGATGATTAAAGCTGCTTCATAACAATACTTTCATTAATTTCTCATGATATGATCAAAATATTGCAGTTTCCCGGTTTATACAGTTTTAATGATTTATTTGTTACCCTATCAGGCTATTTATTATAAGTTATCCAGATTTTTTTTGGAAGCAGCCTGAAGATCCACATGTCATATTTAAAGAAACATTAACTTTATCTGGTCATATATCTTATAATGGTGTCAATTCTCTGACGATACTACCAAGTCTACGTAAATAATAGTTTATATACTTGATTTATTTAGACTACTAATATTAGGTTTTTTTTGTTATGACAACACTGCGACGGATGAAATGTCAGTTGTACATTGTTACAATATGAGGTTTAACGCGCTTTTATTCCTTGTGATTATTAATACATATTTAGACCGAAATTTTTTTTTCTTAAATTTTCAAATATTATTTTAAAATATTTCTCTCATATGTTTTGTACTATAGAATATATTTTTATTTTTTGTGTACGTCATGTAAGGCCTGACTGTACATATAAGTACTAATACAATACAATTGCTAGGCATTTAAATCTAATAATTTGGTATAGAAAGAACGAAGTCGTTTTAGGATAGAATAACGATGTATACGGTATTAGGTCCAGGCAGGGGAAAGGTGAAATATAGGGTGATATTCAATAGAGTATATATTTATATCTCGATGGAGGGGTGCGCTGGATAGCGGAAGGGTGTTTTATGCAGAGTTCTAAAAAGTAACTTTGTAAAATTTGGAATGAATGTGATTCAATATAATACATCGGTGGTTAGACGAGGATGCACTTATTTTGTGCAGGATCCTAAAGAATATCTGTACAAAATTTGAAATGGATGAATATAATACACATTTATATTGGTGGGAGGAGGAGGTTGGCCAGAGAAAGGAGGGATGGTCCTTTTGTTTTGCGCACCATCTTTAAGATTAACTACTGTGCTTGTTACGAAAAATATTACCTTCATTTTCTCGTAAATTGCTCAATGATAACACAATGAGACAACTTGGCAGGGTTTATGACGTTCCTGACGTATTGGTTCGTCATTAAAACAGGATGGTATCATTGCCCCGAGGGCCACCAAAAGGATAGCCTTAATGAAAGAATGAATAAATGTTACTAAGAAGTCTCTTGGGCGATGTTTAATGAGAAAAGCTAAGAAAACAATTATTCCTAATCATCTTACAGACTAACATGAGCTAATATTAAATAATTTATATATATATAGTTACAAGGTTTATTGGTTACAAAATGGTGGTCTCATAAAAGCATGTACTCAAATAAGCTTGATCTCGGTTAACAGTTGCCATTAAAAAGAAATGCGGGTTGAAATCCATAGGCGACTTACCCGGAGAGGTGGCGCCATTCCAGACAGCTGGTCCAGTCCCTGGCCAAATAGGCGAGGCGACAGTCGACGAGATTCCGAGCAGCAGGCGCAGCCGTGATGAAAATATCTCGATGTGGATTTTAGACACGAAAGCTGGGTTTAGGTACAACGCGGCAAACGCTGTTCCTATCAGACGGCGCGTGTTACGGCAAGGATATTGTACACGTACCGTTTGTTTTTTTTGTGATTTCGTGTGTCCGCACCACCGCCATCTATTGAGAGCGGTACGTCTCCACGCCAAAGATGCATCTACCCTTGATCCTTGACCTAACGCGACTCTGGCCTTTCACTTTTTTCAAGTGTTCTTGTTCGGGTACTTGACTGATTAGCGCCTACGCAACAGAGCTCAGATCGTCCAGATATCTATGCGATGGCGGTTGAAATTGATTTCATAACATTCTATAATAATAAAAGTTGCATAAAGTAGCACTGAATATAAAATAATAAATGAAAAAGTTCACACTACGTCTATGATAAAATCATTTGTAAATATGTATTCTGATAAGCTTATTAAAAATGCGAACTTGAGCAGACCCATCACACGCTTTTTAAATTCATATTTAAATTAATGATAGTCGTCAACCAACCAACCAAATTGAATATGTTGAAAATATATTCATGAAAACTTATATATATATATATTTAATTGTTTTAATAATGTTGTCTAATGAAATATTCCGTGAAAACAAAAACATTTTGCAAATTAAACGTGATTTTAATTAATTCAAATTTTAATAGTTAATATGAGATAACATTTTTAATTAATTCATTTGAAAATATCATTCTTGTTTAACATAATTGTTACCTAAAATTACGCAAACATTATATAAATTGCAGAATACCAAAAATTGTCGTGTTGTCTTCTTATATTGTAAAATTATATAGCTATCTATTATTACCTATGATATTATAATATCATTAGTATTGGAACATAATGGTTACGTAGAATAATTAGAAGCAATAAAAAAATTATGGAAATCCTCAGAATTCCAATGAATAATATTGTCCCTTTTCATCTCATGCAAATAAAATTGTATAGCTGTCCTCCACTATAGATATAGATACAAGATGTTGAGTTAAATTGTTAGATTTGTAACGCTCTTACAAAGAGAAACGCGCCTTAAGTAAATTAAACGAGTAAAATAAAAAAAAAACAAGTGTTTCATTTTCACGTATGTAAAGTCGAATTTAGTAACATATTTTTTTTACAGATTATTATAATAATTTTCTATTATTTTATTATTCAATTATTATGTACGTTACAAAAAAAACACTACCATTATAAACATTATACACATTTAATGTAAACTAACTAAATATGAATCCATTACTAACGAAATTTATTTTGTTTTCATTAAAATCTAATATTATTCATAGAAACAAATTGTAATTAATGCTAGGATAAATTTTGATACATACAAATGAAAATGACCCACCACCTTTACTTTCACTAAAATTTCATGGCAAGGAATTAATATTTAAGATTTAAACCCTTTGAAAAGAGAGTTACGGAGAGGCTTTTCGATTTCCATTTCACATAACAATTTATTACAAACCTCCCTTAAGATCGTGAGAAGTGCTCCAGATGTGCTTTAACAGTGAATTATATTTAATTTATAAATTTAATACGCTTATTGTTTTATTAAATAAAGTTATTTTTAAACAATGATCAGCAGTAAGCAGAAAAAAAAACGGCTAATGCCGATTGTTATGCTGGGCCATGTGGGAAGTTTGATAAACGTGGCTGATGAATAAAACAAAGGGTTTAATCCATGGTTATAAATGCAAGAGAAGTTAAGGGCGTGCTTTTAAAAATAATTATTTATTTCGCGTTATTTACGAAAATGTGGGTTTTTTAAACTCATTTATATAAGAAGTTAGATTAGTTAGATTTGACTTTATTTTTAAATTATTAATTAGATATGATTTTCATACTAATGAACTGTATGTTATTTGCTATAATTAAAAAAAATACAAGCATTATAAAAAAGACCGCGACCATTAAATTCATCATTTTTCGCGATCCATAAAATAGCTATATATGGAATATTATTAGATATACAAAATACATATTCTTATAATCTTTAATCGAAGATAAAATAATAAAATGTTAAAAATTAATAAACCATTCAATTGCAGGATACATTATCAATTTTCGACGTTTTTAAAATACTTTGTGATACTGAAAACAAATTATTATAAATAATATATTGTATCTACTTACATGCTTTGAGGCTTCAGATACTATTTAAAATAGAGTTTTATATCAAAAACATAATAATTTCTTACGTAATAATATTTATATCGATCCTATTAATGTGAGTGTTTTCATTTCATATCGCCGATTAAAAACAATAAATTATCGTAAAAAAACCAAAATATTAATATTTGTGAAAGGGAAGCCTTAAGTAAAATTAGAAGTAAACTTTAAGTTGTTTTAGAGTGTTTAGAAAGAATTTTGTAAATTGGTTGTTAAAATTGGGTAGAGCTGATATTAAAATTAAACTTTTGTCTATTACAATACGAGTATACCTCTTTGTAAACTGCATTACGTGGTTTGGGATAAAAGTTGGTTTATGAATGAACATGCGTATATGTAAGCCTTATATTGTATATATGCGTGCATGTGTATTTAATGACGAGATGTAATAAAATACGATATTGTTGAATATGCATGTAACGCACTAGTTTCCGTTTTTTGGTCAACATATCTGAGTATATATAATACTTTGTTTTTAGCATTGTGCATAATTGATATCTATCCTGTACGTATGTTAATTATACTGCTTTTTATACTTTAATAAATAAATGCCAAGTGGGACAATACAATCATCATTCAGAAATGTTATGTTATCTGATTAATATAATTATGTTATGTTTTATATATGTATGTATGTATGTAATGTTTGGGCAGGTAACCAATCGCTCCCCTATTATTCAAAGTAGACTTCGGTATTACCGTGATGTGAGGCATGTATTCAGCATCGAAAACCTTCGTTATCGTGTTGATCCTGTTTTTAAATAGATGTCTAAGCCACCCCATTATTCAAGATTATCTTTATGAAAATGATCTTGAATAATGGATATATAAATTATGAAAAATGGGTGCAAAACACTTTTTTTTTTCTTTTTAGATCGTTAACTTTGTTTTATTAACCACTTAATCAATTAAACACTTCTTCTATTGTTTTTTTAACAGAATCTTTTTTTTTTAAATATATATTTTCAATAAATTTTTGAAAAACAATAATTATTAACAATAAATTTAGTAGATAACTTAAATTATTACTTGATGACATAAAATTATTAGAATAGGAAAAAATTTAAGAATGTGACTTGTGGTTAAATTTAGTTGATTGTTTATAATATTTTGGTTATTTATAACACAGTTCTCATTCTGAAATTTTTTCAAAAACATTATTCTATTAATTTTATATCAACTAACAATTGAAGTTAGATACTAAATTTATTTTAAATAATTATTGGTTTAAAAACTTTATAAAAAAAAATATTTAAAAAAATAGATTCTGTTAAATAAATAATATAACATGTTTTTGATTAGTTGATGACATCCTGAAGAAGAAAATGACATGTTTCGAAACCGATAGATAAATTAAATATATTAAGTGGTTAATAAAACAAAGTAAGCAATCTAAAAAAAATAATTTTAACCAGAAAGTTGATTTTGATTCTTTGGCATCGAATGGTAGATTAAATAACCATAGAAAATAAAAAATAAAAAATACTATTACACGTAATTTATAAGTGATCGTACCTGCAACAATACTGTATATCATGCAAGATGGCCAACGTTCCGTTTATCTATCAACATTTTTAGAAAACTATGTACAGTGTTGTTGTAGGAGGGGTCCCAAATAAATTTTACGATATATATATATTTGATAAGTGAAAAAAATTCAAAATTAACGAAACAGCCACGCAGTTAATGAATACCTCTTCACAGCTAATTTCGACACTGGGTTTAATCACGTGGGTTAAATCTTATCAGACATGTTTTTCTGGATATTACTCAATATACAATATGCATCAACTTTAATTAATTATATAAATAATCTTATAAATAAAATCCTAAAAATATAATCAAATAAAAAAAAATTATGTGTTGAAACTAACACATTTCATTTTAAAAAAGCGACAAACTAGTTAATACGACATTTTGGAAAAATAGTTTTCAAAAATTTTCATTTAAATTGTCAGAAAATTGGAATTGCAACATGTTAGAATTAGATAATAATTAATAATCAAGTAAGTGACACCGTTTGAACATATTTCATTTTTACGCATGCAGCGTTCAACATAATAAATATACCTACCTATACACACTTTTTTGTTTTGTCTTCTTAGATAGCTATTGTATTTTTGGTCACATTATATCAAATAAATGTGCATACCGAACCATTAAATTATCTGATACAACTAATAGGTGGGTATTTCTGGTACGAATATTTGTCAGTAGGAAATAATTTTTAATACCTTTTTGTCTAAAATATTTAGCTTATAACAATCGTTTTTCAAAGGTATAACGTCAAATTTCTTTAACGTTTTAAAGTGTTCAATAAAAAGTGTATGCGGTATTTCATTAATATGAAAAAAGAATAAATTCATAAAAAAACGATATTTTAACGATGTGCCAGGGCGGGTTTGAAATACTATAATTATATTAAATAATTAATTTAATTTACAATATCTACAATTTATAACTTATTTGGTACATTAAATAATTGAAATAATCAAAATCAACTCGAAACAATAAAATTGATATAATTTGATATTCATGCAGTTATTAAATATGAAGGGAAACTCTCAGTATTGGTTTTTGTGATAAAAAGGTATGTTATTTATATTTATAATATCTTGAGATGCCACGTATGAATTTTCGTAAAAAAATTTCAATTATGTTATTCTTGACGAGCGTGGATGGAAGAAATTTCAAAGTAAATAAAATAAAAAAATCAACTCTATATTTGAGATTTTTTTATTATTCACATGATACCTCCTACCCTACAAACCCATTAATTTTATTATATTATATATATAGAAATGAGGTGCGTCATTTTTGTGGGATAGGGAAATAAAAAAATAATCTTGTTTTATAAAATACTATCGGTCCCTACCCGGCATCGTCCAGGATTCAGATTTATTTAAAATTATAAAAAATAATGATGTACGTTAAATTTTATTCAAGCATGGGATGACTATACTTTCATCAGGGTCGGTCCTTTTAACCCTTTAATAACGAAGCAAAATTAGGAATGAATATATAAAGAATAAATATAAAGAAAATTTGAACCGGATATCATTCAATGTAATATAAAAAATGAGGCGGTGAAATAGCCAGGGGGATAGGGTGGGATGCCTATGTTATGCGTAGAGTCCTAAAGAGTAACTATGCAAAATTTGGTTTAGATTGGTCAAAGGGTGTAGGGTTATATAGAGAAAAGACATATAGTTTTACATATGTAGATTATTAAGAGAATAAATAAATTCTTTCTCCAACATCTTAAAATCATACAGTTGGAACACAATTTAAAAATTATTTTTCGCTAAATCATAATTATGATTAATTCTAGAGGTGAACATAAAATGTAGTACGCTTGACCATCCTAGACCTGGTTCATGTGTCATCCATAACGTTCTTTAATCCAATTATTATATAAATTTATTAGTTTGATATTTTATTAGTCCTGTACAATGCTAAGAAATTTATTTTACGACCAAATAATATGGTTCGATGAACAGGAAACCACATTTAAGTATATTTTATGAACAATGGTTTATTTTCCATTCAGCGAAGTTGACATGTGAACTAACAGAAAAAGCCTTATCCATCAAACACGGTTTTGAAGTAAAAGCTTTAATACGTCAATCTGGTGACACGCCTTCTCGCCTTACAAGAAAGCTAACCCTAAAAAAAGGTTTCACGTCTAAGTCACTACGTCATAATATTAAATATTTTTCCAATATTCGTACGGCCTTGGAAAATCAAAAATAATTAACTGTAAATTTTTTCGTTGAAATAAAGCGTCCAAAATTTAATAAATGACACATCTCATGAATCGCATCAACGTTGATTGGTATAGTCGGAATATCGGTTCCAGTTCCAGTTGAATATCAGATAATTTAACTGGTTATTTTAAGATCTGGTTTCAACATCCGAAATGCGTGATCGAATTTGACCAGTAAGGTAAAGTTACTAAGAGATTTAAAAAATCTGTGAATAACCTCCTCCTTCCCCCTCCCGATACATTTAAAAAAAAACGTTAAGGTTCCAATTTATCAAATACATGACGACATACAATAGTTTTAACAGTAACACCGATATTTTTGGCTTCCTTAGATACTCAAACAATTATCCAGAACCAGTTACTATGATATTTTATATCACCGGGACACAAATATCACCCTTCACTAAATCGTACGAGTATATGGATTCTTAATACCCTTTTCTTGTTTTGTTCTAATTATTATTTAAAAAATACATGATTGTTTTGTTTTGAAGTTGAATTTTCAGAACATAGTTCTGTGGTATTTTAATAAAAATAATAAAATAGTTTAATTAATTTAATTTTGGCGTATCTTATCGGATTTTACTCAAAAGTATTTGAGATTCAATGTAATATAAAGTTGAATGCTTTTAAAAAATTAGTATTAGATGTACTTTTAAAATAAGCAATGTTATCTTTGTGGTTAAGATTCATATTTTTATTTTTTATCTTTGTTTAATTAACCACTAAAATGAGTTTAAATACATCTACCGGTTTCGAAAAATACCATTTTCTTCTTCAGGATGTCATAACTAACTAAAACATACATTGTTTCTTTGACAGAATCTATTTTAAAAAAATCTATTTTTAAAAGAAAAAATTTTTTTTTTTTTTTAGATATATTTAAACTAGATGTATTTAAACTATTATTATTATTATTATTATTATTATTAGGTAGATGTATTTAAACTCATTTTAGTGGTTAATTAAACAAAGATAAAAAATAAAAAAAATAAAAAAATAGTATTAGATGTATGTCAAAAATATATTCAATTGCGATAGCGAAATGTTGAACTCGCTTTCTCAGATTGGAAGAAGTCCAAGTTCGAATCCCGGTAGCAACTAAATATTTTTTCGATAGACAGATTTATTCGTATATTTTTCTAGTTGATTCATTAATTCATATATAAATTTTTGTTGTGAACCCATTTCGGTAGCTATATGTAATGACTATAGTTTTGAGATATGGAAGTAATAATCTGTTGACGAAATGTTCGAAACTATAGTTATTATGAGAATCAGTTGTGTATGCAGTGCAACGTTTGATTGATTTACAAAAATAAATTATCATGTTGTATCACAAAGTAACTGCTTTATAAATTGGTTCGCGTAACTCCTCCCCCACCTCGTCTCCAAGCAACTTTCGGCCGATCACTTAGTTCTCTGTAGCACAGTAATATAATAATTTTTCAGAGATTCTATTAACGGCGTTTTCTGACGAATATTAAGTTATTATTAATCGTATATTTTGCGCGCTGATTAGAATGACGCATCCAGTACCCACATACCTTTACCGACTCAAAGGTCAAAGTCTTATTGAGAGATTATCGTAGACTCGGGCCATATATAATATTATTTTCTTTAAAAAATTGTTTTACTTGCCAAACTCCAGGTGAATTTTTTAATTTATTTTAGATCTAGTATTTTATTTATGATACAACATGTTTTAAGATTTTTTCATAAAATGTTGCTAAGAGATTAGACATACTCTTAAAATAATATTGTATTATTTACTCCTTTGTTTTTAACCGTTTTTATGAGTAAATTATACACCAACTGGTTTCGGAAAATATCTTTTTTTTCATCAGGCTGTCAAATAATGTCAACATTGTAGGTATATTATAAAAGGTATTTTCCGAAACCGGTTAGTGTATAATTTACTCAAAAAAGTTGTTAAAAACAAAGTAGTAAATGAATAATCACAATGTAAAGTTTGCGTTAAATGTTATAAATATATATAAAAGAAAAAAAATATGGTTTGTATGGGTTCGGAAGCGGTAATAGTAAGTGGTGGATTGCAGAAGACATTCCTTTAACTTTGAGAATGTATAAAAATCACTGGGGGCTAGTTTTGATGAGTAGGAGAAGGGATCAAGAGTTTCATTGCCTACTTCTCTGATAACATTCACGGCAACTGCGGATTTGTGCGAAGAGGAGTCTTGATGAAAGTTGTTGTTGATAACTTTGTTTCTTCTTGATAACTTTCTTCAACTTAAATTTAGAAGTTACGAACACTCAGGAACGTGTCCTAAGGCTAATTGAATGACAACATCAAACATTAAATAAAATGTTTTAAAAAACTGTTTTATTCAAGCTGTAGTCCGATACAAATATATACTTATTGAATAAAAATATAAAATATCTATATAATTATAAAGATCCCGAAAGTTCTCGTGACTTCCCCCCAACTGCACGCCCTTGGTTTTCTCGTCGCGCGCTGGTCCACTTCTCCCCGAAGATTCACCGACGATAAGAGTACCCTGATCCTGAAGAACTTCGATTCTTCACGTTGCTTGCTCCGTCGTAGTCCCGTAATTCTCTATTTTATTGATGCCCAATATCAAGGAAATTTCTCTATAGCTGCGCCAGTTGTAATGTCCTTACAATGATGTTTTCTCTATAGTGCTAGCTATAACAGCTGCACTGGATA
This sequence comes from Eubasilissa splendida, assembly GCA_031772225.1. Lineage (NCBI taxonomy): Eukaryota > Metazoa > Arthropoda > Insecta > Trichoptera > Phryganeidae > Eubasilissa > Eubasilissa splendida. The sequence goes on along the minus strand of CM062862.1, from coordinate 11,231,327 downwards.
ATCAGATGCTTTTTGGTAGTATCTTGGAAATAATAACAGATTACAGGGTAACAATATTATTTCTATCTCCACACTTAGATACATACATACAGACAATTATTAGTTGTAACCCGGATCGCGGTTCGAAGCAGAAAGTCCCGCGCCTATGGCGTAACCCCTTAAATAGCTTTCGTTTTTTAAATCTCTTTCGAACACTCATCGTACCAACCTTTCACAAGCTCACGCATTAGGCAACCATAGATATCACAATAATGAATTCCGATACACAATCGTAGTCACTTTTTTTAGGTTATCGACAATGTTTCGTCCTAGAAAACTGAGACCATAATGATGCCAGACGTAGACGGCAAGATTTTTCATCGATGTCAGAAGTAGACCTTTTTTATAATAATATGTTTTACCGAAGAGCCAGTTTCATTGTATCACAAAAATACGTTAATACAAAAAATATCATCTGCACTTTATGTATGATTCAGACAACGTTTGTAGAGACCAAATAAAAATACAATGACCGTATACGAGGTGGTGATAGGCAAACCAGAAAAATATATTATGTGCAGGAGTGGTATGAGACATATGTCTTAGATATGTAAAGCTTTTCCATAGTCACAAATTAATAAAAAAACATAATAAGCTTTTTTCTTCTTTGGGTATGAGCGGAGTCTACAAGTTGAGTTGCAAGGATTACGAATTATTGGAAAAAGCGGAAGAAGAATAGGAAAAAGATTAGAAGAACATAAAAAAGCAATAAAAAACTTGAATTAATTTTAATTTCGAAATGGTTGAACATGTAAGAATAGAGGACCATTTCTTTGATAATAATAATTTTAAACTTTTATATACATGTGCCAATTTGCGAAAGTAAGAAATTTTTAATAATAATAAACATCCAAATACTATCGATAACATCCTCTCTCTTATCCATTTTAACTCCACTCCCACCCCCACCTCCCTTACCTCCAGACACATCCTTCATAACTGTCTGACAATGTTCTCAATTTTATTTGAATTGTATTATTGATATTGGGAAGATCTTCCAGAAAACGTTATAACGTCAAATATAATAAAATATAGTAGAATAAAATCATGGAATTTCACAGAGTTTCACAAAGAACCTTTGAATAGGTAAGAAATGTTTTTCATTATTGTTATTATATAACATTAAAAGTTTTGTCATTTGTCATGTATAGTGAGCGATTCCGAGCGATTATCGATAACGTTAAATGCACCTGAACTATAGAGGAAACAACACGTTGGGCACATCAGAAACCCGCGTGAACGTACCATACGATGGACGTCTCCCTTCTTCTATCGGCGTCAGTGCTCTACAGCTTTCTTGCATCGTCTCCGATCTCATCGTGTATTTCGCGTGATTCGATTACAAACTTGTATAATAAACTTAGCGCAATCATAAGTGGCGATTAATATTGATCATACCACTCGCACGATACTTCCCGAAATATACTTCGCGATACCTATCGCGAATACAGAATGGTAGACCAACCAAGGTCTAAAGAAATATTAAAGCCTTTTATTTATCCTTGTTTCATTTTAAAAATACATAATGTTCGTAATTACCGACACGATCACATTCTCACAACTTTTTGATTGCCTTTAGAATATTTAAATAGATTTTAGTATATGTACTTTTTAAGTTTAATCGCTATATATGTCAAGAGTATGTTCATTTTAGGGAGCTCTTTACTATGGCGTACGTACTTTTGATGTCGAAGTGTTTGTTTTGCAAGAAGTCTTTTAAAAAGTTTGAAATCAATATTTCAGTAACTTAGGCAAGCTTTATTTTATTAAATGATTTTTATTCCATTATAAGCTTGAAAGCTTACATTAATTTCTCGAAACTTTCCTCATCTTCAATATTTTTATTCGTCTAGCCATCAGAGCGTTTTCGATTTTCTTGAATTCAATTATCCAATTATATCGATTAAGTTGTATAAAAACTTATTTTTACTTTTAATAACTTTCAAGCTTGAAGTATTTGGGTTGGCGTGCCGCAAATAAGCTTTCAAAATACGTAAAGTTTGTGTGTTTTAATATCATTTTATTTTAAAATATTTTGATTTTGCTATTTTGCCATTTGCTAATCTATGCTCTTGAGATAGTGATAAGTATGTTATGGTGCGTGTTCAATTATATCTAAATTCGGATAAAACGTTAATCAATACTATTATTTTCTCATATACTTTACCTTTATTATCAATATTTCTAATACGTATCTCAACTAACCCCACACTTTTATACCCACCACTCCGTCTGAAAAAATAATAATTCTCAATAATTGTGTGTGCTGTACAAAGTTAAATTAAATAATGTCTGTTAGATATTTATGACAGGTTCGCGAATGTTGTTGCTTTAAAAGTTGCGTCTAGTTCAATACGGAGTACGCCGCGTCTCTGCTCAGGTTACCAATCCCCTCTACGCGGCTGGCAATGACACATCATTAGCTCTCATGACGGCGGCTACTAAAGTATTATACCGATGGTATGGTGTTACAAAAACAACAAAATTGTATATTATTTTGAATAACAATTTGAAAAGCAGTCGTATACGATATGTATGAATTTTTTTTTTCTATTTAGAAAAAAATATATAAGAGCTTAATTAAGTATCCTTCTATTTCTAATTTGTACGAAAAATAATTGTATAATCAATGTTATAAATATTTATGCAGGAGAGAAATTTAAGTAATAAAAACGGAAGTTTAGTTATAATAATCTGAAGAAATAACTTTGATTTTGTTAAATTTATTTTTGGGCCCCAATGTTGATTTGTAATTGATCAAACGGTGCTCTGTTTTTAGAGAGACTTGTATTATTCTGTTGTATAGAAATAAAATAAAATAGTTATTTTATATTTTGTAGCAATTTATTGTACGCTTCAAAAATAAATATGCATTTGTTTTTATATAGGTTATACTTGCAGAAATTTGGATATAAGAATTAAGGAGCACTTGAGATGTTTAAATAGCGACAACTATTCTGAATTCACCAATCATCTTTTGAAAACAAACCACTCTTTTGACATTAATAACGGTTTAGTAATTTTATATACAAATATCACGGAGTTAGATAAATTAGAAATAATAAAAAACTATTTATGGAAAATTACATATAAATAACCAAATTCGTTTTGTAATTAGTCACATTTTAAATTTGTTTTCACATAAGTTATTATTAGCAATTTATATTAACAATAATTTTATCATACATTGTATTCTGAATAAGGGATCATTTGTTTTGAAACATGTTGATATATCAATTAATAGTGGTATAAACAAAGCATTTTCTTTCATTTAACACTTATCTTTTAATGAAGAAAACAAAAAATATGTATTTCGTGATTACTTTTTGAGATTGATCTGTAAGCCTGCACCCGCAGACTGTACACTTACGACATCGTTTACTTACATACAGTCGGATTTTATTTCTGACGATTTATGTTGAAATTTGGACTGAAATGACCAAATATCATTTTCGAGTGATTTAATCATTTTCTTTCATCGGTTTGGTAATGGTAAGTTACAGCTCGTTTTATATTTTCAGCACGTCTTAGAAATGAACATGATCACGAGTATTAGGTAGTTGGAAAATAAGGTTTTTTATAAAACATATATCTATATATCGTTTTTATACATACACTTATATATATTATGTACAATAACCTAAAATATTATTTTTGTCAATATTTTTTTTAATTCCATGCGATTATGCTTGATACAATAATAAAGTTACGTTTGTATTAAAACTATTCAGTGTTTTAATTATATTTTTATATATCTAAGTGGTTGGTATTTAAATATAAATTATATGTTTATGCTGAAATTAATTGGGAGTATTAATGACAACCTTTACACATTAAAATTGTGAAATGAGTTTAAGATCAAAAAATTTTTCATTAAAAAGAGTATAGGTAGGTAATTAAGTAGTATGAATTTGTGGAATAATATATATATATATATATGTATATTAATGTTAAAACCCGTAGGAACGTTGATAAATTAATAAATATACAAAGTACAAAAATTAATCCATGTATTCAAGGATCGTAGGATTGGAAGATTTTATTTTATTAAACTAACTATTAAATTTATCACAAAGACATTTCCCCGTAAGATTAGGCAGAGATGATAGAGCCTTATACACATCTATATTAAATGAAGAATCTCGCCTCATTCACGTTCCTACGTATTCTCATGCATCTTCATCGATTGTCGTCAGGTTCCAGTCATTCATTCTATCGGGTAAATCACCATTTGATTCTCTCAATTTTCTTTCGTCTCAATTTCCATTTACTTGTCATCGCCATTCATTCTATCGTCTTCTAGTAGCTTCCAATCTTTTGAATTTAAATTTAAATTTTCCTTTTTCGCTCTTCTCACTCTCTTCGTGTCTCGTTTTTCTACTTTTTTGTCAACTATTTTTGTTTAATGTTCTGAGAATTTGAATTCTTTTTTCATTTATTTGCACTCTTTTTAAGAAAAATGTACTTTTACTCATTATTAATTTACATATTGCATCTTTAGCTAACACTCATTATAATTATTGTTGACTGTTAGTAAATAACAAATGAGAAATTAAACAATTATATTAGGATTACATATAATATATTAAAATAATAGAAATAACTATTTTATTTGATATTCGATTCTTTTTTAACATATATAAAGCTAATTTAATATGTATATGTATATATTTATAATTAATACATTAAATTAGTATTTAAAATATCACAGACCTATGTTCTGAATAATTACAACTTCACAATATGAATGTGTTCTCCTTAATACATAAATCACTTAATATAATAGATATACAATAACCTAATCTAACAAATGATTTCTACATTAATTTTACAGTTTACTACATATTTATAATTAATATTAATAATAATCTATTAATTAGATCACCTTTGTGTAAAGGTGGTTAGCCATTTCACATATGAAATAATTTAATTAATTATTGAAAATTGAATAGTTATTTTTATTAAACTTATTTCCTCGGAAAACCCATGTGTAATTAATATTATAAGATATAGTTTTGAGAAATTAATAATTAAATATTATATGAAAACCTGTTGGTATTGTAAATTATATATATTTTTAAATAAATATAAATTATCATGTTACCGACATGTTTAATACAAAATCTTTAAAGATTGATTACAAATATGATTTCACATAAATTTAAAAGAATACTTTAATAAAGTCTGCGGGTTATTAAACGTAATTGTAGGTTATTATAATTGATAATTAATAAAGATTATATAAACAAATATAAATAAATATTGCTTTCTACGTAAATTATGATGAAGAAATAGACAATCTGAAACCTTTTGGCATTAAATAATTATCTACTTCGGATCAACAATTTTGGAAGATATATGGATGTGGACTCATGACGCTATCTAGTAACGGACTAGCACCGCCTAAAGGATGGCTGCGCGTTTTTCCAAAACTTTGCTACTCCAATTTTTTCTACTACCACATACCGTCCAGCAGCAACACCTGAAAATCTCCTCTCTCTCCTTATAAAATAACTTGGAACGTTAAAAGGAACAAAAACAAATTACATTCTGAAAATAAATAATAAAAAGGTATTACAAAAAGTAAGCGTAGTATATTATATTTTTACAAAATAATTATTATAATAATTTATTATATATAAACAAAATAAAGTTGAAAATAATAAAAATTCGACTCGTCGATTTAGCTAGAAACTCAAAATTCTTATATATCATATATATTATAGCGGGGTCCGGTAGACCCCAGAACAGGACTACCTTCTAGTTTCGTAAATAATGACAGCTTGACTCACCTTGAACGGGCATGTAATTTTGTCAATAGCTGGAGGAACACTGACTAAGCAGCTTCACAATGTCACTAGTTTTTATCTTGCCTGGGGACCCCATCATAGTATCCGAGGGTTAAATGTGAAACACAAAGAAGGATTAAACTGGTGGTATTCCATCATTATACCAAGCATTATCATATTTATTGACAACCTTCTGATATATTATATTCAACGTGATTATACACAAAGTTATTTAATTAAAATATCTTACCACAAATTTTTGCTTCAAATGCTACAAATTAAAATTTATGTCGCACAATAGTGAATACAAATGCATCTCAGAATAATTTCTCTAAATATCAAATTGTACAACCGCTGCAATAATCCTTTAGCAGAATAATTTTTGCGAGTTTCAACACAAAGATGTACCGGATATCCGCAACTTAAGACCGAAACGGGAAATAAAACTTGGAAGACCAACGCGCCATAAATATGACTTGAAACCAAAAATCTAAGTGTCAGAATCAAGACAAACGATTTTCGCTCTCGGCGGGACGCAGACCGGGAATAAACTCCATTCAAGTCCAATACAGAAATGAGCAATTTAAATCATACACGGGTCAAGTATTTCTCGAATGTAATGAGTTAACTGTCTCAAGATTCGGATTAATGTAATTTAGTTGTACGCTTCTGTTTATTCTACGTAGCTTGTCTATGATAATAAGTGTGTGTATATTTGGATTCTAGTAATTTTGTAAGCCAAAATTTGTACTTTATACGCAATTGTACGCATTTGTACGGTAGTAACCTGTGTCTCTCAATTGCTGGATATAGACCTCCCCCAAGGATAATAAGATGGAAAGTTATAAGTATAATACATCGCTTTATACGTAATTGTACGCATTTGTACAATAATAGCATGTGTTTCTTATTTGCTAAATCTAAACCTCCCCCAAGGATCGTACGATGATAATGTATACGTCCAGGACTTATACGTAATTATACGCATTTGTACAATAATATCCGGTTTTTCAACTGCTGGATATAGACCTCCCCAATGATCGAACGATGGCAAATTATACATCGAGCACTTTATACGCAATTGTACGCATTTGTACTATGATAGCCTGTTTCTCTCAGTTTCTGAATCTAAACCTCCCCCAAAGATCGTACGATGGAAATTTATACATCTAGAACTTTATTTTCAGTTGTACGCATTTGCATAATAACATACTGTCTCTTAACTGCTGGATATAGATCTCCCTCAAATATTGAACAATGGAAATTTAAACGTCCAGGAAAATTTATCTAAAAGATTCGTCTCAAAACAGGCTAAAGGTTAGTACAGAATTCAACGCGAAACGTTCTGTGAATTATCAGCTTATGTGTTTCGCTCTCAGACTTTAAAGACGCATCCGGCACATATGTACCTTTACTGGCCCTCAAAGATCAATCTCTCACTGAGAGTTCACCGTGGACACAGTCCATTAGGAAACTATGATAAACATGAAACCCTAATGTTAAAGTTAAGCTGAAAATTGAAAGCTTGCGTATTCCATTGATGCTTTAATATATTTATATAAGTTCTATGAGAGAACGAGGATATAATTAAAGCTTTCAGCGAAGTGGTGGATTACGGGACTCGAAAAATATATTTCAACGCCAAAATTTTCAGGTAGTTTGGTTATAATTATGAGCTTACATCAAAGTAGAACAAATCTATTTATTTAAGAAATAAGCGATAAATACCACGATCCGAAATGAAAAATATGATATATATATAACGATACTAATTATTAACTATACAGAGAAAGATAGAAAACAGCAAAAGCATACCTACTAGTATTGTAAAGTAGTTTTCAAGACGATATAATGGCACTTTCTCTTTTAGGCTAGACCTGATCCAGGGAAACTGCTACACATCAACAAATATTTTTTGTAGTAAATAGTAAAGGCATAGTATAAATGGTTTAAAAATTTAGATATAAATATAGTAGTATCGACAGCATAACAATAATAATATACATTTTTTTAATTGAGAAAGTTATAACGTTTGGGTGCTAAGTCTAGAAAGTTTTTTCTATATTTTGTGTGGTCATTCTAGTTGTGTAATGGTATAATGGTAATAATAATTGTTGATCTAGATTAAAGTTGATGAGTTTTAGGAAAATCAAATGATTAGAAAAGTTGCTACGTAGGGTGTAAATATTGTTTCTGTCATACCAATCGTATTACCGATTTTTGTGCTTTTATAAAAGGATCTAGATTATTTTAGGCACTCCCCCCACCCAACGATTTCATACCTTAGTATTAATTGGCACTATGCATAGTAAATTATTTTCAGTGTCACCTTATTGTATTATAGTTTAACTAGAGTGAGATGTTATCTTGACATAGTATCCATATGAAATGGTTCAATATAAAATTGCTGGGTGATCTTGCAGTGAATAAATCGGTATACTACAATATGGTTGCAGACTGTTTACTTTGTTGCAATTCGGTTGCCTTCTATAAAATACAATACATAAAGATAAAGAAAATATATAAAAGTGATAATATTTTTTAGGAGAACACATTCTTATTGTGAAGTTGTAATTATTCAGAACATAGATCTGTGATATTTTGAATAAAATAAGGTAGATGGCTCTGTCAAATGATGGAACGATTAAATGTATTAATATCAAAAAGGTAACATATAGGGTCGAAAATTGCCGCTAAAAATATTGTCCCTGTAGCTTAGTTGGATAAAGCACCTTCCCCGGTTAGGAAAGAGATCCAGGTTTGAATCCCGGTGGCGCAACAACAATATTTTTCGATAAAATTGATTTTATATGTATATCTTTATAATTAATATATTTAATTCATATTGATAATATTTTTTATAAAAATGATAAGTAATGACGGAAGCCACTGATAGTAAAAATGAAAAGGGTCTGAAAATGTAAATGTTTTATCATCTATTTTTTGTTTAATAATATGCAAAATACTATAATAATAATAAATAAAACGTTTATTAGACTAGTAATTAGTACATTTAAAACTTGGATACTGAATAATAAGAATTAATGTGTATTGAACGCTTTTGAAAGGAAAATTTTGAATCGTATCGTTTATCTCTTCATTGTTTCATGAGATAAGCATCTCAAAGTTTTTTTTTAATATAAAGACTTCGGTAGTTGGACCATACAAAAGGGATGACTGAACAGCATTTACAAAGTTAAGGCTGAGTGATAATGTTTTCAAAGACTTAGCAATAATATACAAAAAAAAATTGTTACACTGCTACACATAGTTTATTTTTGCATTAATTAATGGTGTTATTTTATGCAATGAACTTTCATAGGTAATTTGGTCATATGGAACAAATGAATGAAGAGAAAATGGTACGAAAGATATATGATGCAAATGTTGATGACACCAAAAATAAAAGACGTCCGCGGAAGACTTTACACGACCAGGTAAATCAGATATAAGCTACAATAACCGACGAGCTTATATGAGAAGATATATGAATGTGGATGAGGTGAGAATTGTGTGTCAGAACAGAAGAGTGTGGTACTCTATCCTCTCTGCATACTCCTCGAGAAACAGCGTTATGGCAAGTAAGTAATATATTGTGTATCTATGTATCAATATATAAATTATATTACATACAAATTCTTATTTGAGTAGGTAGTAAGTAATACTAAAAATACCAGCAAAGACGAAATATCTTCACAAATATTAGTTACTGAAAGTTATATAAGGTTTTGAATATTTAAAACAATATTTAAAATTTCTCATAATTATTATTAATTAAGACACTACTGCCTTCCTTTTAATATAACTAAGGGTAGCAACTTGTAATGTTCATTATTTTGCTAGTATAAATACAGTATAAAATGCTGTAAAGTCGGCAAACTTCAGACAATCAAAATGGAAGAATCAAAATAATCGTAACATATTTTGGATCAAGATTATATTAACAAATAACTGACTCAGAATGAAACAAAAAGCGAATAGGTATATAGTATTTTCATATGCCTCCGTAATTTGTCACTTACTGACGGAATTGAACGAATCGCGACGGAATTAACCGAACGTCTACACCAAACGTTTTTACGGGGTGGATCCTTTAGTATCGCCGCGATCGTAGACATTGTCGTGACTCTACGGCTCTACGATTTTTCGTATCACGGCTGCAAAACTTTTGCGAAATCGATTCGAGAAAATTTTATGCAAATTTTGAAAAGTTTACAATGTTTATTTTCTCATATGAGTTAATTAAAATAATGTTTTTCTTTTATTTATTGATATCGTTGTGAAAATTAGACACATTTATTGTTAACATTATGATTTAAAGTAATAAACTTAAAACAATATATTAAACAGTTTTTTTTAAATAGAGGAATTACGTTTCTTCTAAAAAGATTTAAAGAAGAATACGTGACAATTCTGACTGTGATATTGAAGTGAGAAAGTGACTGTAGCAGAAACTTTGTGAAAAGTTAATGGGTAAGTTTTTGATAAATGTTTTACACGTGATGGATTTGATTGTGAATTGTGAAGTTTAAACACGATTTGTAATATCCATAATTATAAAGGTTTTATATTTCATCGGACTTAATTTATGTATTATAATAAATATTTCGCTTAAAACATTTTTTTGAGTGTAAAATTTAAGAAAATTTCGAACACGTAAATTTTTAATTCCTCGTACTTTTTAACAACTGTTATCCGAGAGAGCTTAATTTTTACAACTCTTTTTTGTTTAAAAAATTAATAATGGATATAGTTAGAAAAAAATACGCCTATAATTTTTAATGTAATACCTCTTTAACCTGCGTGACGTAGATGTAGGTACGAAAAAATTGATTTCGGGTGTGTTCCTTTCAAATAATTTCTCACATAATTCCATATTTTCATTTAAATATTAGTAACTTTTATCCAATTCATTATGTCTCATTTTATAATGCAGTGAAATAAATATTATTTATCCTCAATGTCAAAAAAGAAATATACATATATGCAATCCATAAAATAATGACTAATGTGCTTTGTATTATTTTACAGTTTATCCCACAAAAAGTCAATATTTTTTAGAATTTATATGCTTTATATACCAATTTTTTAAATTTTGTAATTAGTGCTTCTTCTTGTCTTAATCTCTTTTGGAGTTGAACGTAGCAAAGAATCCACTTCTAATAATAATTTTTAGGACAAATTGTATTTTCACGTCTAGTTATTTTTTTGGATAGTAAAAATAATATAGATATAAAAATAACTTTTGAATGAATTTATTATAAAAACTGTGTAGGCACTTTAATATTAATTGTAGAAAGTAAAAATATAATCACAATGTATAATTTTATTTTGGTAGAAAAGTAAATACCTCCACAGTAGTATTTTTTTTTCTGATTTAAAAAAAGGTTACGAACGTAATAACTTCATGGTTATATAATGCTTTAATTCAATTAATTTTATTATGTATTAATCTTCGAGGTAATTGAAAATCTGTAATTTTTCGATGTTTCATCAAAAATATTATTTTATATAAAGGTTTAACAATAGTAAAATTTTCCTAATATTTTTATATAAAGCATTAGAAAAGATGAATCCATTAAATCTACTGAATTAAAAAAATAAAACGTTTGCTAGTTCTAGGCGAATAAGTTATCTTTTTACCGTATTCAAATTTTAATTATTTTATTTTTAAACTTAATCCTCTGAAAAAAAATTAAAAGTAGCAAAGTAAAAATAAATACTAAAATAATTATTTTATCTAGCTTCTTCTTCTTTTAAATAGGCAATCCACCTTTCAAGAGTGATTTGTGTCATTAATCAAGTAAAAACTTTATTTTATAGAAGAAAGTACAATAATATTATAGAATTGGAAATATCATATTACAAGTCAATACCATTGTCGTTCAAAAAATTTGCTGTCTATTAGGTTAAATCAAAATAAATGTGAGGCTTCTTGGCAATATCCAATTCTCATTCTAGAAATATTTGATATTGTTCTTTTGGAGACTTTCCTTTTGAAGAACCAGGGGTGCGGGGAATAAATCTATGAATTATTTTAAGTCGATTACCTTTATAATTATTTAGATCCATCCATTGTGCAGTCCAAATAGAATTTGTAAGTTTTTTTTACCATATTAAGTCTGTCATACATCGGGATTTGGAATTGATATTTTGTCTAGCTATTAGTGAGAATACTTCGCAAAAACATTTTTAAAATGTGAATGTAATAATAAAATTAACTTAAACCGAAATAATTATATCATCGTATACCATAACAATCTGATGAATGTTAACTTTGATAAATTATTTAACTGCGTAAATAGGTACTTAGTAAATTCTGAGGGTAGGGTGAGTAAGAACATAATCTTTTTTAAATCCAGTCTTTCATTACAGATCGGAATATTTTCAAGGATCTGGAATGAAAAGCCTGAATAATGATAAGTAAGGATTATTAAATGGATTTTATAAAATATAGAGATATGTTTTTAAAATAATATTAAGGTTCATTCTAAAAGAGTATGAATCTTATAAAAAAATTATATCTAAGGATTCATATTGGGTTTGTTGATATTTGGAAAATCACAGTTAATTATTGCAAAATTACTTTGTGGCCTCATTTTATATTAATAATTATACAAAACACTTTGTTTAAACTACTATTTATTAATTATTCTAAATGTTTCGATATGGTTTCATCTTCAGAAAATAATTTACAGTGACATTAAAAATACAAGCATAAATAAAAACAAAATTATATAATGGTAAGTAAGAACAAATATGAAAACAAATTTAAATTTAAAAGGTGACTATTTGCAAAAGAGTATTTGGTTATTTATAATATTAAGCTTGCTATTAACACTTTTTATAATTTCTAAAATTTCAAATTTATCTAACTGTAAACCCCTATTATTTGTATGTATAATATCTAAACCCTTATTAATATCAATGGAATGATTTTTTTCCAAAAGGTGATTGGAAAATTCTGAATATTTATTGTTATTTAGGCATCACAAATAAGAAAAAGTATTAATATCAAGCTTAATATTATAAATAACCAAATCCTTTTCGCAAATAGTTACCTTTTAAATTTGTTGTCATATTAGTTCTTACTTATTCACCATTTTGTAGTTTTATTTTTATCCATGCTTGTATTTTTAATTTCCGTATACATTGTTTTCTAAAGATGATATCATAGGTATCTAAACATGTAGAATAATTAATAAATAGTCATTTAAACAAAGTATTTTGTATAATTATTAATAAAAATATTAGAAATTTTAAATATGAATTAAATATATTAATTATAAAGATATACATATAAAATTAATTTTATCGAAAAATATTGTTGTTGCGCCATCGGGATTCGAACCTGGATCTCTTTCCTAACCGGGGAAGGTGCTTTATCCAACTAAGATACAGTGCCTTTTTTTTAGCGACAATTTTCGACCCTATATGTTACCTTTTTTGATATTAATACATTTAATCGTTCCATCATTTGACAGAGCCATCTACCTAATTTTTACAGAATCTCAAATTAAAATTACAACTTCACAATAAGAATGTGTTGTCCTAAAAAAATATATATATATTAGAATTTAGACGGTTCTAAAAGTTTACGGTGACAATTTTTATAATACTAGAAATATTTAAAATATGATAATGTTTCCAATATAACAATATAATTGAAAATGATTATCCAAACAAGCACACTGTTAAGAATGCCGTCACTGTTCATAATATTAATACGTACAGTTTCATCGTCTCTGTCTAATAAGATATTTTTTATTTAGAATACAGATGATTTGAAAACTAAAACTACTAGCTCTCGAAACCATTCATGGCCGATTCCACGTCCTATACGTGTTCTACCATCTCAGTCGTATCGACTTCAAAATAGTTATAATGATCACCTAGAAAAATATTCGGTTAAAATATATTCTATGATATTAACTAAATATTTTTTCAATGGATAAATTTTGTCTGTATATCTTTTTAGTTGGTTCATTTAATTTGTATTTGGTATACTAATGCAACTTAACAAAAAAAATCTATTTTCCTTAATAAAACTATTCAATTACGATAATTAAAAAAGTACACTTGTCACGCGCATAGCCAACAGACGTACAAATGAAAATATACTAGACAACTAGTATTTGATTTGTGATACGTTTATTGATATTGGCGTGCTTTTTCATCTAGTAGTAATAAAATACTCGCTTAGTGATTTATCTAGTAATCGGTCAAAGGTTTAAGTCTCGACCCAGAAGACCGTCACGTTAAATTCTTCGCTTCAAATAAGAAAACACCCTCTAAAATAAAATACTTAACACTGTAATAAGACAAACGTGCGATTGGATGACTCATATTATGACATTAGAGAGAACACCAAGCAGAAAACATAACGATGAAAATATATCTAGTATTCTTCCATTTAATAATTTAATTAGTAGATTTCCACATCTAATTCAAATAAGAGATTGATATAAATTTCTTTATGCACAAGCATGTGCATACATTTTACGTGCATATTTTTGTAGTTAGATACTTTTTCAAGTAATCGTATAATTGAATTACGTCACAATATTACGTAATATTACATTTATCAGTGCGGTTTGAATAGTACGATACTTTTTCAGTACACATTAAGCGCTGTACGAGGTACTACTGTATACATATAACATTTTTTTATATCATTTTTAGTACAGTAAAATAAAAGTTTTGTATATGTACGATAAAGAATTTAATTTAAAAGTTTTCTGGGTGAATTTTTTCCTGCTTTACAGGGTAGGAACATTCCCAAAGTACAATTCTTTGTATTAAATGTAAACATGCATATATGATGTATAAATATATTATTAGTATGTCTGTATTTGTGTATGATCTTATCTTACCATCGCTTCAACCTTTTAGATGCAAATAATTTCAGACCCTACATAGGATAGGAGTAGTGTTTAAGAATTTTGAAGAATACTTTCGAATATTTAACATTAAAACTCTATTCAAAAGTGCCTGCAATTATGTTTAAGTCTTGACGTGACGTACGAAATTTGGCATCTTGATTTGCTCATGCTAGTTTAAAGATTAACACCACGATTAAATATTTATGGACTATTATTTATTTATGGTTTACATTTTGCACGATGTGATATGAAATCTTATACTATGAAAATCCATCGGTTATATTTATGTTATTTTTTAATATTACAACCATTCACGACGCTCAATCACCATTGAGGAAAACACAGGCTAGTATTGTCTGTCTTACCCTTACCGTCACCTTACCCACTGAACAAAGTGGGTTGCTAATTTTTATTTTATTTATTTATTTGACATTTTTACAATTTTTTATAACATAAATTAAGTATATTACATTTTTAAAATTACATGTTTTTTTTCGCTTACCTTTCCAAAAAGGAGACTAGCTCTTGTGCTTGGAGAGGGAGTTACACTATAATAATTTTATACAATATTTTATATATTGCCTATTTGTGTGCTTCTGCAGTGTTCTGTAATATTGTTTATTTTCTAATTATGTATTTTTGATGTGTTCATTTAGTTTCTTTCTAAACTCTTTTATATCTTTTATTTCTTTAATTTGTGTAGGGAGGCTACTAAATTTTTTTATCCCTAACTATATAAAATTTTGCTGATGGTGTTACACTTAGGGATTTTAAAATGATTTTTAAACCTTAATGATGTACTTGTTTCAAATTTTACAGTGTTATTATCTTTAATTTATTGGAAACTTGAACTTGGATGAACTGGTAATTTTGCAAAAAGGGTTTGTGTTGAAAAGGTTGATCATTTTTTAATATGGTTTTGATGATTGTTCTCTGCATTATTTTTACCGAGTTCATTATAATATTGTATGCTCCTCCCCACCCAATTATTCCATACTATTATTATATAATAACCGTAAAAATTAATCTTATTTTTCTTCTTCTCGTGTTACTGGAAGTTGGCTAACATGTTGACTCTGATTATATTATTGACAGCGAACCAGAAAAGTCGCACTTTTGTCTGTCATAGATTCTTCAGATGAGGTTCAGCGTAAAATTTGTTATTTTTCTAGATATCTTGTTATACGTCTGAGATATTGCAGTTTTAAGATTTTTATTATTTTGGATACTTCCTTGTTTTTATACACTCGATACGAACCATTCACATTCGAAATTTTAGACTAAACTAAGGTTTAGCGATAGTTTAGGTACTATATTCATGCACAGAAATGTGTTCGCTGAATATAACATTTCAAACCCATGGAAGGATCCCATATGTCGTTAAATAAATAAATATCTTAAATTATACAAGTAAGATACTTCTGCATGTATTCATAATTCTACCTATTGCACAGAATTGAGAAGTTTCCAAGATCACACTAATTAATCGATGTTGTAAGGATACGAGGCAGTGATTTGGAGATATAATAGATTTCGGTAATCAAAGACTGTCATTTTCTTATAAAATGCGCCTTGCTAATACGGTGGGAAAAATATGAATAAATTAATGTACTGTTTGTAACTAAAATAAAATTAGGCATTCTGTGGGCGGGATTGCATTCTTGATTTTGTTGCCGCAGTGTACCCACATAGATTGAACATCATTTGTGTTTCATTTCTTCCAACCTCATAATCATCATCACTATCATCATATCTAAATTTATTATTTCCTGTATGGAACACTCTGTGTGAAATCGAAACATGGACCTTGTGAAGAAAAAAATAAAAAAATCGAAGCCTGCCACAACTTGTTGGAAAATATTTTTTTATACTTTGCGCACGTTGCAAGAAAAAAATAAAGACAACATGGATAAATTGGAAATCACAGGTAATCCACAAGGATCAAGAGCGAGAGGTAGGGAAGCAGTTAGAGGTGTTGAAGCAGACTAGAGGATTAGGATTCTCAGTCATAAGCACATTAACTGAAAGATATAATTAAATTTGAATAAATACTTTTGTAGTATTTTTTATCTTCAAAAGGGCAGAAATCATTCTACTGAAATTTTGGAGATCCTTCCAACAAAGAGAACGATAACTCTGTGTGGACAATTAATACGTATCCGCATAGAGAAAATAATGACTAGCCTATAAAACAATCTACGCTTCTTCAGTTCCCAGTGCTATGAAACTTTACACAAAATTAAGATAACTTTATTGGTTTATGTCTTTTGTTAAAACTTAGAACTTTCAACACTTTTGTCTTAATATATTTATTAATTAGTCAAAGTGAATTGTACGGCGGAAACGAAAGCCATCTAAGAAAAACTATTAATTTGAAACTTATAGTGGCTCACTAATGTCCTTTTTATATTTAATAATGTTATTTTAATTATAATGTATTAAATATAAAATCAGTAATCGTATTAGGAGTGTGTACCTAAGGGTAGTGTTGAGTGTAAATATTCCATTAGTGCAGTAATTATTATATTGCTTGCTGGCAGGTTGCCCTTCGGTGCTTCGATCCGCACCTTGTTAGCGTTGACTTCCTCAGCTTCTCACTCTCTCGAATAAGACCGTAAGGTTCTTTAATGAATATGATGAAGCAATACGCAAGTATGAGTATGAAGTAGCAAACTTATGACTGTATAAAATGTATTTATGTATGCACTATGAGACTTTAAATGTATTTATGTATATATTACTGTAAGACTTTATGATGGTATCAAACCTTGACTATATAAACATTGCTTAATTTTCATATATGTACTATTACTCCTATGTTATTTCTTTTTAATCCCCAAATAAGATTGTTAAGATAGCTATTTGAAGGGCTCTAAGGAACTAAATATTAAACTCATTTGTACGCTAGCTTTCATGTATCAATTCACACTTGCGCTCTGATGAATACAAATTTCAATATAAAATCGAGTCTAAATTCTAGTTTGTTGAGTGAAACCGATAAGGAAGTTCATACTTCTTAAACGGTTCCGGGAAAAGGTGGGTTTCCTTCAGGTCATACGGTGTAAGGTCCGGTGACCGAGGTACCCAGGGTATGTCTCCGTACTTGCTGATTATTTTATTGGGAAAAATTCCCCTCAGCTTTCCCATTGAAACTCTAGCTGTATGTGGAGTGGCTTCGTCTTGCTGAAATTGTGTTCTATTATTGAACCCAGGAAACAGCTGCAGTTGCAGTACCAAAAACTCGTCGATCATTCGGCAATACACGTCAGCAGTGACTGTCTCTCGCTGGTTAAAAAAATAAGTGCCGATTATCCCTCAGGCAGAAATTGCACACCACACTGTCGTTTTTGGACAATGCAAATGTTTTTGATGGCGTTCCCTTGAGTTGTCAGGGCACCAGTATCTCATGTTCTGTTTATTAATATAGCCATTGATATAAAAAATGTGCTTCATCAGTAAGCAATATATTTCCAAGCGCTCGTTCCAAAATGTTCCAGCATTGTTTTTGCTAAGGTTTTACGTAAACATTATATAAAAAAATATTTTTTATTATTAAATTTATTTTACGAAACGAATTCTTATTCTCCCAACAATACTATCACTGAAAAAATCGGTAGCGTATACTACAGTTAAGACACATGGTAATATCGATACAACACGGCCGCGGATAAGTGCGCTAAGACGTTTAAATAGAAATTATATTCTGGAAGCGCACGATCTAGTCCACGGCTAGCCAGTGTTTTTAATTTTTATTTAGCCAAAACACAAACCTTATTACTTTATACTGCTTTATTTGGAAAAACTTAATATAATCTGCCACTAGGTAGCGTTATAATTGTGTGTTGTATTATATCGTTGAAACGGTAAATTACGTATTTTATTTTATTAATGCTATAACAAGCTATAAGGCCCAATTACTGGAGCAAATCACATCACAAAAATACCCAGGATTGATAAAATCACACAGATATATTTAGACCTCATCGGGATTCAAACCCGGAACCCCCGGTATAAGAAGTCAGCGTCTTGATCACTGGATTACAAGGGTCACCAATTTAAGGATATATAGTGTGTCCCAAAAGTCTTTTTCATTTTGGTTCATTCGCTGTGCCAACGCAACGAGCGGGAGAGGGGTGAGAGTATGTTGATCGCTAGCAGCGTCCTTGAGTATTTAGTTGCTATGGAGCCTTTCCTTACCAGCTATTCGTGAAATTGTCCCTGGAAAATTGATATCCCGATGATGTGACATAAACTAGTCTTCATGTAGCTACAACTAGACACTAATGATTTTTTTCCTATGGGGCTACCTTGAATCAAAGATATACAGTAAGATACTCCCCTTTTAGACCAATTAAAAGAAAATATCCGAGAAAAAATGGCAGCGATCACGAAGAATACGTGCCGAGCAGTTCTTAGAAATTTTTCCCCCCGTTTAGAAGAGTGCCAGTAAAATAACGGATCACATTTATAAAACATAATTTTGAATAAATAAAATCCCAAGGCCTGTACTTAAATGAAAACATTTTTTTTATTAAGCCCATCCATTATTTTATTACAGAATTTTTATTATGAAAAAGACTTTTGGGACCGCTTGTATCTAATATATTTCTTGCGTCGTTGTTATTATTGTTGGAGTTGTATTAAGGTAGACCAGACATTCTATCTATCTAGCAAAATCTATATTTCTGTTATTGAAGGCAACAGCAGTAAAGGACGTCCGCGAATGACTTAGTTCGATCTGATAAACCAGATACTGGAGGACGGGCCTGTTAGAAGGTTTAATAATCGACAAACATGTATTAGACTATGTGTATTATGAAAGAGAATCAAGCAAGAGTTGTGAAACAGGAGAGATTCAGTATATTGGTTAGCTAATTAGTTAGTAGGATCTTTCATAATGTTTACTTCGCCCTACTATGTTTCTGGTAGCCAAACTTTATAATGTAAAGTTATACACAAGTCTTAAATTTTTTAATCATTCTTAATATACATATATTCATATTGTTAAAACAGATATGTAATTTTTTAATTCTTTTTCTTATCTCTGAAAAACAAATTGATCGAAAACGGCTGCATCATCAATCTTCTGATTGGCTTAGTTTTACTTTGCGGTTAAATAAATAAAAAGACCTTCACAACATTATTTAGAAGGCAATTTCATTTGCACTGAAATAGAGATACCTAAATCATTGAACATCTTAGGTACATTTTAAAAAACATTCGTTTATTTTATTATTAACTAGTGATTCATACCCGACGTCACTCGGGATTTGGAAGATGGTATGGGGGTGTGGGGGTGCCTGGGTGGATTATTAAATTCGAGTAATAAGGGCTGTGCCCCTTAGTCTTCGACGTATGTAGTAATAACAATGGCGTAAGAATTTTGTGAGGGCCCTATGACGGTTTCCGATGGCAACTTTTTAAAAATATATTTGTATAAAGTAGTATCAAAAATGGATAAATAATTTATAAAAAAACTTTTGTTTTTTTTTGTTATTTATTTTATAAATGTTAAATTTTTTTAATGGAATGAAAATTTAATTTTATATACATTTATAAAAACAGTTCAACCTTTTTTAATAGGGTAACAAACAGGGTATAGTAGTGATATGGGACGAAAATGTAAAAGATCAGATATAGGATCATAAAGGGCAAGGGAGTTAATGGAAGGATTAGGAATGGAATACAATTTAGAAAATAGGTCATGTTCGTGTCGTTTTAAAGATGGCATATTTGCGTTTTTATGAACGGTGGTGTTTCTGACAAACCAGGGTGAATTTGTACTTTTTCTGAGAATAATGTTTTGTTTGTGTTTAAATCTAATTGCGTTAACCAAACTCCGAATGAAGCTCGCGTATGTGAGTATTGGGCGATATCTTATATGAAAAATTTGGTCCTGGCAGGGAGAAGGTGAGATGTCCGAGGATGGGGTGGAATGACTGCATTTTACTTAGGGTATCATAGTGCTACTGAGCAAAACTTGAAATTAATGGCATTCA
Source organism: Eubasilissa splendida (assembly GCA_031772225.1). Taxonomy (NCBI): domain Eukaryota; kingdom Metazoa; phylum Arthropoda; class Insecta; order Trichoptera; family Phryganeidae; genus Eubasilissa; species Eubasilissa splendida. The sequence continues at coordinate 11,210,618 of CM062862.1, read as the reverse complement.
ATATAATTAACATTTCTGGCTTGTGAGTTATAAGTTTAAGTTAAAGTTTATAAGTTTTATTTTCATGGTGTATTCCAACCATGTCCAACGTTACTGTATCAAGGTATTTGCATAGATAAAGTTATAGTTTATAATTTATTATGTGTCAAGCAAGGGAGTTTGCATTTTTTGGGATATTATTACATAAGTTAGATTATTTAATGAAATAAATTTATTTATGTTGTGTTTCGGCAATGGTAATTTGTAGAGCTAGTTATTTAGATATATGTTTTTGAGCACTGTTAATGAAACATTTTAAATCCGTTGTCCGAAGTAGAAATTGTAGATATTTTAGGCGAAATCGAATACAGAGTACAGAACCGAGCAATAAAAGAACTTGCCTTTTTTAAAATAATAAATTAACAATTATATTATAAAATTAAATTGATAGAATTGTTCAAAATATTATAACTAAACCTATTGTATACTCAGTAAGCATCCTCGGTAACAGCCCAACCTCAGTTTGTGCTTACTGCACGCCACTTTTCAATAAAGGCTATGATAACACAAAATTAAATTCAACTGATTACGATGCTGTAATCCGTGAATGAAGCGCGGGTTATCGGTATGAGGGTTGAGGCGGTAAAAACTAACACATTTTGTGTTTAGGTCTCGAAATGGAAGCTGTTCTAGTTGATCGTTTCACATTCGTCAAAATGGTGGCGTGAAACCGCCACATGGGTATATAATTCATTCAAAAATTATTATTGGTTATCCGGTTAATAGTTGGCCATTAACCGTACCATCAACAATTATTTTGTAAGTGCTTTAAAAATGTTTTGCGGGTCTTTCATTTAACAAATATATATTTTTTTAAATACCTTGAATACACTTTCGTATGTGAAGAATTGTCAGGTTAGGTTAGGTTAGGTTAGGTTAGGTTAGGTTATCTAAATAACTAGCTCTACAAATTACCATTGCCGAAACACAACAGAAATAAATTTTTTTCATTAAATAATCTAACTTATATAATAATATCCCAAACATTTTTGTTGTGACATAGTTCTGTGGTATTTTTAATATAAATTAAATTAATCAACCAGATAGACAAATATTTTAAGTTGTTACCGGGGTTATTGGTTAACGCATTTTCTCGAACAGGAAAAGGTTCAGGTTTGAATCCTGATAGCAACTAAAATATTTTTAGATAAATATTTTTTTTCTTTATATCTTTTGTTGAATAATTTAGTTGGAAATAAAAAATATGTTATGAAAAAAATTAAAATTTAAATAACTGTAAGTACATTAGGATCATAATAAGTTCTATGAGATTTAATTAAAAGTCTTAAAAATAAAATTGACATAAAATTATTTTAATAAATGTGTAATTCATGATGACATAATATACCAATATAAACTACAAAATTGTCGTTATCGATAATAAATAAAAATTCTTTAGATTGATGTTCTCCACATTATAAGCTTTGAATATATGCATAGTATAATGCTTTTATCTGAAAAGCGATACTTAAAAAATATTAAATTTTTTATTAATATGAATTTTAATACAAAACTGACGACGAAAGACACTAACTGACGGTGATGAAACATTAAGATAAGTTCAAAACATAACAAATTTTATTTTTTAATAAATAAATACAATAATTATAAATAATATGCCCGGGTGGAGTGGGATATGGGAGTGAGGTGGGTTAATTACATCGGATCCTAGAAAGCAACTGTATACAATTTGGAAGCTGTTCAATTTAATACACATTAATACAGCGAGAAAGGTGGTGGGGTAACCAGGTCTAGGGGAAGGGTACCTAAGGGAAAAGGTAAATGTAGATTAGTTGAAATACGCCTACTTATCCTATACACCATAATAAAACAGTAACTAAGTATAAAATGATATTAAATAACGTATAGTGTTATTGTAGATAATAAATAAAAAAATTGGAATGTACTCAACATACAGTAATCAATTAGAAAGATATACAGATAATCTAACCAAAAAATATGATTATTTTAATTTTCAGAACTAAACATTGTGCTACACACACGCTTGGTTATTATCCTATAGTTTCGAGAGGTGCAATTCCTCTAGTCATCAGGTGATAACTTATATATACTTTAGTAGTGACAATAACCCAACGTGTGTGTAGTACAAAGTTTAGTTGTGAGAGTTAAAAATAAAAAATATTTGGTTGCTACTGGCATTTAAATATTTATTTGATAGATTTTTTCTGCCTATCTTTGTATTTGACTAATTTAATTTGTGTTAAAAAAATACCACAAAACAATTCTGAAATTACAACTTCACAATAAAAATGTATTTTCATTAAAAATTGCTTAATTTAGAAAAAATAATTTTTATTTCAATAAATAAGTAATATTACATATTAGTCATGTATATAGTAGAATTAATTCTACTTTATAAATGATTAGAATATATTCGCCATAGTAGAATTAATTATTATATTTTATACAATTTTTTTATCTTACCTTGAATATCTATGTTTTTTTAATATTTCACCTTACATTAACTTTGTAAATAAACAACTTTCCAAAAGAGACATAAAAGTTCGAATAACGAAACTCATCAAAATGTCAAGTTAATGGCGCTGCTGTATTGAAACCGCTATACTATGCCAACCTATGGCGATGGCACGCACAGCCTTCGAAGAATTCATCCCAAATGATCATTCAATTTAGTGATGCCTATTCAACTTCCATCCCTTGCCTGCCTCGCTAAGTATATCCCTTCGGCTCTGCGGCCTAATGATCCCAAAGAAAAACTAGAGAAAATAGTGAAAAGAAATTTCGCATGCAGCATTTCTCACTGTTGAATAGGTTTGAACCGGGTCAGGCAAATTGAAAAATGGTATTGTAGTAAATAATTATCTTCCATTCCATTACTGAATTAAATATAAAAGCTATTCTTATTATTAGAATTTTTCCAAGTTTCAATTATCAGGGTACAATATTCCAACATAATTTACGTTAGTTTTATGGTACTCTCACTACATATTTATATATTTTTTTATATTCCTATCGAATCTTTATCTTTCTAATTTGAATTAAATAATATTTGAAAAAAACTGGCTACTTTAACACAGACGGCAGTCTATCAACGTACAGTCCTGTATATATCACAGGTGGAGTTTACTCCATCCCACACAATAAACTATGAGTATTATATTTAATAGCAATACAATTGTATCTTATGTTTATCATGTTATATAATAATATTTTATATTCACCTCTGTTACAATAAAAACATGAATTTCAATTAAGTCTAATAAATAAATAAATCTCATTAATAAAAACGTACAAACCGAAGAAATAGGAGCATCATACAATGGATTTGTGATATTAGAAATAATAATATTCAAGATTCAATTCTCTATCAGGGTACGTAATAGATATATAGGTTAATACAAATTATCTGCATACGTAGAATTTTCATAAACCAATAAGATTTTACTTACAAAAATTATGCGAGGAAACCAAGTAGGTTCAAACCAACACGTTTCAAGTGATATATTAAAACTATGATACTTTAGAAGTGCATCGTTTTACTTTTAAAAATGTTAATTTATTATTTAAAGAGTATAAATCTCATATATCACATCTGGTGAAACACTTCCGTTGGGCTGGAACTTCACAGGTGAAATTTTATTTTTGACGGTTTAGTGATATTGTATTTGAGATGTTTAAATAGAGTGGGTTGATTGTAAGTGCTTACATAGTTGGCATTTATTCACAGATTGAATTTACACTTGTTTTTTATATTATAAAAATATATAAGATAAACATAGTACTCTAAGGCTATGCCAAGGTGCTAATAGATGTATCCGAGGAGCTGGCCAGGAAAATATTGGTCGGTTCTATGGCTTCTCGGACTGGTTGTGGCGCGACGTATTGTTGTCTGGCTCGGTAGGTACCAGTCTGACTATATGGATGTTAAGTAATTTAATTATGCGACCATGTCTGTGGGATGCGACTAGGACCACCACAACGGCTTTTTTTATGACATAATGCATCCGAAACAATACTTTAATTTTAAAATAAACTCGTTTGTTGTAGGGATATTTCTGTTGAAGTGGTATTTAAATACCAATACAAAATAATGGATGATCCAACAAGAGGTGAAATATCTACCTTTTCTCTAGCTGTACTTTTTAGATATTGATACTTGACAAGTCGTGTAGACAATATGACACTGTAAAATAGAGTACTATGTGATTATTTTTGCGAAAACATTTTATGAAAGTAACGGATCAATTATGTGTACTGAAAGAAATAGCGAACAATCCAAGTTAAATCAGAAGGAACAGGCTCTATGTATGATATACGAATACTCACACGTTGTGCATAAAAGCCTCGTTGCAGGAAACAATACCATTCATCAGACGTCGTGCGCAACAACTGAACCTCTATTACTTCAAATTACGAGTTTGTCAGAAGATTTTTATTTTCATGCGTATTAAATCCAATTGACTTAAAAATTATTCTAACGGCAATTATAAACACAATCGGCTTCCTCGTTTTGGAGCACTCGTCGAATGTTTTTTCTTCTTCTTGTGCTCTATTCATTCAACAGACGTTGGCTATCATTACTTTGTTTACTGCGGCTCGAAAAAGCTTTACAGTAGACTGGCCAAACCATTGTCTTAGGTTCTTCAGCCGTAATGTTCTTCTTCTTCCAGGGCCCCGACTTCCAGTAATCTTTCCCTGCATTATGAGGTGCAAGATCTCGCACTTCTTCGGATTTATCGTTACATATCAGAGACATTTTCGAATTTTTATTATTTTTTATTTATCTGAACCATGACATCTTCATTCGTAACTCAATCCATAGATCTTATTTTGAGCATTTTTCTGTAGATCCACATCTCAAATGTTTCAAATCACCTTATCATTTCATCGGTAAGTGTTCATGCTTCAGTTCCATAAAACTTAATCGAGAACATATAGCATCTGACCATTCACATTCGTAATCTAAGTTTGAGATTATATTATGCGGATAAAGGTTGCACGAGCTTGCTCAATACGGCATTTGATTTCAACAGAAGGATCTCATATTTTATTTATATTGCAACCCTTGTATGTAATAATTTGTAATGTTCGGAACACATGAATTTTAAATACATCATTAATATTTTCATTGAAAACCCCAGATAATATATGCAGTATTGTGGTCCTGACATACGAGTAAGATTATTATTATATTCATATTTTCTCTCGATTATTTTAATACTGTTTATCTTGGACAGCGTATTCATTTTATGGCTCGAAAAAGGCAACAGCATGTCGTGTGATAACCAGGATACATTGTGTACTGCGGAGCTATCCCCCCGTAAATTTATTATTGTCCTGATGTTGGAACCATAATTTCAATACATATGTCATTAAATCCCCCATAGCAACAAAAACAATATGCGTAGTACTTAATAATTCTTTGATATTAAAGCAGTTTATATTAAATATATAAAAAGGTCTGTATTTTGAGCTATTGTATCTAATAGTCTCCAATATCTCTTGTTTTTCCTTCTTCTTTCTTCATTCATGGTTTCACGCTCGATTGTTAACATCTGTCTAGGATGTAGACATCCATAAAAGACTAATTATTGTCGCATGTTTGGGATTCTGTATTGTGATCTTTGGCATCTTTTATAGACGTGATGCTCTTGTAAATTACCTAAAAGGATAACAACCTGATCATCGCATTTTGAAGAGATACTTGGAATTTGAACAAGGAGGTTGGGAATTGGAATGTAGAATGAATGGAATTTGTAACATGATAGGGAAGAAACAGGGGGTTCAAGAATTAACTAGGAAAAATATAACCTACCTGACGGTCTTCTTTATTTATTTATTTATTATTAATATAGTGCATACATAAGCATATTTATATATGCTCTAATATAAACAAGATAAACATGTACCTTTTTACTACAACTTATCTTGCACATATTTCTTTAGTTTCATTATGAATCTATGTAGTTTCTTCTCCTTTCTTATATCTTCTGGCATTTCATTAAATATCCTTTTCGCACTGTGTATCATCGATTTCTAAAATTTAGCTATCTTCCTGAATAGTAGTCTCAGTCTATCCTTTTTTCTTGTATGATGTTCGTACTCATCAATTTGCATCAATTTTTCTTATGCATTCTGCCGATATTTTCTTAGTGAGGATTTAAAAATTATATTGACATATTGACACCTGATATTTCCATAAAGATTGTCATTAGAGAGATGAAATTACATCAGATTGTAATATAAACTTATATCTCTCTCTCTTTCTCTCTCTCGCTCATGTGCCCATCTATACTGCTTCTACAGGACAAACTGCTTGCCTGGATTCTTTGCGATCCTGGGTCTTGTTTAATGCAACGGCTCCGGTCATATTTTGTTGCAATCCTCTACCCTAACACTATAACTCGTTGAGCGGGTTAAAAAAAAAATTGTATACATATTTTTTACAGCCCATACAAGTTGTCGCAACTACAGCTACCCGCTCACGGGATTCCAAAATTCACCACAGGTTATTGCACTTGAGACATCGGAAACAAGAGGTAGAATAATCTCATCACTCAATCAATCATCATTCCAGTCATATCTCGGACGTACGTGCAGCATGCAACACCGCATCACAAAGGCATCGTGCATGTTTTTTTCAAACGTATTATATAACTATTTTTAAAAAACACAGTTCTTCATGCAACTATATTCAAACTAATGCAAAATCAAAGTGGTAATAATAAATATTTTTTTTGTGAAGTTGCAACTTGAGAACATAATTCTGTAGTATTTTTAATACACATTTAAGAATCGATTAGAAAGATATAGTAAAAAAATATTTTTTCACTATATACCGTAGTCTATGTATTATTAATATTATATATACATACATGTGTATTCAATTTATTTTATATTTATTCATTTTGATGAGGACACAAGAGAGCTAGCCAGAGGTCTGCGGAGGACTGACTATCGATAAGGTGCAAATTCGTCCGGCAGATCTGGAGCCGCACTGTATTGGCTGAAGAATTGAAGGAAAGGCCATCCATTGGCCGACGGGTCATCCTCTGTAGAGGGGATAGTCAATGAGCTATATATCTAGCAACGAGCTCGTGCGCGTGAGACTTCTTGTCCATAATCCAAGCCGAAGACAAGTGTCTTCGCGGCACATGACGCGAAGTCTCTCTGTCTAGTGTTTTATCGAATTATTACAAATAATATTAGTCTGCTAAAATATGATAGCTACTGCGGTATTGCGCATTATTCATGTCTGGCGGTACTTAAGCAGGATGGCCCTGCGTGGTATTCACCATAATCATATCAATTTTTCGGTGTTTTCACACATTTTTTCAAAATTGTGATACGATTAAATCTCATTTGCTATCAAGCCTCATCCCACCCTTGTACTAGTCTATGCTGGGTGCTTGTGAATGGGAGCAAATATGTCAAGCTATTGCCCCGGGAATACTCAAGTCACGGAATTGGGTTTCGCCAACATTACATACATTTATCCCGATAAGATTTTAATTTTAGACACTCAGTTGTATACTATTTTACAATACTAATAAATAAGATAAGAATCCGTAATAATAGCGTAATATAAGTCATAAACAACATACAAAAAAGATCGTACTCTAAGGTATAGAGGGGACCCCATATGGACTAGAATAGGGACAATGGTGTCCACCGAGTTTTTTCGTTAAGAGACCCACCCAAATGTATGCCCATATATGCCTATATTAAAATTTAGTTTTCCAAATAGAACCCCATGAGCTTTTATTGGAAATAAATAATAACGCGCTTTCGATGATTTTCGTTTTGCCGATGATTTGTCCAATTTTGCCTGTTTATGTCTGTTTTTTAAAATCTTCTTATAGTAGTCTATCATATTATTATTGAGTGCATTTAAGTTTTGATTTTTTTAAGTTTTGGATTTTGTAAGCATTTGAGTGCCACTTTTCGACCATATTCTGCGTTTTGACCTAGTTAAACAGCTTTTCCTTAATGTCAGGAGTAGGTATGAAGACTTTACTTGACCCTTTGTTACCTGGAAAAATTTATTTCATTGTTTCAGCTTCTTATTTTTCTTATTATTGACTACCTGATCGCTAAACTATTCAGTGCCGGGCGGTAAGAGTGGCGAATGTATAAAATATTAACGAATATATAATTATTTTTTTGTTATCAAAATGTGACGATTATCGATAGGTTCTGACGAATATAAAGGTTCTACTGTATTATTGCTGTACATTTAGATATTAACTTACCTCTTAAATCGCTCCTACACGAGACAGTGCGCAGTAAATCACGAGTCTTAGTTTGTTCTATCTTTTCACGTACTTGAATCGGAGCTTACACGAAATCCCTGACAATTAGATTTTGTAAATATCCAACGATACAGTCTCAAGGCTTTACGGCTGTTGCGAGTCGGAGGATACGAAGCCTAGAAATCTAGAAACCTTCTTTATTTTTATCATCCTTCCGCTCTTTATCACATTATTAAATAATGCACTGTTTAGATTTTATTTTAGAGGCAATAGAATTTTAATCTGTTTTCAAAACACGTTATTTTGATTCTTGAAAAAGTCTTAATTACTGACGCAGAATGAATTTTCAGATGGGATCCGCTTATATTAAGGCATCTACCCTTTTCAACATGACTTAATCCCATCCCAAGATATAAATTGGTAACCCTTTCGTTGTTTATACAGGATGGAACATATTCCACAGTACCGACCTAAATATTTTGATGGGTGAAACGGAACATCAAAAAAAATATGGTTTGAAGTTGACATAATATTTATGATATAATTCTAAACAAGCCTAGTAGAAGAGTTTTTTTTTATTCGTAGTATTATTGCTAATTTTTGCATGGTTTAGTTTTACACAGTTAATAACTAATTTCATGTAGAAGTAATAAATGAGGAGAGGATGGTAATAAAGTTTACAAGTCGCGAATATTTCTGACATAAAAAATATCTCACAATCTGTCATTATCAAGTAAATTAGACGCTGGAAGATAGTATTGTGAAAACCCCCAATAAGTATGATGAGTATTTATGAAAAAATCTGCGAATGTGGATAGGCCAAGAATTGTGCGTAAAAATAGATGAGTGAGGAGATATATAGGCTCCCTATTCCCGCGGGAAAACCTCATGATCGCAAGTAAGTAACATTTTAATTATTCGTATTTAGTGTATAGTTGCTTAAAAATATGATTATTATGTATTTAAGAAAAAAAAACCGACGATTATTTCAAGTAGAAGTTATTATTTTTTATCTTTTAAAAACATATTTTTATTGTGAAGTTGCATTTTTAAAACATATTCATCAACTAGAAAGATATACAGAAAAAGTATGTTTTTCGAAAAAAATATTAGCCTAGATTTCTACACTAATTCTAAAAATTAACTGAACAGCGAAATGTAATGAATGTGATGCATAGAATGTAGGAATGAAAAATGTAGGTACATTGAATAAACTATTAGTCTACTAGCGGGATTTACTCAAAAGTATTTGAGATTCAACGCATTCAAATGTTGATCAATTGTAACAATATACAAATTTATGTTATAAATTTTCCGTAATCGTAATCGATTGCTGTAGTGATTGATCAACACATTTCCCCGGATAAGATCGATAAATAGATTTACTTCTGTATATCTTTCTAGTTGATTAATTTAATTTGTATAAGAAGTTAATATTTGTATTACGGTACGAGGTGGCACAATCGCTCATGTACTTGATGCAAATTAATGTACTCGTAAAAAATGCTTTATTGAATGCCCTAAATAAGACAATATTTTTTAACGTGAAATGCTTTATATTAAAACAATGTCATCCTATCACCCCAAATATTCATACTTAGCGTACTATATGAAGGGCAATTCTTTCCGTAAAACTATTATACAGTTTGGAAAATATTAAAAACTATGATGTATATGAATAGACGTAATGAAGTTGAAATAAAAAAAAATCGACCACAATGAAAACATAGTTAAAAGAAAGATTGATCCAAGCTAATAAAGTCTGAGATAATAAATCACAAAAAAATATATTATAATAATAATATAATATATCAATAAATCATTTCTAAAATATATAATTAATTTAACAACAAAAAAAGTATATTCTGTAATATGTTATTCCGCTAATTATCTTAAAACATTTTTTTATTGTAGTGATAGTAATACTTATTTTTTACATTATATTTTTATATTCTAGTGATGGTTATTTAGATTTCAGGTTCAGTTTCTAATGTACAGTCATTGCTCCGAGATTTACAAATAATCAGTTACCAATTATCATTACAATCGAACATAATCAGTTTAAAAATAACGTTTTAATCATAACTATTACATTGTACCTTAATGACATTAAGTACTATCTATTAAGATTTGTACCTGTAAATAATCTATTTACTAAAAAATAATAATAAAATCAATAATACAAAATAACCGCGCTTTTATTATTTGTCGTAAATTTTGATAAAACATTTATCGATTCACTGAACTGAATTCTATTGACAAAAATAGTATAATCTCATTTTACAGAATGTTAACTTTTGTATTTGTATTTAATTGCATACCCTTTATTTTCTGACTTTACATTTATATAAAGATTCATGTGTGCTAACCATCCCCATCCAGCGGCAAAAAACGCTGATGACTTTTCCAACCCATTGATTTGTGTTTGCCGGATGCTTGAATGCTTCGTTAATAGCTTTTCATTCGAGAAAACCTGCGAACAGGGGAAATAATAAAAGCCTCAAGAAACGAGTTTTACTTCTGGCAAGGGTTCACAGGTTCACTAACTCAGTCAGCTAGAAAGAAGTAATTTTGTTCGTTTTAATGAAAATTGACACGATGGACACGAGTTACCATCCCAGCTTCATATACAATTTTATTGATATTGACTAGTGGTTTTACATTTTCAAATTACACAGTTATCTGAAAAGTATAAATCATCATAATCATAATACTCCTGTACCCGACATTTTACAGATCTTAGGGCCCGTTGCCTTTTTCATTTGGTCGGTTTAACTGGTGAGGAATTTTTCTCTTCTTCTTCGTCCGTTGACGTGGCCCACCACAACAAGCTTCTCCAAGCTATCTTTCCCTTTCGCGAGATGCCAAAAAAATCAAAGGTTTCATCTCATGCAAATGGTTGACAATCTGTCATTCTGTAATCTTGATATTCAGTTTCTGCAGAATGGACACATTCGTGCATCTCGTCCATGGAATGCGCAATACGCGCAAATAAATAGACAAAACTAATTAAACATTTAGTAATACTGTGAATCAAGATAAATTAAATCTAATGAACATCAATTTATTAATCATAATTATGTTTCAATTTCAATATTATTATTTTTAAATACAGAAGCACTTCGGCATACGTCCTTAATCCATTCAAGATCTTTGTACTTATACCAAACATGACGTATACCAAACAGATTTTTCCCTGAATCAAAATAAAAAATATTATTCTTATATAATATGTATGGTCTTTTTAAAAAAAGAACGATTACGCTGGAATAAACGCAATATTATTATTATTAATCCATTCTCATGAAAAAAAACCCTGTTCTTATTGGCATATTATACATTGATGGGGTTTTATAAAATATATTAAACCCTGTTTAATATTAAAATATATAAATACAAAAGAAATTTAATTAAATAAATGAAAATTTAACAGGTTAAAGATCATGACGTTTAAGTACTAAAATATGTTAACGAAATTTACTTCAGGATGTTTCGGAAACGTGATATTGTCTGGTCATTCTATTACGGCTTATTTAAGTGGTACTTCTCGTATCGCGAAAAGACACAAAATCACGCGAAATTCACTGTGAGTTGAAACAATCGTACTGGCGCTCGTGAGCAGTCGTGGCAGAGATGCCTCTTCTCCAAAAACCGAATTCAGCCAAACAAGACCGAGGACGTCAGCACGCACCATTTGACACAAGCGAGTCGTCACCAAACAAAGGTCGTATATCAAACAAAAATAATTGCGTCCAATCAGGACGTATATCAAATTGGACTTATACCAAAGCAGACGTATACCGAGGTACCACTGTATATAATTTATCTATTTGCGTTTAAAATAATTCTATCACAATAATAAATAGAATTTGGTATCTCCTGTTATGTATCTACCCAGGAGTAGACAAATAATTTTTATATAATAAAATAAAAATATAAACTTTCTTTCATTTTTTTTTGTAAGTGGTATAATATGATAATCCTGAAATCAAAGATATTTTTGGAAGCGCGCGAGTATCGATCCCGATACTTCTGACATACTACTCGAGCACATTAACATCTGATATAGACCTAATAAACTAATATACTGTAGTGTCAAATTGTTTTATAAATATACCTATATGATTTTTTGAATTAAAATTGAATGCACTGGTTTATATTTTATTATTTATACAATACTAAAATAAAATTTTATTTACCTATTAAAAAAATTACTTATGTTGAACTTTGTAAGAAATAATTATTAATAAATAAAACTTGTTAACTGCTACTTTCACATCTCATTGACCTCTCGGTAGCATAAAGTTTAGTATTCTCGCTTGTTCTGAAATAATTAAGCAATGTACGGGGTTCGGTTTTCCACCAGGGAAATTTTTATTTTATTGTTTAATTAAATTAATGATTTTTTTTCAAACCAGAAAAACGTATTCCATACCGGAGTTGTATGATACATGTAACTGAGACATGTAACGCATTTTTATTTTCTCTAGGCACATTCGTGGAATTGAGCTGAGTTTTTTCATTTTATTAAGATTGGAGGAAGAGTGGAAGGGAGGGAGAGCAAGGGATGGTTATTGGGTTGTCTCATCCATTCGACTAGAATTTCGAGTGGCAGTTGAGATCATTTTTTTTCGGATATGCTTGACAGAGCCACGAAAAAATAAATAATGAAATGAGCTTGTTATTTTTAAGGTAGGAAAAGATTTTAATTCACAAGTTTTATAAAAATAATTTGATTTCAAATGCTATTAATTATATAAATGTTACTCGAAAATTCATAAATCTTATCATTTGTACTTTTTTCATATTTTTATACGTAAATCGTGATAATGAAATATAAATACACACATACAAAATAATTACCCAGAAGTTATGTAAACATTATGTAAAACTATTTGAGACACTTATATTATTTATTAGATATTAGATATATTATTCAGATTATCATATATATTATTTACATTACCAGATAATGGAGGATGGTCAATTATCGGCGAGCTTGTATGAGAAGATGTATGAATGTGGATGAGGCGATAATTGTGTGTGGCACCCTATCCTCTCTGCCTATCGCCGCGGGGAAACGGCGTGATTGTAAGTTCGTAACTTGAACATGAATGAATCATTAGAAGGCTTTTATGTAAGTGTAGTGCCTACTAAAATCATAATGTCAATTAGTAAACAACATCATATTTATAATGGCCCGTGTTAACAGAATGAGACACTACTAGGTATCTCTCAGAGATTTAGTTTAAGTAAATCTCAGCACCATGTTCATTGGACTAATGTTTGACGGTTGACGTACAACAAGCGTAAGGTGAGGTGCGTGATGGCGAATCTCTGAGACTTGATATGTACACGGTGGACTACGAATACCGAGAATTGTCTCGGGCCATAATATATCGAGTTATTATCAAGCATAGATTTTGGATAAAGGACATAGGTAAAAAAGTGTTTTCGATCACACGTTATTATCACGACACAATATTATTTCAAAATGAATAAAAAATACTAACTCACTTTAATACACATTCGTTTATTACTCAATTATATTTAGTCTTCTTCTTTTGTTGTTCTACCTTTCACATATTACTTTTAACTGAATTTCACTCATTAACTTATGTAATATATGACCCGTATTTATAATGTATGGATCACCGATAGCCGATTTACGCGCACGTGAATGTTTTTTGAAGTACGAATTCTTGTTTATTACTTATCCAATACCCCCCTCCCCTATAACCAAAACATGATATTTTTTATAGTGTGTTCTCTATGGTGCTTGAGTTGAAATTGTACCTTCGAACTGTCAAGTAAGCCTTTACCACTGTGTGAGTTTATTGCCGACAAGTTGGTCCTGCTCTGGGAACGAATTGTTGAATTGTCTTGAATTATCGTGCTACTGTGTAGGGCTGATAGTTTATTGTATTTGTTTTGGTTCCTCGCTACCGTACGTGACAAAACTTGTATTCGTTATTTGATATTTTCACGCTATCACCAAAACGTACGTGTAGATCTAGTAGAAGAAGATACCAAAATAAGCATTTCACAGGTGGGTCGTGTTTTCTAGATCTGGGTGGTCCTTCAGCCAGGCTCTATTCCCGCCGATTCCTCTCCCTCTCCCGAATTCCTTCCACTCTTCTTGCATCTCTTACTTCCCTACCTCTTTGTATAAACAATATATTTATATCATATCATATATTCTAATTGAGCTATATCAAATTTTGTTTGGCTCTATTGTATCATAAATTGCTAGACTTGATTCACTGTATATGTTTCGGATTCGAGGAGGTCAATAGTTCAATGCGCCATTTAGCACATTTTAAGGATACTTTCCCTGTTTTATATCTTTATTCCATTCTATATGCCTCTTACTCCTTATTCCTCAAAAACACAAATTTATTAACTTGTCCATTAATTCATAGTTGTCTCTCTCTAATTATACTTCATCCGTAAATTCTACATAAAAATTATAAAGGTTTAATTTAATATTTTCCCCATCCCTGATGATAATGAAGTTCGATGATGGTTACATCGATTGAAGTCATTCAAATGACGATGTGCAAGATTCGCTGGATTGAATTACATCAACCAGGATAAACTGTGGACTCTGAAACCTATTAAAAGAAACGAACGAAATAGTATAAGAATAATAAAAATGAAAACAAAAATAAAATGCTTATCTTACATTAAAGCTAGGGAGTAATACATATGTTAAATTATATATTTTTATAGACACAATATTCTAGATTTTTACTAAATTATTAAAGACTAGAAATCCTTATTGCATTGAATGATGGAATTTAGGTATTTTAATAGTAAACTCTTTTTTTATATTATGAGAACACATTCTTATTGTGAAGTTGTAATTATTCAGAACATAGGTCTATGATATTTTAAATATGATATAATATTTTAAATATTGTCGCTGTAGCATAGTTGGATAATACACCTTCCCCGGTTAGGAAAGAGATCCAGGTTCGAATCCTGGTGGCGCAACAACAATATTTTTCGATAAAATTGATTTTATATGTATATCTTTCTAATTATTATATTTAATTCTTTTTTGTATTTTAAAATACTGACTAGTTATGTAAATATGAATTTAAGATTTTAAACAGGACGTTGCTCTAAAAAAATTAAAGCATCGTAAAGCAAATGCACTAGCACAAATTAAAAAATAAATATTTTGAATACTTAGCTACTAACTAACTTACTAACATACCTTCTCACCGTTTTTCTTTCGCGGACGTTTTCTATTTTCGGTGTCATCAACACTTTTGTCATATATATATCTTACCATTCTCTCCTCGTTCATCCGTTTCATATAATAAACCGCGTAATCCTTGTATAATCCTATTCACTATGCTAAGTTTAGCTTTACATTCTCTCCTAATCTTTTCATTCTATACTCTATTACATAGTATTAATATAATAAAAGTCTAGGAATGTGCGTCTAGTGACGCTATACATGGAGTTAATGGTCGAGGTGTTGGGGTACTTACCTTTTGAATTTTTTAATTCATCCTTTTTTTAGTATATTTATTATGTATGCAAAAAAAATTAGGGGATGATGCATGGATGCGCTCATTTAGATAAATAAAGGAAAAATTGAAGAGATATGGAGCTATACTGACAGACACAATTGTTTATAATGGTTTGATATATAGTGAGTGATATGGCATGGCCGATAAAGGATAGAGAGGTAGATAGATATACAGTGCGAGCAACAAATCAAAAATAAATAAGCAGATCTAGTTTGATCAAATATAATTAATTGAAAAGAACGATAGTGTCATTGATATAAAAATAATTAAAATTGTATAATTGAAATTATGTGCGTGGCGTTTAATACTCTATCATTTTCCGTAAGATAACACGAAGTGATGGTAGTATGGAATTACAGAGTATAGGATTATGGAAAGATTACAAATACAAATATTAAAAATTATTATTCTGTGGATACTTTGATGATTATGGAAAAGAAGAATCTGATATTGTGTGAAAGATGGATGTCCCATAAAAATCACCCATCGCTCGTGTCACTCATGAGATGTATTGTGTATGTGAGTGTAGCCGACGTTCTGGATCCCATTATTAGATCCGTCATCAGGGCTGCACTTTTCAAGGTTTTATTTCAAAAGGAACAATATAATCGTATTTGTGCGTAGAAGATACAAATCCTTATAATATAATACTCAGATACAAGACTAATATCCCCCATGCACAAATTAAATTATACAGTATTTTCTGAGATAAAACCTTAAAAATGACCATTTTGGGTCAGTGCATTTTGCTTTTTAGTTTTGAGTTATATTTTTTTCTGAAAGTTATATTTTTTGTTGATACCATATGGTTTGTGACATGTTATTGTGTAATTTTATATCGTTAATAAAATTCCTTTTATAACGGACAGAAGCTACAAAGGATATTCTACGGATACACATTTAAAGTTGTACAGTTTATGGCCACATGGGAGTCGGTTGGCTGAGTGAACGCCGAGAGGAATTTGTTTTCTAATAAAACAAAGTTATTATATCATTTAATTAAATAACATTAAGAAGTTTAGTGAAATCGTTCCCCTGAGGGAAAATTTCCGAATTTATAGCGGTCCTAAGCCAATATTTGAGCCTTCATAAAACTGTTTTATTCAGAACGAAGAATCCTCTACCGTCATAAAATCAAATCAAATGTGTTGTTGTGTTTGTACTTAATATAATATTAATTTTAAAATAATTTATCTTTCTGGAATTTTGTAACTATCCCGCTGTCTGTATCAGAAACTTTAACTACTCAACATTGATTAAAAGACAAATTATTATTCAACAGATAAAACTTGGAAATAGTTTTTAAATAGGAGAAAGTTTTGTTAATAGACAAATATTTTTTAAATTAAATTAATTGTTGTGAAAAGAGTTAACTTTACAGGAGAGCGAAAATAATAATGAACATTTTTAATATGGAAAATGACCGGATAATAACCCTTCTGTGTGGCTGAATTGAACGAGATTGAGCGTTCAAAAAAGGTATTGTTAATATCTTGTCCATATCTTCAATGAAGATAAAAAAAATAATGATGATGACATCGAATGACAAAAGAGACAGTTAAACCTTCGTAATATACTGTCACGGCATTTCTACCGATACAGTAAGGAAGTAAAAAGCATTATTTTAAATCTTTAGGGATTTTTTTGTGGGGTGAGTTGTGTTGCTATATGTATCGATCAAAAGGTTTAAAGTGTGGAATTTGGCCCCCAATTCTCCCAGCTCTCCATATGTTCATATGAGGATGATATCGTGGAGTAAGTATGTAGATGTGATGTGATGGATATGGCTAGAATAGGTTGGAAAAATGAGATAAATAACTTACAGTTGACAGGCGTTTATTGCGGATAGATGCACAATTACTGGTACGATACAAGCAGTGAGGACGTGAAGCGTTTGTTGGTGAGTTGTTCGGAAAACCACCTACGAGATAAGTGAATGGTTATGGTCGGCTCCTCGGTTGGCTGCGCCGCGATGTATTGTCGACAGTTTGTGGGTTAGGTTATCTAATCCACAACTAAAACCGTAAATGAATTCAATATAATAACTCATACAAAAAACTATTCGGACTGGCTCGTTATTGTAGCGTATCTACAATGTTTGCCAATGACCGTGTGTATAGATTCGTTCCGCTTCTTAGACATCGAACTGCTGGAATAAAACTGCAGTTAGAGCTGAGCACCAACTCTCTAGTGTAAGCGGCGCTCTCATGGAAGGCTGACTCCTTGACCAGAGAATGATATCGACTGCAGAGTAGCTACAAATATGAAATATCTTACCTGTATTTTATATATACACATATATTACATCTTTTTTTTTAACGTCAATATTATTATCTAACTTTGTGTAATATTTATATGGTATATCTGATCTGATAACGTCATTACGCTTATTAATTACGAACTGATATTTTCGTAGGATAATTTTTTTATTGATAAATAGAGTTATTTACTTATGAACGAAATCCCTATCTGTAACTACGTAGGAATCTCAAGTTTTCTTGTTTTCTGTGGGGAATGATGAACAAGCGGTTCCGTTAAAAAGATACACTAGGCCCATTCACAGAGAAGGAGGGAATTGTATTCGCTCTTCCGAAATAAAACATAAATTACAAAATTTAGACTTACTACCCTTGAAATACTTTTAATAAGTGGTCCCATTGAAAAGATACACAAGAGATCGATCGTAGAAAAGTTTAATACGATTTTTATGGTGTAAAGGGAATCCTGTTTATTTCACTATTTCTTAATAAAACGTAAATGATAACATTTTAACTTACAACACCTTTTTATGGGATGCGCGAAATATACGTGAACACTTTTATTCTTATTTTTACGTGCCGTATCAAAATTAGCAAATCGCCTGTGAAAGGATAAAAATAGTAGTAATTGTAGGCGCAGGCTATACGTACAGTAGTTTATTACGTATAAAACATCCGTACAAATTTACTTTGGATTTAAGATCACATAATTGTGAGGTCACCGCAGTGACGTCAATTAAATTATATGATGAGACACGAGTTACTAATTTAAAGGTATAATTTCGGTAAACAAAGAATATCATTTTTATTATAATTTTATAACTTTGTTTTAAAAATTTAATTTAATTAAAAATAATAATAATATCATTTTTTATAAAATACCTCACGGTGGCGCCCGTCACTGTCTTCTTGCTAATACGCTGGGAAAAATATTAATAAATTAATGTACTGTTTGTAACTGAAATAAAACGTGATATTCTGCGACGAGAACGCACTCTCGTTTCTTTCGCCGTAGTGTACCTAGAGTGAACATATTTTGGGTTTTATTTCTTTGATTCTCATAATCATCATCATCATCGCCAGTTGATAGAAGCGGAGATCGGAGAACCACCATTGCCTACATTTATTGTTTTCTGTGCGGAATAATCATGGAACTTTGGATACGAAAAAAAACATTTTATAATATTATGGAGATAGTCGATATGTATGATGGATCAGATCAGAAGAGTCATGTAAGTAAAATAATAACCCACCAAAAACACGACTTATCATTTGTGTTCGTATATTTCGGTATTCACCTTGCTTAACTTTAAAGGAAGAGGAAGATATTGAGTTAGTTGCCTGAGCGATCGGAACCAATAGTACTTTCATGAGTTTTATTAAATTAAGCTCAACGCGTATAATATTTATTTATTAACAGGGGTTAAAGTGAAATGCTGTCAGAAGAATTTATTACTTACGGTTCCGGTTTTTGTTTAAAAAAACGACTTGCACCATGGAGGCCAAATAAGAGAGATGTTCATGAGATAAAAAAGCCAAGTTTAAACGGACAAGATAATTCCAGCGAGTTTGACGATTTATATATCAATTATAGTCAATAAATAATAATACATTTTATTGCAATTAGCATGGTATGTAATTATATAAAGAAAAAAACTTTAAATGTTGTTGAATACCGTTTGTAGTTTCTAAATGTCAAAAAAAATATTTTAAATACTAATTTAATGTATTAATTATAAATATATACATAAAAATCAATTTTGTCGAAAAATATTGTTTTTGCGCTACCACAGACCGTCTGTTCTGAATAATTACAACTTCACAATAAGAATGTGTTTTCTTTAATAAAAAAAATATTGTTTGTCTTGTTGTATGTTTTCAGAAATTACTTATTTACCAAAACTACCCTTCTCTTTCCGAATGAACTAGGGTGCGTGCGAAAAGCGCGTATTCACTTTAGTCGTAATAGTTTTCCCCGCAATGTTCTAACTTTGCCCATTTTCAATTTTAAGGCTGTTACGGAGTTCCACGCCCCCAGTAGGTGTGCCCGGCGGCGTGCAACTTTTGTTATTATTACCTTTCTAGTGCTACTAAAATTAGAATCAAATGCCTTTATCTACAAATCTACTAGCTATTGGTGAAACTTGTCAATAATATCGAGAGACTTAAAAGTAATCTTATTTTCATTAAATACACATTAAATGTATCAAAATCAATTTACTATATTTTGCAATATCATAATAATAATGTGTTCTCCTAAAAATAAAAATTATATTTATTATCGTAAATAACACCGTGTTGCGAACCTCACAACTCCCAGCAATCGCGGTAGAGCAAACGTTTATCGCTTGCCCCGATCGCATTTTCGTCCAACGGAGTGACTGCATGTGTAACGGCCAAACGTTGATGGTTAGATTTGAATAAAATAATCAGTAGAAAGAGAATATATTTCTAAAAATTGAAAATAAAAATTCCGGAAAAAAACGATTTCACAAAATTCTTCTTTCATCATCACTAATGAGTCAAAGGTGTCATCTTAACTTTCTCAGTATTATGTATGACTCCTCAAACAATTCGATAATGCCGAGTTGATCACTGGTTGCTCATTTCCTTCTTTCGTATTCGTAGATAATATTATTCTGTGTGTCTCCTTCGATTAAGTAATTCCTAAAAACCCTAACACTTACAAACTAAACCTATTATCACTATTAAATTCAACAAATACTACATTATTTTTAAAATATCTAATTTAAAAAAAACTTTATTATTCACTAGAAGAAGTTAATTTTCATTATAATGTTTAATGTCCACAGAAGGAGACAATCTCAATGATTTAGTTGTGATATATCGTATACATGTTGAGATTTTGATCTTGAGAAAAACTCAGAGATCAGCTTGAGATTGTCAGAAAGAGACAAAAACTCAAACCATTGTACGCGACATACATTCTGACAGCAAGATTTGATACATGCACAAAAACGTCACCTAAAACCATTATAAATCCCAACAACTATCTATTCTGAAAGTTACATATAAGTCATTAAACTTTAACATAACTAAACATAAGGCAATTACAAACATTTATTGCGTTTTAACTGCCACTGAGGATATTTAAAATCACTTGAATGCCAAACATGACGACAATGATATTTGACGTTTAACATACGAGTGTGAAGTAAGTAAGTAAAATCCATATCCCAGAGATTGTTTCGAGGTCAAAAATATATTCAGTGGAGACGGGCCATAAGACATGTTTCGACGATGTTTATTTTAAAATTATATTATATTGTTTATTAAAACTCTTTTTCAAAGTTCAAAACATTACTTACTGTCTACTACATATTCTTAAAATAATTTCATAACGTCTTGTACCATTCTGGCGGTGATATATGTCCACCATTTTTCATAATCGTAATTAGTATGATGTCGTCAAACCTTTAGATTTGATAGAAATGCTACCTATGTATATTTTTTGCTGATAATATAAAGGGTACCAGCATTTATTACATATCATAAAAAAATATGATGAGTTCGTTTTCATGCATTCCGTGTTCAGCTTATGGTCCTGAACTTTGTATGACCTTTTGATGTTCACGAAAAATTAGTTTCCATGTGAATGGCAGTCTCAAAAATAGGGGGAGACGTAAAATATCCCTAATGCCCTAAAAATAATGATCATATAAAAAACATTGTAAAATTATTTATAATAAATGCTTTAACAAAATTAAATTCAGACCAGTTTAAATCAGGAATCCATCGAAGGTGAATCAAAGATATCGTCCAAAAAGCTGGGAAGACTTTACGGAGCTCGAAGCCACTATTATATTATACAACTGCTGCTGACTCTGCAGTGCAAGAGTCACAAATACACCCGGATATCGAGCTTGGCAAGGCATCTTGACATTTGGCTTTGCGCGAAGATGGCGATACATCATAATGACAACCACAGTTGGAAATCGTACAATTTTTTATTAAATTTATGTGCTGTTTTGCGAAACATTTCTATCGAAGCTAGATCGACGGGGTATCCTTTATCTCAACATTTCTCAGTCGGTTCATTAATAACGCTCACATTATGTATCTCATAGACTCGCAAGCATCTGATCACTTACATATCTGAAAATAATATATGACGCGTTTGTGCAGTCACATTTGCAATACGGTATTATTGGATGGGGAGGTGCATATAAAACTTCAATGTCACAATTAGAAATCACTCAAAAAATTATAATAAAAATTATTCTAAAAAAAAAAAAGACTATCCAAGTATACACTACTTTTCACAGATTTTAAAATAGCAAAAATAGTAGACATACATACAAAAAATTAAAAATTAATTAAATTTTAGAAGCGAATTCCAATCTACAAGATATAGAGATCAAATCGATATCCCAAAACTAAAATATACCGCAACTCAAAATTAATATATTTATCATGGCATCAATTTTTTTAACAATCTCTCCATCACAATTAGAAAAATTACGGACTATCATAAATTTGTGTCTGAAGTAAAAAAAAATATGTACACAGACTAACTAAAACATAAATTAACTCGTATATACTCCTTCTCTATACACTAGTCTTCCTCTCATAGAGAAGAAACAAACGTTAAATATATATATCCACTGATTATTCAAAATTGTATTATATATTAAATAAAAAAAAAAATTTAAAAAATGTCTAATATATTTGCTGAGACTTATCGAATATTTTTAAATACACAATAATACTTACCCAGTACAAAACAACTACATTCTATCAACATTTCTACATGTTCTTAGCTTTGAAACTATAGAAAACACAACATTAATCGCAAATCGTTCACTAATATAAAAATAATTCAAATATGGGCACAAATATAATCCAATTGGGTAGAGTTCAGTCGAAACAAGACTATCTTACGAGTATATTCCTAAATAACTACAACAATTCATTTTTCTATATTCTACACATTCATTAAAATGTATTTATTTTAATAAAATGACATAACAACACCAAAAAAAACTGTCTACTTTAACACAGACAGGCAGAAACCAGGCTGAATCTATCTGAGGTGATACCTACTGCATCCCATTCGAAAAATAATAAATTTATAAACATAGTAGCAATTTATTTGTTTAAGGCTACAATATACAACAAAATAATAAGATACATAACACAATGTTTCAAAATTTATTTGGTCCACTAGTTTTATAATTAATTTCGACATAAATTTTGCATGTAGCTTGTAAGGAAATAAACTATTTTAAGGTTGAAATGACTTACTCTATTATCAAAATAAACACTAGCGGAATACCGTTGAACTTCAAAATACACTGAATATAACGCTTAAAATTTTTCACAATTGTTTCAATTTCCATCACATTATATTAATTTAAAACAATTTTACGCGAAATAATTGAAAAACGCATTTTTTTCAATCTTTTGACTTTCATATAATGGGCACATATATAGTTAATAACGCTACTCATATTTGAATAACATACAACCAGAAACTCGCAACAAGCAATACGTGAAATGTTGCTGTTATATTGAATAGAACATATCGCACAGTCGCACTTACTTGCACGCTCTAACTTGTACGCTCGTACTTGTAAGCTCGCACTTACCTGCACACTCACACTTACTTGCACGCTCGCACTTATTTGACCACTTGAATGAGCGTGACTTCATGCGCTTGGACGAGCATGACTCTCGCATCGCACGCGTGCCATTTTACGTTAACCCGTAACTCGACGTTTTACGTTAACCGTCAATTCTAAATATAAAACTACGATTAGTATCGTGCTTTTAATTATTCATTCAACTTGCCAAGTCCATTTAATCGTTAATTTGTTACTCAGCGCTTAGTAGTAATTTTGGTTAAAATATATGTAAAGTTTTTGTATGCATTATGATTTGAGTAATTTTTATTTCTTTTACAAAATATTCCATATTTACAGTTAATTTGATGCCATTTTTCAACCAATTTGTAATTTTATTTAATTTTTAAAAATTAAAAATCTCTTCAAAATCGAAACCGTAATGGTAGAATATTGGTACATTAAATTTTGGAAGTAAAATTAATTATTTTTAAGCTAAATTTCTTTTTGTGTGATAAATACACACTAACTACTTTATTACTTAAATCTTGTTATACAAAATATTTATTTTGG
Source organism: Eubasilissa splendida (assembly GCA_031772225.1). Classification (NCBI taxonomy): domain Eukaryota; kingdom Metazoa; phylum Arthropoda; class Insecta; order Trichoptera; family Phryganeidae; genus Eubasilissa; species Eubasilissa splendida. The sequence continues at coordinate 11,186,388 of CM062862.1, read as the reverse complement.
TAATTCTAAATTAGAATTTTGCAAGAGGTATATATATAAATATTTATTTGTTGGAAGTATTTTATTTTAAAATATGTATTTATTATTACTCGTCTATTATTTCGGCAATGTTCAGTTAACAAATGATGTAATTTTTGTGGAAGTCATTAAAAAGTATTCTAACATTTACAGTACATAAAAATATTGTTTAAATACTGACTTCATTTTATGCAATATACTTGTATATGCGTTTATGATTAAAATTGCTTTGGTCATGTATTGTGTATTGCTACATAAGTTTTACGTATCCAGTATAAGTCTCGACATTCTGGCACTAAAAAAATATTAGCTATCATATCTGCAGACAGTAAAGTACGTCATTTTTCCGTTGGCATTTCTCCACTCTCTGACGTATAGTGGTTTCATTTTATAGAGAGCTTTAAACACAGTCAAGCCTATTTATAGTCTGTTTCCTTGAATAACTCAGTGTATGGCAATCTCTCATAAAATATAGCAATATTTTACTTCACTTGATATCAAGAATACATACGACAGTGTCTTCTTATCAATATTTCAACGGAACACGTTCAATATTTAAACGGAACATGTTCAATATTTTAACGGAACGCGTTCAATATTTCAACAGAACACGATCAATATTTTAATGCAATATGTTCAATATTTCAACGGAAAAATTAATTTTAAGGTTAACATTGCAGAAGGTCTCATGATGCAACTTCCAGAAAATTTCAATGGACTATTTTCGACAATGACCAAGAGACTTCTAAACCACCCTCCCTTTAAATGTTTTTTGTACATACTTATTAGATCTAATTTATCATTCAACTCCTATTTAAATACAGTAAGCTTCTGTTAAAATGCAAAATAACCCAAAACAATATTTTGTTCAGGGCTACAAAAGCAATTAGCCAAAGTAAGGGACGGACAGTCATAAAAGCTCGGAATTGTTAGATGCAGGTGGACCACCGACGCAACTTGGGTACAGCGGCGAATACAGCGGCGGTAATCAAAAAAATATGACTAGAGTCACGTCCGTAAAATGCACTTTTGAGGTATGCATTGCCATAGGCGACCAGTCCCCAGATATTCTCCACCGTAGGAAGTGGCTCTGGCCGAGTCCTCTGATATTATTCGCCGAGGCTCCGTCTAAGGCGATATTTCATTTTCAATTCGAAAATAAAATCAAAATAGTCTATAAAAATATCAAGAAAGCGCTTGCTATAACTATAAATTGTAATTCCGGGGAAAGTTTAAACTGTGCGCCTCGAGTTTAAACTTAGACTGTGATGTTCTCCGCGTTTATTCGTAAATGAGCAAGTATCAAAAAGTTGATTAATATAATAGGTGTAGCGAGAAGAAACTGTCGCTATAGCATCACAATATCGTGTCCAGAGTCCCGGATTGCTTGGATAATTGGGCATCATCTCTTCATCATCTTACAAGCCTAAACTCCGTCACCCTTCGCTGGCACCACAAGGAGCTGACCACACTTCACGTCCAGGATCCAGGACCATCCTAAGAGGTAATCTCTTACGTGAGGTACCTGAATAATCAACATCAGACAAGCGTCAATATAGACAATTTGGCAGAGAAATTAATGCTGGCATGATGAACGCAAATATTTAATCTTAATTTAATTGTAATCATTTTTTAATTGGCTTATTTATAAGTTTTAATGTAAATTGCTCATTTTTCACTTTCAACACATGCAAGTAATTAAAATATAGTTTATAAATTTTCTTACATAAAAATATTCTTTAATTTCATAACCTTTTGACTTGTTAATATATAAAACGAACCAATTAGGCTAGATGCCTCCCCCCTGAACATGAAGCCGAGGCAGAAGGAGGATGTTTCCTAACACTTCCATAATATGAAAACCCTAAAATATCGAAGAACACGTGCTGACCGAATACTTAACTTTAAACTACTGCAAGGCCATATTAACTGTCCCAGCCAATTATAACTAATATTCTTCTACATACTATCTACATCGACCCGGCAGTCCGTACTCTTCCATATTTCTAGAAGTGGAATACCTTACACACAAAACTCATTTATTCACAGTTCATGCAAATACCATAATGAGAAGTTAACATAAATTGACTTTTTCAACATCGGCCTTACTAAGCTTAAAGAGTTATTTTTATGAACCACTACAATATCAATTTTAACCAATCATTCTACGTACAAACACGTCATTCTTTTCCTTTACCAAAACAATAGTTTCAACCTCCCCACCCTTTCTCCTGCTTTTTTTATCCATTTAAACAGCTATATTATGTACCTGAATATTTCTGTAGATTTTTAAATTAGTATCATATGTTAAATATTATGTTAGTTCTATTATGTTTACTTACACTGTTAAAATCCCTTAATTAATTCAATTGAAATTAATTACTATTGTAGCAATTTCCCACTAGACCTGATCTAAGGAAACCACGTCACATTTTATAATAATTTTTCTACTGTTTAGAAACATAGTTGGTATAATTTCAAATGAAAATATAATAATAACAGAAACTAAAGTGCCCATTTCTTTCTAATCACTATAGTATATAAGCATTGGAGCAAATCTTTCTCATGGTTTATCATACATCGCTTTCATAAATTGTCAGCAAACTACCACAAATCTTATTGGTACTTATCAACTTCAAGATAATCCTCTCATTCAAAATGTCAGCTCCTACAAGCACGATATCAGTTTGATATCTTTCAGGTACAAAAATCAACTGCCCAGGCATAATTTCCTGAAGCAAAACAACGCGCTCGATCCTCCGGACTGAGATGCGCAGAAGTTGCAGCGTCGACTGATAAATAAAAATATTATTTAAGTGTAGGTAATTGTAATTTAATAAATGAGTCATTTAATTCCAAACACCTCTATAACGAATTTTTACTAAAATCCAGAATACACGAAAAACATTTAAACATAGAATTTTTATCTAAATGCTTCAATAGGTATTTTGAAGATATGGTATACGTATTAATATTATACTGTTTATTGGCACCTTAAACACTTAATTTTTTTTTAATGTAGGTGTTTGAAACTCAACACGCGTATTTTAGGTGTTTGTGGCTCACATTATTTGATTTTTTTTGGTAAAAGCTAGTGGAATACCACTAAAAGTAATGGTCAGTTTAATTATTGAGCCGTTTGGAGATTAAAAACTCAATTATAAAGCGTTTTGACACGAAACTTAAATTTTTTTTTTGTTTGTTCTATTACTTAAATTATTTTTTGTACAGTGTTTGAACTAATTGCAAGCATAATTTTTTCCTAGTAAAACTGTATTAAATTATATTTGGTTTGGAAGTAAACGACTTATAATATTTTAGTTACCTCATAAGTATTGTGATAAAATAAGGCGACACTGTATATAAAGTGTCCGCGCTTAGTTAATTTAATCTTTTTTAACATACAATTAAGGTTTTTTAGGATTAGGTTTCCAGGTTTTTTTATTAGGCTTTTATTGCTCTTCTGATTAATGTATTATTATAAAACACTTATGATGTTTATTACAATAGGGTAGTTTGTAAAAGTGTGAAAGCAATTAGCGCACATGTACTTGTACTAGTAAAATAGGCGGTCTAGCCGAATGTCAGAGTATCTAAGGAATTAAAGAAATAAAATTCTTCGTGGTTTCTCAGTAATTTAAAAACTTAATTTTTGAAAAACGCAGGTGATAAAATTTGCTTTGTGTTGGAGTCTAAAATGTTATAAAGGTTGGGTGTTAGGTAAAGATTGTGTCTTTGTCCAAATCTAGTTTTCATATGATCTAGTTGTAGTACGTTTTGTGCTGTTGTTTTCGTCGTGTATTGACATATAATGTAATAAGATATCATTGTGATACAAATAATTTCTGATGTATATTTATATGATACTCTGAATTTTGTGGGCGGAACATTTCACATAATCCGTATCAGATTTCGACCAAACCTTTATGAAAAAATGGTGGCGGTTCAAAACTTAAAAAAATTAATAACGCCGTTAAAATTAGTCCTTGAGAAAATATAAAAACATGTCTTATTTTTCCTCTAGCGCTTTATCGTGTCCATTTTTTTAATTACAGAGAGATCAATTTTTTTATTATTTTAATCTTGAAACCTCGAGAAGAGCAGAGAAACAATTGTTTCTTACAAAATGTACGAAAACGCGTGCGGTAAATTATTTCATTTTTATTCCTCTATTCAATTATTTTCATCCAACATAATGTCATTATATATTATATGTCAGGTAAGCTCAGTTTTGTTTATCTAAGTCATGCAAAAAATGACAAAGAAATTCAGCATCTAACTGGCAATTTAATATCCTGGCAATACTGTTGGGAAAATTTGCGTGTTGAGTGTTAATTCTTAGCCAAAAAGTTGTAACTAATTTTTCTATAAGTTGGGCTACATACTAAATCTGAATTGCAAATTTGTCAAGAAAACTGCATTACCACAAAAATCATTAATTTTCCTCACAATAAATAATTCTGAAAGAAAAAATATATTTTTACATGAAAAATAAACGAACATCGTATTGGTTTTGTCTGTATGTATGAAAGTGTGCTTTTTACATTTTCCTTTAAATGTAATTAGCGGAGTAATTTTTTTTTTAATGATTTGAACAGCCGCCATTCTGTACAAGTTCATAGATTGAACTCAGTTAAGACATTTACCAGGTTAAATTTTCTGAAAAGTTTGATCGAGATCTGATAAAAACTACGAAAGTTATTGATTCTGAGGGTGATATCGGCGTCTCATTATTACGATCGATGAGAGTGCAATGAAATTTTCTATAATGTGACAAAAGTCCCTCTGCTGGTAATCGTCATTGGTTATATAAATCTACCAAAAATATTCTCGAAATCGTACAGGTGAAACAAATTAAAAATTTATTTTATAGCTGTATAGAAAAAAAAGGAACACATAATTCATAATTGATGTATGAAGCGACACAATTATTTAACGACATACTTGAAGATTTCCAAAATGAGAAAACGACCGAAGAGTTTAAAATAAAGTTTTAACGAAGCGCATTACTAAACATTTAATTATATTCCAAATTAATTAAAAAATACACATTGTATGCTTAAATTGTAGGTAGGTATTACTAGAAACTGACTAACTGTACTTCAAATTGCTTTTTTTTAATGTTTTAAAAAGGCTTTTTTTTATATTTTCCCTGCAGCACATATCTTGTCTCTCTGCTCGAAGTAATTACATTATTTTCTGGTACACAAAATTATTTCTAGATATTTTGGCTAAATTCTATCCTTTGAACAACTCGTTTATTCAATGTTTCTAGATTTTAACATGGTACGTAATAAAGTTATAATAACAAAAGTAGTCATTTCTGTAACATAAATGTGCTCACATATTATATAGAGGAAGAAGCAATTATTTTTAATTGGCAAGAACTACTCGTTCGTATGCTCGAGACATCACTAATTATTACAGAACTCGAATAAGAGAAGTAAATAATTTTTGTCGTGAACGCAGCCATGACGACACAAGTGACGCTTGAGAAATTATAAACCATAAATTTTTTTTTTTAACTATTTCCTGGCAAAATTATGAATATAAGTTATAACAGCTGTTGATCTGTTCAAATACAGTTAAACTCATAAAATTATCCATTATAAGTGGCATGCATTATTATTATGTATTTCTTCACTCATATACATTGTTAATATTAACCAGTTTTATAACATGTACGTAAGAGATATATAATATAAATTTTCTTCTTTGTTCTTGCCCTATTCCGATATTATTTCACGATTAAATATAAATAAATTGAAATCTAGCAGTTTTTTGAGAATCATTGCAAAAAATATGATAGAAAATAAGAAATAAATATAAAATAAAAGATGTCTCACTCAAATGTAATAAATATATGCAATATTGAAAATTTTTCGTCAAATTTAAAGATTAAAATAGTGTAACTGGTAACTCATTCTTCCGGCAAAATAAAATCCCTGAGGGAACTATACATATTTTCGACAAATAGATTTTGTATCTTTCAAAGTGTTTCGTCTAATTTATTTGAATTGAGATCGTTTTATTCTGCTTCATTTGATATTGTGGTATTCTTATGATTTGTGTACTCATCATAATATATTATGTAATCCTAGAATAATAGAAGCAAAAATATTTGTGGATTTGGATACTTTGTGGATTACTTTGACCGAATGCCGAAAACTAATGTTCTTGACGTCTATGAAGAGGTAAATAATATTATCTATTCTATTTCTCGTCTCAAAATGTGACAAGGAATAATGTTATCCAACAAGAAATAACTAGCTGGATAAAATCAGGAAACGCTTGTTACTTTGCTTTACGGAAATTGCTGTCATCGAGGTTGTTCTTACAAAATTTAAAGATAAGACTGTATACAGCACTGTTGCGAGAACAATTGAGTTTGTGTGAAAATGCACAAAGGCCTCATACTGGGTTGTCTAATAAGTCTTTACGGTTTTGTCCAATTATTTATTATAAAATACAATTTTTAAACAAAAATTACAACATGATGTGTTCTCATATATTTTTTAGGATTTCATGTTATCTTTCAACCAATTAATCGATGTTTTTTCTATGAAAATCGGCTGGTCTAGTAGCGAAATACTTATTGAGCCAATTTCTGAGGTCATCGTCGTTGTTCAATGTAACGCCACGCATTTGATTGGTGAGCAACCGGAAAGGGTTGATAATATGACGGAGCGACGTCGGAACTATAGGGTGGATACTACAGAATTTACCGGCTGAGCTCTTGGATGAACATATTAACCTCGATTAGGGAAAGAATTATACGTCGAAAAAGTTCATTTTTCTCAATTTGACACTCCATTACGTAAGTCCAAAAATTAAGAAAAACTATAAAATGCAGAAAAACTGACATTTTAGAGCAGAAAAATGCTATCGAATTGTATGTAATTTTTTGTCTCAATAAAACAAAAGAACGGGAAAATAGCATTTCAAAAATACCGCAATGACTTATTACTCGATCTTATACATAAGCAACAGGATCGAGAGCGAATGGAAGATCAAGACGTAGAAGTGTTGATAATGTCAAGACAGGCCTGTGGTCTGTCTAGGTAGGAGGACGCCCTGCAGACTGGACCGCGGAAGTTATGTCTAGAGATTAGGGATTCTGTATTCTCGACTTTTTTCGATTCTCGGGACTCGAGAGTTAACATTTTCAAGTCCCGGGAATTCACGAGAATCGAGACCATGAATTTTATTTAAATATAAAATAATAATTTAAGAAATATTCATATGTAAGAGTACCCATAAGGATATATTATTGTTTGTATAAAAAAGCATACTTTATTATTAATTTATTAAAACAAATAAAATCTGTTTAATGAAATACATATTGATTCATAATTTGTTTGTAGTTTTTAAAAATGAAATAAAGTTTACATATACATTGAATACAAAAACACAAATATCTATAAAAATTACAAAATTAAAACAATTTATTGAAATAAAAAAATAAAAAAAGATATATTACACAAAAAAAAACAATTAATAAAGAAACACATCAGAAGACAATAACTTATCTACGTATTTGGTCAATGTTAACTGAAGTCTTCTTATAAAGTTTTTCAAATAATTTCATCCCTTCCAATTTCTATTTCAAAATATGACATTAATTTATTTATTTATTTATATCACATTTTACAAGGACACATAATTCGACTATACTATTTACTACAGTTTTCTTTTGTTATAGTAAATATCTGAAGACTAATTTCTCCTTAATGTAGATTTTCATGGCTGACCATATAAACCATGGGAACTTTCCATTTTTTATATACTTACACGTGCACCGCTCGTCGTTAGGTCACTACCTTCTGTATAATAATGGTCAGATGTAATTATCTCTTAACTTAACTTAACTCATTTTAAATTAATAATATCAAGAAAAATTCGATTCTCGAGACTCGAGACAGCAAAGAATCATGAAACTCGCGAGTTGTCTCGACACAGAATCCCTACTGGGGATATATGGCGCTCCATTGTGACTGCGGTCATGAATTTCTAAGTTGCTTGAGCCCGTTGAATAAAAAAATTCTCGTATCAAGAATTGGAGAGCGCGAGGTTGAGGTCCAAAGAAGAATTGGTGTCTGCTATGTCAATTTTGACCGAGTTTTGATAGAACCGCTCCATTTAAAGAACGTATGTTATGGACTGCGAAACGAAGATCAAAATGTCTTCATTCTTCAGAAACTCTGTAATAAAAAAAGACTCTCCATAATATGTAGGAAAATAATTATTTCGTACTTTAGGCGTGTTGCTAGGAGATATGGAGATAGCCTAGATAATCATTGAGAATTTACACGAACGAAGGGCGAAAGTGAGTCTCACTATACGTCATACTTAGGTTAGGTGCATAAACTTGATTATTACCGCGACTAAACTATTGAGTCGAAATTGATGAACCCCGAGATTTCTATTCGACTAATTAGTTGTAGGAAGTACGCATATACTCAATCAGTTCCCAATGAGATCTCTCAACTTTCGTGTACTTGTTCCCCTACAACTGAACAGTCGCGGATCGACTGTTTAGTCAAGTGTATGCGCACGCCAATACACGCCAATGTACATAGATGTCGACCGATAGTTTAGACTGTTTCATCAAAAGAAGATAGTTGAAGTTTTTTGATTTTTTTTTCAAATAACTATCGTGTCGATAATATGCGCACTCCCATGCGATTCAATGGCCTTTTGACATACAACTGTCGAGCAATTTAAAATTGGGTATATGAGCCGAGCCTTAGTAATTGTGAATTCTCGTCTTTTTGAGATTTTCGAGATTGAAAAATCTCTTTTTTAGGAGTTTTGTGAATCTCGAAAATAATAGAATTTTATTTAATAATCTCAATAAATATCAAGAAAATCGAAAATTTACAAAATTTATTAGGAATATCGTACATTATTTTTTTTAAGTATATTAAACTAAATACTGAAATAATACGAGATAAAACTTTTTATTTTTTATAAATGGTTTACATATAATTCAGATAAAAAATTATACAACAAAAGATAATATTTACAAAGATATATCACGAATCACGATTTATAATAAGAAAAAATATTACCTATATAATTATTTTAAAGAATAATGATCGACATATTTAATAAAAAATTTATTCTTTAAGAAATAACAGAAAACCTCCGTACATAATGTATAAAAATGAACATCCTATCCATGAGTTATATATTAGAAAAATATTGAATCTGTAAATTGTTCATGTGCCAGCTAAAGTATTGCACGTGCCACCTCTTGCTTGCGTGCCCTGGGTTCGTCACCACGGGTCTAGACAAATACATGATTCATGCATGACATGCGAATTACAATATTTCGGACAATGATTTAATTTATAATGCAATATATAAATAAATGCAAAATTATAAATGTTCTCGAGATTTTCATAAACAATTTCTCGAGAAAAAATATTCTCGACAAAAGAGAATCAAAACTATTCAAAATTTTTGAGAATTCTCGATAATTGTCTCTAGTTACTTTAAACAAGGATCGTGATAAGTGGAGACTAATAGTTCACTCTGTAGTAACAGAATCGAGGATTATGGTACTCAGTCATGAGCATATCGACAGAGAGAGAATCTTAGAGCATACCGCTTTACAAAATACTTAGAAACGTTTCAGAATATTCCTGGCATGCTGTAACATTTCGCTAAAATATAATATTCATGAAATTGCCTAGAACATAAGCGAGCCGCAAAATATTACGTGAACATGTTCTCTTTGATAATAATAATGTGCCGTGTTTTTTAAGGAGAATTTTGCTCACGTCTCGTCATCCGGAGAAGTGCGTGCAACGGTTTGTAACCAATAGAAAATCCGAGAAAGACGCACGTGACTAACAAGAGCAGCCTTCGCCCGAAGAAGAATGGACCAATCAGTTCGGTGAAACTAATAAGAGACGGAGATGTAAGAAGAAAATGTATATACGAGGTGAGCGAGGGTAATAGATGAAATGAAATAAAGTTAACGGTGAAGGTAAAGGTTCGAATATACGAAGCGCATGACTGAAAAAAAAGATTATTTAAAAATTAATTTTGATAAAAGAACTTTACGTAGTAAGCACTATGCACTGTACAACGTTCGTTTCTTTCACTGCTTGTTGAAGACGTTTGACACGTATTTTGCGATTTTTTGATTTTTGCGTATTGGGACGTATTTTGCAGATACCTGCGGACAGTAACAAAACTAAAATAAAATTGACCTCTTATGCAAAATGGAAAAAAAGCATTAGCACTAATGAAAAATAGTAAACAGACATTGAGCTCCAATGCAAAATGAAATGGTTCCCTGAACATGAATTGTAAGTAAGATATAATAATATTATTACCACACGGTTTATTCAAAACAAAATAGTTTTATTGTCTTTATTATTCTCATATTCAAGAAAGAAAATAAAAAGTTTATTTGTAGGCCTTTACAAGCAATAATACATGCAACTAAAGAAAATCTTTGCTTGGCTTAACGGAGATAAAGTATTGTTTCAATTCTAATATTGGGAACATAATCAATGCTGGATAGAGCACAGATGTTTTTATCTTCTAACTAACGTGGGTCTCAATGCACCGCATTGGTAGTATTACAGTAGTTCCGCCACTATCTGCGAAATGCCTAAACCCACCACTAGAAATCTTGCGCCCCGGACGTCTTGCAACAACTATACACAGGTTGTATTCGGTGGAACTGCGAGATACTGGATTGATGGAATGGGCTGGTTACGGACCGCACTCAATGAAGGAGTTTTGTGGCGGGGACGAAATTGATGAGAGAAGCAATTGTAAAATAATATTTTTGTATAAACAGATGTTTCTTATATATTTACGCAAATATTCTTAGCACTCGGCGCAGGCCATTATCATTAGGAGAGTCAGTATTTTGATCAGAAAATAATTTTATTTTCCTTTGCTGTTTTGAATTAAAATTGAAATATTAATAAAGCAATGTCTTTTTGTAAAATGTACATTAAATATTGAGGAATAAAAAAACTCAAAGTAATAATAAACTATTTAAATATTTCATCCTACAAAGGTTGGAATAACAATTTAAGTAACGACACATTTAATTAATACAACAATAGCACTTTAAAATATATGGATATTGAAATGTGTAAAAGGGCAGATGAGGAAATGGTGGAAATTTTTAGGATATTTGGGACAGGGTTCACAGGGTTTTGGGAATTTTAAAGTATATGCATAAATATCTACATATATATACCTATATGTTTTACTTAAGGTTTCCGTAAGCACTAGTGTATAGAACTAGCGTCTCTTCTAGGTTAAATCGCGATTATTGTAGATGGTTTCAAAAAATCTCAATTGTTTATATAAATGTCAAAGATTTATATATCCTGCAAAAAAAGTACTGTTGTACCGTAATTTTAAAGACAATGCCTTGATATATAAATAATCAAAAAGTCGGCCTATAAACCACCTATAAAAGCGCAATCTAACTCAGAAGAGACGCCAATTCTATATATATATACATTATATTGAAAAATATATTTAACAACTTAAAATATTTTTTTAGGCCGTTATCCTTCACATCCATTCCCATACTACACTCCACTCACACGTAATATGAACCCTGCGTAAATACCGGGATCTCATGAGTGGATTTGGATGAAATGGTAGGAAACGAAAAATAAGTTTGATAATAAATATCATCTTAATATATATCGTAACATATTACTAAACTTTAATAATATCGAACTCCTAGATTGATTAGACTCTTAGATTTACTAAATTGTTTCTTAACAAATTAAGGGTTCAGATATCACGTATTTTTAATGGATGGTTTGAAATAAGCGAAAATAACTGGAAATCTTTAATCTTATTTTTTTCGTATACAAAATATGAGAAAAAATATGTAAATAGGGTAAGTGGGGGGAAGATCAAGATATATATTTGTTTAATGCCCTCCCATATAAAATCAAAACAGAAAAAAATTATAAAGCCTTCAAATCACAAATCAAACAATTATTAGAAAACTCCGACAGCAATTACAAGTTCTAATTTCTTTCAATGAATTTGGCATAACTCTTGATTATATTTATGTTCTTAGTAATATAATTCTAATATTTACTTCTATACCTACCTTTACATATTTAAAACTAAAATAACGGTACTCCCCAACTCAAACACGAGAATTGATTTCTCTATTGAGTTGGGTAATTTTGTAAAAAAAAAATTATGTAAAATACACAATATATAATAAAATAAGCGTAAAATAAATTTAAAAATTAAGATAATTTTTTCCATTTTCCCCATAAAGTGTGTTATGAACTCAAAAGAATTTTGATGGATAGTATTTCTATGAGCATCAAAATAATGCTATATGTGTAATTAACATATATATTTAGTGTCTGAAAAAAATACATGATTTCCAAATAATAGACAGTAAATATTTATTGTAATATACAGACAACGATGAAAGAAAATACTCATGCATTAAATGAAATATTTGAAAGTGGCACTAAAAAGAATACTAGAACATCGAATAATGGAAGACATATGACAAACGTCCATACTTTATAATTATTTTTTTTGTAACTAATTGTAATTGTCTATAATTGTCAACATAAGTGCGGAGAGTTTTCTTTGCGATCATTATATATGTTTTATTCAGCGACTGTATTTTATTGCTCGTTTATCCTGTTTGGTGGCAATGTACAAATTATTATTCAGACAGAATACATTTTGTTGGTGCCATTAAATGTAATTTATACAATTTGCGCAAGTTGTCAGATTGTCATTTTTGAAATTGCGTTATTTATTTTATTGTTTAGGTACATTACTCAATAATAATGTATATCAGTATAATTTTCTTGCGTCCGTGTTGCATGTCTACAGAAAAGAAACACACATTCACAGCTATCCAAGTTGTATGAAAATACTTGTGGAACCTCGATAATCCGAGTCTCTTTATTATACGAACCGAATTTATTTTTCGAATTGTGGAATGTCAAAGCAGCAAAGCGAGAAATAACTCTGAAAAAAAGTAATTTTTTATAAATTAAATAAGATAGACTCAGTCCTCGTGACCTTATTTCTAGCGCATAAAGCACAGAAGATCTGCCATCATTTATATCATATGAAATGGTGCGATAATCACGTCATAAAAATAAATTATTTTGCTACGGTATTTTGTTTGATTCTTTAAATAATTTAATGTAATTAATTTCTCCTCACCATTGTACTATATATAATTTTATTTTATTGAAAGATTTTGATAGTGTAAACATATTATAACAAACATAATAACTATTTAATATGTGATTCTAATAATGAAAATCCACAAAAATATTTAGGTACATAAGTATGTTTAGATGCAGAAAATTAATAAAAAAAAGAGGGAGAAGGGTGGGGAGGTTGCAATTATTGTTGCGGTAAAGGGAGAGAAACATGTATTTTTATTGGTAGAATGAATGGGCAAAATTGAGATTGTGGTGGTTCATAAGAAGAACCCTTTGGTCGTAGTAATGCTAATGTTGAACAAGTCAATTTCTGTAAATTTTATGGTATTTACATGACCGGTGAATGAATAAATTTTGTATGTAAGATGTTCTACTTCTAGTAATGTGGAAGAGTACGGATTGCCGGGTCGATCTAGATGGTACATGGAGAGATATTAATTCTAATTGGCTAGGACAATCAATATGGCCTTGCAGTAGTTTGAAGAGAACTATTTGGTCAGCATGTGTTTTTCGATGTTCTAGAGTTTCCATATTTTGGAAGTTTGCTGCATCTAAATAGAAGTTGAATGATAAATTAGATCTAACATTCAGATGTCGAATAAACCTATTTTGTATTCGTTCTAACCTCGCAATATATGTAATCTGCCATGGATTTCAGATTTGAGAAGCGTTCTCTTAAGTGACTATGAACGAATGCGTAAAACAGTATGGGTTTTGGAAGTGTTTGTTGGTTAAAAGTATGAATTCTAGCATTCTATAGGCCTTGAAGGTAATTTGGTCAACATGATTTTTTAATGTTAGTTTGCTATCGAGGATTATTCCTAGGTATTTAACATCTTTATTTTCTAGTTGAGTGCTGTCTATTGTGTAAGTAAAATTAATATTGTTAAATTTTCTCGAGAATATTATTTGAAAACACTTTTTAGCATTCAGAAGAAGTTTTTTCATCTTACAGTAGGCTGCGACGCGGGTGGTATCATTTTGCATTTTATGGCAGTCATCTAGGGAGCTCACTTTGGCAAAGATCTTCATATCATCCGCATAAAGAAGAAAGTTGGCAAATTGAAAGCATGTGTATATATCGTTAATATAGATTATGAATAACAATGGACCTAGCAAACTCCCTTGAGGAATTCCGGAAGAGATGTGCGCCCAATCTAATTTAAAACCGCCGATGACCACCGCTTGGTTTATGTTGCTGATGTAGGAGATAAATCATCTTAGTTAGTTTCCATGGATTCCTATTATTTTACTACTACTAACCAGAGACCACCAAATATATAGTCATGAACTAACGCAAACTTCTTGTCCCAATATTTTCATTTTGGTGTTACCCGCGTGATAATTTTGATACCACTTACGCAATCAAATAACTCAGCGACTTTTTTTATAAATATGACTCTATTGGAACGATAATTTAAACGCTGAAAATATAGTACGTATTATTGGAAAAAATACGTATTGTTAATTCTTGAAGTGCAAATACTTTTATTGTTACATAAATGTGTTATAATATATTGGATTTATGTTTCCACCAATAATGTGTAGAATGCCCCTCGTCCCGCAACTAATGTTCCAAACCCCTCTCCCATATATACACTTCATATCATGTCTATTAATTTACAAGTTTGTGGTACTAACAAATTAAGATTTTTATTTTGAAATACGAATATTTCGTACAAACGTTGTACAGCAAATGTATTTTTTCGTTTATACGTTGTATGCATACTTATTTTTTTTTATCAAAGGATTGTTTTATTTTTTTTCTCAAAGAATTTTCCAAACCTCACGTTGTTATATTGTTTCAATTGTTCTTTTGCTCAAATAGACGTCAAATGTGTGTAACCACCCTCCCCCACCCCTCGCCTAATACAATATATCGTCTTATTCTGGGGAGTCGGTTCCCACAGTAACTTGTTTATTCATTTAACGGACTATTTCAGTTGTTATATTTTTATATCTCGCAAAAGAAAGCGTCCACTTCCTTAAATGCGAGTATTGATTTATTCAACCGAAATACTCGGGATATAATTTTATCGCGACGAACGATAAAGAGTAAGATGTAAAGAGCTTGGCTCGGAGCTCTTTTAATCAAAAATGAAATCATATCGTAGTATAAAGATTTATCCTTTTGAATATTATGTTTGCCTTCTCAATATTTTCAAAAGCTGTATTATATATAGAGCATTACATAATAAGGGTATACCGGGGAATATAAATAATTATAAAATGAATTATAACCCAAATATATTTTCAATATACATATTTCAATATATTTACTGCCTGCGATACGTGTTGGCTATAACTTTCTAAAATTAAAATATTTTTGAACTAAGATTTAATATATTATTATGTTTGATTAAAATACGATATTAGATAACTTTAAGTAGTAATTGTAGCTTAATTGGTATCTACCGGCATACAATGTTTCGGCGATGAATATATTTTTTTTTTTGTAGCTTTCTATCTGATATATTTTCTAAAAAAATGATTCATTAAAATTATTGAATGTATTATAAATATTGTTTGAACAATAAGTGATAATAATAAATAATAGACAATTCTATATTCGTAAAGCATACTTTTGTCGCGCTTTAATTTTAATATCGGCCGCCAATAATGTTATTGTCACATGTCCGTTTTAAAATTCCCTTCCTCAATCCATTGCCTTGGCCTCGGTTTGAGTTGGAAGCCTGGCGCTATTTAATCATTATTGGATTATTGTTTTGATCTCGACAACGGCGATACCATTCGCGTTGTGGACCAATCATCTTCAATGCTGTGGAGTACTAATTGTTGAGTACTCATTTATCTGTCAGCTTGGCTTCATGCTTCTTTTCGATTGTTTGATTTGAGATTCATTGAGGTTCGGAGTAGAAGTGTCGTACTCATTGCGATCATTATGATTTGTGATCATATTGATGTGTGTACCGTGGATGAAATCACCGTCTTCGGAAACGGAGATCGTCAACCATCTTCGTGCATGCTTTGTGTGGTTTCGGCGGTGACAGCGGGGATCTCGGAGGCGTCATACTTGAAGTAAAGTGAACATTCCTACAAAATCCTAATTTCCCGAGATTACTAGTCCTTCGATAAAATCCTTTCTCCTCCCGTTTCCTATATCCATATTCCGATATTTCTTCCCCATCCTGCGGTAATTATGACTTACAACCGGAATTATCGTATTCCTCCCTAAGGGACGTGCTACCCAGAAATTGCACAAATAATATAAGAAAATATACTGACAAAATAATGAAAAAAAATCTTTAATTTTAAATGGTTAACATGGCGAAATTGATAACACAGTTCCCCTGCTAGGAAAAGTTTCAGATATCTTTTCTCAACCGAAATTTTTTCCCATAGTTTTTATCTGAATAGATTTGAAATTAATTCATCTAATTTGTTTTAATTATCGAAATACCATGTTTTATAATTGCAACATAATAATAAAGAATGTTTTCTTTAAAAAAAAAAAAAAATGTGTGCATTATTTTGCCGTTATTGTCTTCAACTTTAATGGACTGAGTGGAGTCTAAATAATTGTTAAAAATTGTATTTGTTGTCTAATATTTCTTAAAAATCATCCCTCGTTGTGGTGGAATCTTGACGATAGGTATGAATTCATGATTCGAGTTCACAAAAGGTTGACCCAAACGGCCGACTTAATTCAAATTAATATTTGGTTGGCGGTAAATGGTTTAGTATTATCATAAGGTCAACGATCTACCGAAGTCGTCTGACGTAATCAAATATTTATCTTCTACAGTTTTAGCTTATACATCAAGCACAATTATTTTTAATGACTAAACCGATATATTTAATATCCACAATAAGTCAAAATTTGAAGTTTATTTAGAGTCCAAATAATAAAAATATTTGGAATGATTTCTTATACACGCGAAAATAAAAATGTTTTCACAGACTTTCATAATCTTCTATGTGGAAGTATTTTCCGAGCTATTTTGTCATTTTGTCTAGTCTGGCTGACATTTCGGATCCCGTTGCAGGATTGATTATCTATAATACCAATTACGTAAAGTATTTACATGCGGCTGGAGTGCCTATTCTACTACTATTATTGCTTTGACACTTTTACAAACTACTTTATTTTTATAAACATCATAAGCGTTAAAAGTATTTTAATAAACCTTCCAAATATTTTACTACAATTTAAAAAAGTAAAAATTAACTTTATCTAGAGTGTCGACTTATCGTGAATAAGTTCTTAAGATAAACTAAAATAAATTAAATAAACTTAAATAATATTTTATTTTTACATATTGTGTTTTAGTAAACGTTATTCGCTATGTCTACATCATCTGTACCTCAGTCGGAAGGATCGAATATTATTGTATTTATAGCCCAGGAAGTTTGGGCAATCGGTGTTTGTATGCGACGTGTGAGTGGTTAAAGCTTGAAATACCGTGTCGAAAACATGGTGAAGCAGAACACTATTTTAAAAGTTATTCTCAAAACCCTAATCCCTACAACAATTATAATTGAAGGATTAAATAAAATTAGTATTTTTAGTATTAGGCAAGTGTATGGTAATACTATTCTTAATTACGTCTACTAAATATTTTAAAACAACTCAAACATAACTGCCATACCCACAAACATAATTTACAAACCTCTAGAATACGTAATATTGTTTATATGGGCAAAGGAGTTTCAACTTCTTTGGACCAAAGTTTTTTAATAGCATTTTAGACAATATAATGTAAATAAAATATCCAGATAATAAAAAAATTTAAAAAAACTTAGATTCGCAAGATGGATAGACCTGGTATTGGTGCATTCACACAAACACATTGACCAAAATAAATATTTTTATATTATTAAATTTCTTTTAAAAATTCTCAATTTATATAAATATTATTTCTGTTATACCTACATAATACAAACACCTAGATTCAACTTATTTTCGGAAATCAAGTACTTTTTTCACTCCATTATATTTTTGTATTTATAATTTCCTTTCACAACTACTTATAAACTATGTTTGTCTCAAGGCAATTTTTTATAGTGAGGCATAATAATTAAACCGGTATAGTTAATAAACTAAATATTATATGTTACCTTTTTCGCATTTTATCGATATAAAATAAGAAATGTTGTATTTCATTCTAATGAACATACACGTGATTTAGTTTTTATCACACAAAAAATTTCTGTGTTTGTAACTAAAATACTAGAGAATTTAGTTAATGGAGTTTTATTTGGCTGTAATCCAATACGCTGTCTAAAATTAAAGGTCGAGCGAAAAATGAATTGTGCCAAAAACATGTTTGGAAATTTTTAAAACTAACTATGGCGCACAATGGGATTGCGTGAAGTGGGAAAATATTTAACGGGAATGTGGATTCCAATGTTTCTTCACAAAAAGCACTTAACCAAATACTTCATGGACATGAAATTATTGGAACTATTATTATTACTCGCAGAAAGCAATCATCTTTGCCGATTTGATTTGATCTTGCGTATGAAATGCACTCAATATAATTGTATAACGTTAAAGTGTTAGTGTAGAAGTGATGTGCTATTAATTATAATGGATGATCCAAACTCAATCGTTGTTTGAATTATTTTTTAGCATAGTTGAAATATTATTATACTAATACCAACTCGGATATTGACCTTAAATACATAAATCATTTCTAGAGTATTAACGTAGGTCTTTTCTTTCACATAACTCCAAAAACGTTAAATTATACGATTTGAGCGGACAATTGATAAAACCCTCAAACAAGAAATTACGCATCAAGAAAATTTCTAATGTATTATCTTGATCTTTTTTCTATATTGTGTGGTATGTAGCCATATCCTACTTAAAATATACATCGTCCAAAAGCACTTTTATATATTATTATATATTTTTTCCTATTATATAGTTTTATTTTTAACTATGCCTGTATTTTTAATTTCAGTATATATTGTTTCCTGAAGAAGACACCGTAGGTATCGAAACATGTTGGTTAATTATTAAATACTGGCTTAAACAAATATTTTGTTTAAGCCAGTATTTTGATTTATTATTTATATAGAATAAGGCCACAATATAATTTTGCTGATATTAAAGAAGTATGGTTTTATTTGATATTTTTATTCATATTTGATGTCTATCCTCTAAAGATAAAAAAATAGTGTGATATTTAAAATAATGGCTGAATGTGAATCACCCATATTTAAATCAGCAATTAAATAAAAATATTGTATTATTTGTTAAAATATATAAAATAGTTTATTGTGTTGTACATATCCTAACATATCCTAAGGATTTAAAATAAAATAAAGGTAGTAAAGACCACACACAAAAAATATTATTTCCCACTGCATGATAATACGTATGATAAATTATTAGATATATAACGACTTCAATTATATAATTTTTATTTTAAAGTATTGCATAGGTTTATTCAATTAGCGCTTTTTATATTGCATTATATTTATTACAGTAAAACATGTAATTTTATTCATCAAATGTCAAGATATTCGTGATTTACTCAGTAGATGTCCATTGTCATTAACTTTCAAAAATCTTTTAACAACATTTTTAACTTTATGATTAATTATTTAAATAAAACATTGTTTACTTTTCACAACACTTTAATTAAATATTAATTAAAATATATTTGACGTTTGCTGCGTCATCGTCAGTAATAAACTAAAACTTAAACTAGAAGATAGGTATGCGGTATGGTTTATTTGATGAATAAAATATAGAGATAACAATAAAAATGTACTTTACTTACAAACACTCCCTATTACATCTCCTTTCCTGTCCATATTGGCCCCGCCCACAACTACTTTAACTTTTCACCAAAGCCTCCCTCTCCCCAACACCGCTCTCATACCACCATCCCCCCTCCCACATATTGTCGATAGTCTATCTACTAGTTTAAGTTTTAGTTTACTGATAATGACGCTGTAAGCATCGAAAACGTTTTAATAAATTTGTTGTGTGATGTTAACAACGTTGTGTTTTATAATTTATCTCAATACTGCTTGTTTTTTTATTCAACGGTTAGGTACGTGTCACCAGAAAGTGTGAAATTACTGGATGCTGAAAAAAAATCTTCATTGGCATTCTACGGATGAGCGAGCGCATAAATTCATTGGGAAACGCAGTTCCGCTGTTTTTTTTTCAGGTCTACGATAAAAATTTTAATTGGATATCCGCGCCATATTTGATCCGGCTGACGTTTTCGATAAACCAGTTTCATTGTGATTCCCCAATTCGTTGCGGAAGCCTTTATTTTATTTTTTATAACAAGCTAAATTGCACTGTCACAGGGGCGTCACGATTACTGTACACGAAGGGGGTATTTTGATAAATATATTATTTTATTTATTTATTAAATAATTGTACAGAACATTAACTTTTATTGAAAGAACTTGCAGATTTATGAAAAGTTATAGTATGACTTTGGAACAATTACAAATATTAACAACACGCCTGAATTACAATTTGTCAACCCTATTGGAGTATAAATTAAACCACTATCAATTACATATAAAATTAAATGTAAATATTTGTATACATAATTAAATGATACTTAAAAATTTTAAAAATGTGTAATACTTAGGAGAAATGAAATATAAATATATAATAAAAATTTCATCAACGTATTTATATACTTACTTACCATCACGCCGTTTCACCGCAGGGATAGGTAGAGAGGATTGAGCGCCACACTCTTTTGTCCTGACACACAATTATCGCATCATCTACATTCATACATCTTCTCATACAAGCTCGCCGATTGTTGAGGCTTCCAACAAGATTATCCCCCAGTGTTTGGTTTACTCGGTCATGCCAAGACTTCCACGGACGTCCTCTACTTCACCTAAGTAACCCTTTCTTAATCTTACTCACTATTTATATAAACATTACTTAATATAAAGAATTTTTAATACAAATTAAATGTATGAATTAAAAATCGTTTTTTTTTTGTTACAACCGGGATTCAAACCTGGATCTTTTCCTATCCGGGTAAATGCATTACCCGATTGATTACACTACACCAACATAGTAAGTTGACGACAAATTTTCGAACTTATATGTTACACTTTCAAATTGATACGTCGTTCCATTATTTGAAAGCCATTTTATTTAGCCACTTTATATCTACGGAATATCGAACATCTTTGAGTAAAATCCGATAGGAGACCCCAGAATAAATTAATAATTCACTTTTACTAAATTTTGATTTAGTAAATGATCCAGGTTCGAATCCCGGTAGTAACAAAAATATTTTTCCGATAAATTGATTTCATATATATATATTTCTATTTAATACATTTAATTTGTATAATAAATATCACTGACATAATTGCAACTTCACAATAAAAATGTGTTCTACTTAAAATATATAAAGTATCATTAAAAAAGATCACGTTTTGTACCTAAATAATGCATTAGAAAATATGTACAGCAAATTCTTTACGCCATTGACATTATAAAACCTATACCAATACTTATAATAAAATATACTATGTACATATATTATAATTCATCTATATATATAGTGATTTTGCGTTAAATATCATGAAACCATAGAAACGAAAATATTTTTTTATCTATATTCTGAATTCATTTAAAAAAATTCTAAATATTAAATGCCCAGCTGGGTACTTATTTTTTATGTTATTTTTTTGACAATTAAGATATTAGCGCATTTTTTTTATTATTGTTGACGATTTAATAAAAAAATTATATGAAAACAATTAAATTTCATGATTCACGGATAAGTTCGCTATTATGTCCTTACAAAAACACACGCACTTCACTTGGTGACACCAAATACCCCTCTAAAGAATCGCAATTTGACTACTTTGATATTATATATTTGCAAATAAAATGCCTCATTCAGGTTCCTCAACCATGTATCGCTAACCCAAATAGAATAAGGGAGTGTACAAAAGGTGTCTTGCATGTATTGTACAGGGTGAATATTATGTTACAGGCCTATGTTGTTTTTAAATAAATAAAAAATTAAACATAAATTTGTAATTTGGTTTTTATTTATCAATTGCTTAGTTTATTACAATTATGTATAAAATATGATATTGGCCTAGTGGTCGCCTCTGGCAGCAGCACAAATGCGTGATATTTTACCCACATTTTTCATAATATTCTCACACTTCGCGTATTATTTCAGTAATTTCATTTCGAATATTGTCCTGTAGCATCGGAATTGTTGGCTTACTAGCGTAGATCTTTACTTTCAATTATCCTTACAAAACATTATCGAAAGCCGTCAATTCAGGTGATCGAAGAGACCAGTCGATATCACCACTTTTTGACATTATGCGGCCGAGAATAATTTCTCCCAAAATTTCAAGCGTAGTTCGGGCTGTGTGAGGTAGCACCATTGTGTTAAAACCACATGTAATTCAGGCCCAATCAAACCAGTTTGGCTACCGATAAGTTTTTCAACATGTGACGATAGCGATCACCATTTATAATTACAGCATTGCCATTATTATTTATATAAAATGTTCTAATGACTTAAACACGTTATCGAGGCATTTAAAGCTTCATAGCAAATTGTAATATTACTAAATGTGAACTAACAAATATTTTCCAAACTACAATTCCGGCCAAATAAAATCGGCCTGGATCATAATATTCACGGTGTATGTTATTTACGCGCGTATTGTATAGCGTAATATTTTGCGTCTTTAACTAACATCACAAGTTTGTTACTATTATTATTTTGTCCAATGTTTAGTTCTCAAGTTCATAAAGCCCAGTGTAAGGCTCCAGTAAGGCTACAACCACGGAATAAATACAACAGTTCTCAACTACACTATTTATTTATCAGCAAATGTTTTTAATACACACCAGCGAATCATTTGGGCTCCTATTATTTATCAAATAAGCTCATCAACTGCGGGTAAACCTGATGCGGATTATGGCGGTCCATAATTTTTAATACATGTACTGAGAACTTAGATTGACGTATTCTATGGATCCTCAACAAGATGTGCATTTCTCATACATGGCATTTACCTCTTAATTTACTACATATATGTTTTCTGGACTATACTTACTCGCCTAGTCAATTTATTTTATATATTACTAAGTGATCAATCCGGATAGAAAACTCTACCCACCTTATCACACCATTCTAGTACCCACCTCACACATCCACCCGCTAAACCTCTCGCACCGCATCCTGATAGGTCTATGTTTTAACTCTAGTGATTGTTGTTTGTTTACATTTGCCGAAACGAGTGCCTGTTATTCGTCTTAACATTGAATAAATTCAGATTGTTTCAATTTATTGCTCTGTTTTTAGAGTACCACTAAGTACATAAAACGATATTAAATTTATACCTTATTTCTAGCGACTCCGATCGTATAATATCCCCCTTTAATTCTGAAACATGACACATCCTAAATACACAAATTATCTAGATTATTGTATGTTTACTCCATTCAATGTCTTCTCATATATCCTTTCCAAACGGCTTCACAGCAGATTTAGCCATATTAAGTCTTAAACCGCAGTATATTGACGAATTGTGAAAATTAAAGCAATAAATTCAGTCAATAGGTTTATAATTATAAGTTTATTCGTTTAATATAATGTAATGTTTTAAAAATGATTTTAATTAATAACTTTTTTTTAAAAATATTTATATTATTCATGACATACACCACACCGTAAACCACAACGTTAAACATGTCCAAATTTTTATTTTCTTTTTCGGAGAATTGGTTTAATTTACGTTGCGAGTCACTAGTATAAGGTGATGAGTATGTATTTACTTTAATTATAGTTTATTGGCTGTAGCACGTAAGGAGTGAATGTGTTTGTAGGTAATACGACATCCATTAGAGGAGCTGATTAATTGATTAATGAGCTGTATAGAGATATTAGAAGGATTTGCTATTAAGTGATTTGCCCAAAACTTCCCAGATCTCCCAGACTAGAAGAGCAAGTGTATTAAATACAACATTGACTTATAATTGGTGACGTTTATTGTACCTTAATGCACAAATGAAAATATACACTTGTTATGCAACATAACCAAAACATTACATAGAGAAATAAACTTGTCGGAGGGTGTAAAATTTTGTATGTTTTGGTCAAGAATGTATCCCGAGTACGACTATATAACTAATAGAGGGATTGCGTAATCCAAAATAAAATATTTATTATTAGTGGTGGTTAATAAAGTCGATTTGCTGAAATACGTGTTCCAGTTCCAGTTACAGATGAATATCGGATCATTTGTAAGGTTACTTTAGGAATCGTTTACATCTTTGAAAATGCATTATCAAATTTTATTTATTAACTGTTAGTTAAAAAATTAATATTTATAGGGGTCTCCTCTTTGACGCCAAAATTATAAACAGCAGAAATAATCAGTCTTTTTTATCTTTACATAATTAATCAAATTTAATCGAGCATTTCGAAAGATGAAACCGGTTTGTAAATTAACCAATCAAATGATTCATCATCGTCGCAAAGTACTAACAATGTTATTAACAACTAGGTCTTTTTAATTTTGACCGGTTTTAATTTTTGCATCCTTCGATACTCGATCGAGTAGCTGGCTATTCTCGTGACTTAGTAACTGGTTAAAAAGCATATATCAACCACTGCCACCTACTCTCAATATGGAACTATTTGTAAAAATATATATCGTTTGGGACATATATTTATTGTCATATAACATGTATTAATTACTTTGAATGAAATAATGTTCTGTACCCCCCTCCTCCTCCCATTACCTTCCAGGTTGCAATCATCAGTCGATAGGCGGCCTTGCATTGAAATAGTTCGGCGATAACTATTATCAACTTCTGAGTCTATATTGGTATTTTGAAACCTTTGACGAGATATTGTGTGTGATAATCCTATGTAAACAGTCCTCTATCGGAGGTGATTGAATATCCAGGAGAGGGCAGAGTACGGTGAGTCTCTTTCTTGACTTGTATTTCTTCTGGTACTAGAAATTGAGTACCCACCATATATAGAATATGATTTCTTTCGATAGAATTAAATTATTAAATAAATATCAGATATCTCATAAAGACAAAGCTATTTTTTATTATATTTAATGGAAAATATATAGAAGTATGGGGTAATTACATGGCTTACGACCTGTCTTCGGCTGGCTTAAGTGATCACTTTATATATTAAGTGTAAAAACGATGTCAATTCGATTTTGAAATGGCTTTAACATATATGGATAATATATGAATATGAACAAGGGCGGCTTAGGTTATAAACTACCCACATCAATTGTTTTTCCCTTGGGAAATTTAGTTCGTTCCAGCAGCAGGTACTTAAGAATTTCGACACCAGAGACATCTCTTGTCATCACACAGAAGATCTAACGAAATATGTCAAAACTCAACATCAAATCCACGTCACGTATGCATGATTAATAAAGTTCCCTCTGAACATGGAAGTTTATATTTTTCAACTTTTTTCTCCGCTTTGTCTGAATTCATTTACCAAGTGCGTGCGGAGTAGTTTAGACGTAATTCAACAAGATTGGTTTACGATGGGGGATTTCATAAAACTTCATAGCTTTTAGTATGATTAAGTTTTTTTTATGGAAAAACATGCTGTAGGGTTAACGCGAATACGTTTCAGGCATTCCGACGCGACATTGTCCTCGCCTCTTTGTTCGTTGCACTCCATCGGTGTGATGTCACCGTCGCCAAACATCCCGAATAGTATCGTACAGTCGTCTGTAACTATTCATCTAACTGCAAACAACTCGTGAACGGCATATCCGCGGCGACATTAGTCTCGGTAGTACTAGCGAAGCGTTTTGCCCCGTCCGCACCCCCTTTGCCTTGGCCCTTTCTTTTTGACAAAATTTATCCATATATACAACTTGTTTCGATTATTACTTATTTGTTCTTATTGGCCAAGTACTTAGGCATAAATTATTTTTCACTTAAGTTTCACAAACTTTGTCTATCATTTTGCATTTGCACTTTATTTGTATCATTCGTACGACTTGTAAGATATTGTTTAAGACTTGCTTGGTCTGAATCGAGTTTACGGTTTATAAGCCACGGTGTGCCGAAGTTGCCTGAGCGCCCCAAGTCGTATCGCTTACGTAACTCTCTTGAGCGGGGCGTGAAGAAAGAGTGACAGAGATTGATTTAATTTAGAGAGATCTTACATCTGTTTTCAATCCATTGATACCAATAATGTACACCAACGTAGTGTACTTTCTGAGATATGAGCGTTTAAAATCTACCTCATACTTCGAACTGATATTAAAGACGTAGGTATTCACTTCAAAATGAATCAACCACTAAAAATTATTAAATATTATAATAAGAATCATTACAATTAAAAACATTTCATTTTATTATTTCATATATATGTACGCATATATATTTAATAAATTCATTGGATAAAATGGGAGCGGGCCATCATGAAATAAAATGTCTGTACTTTATCTTTGATTTTAAATGTCAAAATGTTAAATGTGACAAAACGTTGAAATATTTGGCAAAATTTTCGCAAACAGAAGCTTCTGAAAAATTATTTTGTCCGGAAAGTGTAGGTAAGTTTTACATAACAAAAACAATTTGGCAGAATAAATTATTACACTCCTAGTTTTTAGTAGTTTGAAAATATTTCCACCGTAACATTTTTCATCAGCTCATTTTAGACACAAAAAACTTGGGAGTCCCAGCACAGAGCTGCCAAACTTAGCAGATGAATAACAACCAAACCAGTATATTTTTATGCTAATCTATGGTTCTGTAAGACGTATACTTTTTTAGTTTCTGTATTGCTTGTACTTTAAGATATATTAAATAAAATCCCTCAACGCATAAATGTAAACAAATATTCAAAGAATGCTTGAATATTTATGTAATTTAATTTAATTCCGTTGGTTAAATTTATTAGGTAGGTACCAAACAAAAAGATTATAACAAGTCCATATTTTACCACTTAGACATAGTTCATACATCGAAATAAATATAATACAAGTATATTTGTATTATTAAGGAGAACACATTTTTATTGTGAAGTTGTAATTATTCAGTCTGTGATATTTTAAATACTAATTAAAAATATTAATTAGAAAGATATATATATATATAAAATTATAATAATAATAATAAAAGTTAATTTTGCTAATTTCAAAAGTAAAAATATTATTGTTGATACCGGGATTCAAACCTGGATCTCTTTCCAATCTGGAGAAGATGCATTAACCGATTATACTACAACACACAGTACATTGACGACAAATTTTCGAATTTATATGTTACACTTTTCAAATTGATACATTCAAATCTATCTCACGTCTTCCTCCAAATCACTGCCTCGTGTCTTTACAACATCAATTAATTGGCTTCATCTCGGCAACTTCTCAATCCTGTCTGAAACAAACATATAATAATTAAAGTATCTCAATATACAGTGTATATTGGATAGAAATTATGAAAATAAGAGTAATAATAAAACCTATATTATTGAAATAAATTAATATTATAAAAGTTTATCAGTATTAGATTTGTGTATATTATAAATATAAATTATAAATATGAACAACTTCTAGACGGCTTATAAGAACACCTTATAGGCGGTATAGAAATTGCAATAGATTAAAACATCTCATCACAATGTAAAAACCTTGAATATTAAAAATAAAGCGTCTGGAGATTTCGTTGCCTACTGACGTAATATCTTTTTGCGTTCATGGACTTCAGTGATGAGTTTGTGACTGAACATTTGTGGAACGTCAAGCAAGAACTTCGGGTTTTATTTATCGGGCGCGCTTTCTTGTGCATGAGCTTGAGCTTCTTCTTTTTGTATCCTTCTTTTCTCTTCATCAAAAATAGCTTACAAATTCTAACTTAAGGATCTTTATACAATCTTATTTGTTATCTTGCTTAAATACATTTTCTTTCCAACGGAATCTTATCCATATTGTTAGATGAACGAATATATCCTTAAAGAACTGCCTGGAATCTTGACAAAACACTATAAACGTAACTAATGTACTTATATATTTTATAATAACAAAAATGAAACATTTTTCCAAGTTAAAAATAATTGTATTTTCAAACTTTGCTTAATTTAAAAAAAATCCCTATATTATTCTATTTTACGAACATAAAGATCCCAGAGACTATTTAGAGGTGGTGCATTACGCTATAAAAATAATATGTGTGTTTTACTTTCAAAATACCACAACATAAAAATATGTAAAAAAAATGCTCATGCTATTTAGTATTTTTCACTAATTCAAAAATATATTTTTTTAAATGAATAATTCAATAATTAAAGTATGTACTGTGCAACCCAATACTACAACCATTTCAACGTAGTCTGGTGCAAACGGAATATACAGCGTCACATGAAACACATTTATGAACTCTTATTATTATAATGATGAGTGCATCATTTCAAAAAACAAGATTATTTAAAAGATCAAGTCATTTTAAGTTCTTTAATAGCATTATATATATATAAATCTATTTAAATTCCTTTAAAGCAAAAAGTAAAGAAACAAATATATTTACTATAAAAATTTTAATCACTTTTTTAATGGTCATATTAAAAAAAACAATTGACCTTTAATAGAATACACGTGCAAGCCAGCGTACCAGTGCGTGATACACGTGCAAACAAGCGAGCCAGTGTGGAATTGATTTTATTTATTTTTACTTACTTATATGTAGACTTTTAGACAACAGGTGGGTTGTGAATTATCTATTAATCTGGAATACACGTCTTTCGAAATTTTTTAGTAATAAATATCCACTAACGTATTGTTTTGATATAATATTTAGAGTTTGGATGTCGAATCGATTTTACTAGACTCGGCTTTCTGATTTTGTATTCTTATCGTGTATATAGTTTTAAACACTTAAATAAATTTTAAATAGTGAAAGAAAACCGTATTTAAATAATTAAACCGACATTAGGTTTAACTATAATAAACGAGGAGGTGTTTTCTTTAATAAAAAATAGAAAAAATAAACTTAAACTTTAAAATAAACACCTTAATTTCTAGAAATATCATTAGATTAGATTTACGTACTTTACGTTAAGTTTTTTATAATACGTAATAAGTACATGTGTACAGAAATATAATCTAAATAAAAAAATCATATTTCTTTCGAATCCTTCACCAATTCTGTGAAATATCATCAGCACATTACCTAGCACTTTGATGTCATAATTATTATTGTTCTCATCTGTCACATGCTTCAAGTATTTCACTGACGTAAAGCTAAATAATTGTATTGATAAGACAATTGCATGTGTTATAAAACATTAATAATGAAATTTCTAGTCTGAGTGTTACCATGAGTGAACTGTATATGTGTTAAATAATATACGCGCAACATTTTCGTTGTAGGATGAAGCAGGTACTAAATAAGATTACATTATTTATCCTTATAAATCGGAGACATTTTCTGAAATTTTGTTTGTCATGATATTTTGAGTGTTTATTTGTGATGCTATTGCTATTTAAGGTTATGTTACAATAAAATAATACATAACAATTTATATTACAATAAAATAATACATATAAATTTATGTTTCAATAAAATAATACATAACAATTTATGTTACAATATAATTTTAAAAAACAGCGGTCAATTATGCATCAACGTTATATTATTAAAACGGAATATATATTAGAGAACATAGAATGGTACAGAAATCAAAATCCTAACTTCAAATGTTGATTAGAAAAATAATCTGAAGTTAAACATGTTACTTGACATATACCATGATAAAGTTGTGTTATAACACCACAACAGCACGAAAATAAACTGGCTACTTTAACACAGACTTCAGTCTAGCAAAGTAGTCAGGACAACGCTGTATATATCAGAGGTGGAATCTACTCCATCCCACATTTTGGTTATGTTTGCGACTCATTGCCTGCGTATTAATGTAGTAGTGTCATATCTCACAAAGTATTTTATAGCTAAATTAAATATATATTTTTATTTAAATAATGTTATATCATGTATATTTTTACTTACTTACTTACCACCACGCTGTTTTCCCGCGGGGGGTAGACAGAGAGGATAGAGCGCCACACTTTTCTGTCCTGACACACAATTTTTGCCTCATCTACATTCATACATCTTCTCATACAAGCTCGTCGATTGTTGAGACTTTTAACAGAACCATCCTCTATTATCTAGCTTACCTGGTCATGCCAAGTCTTCTGCGGACGTCCTCTATTTCTGGTGCCATCAACACCTGCGTCATATATCTTTCTCACCATTCTCTCCTCATTCATTCATTCCACATGACCAAACCACCTATGTGATCCTTTCTTAATCTTACTCCTTATACTAACATTAGCTATACATTTTATCCATATTTTTTCATTATTTACTCTGTTATAAATATATTTGTCACATATACGCCTAAGTGATCTAATTTCCGCTCCATTCAGTCTACTTTCGTTTCTCTTCTGTCAGCTCCAAATCTCATTTCCATACATCAGTGTCGGTACCAGGACTCCATTGTGCACCGCTGGTCTTGCCTCGGTTGACAAATTTCTGTTAGATATAATTCCATTCAAAGCGCCGTTCACTTTATTCCCTGCAGTCACTCTCCTTTCGATAGCATTTTCAGCCTTTTCCTTTATATCAAACACACTTCCCAAATACACAAACTCATCTACTTGTTCCAAACATTAATTACCTACAAGTATTTTGCACGGTGTTTTGCTTTCCCCCTTCTCGAATACCATCACTTTCAATTTGTTGACATTCATAATAAGGTGATTGTGTTTTATTAAATCTAGACATTATTATTTTATGTAAAACTACTGACTTCTAGTCCAAATACCTAAATAAAAATATATATTTATCGAAAAAACGCAAAAAATGTTTGGGTTATATTCTCTAGCTCAGCACATTCGTAACCACATTGACATAATGAAATATGGAAAGAAGCGAATGCAGAAGCTATCAGATAAGTAAAAGAGATGACATAAATTACGGACTGATGGAAAGAGCTACAATTAGATAATAAGATACTAAAATAATAAGACATTCAAGAACGTACCCTAGTGAAGTGGCAACATCCAACATTCAAAATAAAATAATAAATATTAAATATACATATGTTCAGAACATAAAATACCTACTCACAATGTATTGAATTTTTTTAATTATATAATATTAATAATAATTTATTTGAGGTATAAACATATGGATTAATTGAACAAACAAAAAGATTATTTATTTATTTACAAATGCATAAGGTAGGTACATAGTACTATTGAAAAAAAATTAAATAAACAAAGAATTATCCTTACAGGTAAATTAAATTTTACAAAAATATACAGAGAAAAGATAATCAAAACAACAAAATGAAAGTAACATTAGTAAAAATATTTAGAAGTGACTCAATAACATATTGAGAAATAAATATTTTAAGAAGAAACAGAAATCATAAAATAATATTAACAAAAGTTACAATAAAGCTAGGAATATTTCAGAATCAACTGCAGGTTTCTCTTAAAATAGTTAAGCCGCCATGAATATATCTACAAACCCACGATATTCATTGCGTGGTAGTTAGTTCTCGTATTATCATAGTAAAATATATTTTTTGAACGTATTGATAATAATATACCTTAAGAAGAAAAATGTTTATTTGACTATTGTTTAAGCGTTTATTTATTATAATCATTAGATACCATATCACACTGATTGTATTAGTCCACCGGGTTTAGAGCTACCTATCAGCCTCTTGATTTCCTTAGATGAATAGGAACTAAGACGCATGATTAGGTGAAAAGAAATAATGATTACTCCCAATTGAAAGAAAGCTGCATATTGCAGACACGTTTTCCGCAATGAGAAATATATCTCACAACTCATTATGTAGGGGAAGATAGAAAGCAACAGCAGGGGAGAAAGTTATCTTAGCTACATATCCCCAGAAAGTAGTTCAATGTCCAAAATGTCAGAGATATTATACACCCTGCACAAGATATACTAGCATTTAGCGACCATATTGCAATAGATAGAATAATAGAAGCCTGCACATTAAGAAAAAGAAGAAATACATAAGTATATATCCATTATTTTAATAAATAATCGCTCCATTATATCTGCTGTAAGAAATAACAGAAGCGAAAGGAATACTTAATGCCTAAATAAAAGGATATTAATCACTCAATAAACTCATGAAATCTGTCTCATTTAGGGTGACGTCCTGAAAGCCAAAGTTTTTAATATTTCACCCGAGATGCGACGACCATAAATAATTTATCAACGTTCACGTTTTGGGCAAAAGTACCCTTAAAATTAGTAAAATATTGCCAGCATTACTTTACAGAAACTTCACAAGCACTTATAAATCTTCATTTATTTATGAGGTCGACTTTTGCGAGAATGTTTTTTTATTAATACCCTGACTAATTATTTTACTAGGTCTTTAAAGTAGTTGGTAAAACAATATATCATTTGTTTTTAACACTTATTGTCCTCCACTCTAAATTAGCAAGGTAATAAATTATTCTAGAAATAAGCTTATATTTATCGAATTCGCTTCGAACACAGACAATGCGTTTTTATTGCTTCTGTTGGCGTTTCAGCTTTTACACTAGTGTTTTAATGGCGTTATTTTACACTAGTGTAAATAATGACTATGCATATTATTAGTAAAATATAAAAATCCTGTATATATATATATAAGTACATAAATAGCCTGAATCTGGTATGGTAAACAGACTTCAAATTGTTTTTAGAAATTTTCTTATGAAACTTTGTGACTGGCCATTTTAAATTATATTAAAAATATTAACACTGTTTTCATTCACTTATTTGTTATTTATTATTACATTTTCAATGCTCACCCATCATCAATTAAATACATCAACCGGTTTCGAAAAATATAATTTTCCTCTTCAGGATATCAACTAATCAAAGACATATGTTATATTATATCTGTCTATGTTTTTATTTTATTAGGTGGATTTTTACCACAAAGTTGATTTTGTAAATATTAAAAATACCAAAATTAGTATTCGCCTCGGCATAAATATAATCTCTGACTAGAATAACTTTAAATAATATAATATAATGATGCTACAGTCTTAAAATTTGCTTAATTATGCAAAACAATTCCACTATGATGGGTTATTAAATGTCAATTACCTACGTTACATATGAATGAAACACAAAAAAATTGATTTTACTTGAATATCCGTAGATGCAGAGCGGTTATTACATAATTTTGTTATGCAGGATGAAACATTATCGCCAGACCGTAATAAATTCATGATTTTAGTAGGTCAGGTCAGGACAGTCTAGTAGATTATTAATATTTTGTTTGTATGTATGAGTGAACTTTTTACTTTTTATTAACTTTTTATTTTTTTTTATTTATTAATATTTTCCTTGGTTTTATTTTTAATAGCATTATATTTATTTTATAACCTTAATGTACAACATAATATGTATTATCTTTATGGCGAATCGGGTTAAAAAAAAACCTGATCACGCTGGAATAAACACATTATTATTATTATTTTTTTTTAATGTAAGTCTAAATCATTATGCACCTAACCAGGAAGGGAAAAATAATTTTTCTATAACAATAATAGATTTTTAAGATACAAATAGTGGATCAAAATTATTTATATTAGAGTGCAAAAGTATTTCAAAGTATAATTTACTTTAACCCTTTAGTTTTTAGATCAATAGCTCAGATCAATTGTCGGAGCCCATCGGCACTGGAGCCAACAGCTCCCCGCGCGCCTTGCTAGGCCCAAATCTTCACTTCTCAACGAAGTGAGAGAACGCCTTACCACCGATAATTGTCTGGCATGACGGAGCTCGACCGTGCATGCGTATTTAGTGTTGGCATTTAATTAAAATATGGCTATTATCACAAATTAATCTAAGTTCTAATTAGTCACGTTAAAACCCCTCAAATATGATGATGACGCGTGGAAGAGGTAAAGGTATGTTTAGATAGGTATTCTATCCTCTCCATTTAACCTTGCAAAAAAACGTGAAGATATGTCAATATACTCTGGCTAGCAACAAAAAATGTAATTTTTTTTTTTTTGAGTCATAGTACAGTATGATATATTATTTTTATGATAGAAAAAAACAATGGAGCAAAGTAAGACATATATTTCGGTACCCTGCCTACTACACAAGTATTTTATGTATAATAGCAAACAGTGCTACTCCAGTATAGTAATAAATAATGTGTAATATTCAATGTACAAAAAATATATACCTATAAAGAATAAAACATGATATAATTAGATAGAATATAAATACATTGTAAAACTTAAAGTAAATCCATTGTTCAATGTATAATATATATATACATACAGTATTGTTCATGATTATTTATGGGTGGATACCTGACTAAATTTTGAATCGAAAATGTTCAAGGTATGTGTGCCTAATTTCAACCTTGTCAGAGATATAAGCATTTAAAAAAACATAATTATGCAATAATTTTGATTAATTTAAATATTTTATTGATTCCGAATTATATATTAAATACAAAAAAAATAAAATGTCTTCGGATTTCGAGCGCTCAGACTAATTTTGATAGATGATTTAAGGCTTGAACCAATGATATAGATTAATAATTGAAAAATTTTGCAAATATTTATTACACGATTTTGTAAAAATTTCAAACAATAATATTTTCTGTTACAATGCAAAATTTGCACATATTCCTTAAACATTTTCGGCTCGTAAGTTTGTAAGGTATCCATCCACCCATAAAATATTATAGACTAGGTCTGTTACACTCTGTATATAAGAGTAAAACAAGATTCAAGTAGATATCATATAAAAAATATATATAAAATTATGTATAATTATGGCAAAAACATTATGCATAAATAATAATATTTTAACGTCGTTTACTACGGGGTTAAGTCCGTAAACTCAAAAGTTGAATTGTTCAAGTTGCCAGTAACTTAATAAGACAAAATTTAGCGACTTCAAGGCTCTTGCTGTACACATTAATGTTGATGAACATTCGGGCCACTAATGACAATTCAACCCTTAATAGGCAGTGCGTAAATCAATCTGGATATGTCAAAATTTCTATTATAATTTCCGAGAGTACAAAACCGCCGAGTCATTTCTGTAAGGGGGGGGGTCGTGAAATCTTAGACGAATAAATCATTTATTTTGATTAATATGAAATTCTGTCTAGATAAGAAAATTGATGAATCTATTCTAAGATTTAAATATGATGGAAATTGTTTTTGTAATTTTATTAACGGAGAAAATTTCGATTAGGAGATGGATAAGAGAGACGACAGTAATTGAATAATTTTGTTAGAGAAACGAATTGGAATTCAAAAAAATAATAATATATTGAAACGGTTTCACGGAATTAAATGATGACATAGAAAATTAATTAAATTCTTACAAGGCTGTTATATATTTTTTTCGGGATTCAGGATTTTTGGTATTTTCTTATGTACCTAACATTACAAATTTTAATTACTTACTGAGTGATTGTAAGTAAATAATTAAGGTTAAGGATGTTAAGTCCGGAGAACAGAACAACACTCTTCTGTAATGACATACCACTAATGCCTCATTTACCTTTGTACATAGTCTTACTAGACTGTGTACAAAGGTAATTGATTAATTCTTATATACGCATGATTATCGATTATTAAGGCTTCTAATAGAACTGTTCTTTAATATCTGATTTACCTGATCATACCAGGTTTTTCTGATTCGTCCACTACTTACAATGCCTTTAATTATAGCCTCGTATATAATACGTTATTTGCCTCTCCTCAATCAAACATTATATTCCTTCAAACCTTCCTCCCAAACCCTTTTGTAATTATATCAATTATTATATTCATACTATCGTATTATATATAGATTTTCTACATTAACCTTTTAAATCCCATGAGCGCGTTAATACGCCAAACTTTGTATGTTAACACGCACTTTTGGATCTTGCAAACTTGAAAGGATTAAAAACCATATTTTAAAATCATCTTGCCATCTGTGAAAGACAAGCATCTAGCTTTTGTTTGATAAGTCTAGTCTTATCCTATGTAGTGTCTTTCATTTCAAATAGAGTTGGCGGTTAAAATGTTAAACACACACACTGTTAAGTTACCGCATTCGATCTACTTTTATTATTATTTTGCTAATTTCAATTTTAATTTCAACAATGCGCTTAAGCAGTTAAGACACTCGCCTAATGATCCAGTGGTCGAGGGTTCGAATCTCATTCCAGGAGACCAGCAAGTTAGTTATACTTTCATGGCACAAGCGTTTAGCTTAGTTTTAAAATAGTTAGAATATTGATATGACACGTATTCTGCGTACGTATTTTTATTTTTAAAAAAACATTAGGGGAGCATACAGCCATACGACTTATTGCAAGACAAACTGAGATGATGATGAGGTTAGAAGAAATAAAACGCAGGAAGATGTTTACTCTAGGCACACAGCAGTGAGATAATCGACAATTAGTTGATACCTTATATACCTTTTACTTTATCGTCCTTTATTCAGTTACAGATAATGACGCTATTACATATTTATCAAAGAATTCATTTTTAATATTGGTACCATTCCCAACGATATCATGTTATGATATTATTCCTGATATTTCCACGAGGTGTTTTAATGTACACCAAGAAGACGTCACTTGTAGACAATATTAATTTTTGTTTGAGTGATCGCCAGCTTTCACTATCTCGGATTCGGGCGCCTGTCCCATCGTTCAATTTTTGATTATATTTACAAGTGGTCGCTGTTGGTATCTTATATCGCAAGCTCGCTGTTTCCAGCGATTATGCCATCCGAGAATCTGAGATTATTATAACAATTCTGCCTTGTGTATCTATAAAATTACTTTTGATAACGCATCGTGTAATGCTCAGTGTGATGCAATTGTTCACGGTGCTCAAATCTTGTTCACCACAATTAGTATTTAAACTAGTTCTTTATTTTGCGCGGATAAACTATTCCGGATAACAAATTCATATTACTACTTTCAGAGCCCTATTAGCGATATTCTTTCGATATCTTTCTTATTTTTACCATACCTAGATAATGTATGTCCCAAATACCAAATTACCAAATAAATTTGTTCCAAGTACGTAATATTTGGATACATTTAACTACCAATTTAACATTCTTAACAATTTAACAACGTGCTTTTGCTCGTCATGGCATTAGGATAAACAATTATATTATATATTTGAAACGTTCTGATTTATTAAACAATTAGCGCATTTTATTTAACTGGTGATTTATCTAATATCCATTCAACCCGTCTTCAGATAGCTTCACTCATTTGTTCATATTGTGATGAATCAAAGCCACCCCAGAAACATTTTCAAGAACCTTCCAGTGTTTTTATATAAGTAAATATTTGTATTCAAGCAGTGTAATATATTGATAAAATAAGCGAACACGCGAAGAACGTGGAATGAAAATCTCACGTTCCAAATCCTTCATGAGAAAATCTTTTCATTTGGAATATGTGAATAAGTATCGAATTTTCCGAACGAAAGACTCGAGGATGCGTAGCGTGCGAATGTATGATAGATAATTTCAAAAACTTTGCTACTTATAAGAAATAGTGGAAAATGAGATGTTTTCATTTTTATTTCCCTATTTTCCGAATAAATAGGTCGTGAAAGATAAAACAAAAGTTCTTCTGGAATATTTGTAATAAAGAAATAAGTTTTATGCTATATTTAACAATAATGTTTCTGACGTCGAAATAAATTATCGACGGTACTTAAAACGGAGGATGTTAGTACGTACGTATTTATCAAACCTTGACCTAGATCTTAAGGATGCTGTCAATGTAATGTTATGTGGTATGATACTGATTTATCTGTATTTTAAAAAAAATACGCGATAATATTTCGTTGAAGCACACGATAGCTCTGTAATGTTAAGCCTGCTGTGCAGCAAGCAGAACGTAACAATAGTATTTAAATGTAGTATGTACTGCGTACCCTAAATGTATGTGATAAGTGTCAGGTGTCAGAACACAATTGACCGAATGACTAATTCATGAATAAAATATTATAATATATTTTCTCGCGTATGTTATCGACGCCGGTGCTGCTCTGGGGTCGCATCTGGAACCCTAATGTACTGTAAACAACATAGACCTGCCCTGTTCATAAATCTTAAAAATAAAAGAGAGCTCCAGTCGTCTCGGACCACCCTTATCATTGGACCAAGCTCTCTGTTATTCCAAAAATGCGTGTGGGTGGTACTGTGTAATACCACCTACACCTTAAACAATTCCACGCACAGGCCTCCACCGTGGCCCACCCAAGAAACTACAGCAGACGTTATCCTCGTAATGAGGGACCACCGAAGAAGAAGACTACTCACCCACCCATTAGGGAGGGAAGGAGGCGAAAGTTATTTAATTGCTGAATAATCAATATTTTATTTGCGGTAAATTGTTTTCAGAATCATTATTATTCTTCCAATGTCGGTAAAGGTGGTACATGTAATTCGTATCTAGCTAAACTCGTCTAGGGTTGCCCTGTTCTCTTTTGTGATTTCTTCCAAACTAGCATGTCTGCGATATACTCCCGGTAATATTTTTCCACTCTCAATATCAATATTTATTACGTTATTTATATTTACAAAAGTAGAAATAATTTAAATAAAATATTTATAAAAAATGACGAATATATTTTCATCAATACGTTTACTCTAAGGATTTGAGACATGAGGTTTATTTATTTTTATGTCATGTATATTTTTATATTTGTTGGGCTCAAAAGTTGAAATATCACATGATAAAACTAACAAATAATAATAAAATAAGATGTGCTGTCAATTCAAGTAATGTATAAATATTTCATATGAAGCAAATTAAAAAGAAAAATTGTACCCTTGTGGAAATAAATTACTAATCGAAATAAAAATATAAAAATCAAACATGGAATAATTAATCAGCATAGTAACTTTAATATTAAATCCGTGGTGAAATAATCATTCCAAGCTTTGAAAAAAATTTAATACAATATATAAAACAGTATATTTTCTACTACGATGGACTTAAGACTTATTTTTATATATGATTGAATGAAATTACAATATATTCATTTATATCATGTATATTTATTTAATTTAATATTTACCACTAAACTCTGAAGGTTTTCCAAATTGTATTTGAATCTGTATCAAATAATATACGTAAGCAAATAGGCATAACAATGTAATAAAAATATAAATACATAGCAATTGTTGGTAAAAAAATTTCACAAATCTGTCAGTAAACAAAAAATCGATTAACGTATTTAATAATTTAACTAAAAATATTCATAAAATAACGGTAGAAATAATTTGAAATTCCAGTGTCGTTTGGTTAAATTTACTTAGGATGTCGTTAAAAATATGATTTCAATCATTCATATAAGAAGAGACATATTTATGTGTCAGTATTATTTATGGAAAATATTTTTTAAGTGAAATTTCATTGCCGGCACCAACATAATATGAATGCCACAACTTAAAAACTCGTTAATGACGAAAATTCGTAATGTTTATTCATCATGAAAATATGGTTACGTTTTCACTTTCCTAATGGGCCTCTCGCACCCTGTACCGGGTCAGATACTATACGCGGGTGACAACGACTGGAGCATGTGACGCATTATCATCGTCAGTATTTTGTAAAATTAATTACTGGTAATTTTCTTCTCTTCTCAGAATTCTGTCAATAATCTCTATGCATCGCTAAGAATTGAATATAGCTTTGTTATTTAGAATAAATTGAACATATTTCGTACAGGCGTGCTCAGAAAACTTACACTGATACTTTTTTTTCTCAATGCTGACATTAAAGATAGAGAAAAATCTCAAATAATTCATTTTGAATTCTTTTACAACGAGTAGTATTGTAACTGAGCGAATTATTGATGTTAGCTTTTAAAAAAATTGTTTTTTTTTCTTATCATGCTGTTTTAATCGATGATATTTCTGCAATTAAATTCTTCAATACCCCTTTAATAATATTAGATTCAACTAGATAGAAGTAAGTTGAGAGCATTAGAAATATGGTGCTGGAGAAGGATGGAAAGAATAAGCTGGATTGAAAGAATTGCAAATGAGTATGTGCTAAAAAGAGTTCAAGAATACAGGTCCATAAATCGACGTCTTAGAATAACAAGGTTCTATCTGATACTGACACTTTTTTGAGATAATGAGCTCAAAAGTGTTGATTGAATTTCAACATATATTCACCACAGTGAGATGAAGGAAATTAAAAATAAAAATCATTGTAAATTAACAATAATGATCCATTCATTGAAATAAATAATTGATGCAGTTGGAACTTTCAGCTCTTGTAATTTCCTTTAATATCCATTAAATAGAGATGGTGTGTATGGAAGAAATGAATAATAACGCATTTGGAACCCATTTCACGCAATAACTTAAATTAGCCCAAAATGTTAGTTGGATCCTTGTTATCCTAGGCGGTCGAAATACCATACATACACAATTTAATAAGTAAGGCAGAGATTAACTTTCATAAATATGGAAAGAAAAAAATATGTAACGCGTCAATAATGACAGGAAATTAATAGTTTTATATCCTTAATTATTATTAGCAAAATTAAGTACAGAATTTATTTGATAGATTCATATCATTGTTTATCAATTTTTCAATAAAGTTAATTTTTTCCAACAATATTTGAATATGTCCAAGAACACACAATTAATGCATTTTAACCTTCAAAGGCACTTTTATTAAACAAATAATAGATATCTCATAGAGACGAAGCTATTTTTTATTATATTTAATGGAAAATATATGTAAGTATGGATTGAAAAAGATCCAGGTTCGAATCCCGGTAGCAACAACAATATTTTTGGATAGAATTGTTTTCATATGTATATCTTTCTAATTGATACATTTATTTTGTATTTAAATTTATTTATGTAGATTTTTAAATTGGTTAAAATATGCCAGATGAAATTATGCATAGGAAGCAGAGTGCGAATCTGCCTTGCTTATTGCAGCGTGCGGCCGACGTGAACGGTGGCTTGAAGTCGTTCTGCTCGGTACGTTCAGGCGCACTGCTAGTTACTCGGAACCGTAGTCGTCACGCAATTTCATCACCATGAATAATTATTACATATTTATTTTTCTGTGACTTTCATAAAAAAATATACACATATTACAAAAAAAAAATTATCACGAGATATAAAAGTTTTGGTTTTAGTCGTTCATCGTTGTAAAGGGGTAAAGGTCTGTGTGTGTAATATATGAACCCAATACGGAAGGGAATAAACCGCCTTATTTAGTGGTTTCTCTCATCCGTTAAGCATTTTCGGCGCCACGGAAGCCTTCTATATCGCGTACGTATACTTCATTAAATATTCATTTCAAACAAGCTACACAAACGCTCCAAAGGAAAGTCTAAAAGGAGAACAAATTTGTTAAAATATTGTCACAAAATTCTGGAATATTGTGTTGAGCGTTTTACTTTGATTTTCAACTGTAAATTTAGTTGTTAACCGTGTACCTACCCTTGAAACGTGATAAATTATTACGCAAGTTATTTATAAAAATATTATCAAGTTTGCCCATAACCAATTATTATTTTCTGATATTTAACGAATTAGAAATAAAAACAAAATTTAATATATCACAGTCAAGGGAATTTTTAGGGGAACATTTTAGAATCTAAGCAAAACTTAGGAGAATCACAAACTGACCCTGGTTTGTCAGGAACACAATCATTTACAGAAACTCAAACATACCCTCACTCAAACGACACGTACACGATTTATCTTCTAAATTAATTTCCATCTTAAACCCTTCCATAAACTCCCTCGGCCTATATGATCCCTCATACGATCCCCACCATCTCTGTCCCATTTCATTTTTTTACCCTGTTCTTGACCCTATTGAATAAAATTTATAAAAAGATTCCATAAAAACTTTCACAAAAAATATAAAAATTTGTAAAAAAATTAACAAAAAAATAAAAATTAATTAAATAAAATGTATTATATTA
The DNA here is from genome assembly GCA_031772225.1 of Eubasilissa splendida. Lineage (NCBI taxonomy): Eukaryota > Metazoa > Arthropoda > Insecta > Trichoptera > Phryganeidae > Eubasilissa > Eubasilissa splendida. The sequence continues at coordinate 11,144,155 of CM062862.1, read as the reverse complement.
AAAAATTTACCCCTTTTTGCTACTACTTTATACAATTGTATGCAAAGTAAAAATTATCTGAAACTAAAAAAAATAATTTTACCAATAGGGTGCCCTCAATAGGGTGCCCTCATAAAAATCTAACGCCATTGTAACAATCGAATCAGGATTATGAATACGGTGGAACGACACCATGTTTCCAAACACTACATTAATCATCATTGCACTGCATTCCTTATACTAATATAATAGAACATTGCAGCCTCGCGTGTATTATTAAAATAAGGTCATCAATTAAAGAAATTAATAATTTAAAAAAATGCTTTAATGACGTAAATTTTGAAATCTTAAATATAAAACCAAAAAAAATATTTTTTTCTGTAGCTGCAAAAACTCGAAAAGAGCGCTGCCATCATAAAATTTGCACAGTTTATTGCAATGTGACTATTTTCAGTTCTCAACATTATTTCCCTCATAAGCTACGATGTTTTTAAATATCAATTTATGGCCTAGCACGCACTGCACGCGTCAAATATAATTAAATCCAATTAAACCATATTAACAACCCGCTATTTAGTGTATTCCCTCTTTCAATGTCTCCCTATCAATCACCTCTTCGCTCTTACCAAAACTCCTCCTACACCCCGTAATGGATGTCTTTTAAATTTTATGGAATAGTTCAGTTATGTCAGTCCTGACCAAGATACATTAGTATCGAACCCGGTTGTCGTGAAAACGACACAGCGGTTTAAACAAAGAAAATATAAATACAATTTAAAAAAAAATATATTTACAATCGATCTCGAATCAACACAAAACATCTCGCAAGTCGAGCAATCAAAACAGGAAAGATGACCGATAAATTGAGAAGAGAAACTACTGAGAAAATAGAAGCAGAAGCAGACATTCTGAACCACTATTTCAAACTAATAAAATGCGAAACAACGAGACTGATGTAGACGAACAAGCTTCGAGGTCCGATCGCTTACGAGCTCAAAATTTGAGAGCTACTCTAAGTATCTGGCTAAATTTAAAGGACGAAATATTTAATTATAAGCAATATTTGAATATGTCCAAGAATACACAATTACTGAATATTCACCTACAAAGGCACTGTTATTAAACAAATAGATACTAGATTACCCGCTGCAACCGCACGGTTGCAAACCTACCCCGCAGAGACGCAGTACTCTGTTGTCAATCTCTAGATTAAAAAATAAAAAAAATTCACGAATACACGTTGATAAATCATAAAAAGTGTTTTGATAGGAAAATAAGAAGAAGAAGAAGTGAAAAAGTTAAAATCTCAATGCGTAACAATTTAGCTATCAGTAGAATTTTTCAAAATTAAAATCGCACTTATACTAACCAATATAATCAAAAAATCCAATGTGATGGGAACAGAAGAAGAAAAGGAATAAAGTAATACTTTTTTTTAATGCGTAACAAATTCACCTATTGGTAGAATTTTTTAAAATTAAAATCGCACTTTAACTAACTAATATAATAAAAAAACCCAGTGTAGTGGAAACAAATTATTACTACGACTTTACAAAATGTTTCTAAAGAATATACTGCCATAATTTATAAACGTCAAATAATATTATCAATCATTTCGACATCTTACTGCCTTCTGTTGAATTAATTTCGTGGCTTTAAAAATAAACAACAATGGCTGACCAGAAACGTCACTGTCAGCTGATTTCACAATCCAAAGTACGAACTAAAATCATTCATTTCAAACGTCAAAAAAGGCCGCAAAAATTAAAGGCAGGCGGCCATGTTGTATTTTGAATTCGGTCCTTATTTTGCCGACATTTTGCTCGGATTCTCTCCCGTATCTATTTAAAATAAATAATACAAATGCATAGCAAGAGCGATCCATAAGTAACTGACCGTGTTCATAAGTACCTGACCATTTTCAAAAATAAATCAGGTGTCCCCGCGTTATTAAAAGAAGTGGAAAAAAATTTGAAAGGAAAAAAGTTTCAGTAAACCTTTAGCTGCCGGGGGAAATATTCAAAACACAAATCGTGCGAGAGATTACAGAGATATAACCGATCTAATGTGTGACTTAACCGGTTACATATAAACATATAAACTTCACAAAATAGGCCTTGTTATTTTAATAAATAGAGATCTCATAGAGACGAAGCTATTTTTTATTATATTTTATGGTAAATGTATGGAAATATGGTGGAATAAGGAATAACTCGTCAGGAAAAATGCATAGAAAAATCAGGAGACTATGTAGAAAAATAGAATAAAGTACAAGCTTTCAGATGGTTTACTTATTTATTGCAATAAAAAATACCTTATACCTGAAAAAAATGTAGGAACCTTATTTTTTACTTGCCCCTCGTATATGAAATTGAAAAATATTGATTTTCGAGACGTTTTCTATTATAATGTGTTAAAATCATTTTACAAATAAAGAATATTGCTTTAATAATTACAAAAAAAAATAGAATCTCATTGTGACATATATGCTGTTTCAGGGAAATAAATTATTAAATTTAGTCCATAGATGGCGATAGTGTAGTGGTACTCGAAGCGAGTCCACATACTAACATATATACAACTTTAAAAAATTTTATACATATGGAAATGGATGGGTGAGAATGGTGAACGTTATATTTATATAAAGTGATCACTTAAGCCAGTCGAAGACAGGTCGTAAACCCTGTAATTACACATACTTCCATATATTTTCCATTAAATATAATAAAAAATACCTTCGTCTCTATGACTTATCTATTATTTATTTAATTATAATCTTGAAATATTCAAACTTTTCTCCGATTGCTATTGGTGGTAGCATGTCGTTGAAGAATTATTTTTACGATGAAATTGATGAGGATTATGCTGTTCCGCTGGAAGAATAAATCATTTATAACGCTTTCGTTTTTTTCGCCTTTTTTTTGCAAACGACTTATTTTCAGAAAGGAATGTAAAATAGGGAGTTCAACGGAAAAATTTCAAGATTAAATTATAATTGTTCGTAAACCATCAGGGTGAGGTAAGTGGGAGGGGTATTGTTCAACGCGCGTGATTTGCGGGATTGCCAGTGGCAATGAGTCACTGGTCGGGAGCGTACCGCGTGTTCGTGGTTGAGTTTATATATATATTTTATATAGATCCAGGTTCGAATCCCAGTGGCGCAACAATATTTTTCGTTTAAATCTATTTTATATGTATATCTTTCTAATTAGTATATTTAATTCATATGTGAATATTTAAAGTGCGGTGATTCGTTGGTTCGTGTGCGTCGTTCTTTTTGTACTCATTTTAATATTTGACGAGTGAGTGATGGGCCGAGCACGCAACTTATCTGGTATTGTGTTCAAAAGTTCAGACAAGAAGGGACAACGGTTAACCAAACTCCTCCGGGATCATAAACGTCAGCAGCGACGCTAGAACATGTGGCTCAAGTTCGACGTGAATTATGCGCAATCCGCGTAAATCGATAAGGAAGATTGTAACCTGTACTGGAATAAAAAATTAACAGTACACGTTATTTATAACATTTTATTTTTTTAAAATTTAATATTAAACTTGAAAATTTTCCGCTGGACACCCTTATTATACGAGATTGCAAATCACGAGCAAAGCCGGATAAAGTAAAGCTGGTTTTGCATTAATCTTTAAATAAAAATTTACGCAATCGTTTTAAATATTATAATATTTAAAAAATGTGTAAATAGAAATATTACAGGAAAAATAATCTGATAAATGTTTTTTTAATATTTCTCAGAATAAATATTTTTGAAGTATCTAATATCCGCTTGTTTTAAGTATTTTTCTTTTTATAAAATATGTTTTCTTCAATAACTATTAAGAGGCTTAAATATTGAGATGTTTTAAATAAGTCTTTTATAAAAGTTCTTGATTTATAGTATTGACCGACTGAGATATTTTTTTGTTGACAATAAGATAAATTCTTGTTCACTTGTATCTCGTAAAGCATCATCAGATGGCATTAAGCAGTGTAATGGCTAAATTATAAGTTTCCAGCTCTTTTTTATCTTTATATGTTTATACATGGTTATGTAAATTCACACACTTTTAACTACAACTTATAAGATACATGTTAACTCTAATGTGATAAAAATCTGATTCAACTTCAATCTGATAATAATAATAAAAATAATAGCTTTATTTCAGCGTGATCGAGTTTTTTTTATGAAGACCCAATTCGTCCGAGCACCGAGAGTTAGTGCTGAGCTCTAGCCGCAGATTTACGCCAGCAACTCGATGCCTCAGAAGCGGAACGAATCCATGTACACGGCCTTCGGTAAACATTGTAGATGCCCTACAATAACGCGCCAACCCGAACAATAATCTTTATGAGTTATTGTATTGATCTGGGAGATGGTTGTACGTTCTTGCTTATATACATGGTGGTGAATAACGATTTAAACGGGATCCTCTTCACTTTCTTACTGCATCGGTAGAAACGCCGTGACAGCATATTTGCACGAATGCCTAACTATTTCCTGTGTCGTTCTATGTCATCATCGTCTTGACCAAGGTATTTGATTTTATTTTGAACGCTAAATTTCGTCCCGTCCAGCCATACGGGAGGGATATTCCCTCTCCAAGCACAAGAGTAAGTTTCTTTTTTGGAGAGGTAAGCGAAAAAAAAACCATGTCATTTTAATAATGTAAAATACTTCATTAAGGAGAACATATAATACCTAGTGATTTCTATAGTCAAAGAAACTACCTGTTATTACAGTGTAGTATTCGTTACTTGAATTAGTGCTCCGGAACACTTCTAAAATTTCTCCAGATCGACAAAAGCTTTGACTATACGTATACCTTTATCTGGCTTAAATAAGGTAAAGGGTAGGTAAGTCTGCTAACTCTTTCCTCAGACGATAGGCTCCTAAATTTCAATGTACTCTAAATGTAGCTGGGTATCCGTGCAAAGATCACAAATTTAGATTACTATAAATACCCCAGGGAAGCAATTCTTAAATAATTTTTATGATCACTTCTCAAATTTCAGAAGAAGTAGTAAATCTATTAGTCTGCAGAACAATGAATTTTTCTGAGTGATAGATACATTATAACTTTTTGAAAATATACAAAAATGAGTAAGTATATAAAAATTATATTTGTCAATTTTTATTCTCTTGAAATAAAACAGTTATTATTTTTTTTTATTTTCAAGAACACATTATAATTATAAAGTTGTAGTTTTTCAGAACATAGTTTTATAAATATTTTTAATACAAATTAAATGTATCAATTAGAAAGATAAACAGACAAAATCGATTTATCGAAATAATTTTTTTTTAAAGTAGATTACTTTCAAATAATTAAATGACCAATGTATCAATTTGAAAGTGCAACATATTAGTCGGAAACATTGTCGTTATCGTCGTGTAAAAGGTCAGCGCACTTTCTTGGATAAGAATGATTCCTGGTTCGTGTCCGGGTTACAATAAAAATATTTTTTCGATAAATTGATTTTATCTGTTTATCTTTCTAATTTAATTTGTATTAGTTAATGTTATATAACATAATTATAACCACTCTCAAACACTTCTACCCCCATCGACTACGTACCTTGCTCGCTTGCTCAAGGCACCTACAATCTTTCAAGAACATCGAAAACTTTTTAGATAAAAATGATACTTATAATTTACTGTATTCACTATATTTTTATTAATCATAGATCTAAAAATGTAAACCTCATTTGTATTTTGTCGTACAAATATTGTTTTACAAGAGTTTCAAAGTTCTACAAACAAAGGTGAAAGGAATTATATACACATTTAGTAAAAGTATTAACCTACAACTTTTCCTTTGAAGAATAGGTGTTCAAGTTTTTATGACGTGAACTTCCTCAATAGTTTTTTAATGCCTGCCCGTTAGAGTTTTAAAACTTCTTTCCATAGTCCATAACTTTTTCCCTATTTTGCAAAATGTAGTTTAGTCAGAATTTTGGTTCGGTCGCAAAATTCACCCTAACCCATAAAACGCTTGATTTTTATGAATGCCGAGGGGTCCCTGCAATTAAAAATATATTTTGTTTTTATATTATATTATATATTCCACACACTACCTAATATATAGACATGAACTAACTCAAATTCTTTGTTTCAATATTTTTATTTTGGTGTCACTAGCGTGTTCACTTTGGTACCACTTACGCTATCAAATAGCTCCGCGACGTTTTTTAAATATATGACTCAATTGAAACGAAAATTTTAACGCTGACAATATAATATGCATTAATGTAAAAAATACGTCTTGTTTACACAAAGATTTAATTTTCGGAGAGTAAATACTTTTATTATTACATAAATGTGTCATAAACTATCGGATTTATGTTTCCACAAAGAATGTGTATAGAATGCCCTTGTCCTGCAACTACTTTTTCAAATCTCACTCTTATATGTACACTTTATTTCATGTCTATTCATTTACTGGTATGTAATATCTTTTTTTTTTCAAAACAATAAATTTAACAAATACTTTAAATAAATTAAATCAGTAGAAGTAAATATTTTTTTTATTTATATACTGTATTAAATTTATGTATATTATATTTATTATATATATTAAATTTAATTTTATATATATTTTTAAATTTATATATATTGAATTTATATATATTATATTTATATATTATAATAAATAGTTTATGCACATAACCAGTGGCGTAACAGAAAGGAAAAAAAGGCCCCCTAAATAAATATAAGTCTATAAGTATCAGTACTGCGAAAATATTCGTAGTGCTTTGTTTATTTATTTAACAGTAAGAACAAAATTAGTTTCTTGTTTCATATAATATTAAGACTTTCATGATACATATACAAGTGTTCTTAAGCTCTTGCAACTTAAAAAACACTATTTAATATATTATTAAATAAATATTACATAGTATGTTGGAAAATGATAATGCGATATGCATAAAGTATTAATATTTCTAAAATAATAATAAATAAATAAGAATAATAAATAAAGTTTCTAATAATAAAATATCCAGAGAATTAAGTATTCTAAAATAAAATTGTTTCCGATCTTTAGAACTAACTCCATACATTTATTTTATTTGTAACTATATAATACAATGTAAAAATCTGTATGGACTGTGGCCGTCTCACTAGAGAAATTCTGTGTCGAAACGGGCATAGCGGGCATGAGACATATACAACCTTGTCACCTCAAACACTCGTAACATAGTGATAGAGCCACTCCGAGTAGTCTAGATGTCTGGCAGCTTCATCAATCGTACTGGAGGTGAGCCAGCTGGTATATTTTTTATTGTCTGCTTGCAGAGTTGCTTCTATTTTGAATTTCAATTTCATTTCACTCTCTACAAAAAATAATATTCATTAACACATAGGAACCAGATTTTATGTATCTGAATTGAAAAATGTATTTTAATGTTAAGTACTCGAGTTGTCTGCGACTGCTCAATCTTAGCTACCCAATATACGATTCTCTGTGGTTCAGTAATGAAACACGTCAGGTGTCTATTACAATCTTTATTACAAGAATACTGTTATGATACAATAATATACACGTATTTACGGAGATGCGAGCGGCAGAGAAAGAGACCGCGCGTGTCACCTTTTAACCCCCTTCTTCACACACTCACACACACACACACACACACACACACACACACACACACACACACACAGGCATACAACCCTACAGGTGGTTCTCGCGCGATAACATACACACATCATCGTAATCCCAAAGACATTGCACCCTCCCCCGCTTAACAAAAACACCCTCTCACACGCCTTACACGCCTTATACCCCCGAATAGTCTCGGTTGAGACGATGGTGGCAGCCAGGCAGGAGTCCTGTGTTGTCCTTGGAAGGGACCCGGAGACAGCAGCTGAAACAGAGTATACCCTTGTTATCACTCCAGCCACTCCGGGATGATCTGGTCCTCTGAGTATCACTGACCTCAGCTTGGAACCAAATCCAACACCTATATCAGACCACCCCTTATTTTAAAATTATTTTACTGGAAATATGCGTTGCTCATTTTCAAAAGTAGGACCAAAATTCAGACAAAAGAAAATGTATGTCGAGGTAATATTTGGTTATGTAATTATTTTCCACATATTTTTATACACCATTTTATCATAGCTTTTTAATATTTGTTTAAAGCACGTCAAAGATTTTTATACCGATCTTACTAGGATTTGCCTGCCCCGATTTTATATTATTGATGGTTGCAGACGTTAGATTATATCTTCTTCGGCGGTCCCTCGTAACGAGGATGACGTCTGCCATGGTTAAAGATTGTGAGTCCGAGTGTGGCTGAAGAGTCCTATTTTCGACTTGATTGGATTGGCCGTGGCAGATGTCTATGCGTGGAATTATTTAAGGTGTAGGTTCCAAAGTACACCCACACACATTATTGGGATAATGGAGAGCTTGGTCCAGTAGCATGGGAGGTCCGAGACGACTGGAGCTCTCTATTACTGTGTAGCCTTTTCCGGTCTATGCACAGGGCTTTGTCCAGACCTCGTTAGTTTGTATAATGTACCTACATCAATATTAAAATAATTGATTAATTATTTAAATATTTAATTACATATTAAAACAAATTATTACATTTTATATTTGCATGTAATTCATTCCACGAATGCATTTTTTTGGATGCTCTTTTAATCAAGTAAATAAAATTGTTTAAATTCTTTTTATAAAATAAAAATATGACGACGTGAAAGCAGATTAGAAGCCCAGGTAGGTCTGACCGTTAATAAGGATCGAACTTACCGCGTTCTGGATTGGCCGAAGAATCGAAGGACAGAATTCGAATTCTATTGGACAGCGCTTTCTACTCTAAGAAAGGATAGCAGGAGAGATATACAGTATCTGACGAAAAGTGATGTGAAACTGTATTTAATATGCATGAAATTATTGGCCGTGTAGCTACTAGTATTTGACTAATATATACGTAGGCATGTATTTCATATAAATATTACAGAATTTATTGAATTTTATTCTATTATATAGAATATCTATAAATTTGAGATGTTGTCAAATAATTAGTACCTACTCAAATTTATGAGTTTGCTTGAATTAAACATATTAAAATATTTAAAAAAACTTATTTAAAAAATTTACAACAAATTTTTTTTTTTTAATGATTCTAATATAATTTAAATTTAATCTGTAAAGTATTATAAATATATATAACATCCTAATTTATGATTTTTAAAATAGGACTTCATTTGCTAAATGTTTTGTGAAAACAAAAAAAAATGGGTCTAAATTACCACAAAGTATTTTTAGAACAATAATCAAGTGCCGAACAAACTTTTAAATTGGCATCCCTTAGTAAGGGGACTAGGTACTGATTTTGCAAAATAGAAGTAAGGTCTTCTCTTCCCGGAATGGCCTAAACTAGAAGTGTTTTAGTAAATGGCCCATTTCATTTATGACTTCACATCAATGGATCATTGGAAATCAATCTGTTTTTAGTAGTGAGATGAAACCCTAAAAGATCGGCAAATCGGTAATTTTTCTTGTTTTAGAAGAGAAAATAATGACGGCAAATTTTAAATACAATAGAAATGTAGAGATTTTATCGCAATATGTATATTACTATTTAAAGTATCAACCGGTTTAAAAGTTATCTAAAAAATATTATATGTACCTACATATATTACATAAGGGGGTGTGTATTGTAAACAAGCAAATAAAGTTAAAAAATATAAACGATATCTAATGCTAAAATTTAATCACAGTTAATAATATTTTGGCATACATTGATTTGTTTCCCAAATAATTTATCTCGAAAATACATTTCAGTATCTTTTAACATGACCATTCAAATCTATTTTATGATGAATGTTTTATTATTATTATTTTTTACATATTATATATCTATATATTTTAAATATTTGTCAATATGGTACTATTATAAGAATCATTAACTTTATTGTATGTGATACTTGAGATTTTAAGCAAGAAAAATCTTTCTTTGGAATTGGATAACTTTAGATGAAATTAATTTTGTATTAATCTGTCAAAACGATAAAAATATGTATCATTCATGTATATATTTAAAAATAATTATATATTTACAACACATATGCCAGATATTATTTCCCTGTATTTTCTATGATTACAAATAAACTATAATAATTTTCACGTTCTCTCTAATAATTTGACTGTTTAATATCACAAATACATATTTTAAAAAAAAACATAATTTATTGGTATTTTTGTATTTAAAAAAATACCAAAATATACTGGATCAGTTGCACTGCTATACTTCTAAGTGCCAAAGGCTACTGCTGAATAATGTGAAGTATCCAAGTCAACCGGAAAAGGATGTAGAATCATTACTCGCTAAAGGTTTACCCGTCCAAAGTAGTACATTTAGGATGGCATGGTGGGATTAATGACGCCATTACACCTTTTTCCGATTTTGGATCGTTTTGTGAATGGGTTTGTAAGTGTACGGCACAAATGAATGTTAAAACTACCCTTAAGATAAACGATAATACGTTTCACGGAACCTTAAATAATTCAAGTCCTATATTTATTGACAGTACATGTTATTCATAGCCCCTAAATACGGTGAGAATTAAGCGGACATACAGATTGAAGATATCTGGAGTCACACTTTTAATCCAGGAAAATCAGAGAAACATTTTAATGAACGCGGTCTGGAATGATTTCAATGAACAAAATATTTTTTTATAAAATGCTCTAATACAACTCTGTTTTAAATGATCCCCTCATTATTAAATTCACATTAATTAAATTAAATTAAATTAAAACCTCGTGATAATCTGCCCTTCAAAACCACACGAGTCGAAGAGTCGGCAATTAAAGAGGCCTTGAACATCTGGCTGTTATATTCTCTGACTCGCAAGCAGCTCTGGAATCCCTCTCTGCTAATATAAAAGTTTGGTTAGATAATGAGATAATCTGTTCCATCAGAAGATGTCTATTTAATTTGTACAACAACAATAAACATGTTTTATTTGTTTGGATTCCTGTTCATAAGGGAGTTCATGGAAATGAATGTGCTGATAAATTGGCCAAAGGGGCCACTCTTCAATTCCATATCCTGATATATGACAGACTTAATATGATAAAAAAACGTACGAATTCTATTTGGACTGCACGATGGATGAATCTAAATAATCATAAGGGTAATCATCTTAAAGTAATTCAAGGATCTATTCCCCACACCCCTTGGTTCTCAAAAAGGAAAGTCTCCAAAAGAACAGTATAACATATTTCTAAAATGAGAATTGGACATTGCCAGGTGGCCTGTCATTTGTTCAGATTGAACTTGATAGATTCCCTAATGTGTGAGTGTGATATGCCATGTCTTTTTTACCTGTCCATTGCGGATCACAGGTTTTTTTTACAGTGGTCTCGTCAATGATAATTTTCAGCTCCCGGATAACTTGTGTCATCTTCTTTGCCTTAACTCGTTACGTTTAATCTATATAATAGCAAGTTTTTTGAACGACAATTGTATTGACTTGTAATATATTGTTTCCTATTCTATAATATTATTGAACTTTTTTCCATAAAATAAAGTTTTTAACTTGATTAATGGCACAAATCACTCTTGAAGGGTGGATTGCCTATTTAAAAGAAGAAGAAGAGTCGAATAGTCCGCACATATAGTGATCTAAAGGTAGATGGAACTTACACATAATACAACACTATCGAATCATACAACATTTATTTTCGATATGGCACTACAAGCCAGTGCTTAATCACAACATAAAAAGTCACATACCGTAAAGTGTCGTTAATTGTAAATTTTAAATTCCAATCGAAAATATAAATTATATTTATTTTCTCTACTTATATCGGGAGATTATTGTATATAAGATTATCTTCGACCGAAATACTTAACAATCGTCGATGAAGTTGAAATAGGAAATTAAAATGGAGACCAATCCATTAAAAAATTAGCTGACAAGGCTAGACTCTCACGGTCTAGTGTCCAAATAAACGTTAAAAAATCGCAAAGAACTGGAAGACGAATTAAGCGATGAAAAGATGTCCTTATATAGTAAAAACACAATAGAAAAAGGTTATTTTTTTTTTTTGTTGTTAACTTTGTTTTATTAACCACTTATTGAGTTTAAATACATCTACCGGTTTCGAAAAATACAATTTTCTTCTTCAGGATATCAATACTAACTAAAAAAATATATATTATTGTTTCTTTACTAAAATCTATTTTTAAAAAAACAATTATTTAAAAAATAAATTTACCTAACTCAAATTGTTACTTAATACAAATTTACTCGAAAAAATTTTAGAATGGGACTCGTAGTAAATTTAGTTGCTTATTTATAATTTTTTGATTAGTTTTAAATGCTTTATTTATCTCAAACGATTCCAAAATTATTTAATTTGTGACCAACACCGTTTGCATGCAAAATTGACAATCCCAATCTTTTATCAAAACCATGACCATTTTCTATCAAATGATTAAAAATTCTGAAAACCCACTATTTTATAGACTAAGTTTATAGACACCAGAACTGTTAAATTTATCATCTTTGTCTTGCTAATTTGCTGATTTCAAAAGAAAAAGGTTAATAATTTTCGTTTATCACATATTATTGTAACATGTCGTTTCTTAAATAATAATTTGACGTGATTGTGCTCTAGTGGTTACGATACTTGCCTAATGATCTAGTGGTCGGGGGTTTGAGCCTAGTTCCAGGAGGCAATCAAATTAGTCCTATGTTCATATTGATGTGATACGTATTCCGTGTCTATTTTAAAAAAAGGTTATACGTGGTTTATTTTAACATTGTATTTTGAGGCCGCGGTAAAGATCACTGAACCTGAACTTATGCAAAATGTAGACTGAACACTAACTTGAATCAATTCTTGATCAATATAATTACCATCATCATGTCGAGAAAAAAAGATTATAATTCTTTAGGATCCTTATATTTTCTATTTCGCATTTCAAAAATGTGCATTTAGGTTATCATTAATTTTCGAGACATAACAACTTAAATTTTTTTTTATTTTTTTTAGGAGAACACATTCTTATTATTATCCCGGTGGCGCAACAACAATATTTTTCGATAAAATTGATTTTATATGTATATCTTCATAATTAATATATTTAATTCATATTTAAAAAATTTGCTTAACGATCTAGAATACCACGCCATATTTACTGCACTCACGTTGCTATACATTTATTCTTTAATCAATTAATATATACTAACATTCTCGTACAACTTTACTGATTAATAAATTAGGTTTTATAAACATTATAATTGTTTTTTTAATTTTATTTAACAATTTATGTTAATTCTCTGTCATGTTATCAAGTGTTTCTGTAAAAATGTATTTTCATTAAATATTTAAGAGAATCCTTGCTGCATCTTTGCCAGCACTATGACAAATTATGCCAATGTCATTATTTATCTTTCACTTTGACTGCAGTCTTTCGGAGTACAAGCTAAAAATATTCTAATGTATTTTGCAACCAAACCAAATCTCAATTTATTATTAATGATGTACTTTTTACTACAGCAGAGGACTTCTCTTTTGCCATATTCATTTTAGAAATTAAATTATGCTAAAGTTTTCTTCGCATTTTAAAAACATCGTGAAATGAAGATATAATTAATTGTTATCTAATACACAGCGTGATTTGTACAATTTCATTTTTTTTAATATGAAAAATCAAAGAAATTTTCTAAATAATTACTAACATTTCGAAAAATTCTCACAATATTTTCATAAATACCTGCTTGAATATTACAGTCTGATCAATGAGATCTCTAATCATATTTCACACCAAGTTTCAATATACTAATCTAAGCTTTTTCTTTTCCCTGTCTGTAATGCTTAACTATTACAGTAAAATCTCATTACACTATGGATCGGTTTTGTGATCGTAGTAAATTTTTCTATGATAACTTTTTACTAAAATTAAAAAATTGAGTTAAAATTAATTGAATTAATTAGGTTAAAATCGTATGTGGGTGGTTGGAAAGTCAAATTTACTACTGTCAAAGCATAGATGAAATGTCTATAAGCATGACAAATATGCTTTATCTATGGATTTTTTCGCCTCTGCGTTCAAATTTTGTCACTTTGATGTTAAAATTTGCTAATGTATATTAAACAACGAGATCATTAATTAATTGTCGTATACTGCTGCTTTCAAAGTATTAATGTGTGACTTTTGGAATAGCTGTAAAAAGTCCGCCATATTTAACTATCGATTCTCGTTTTTACAGTCGGATATCGGACAGAAAAATAAGTTAACTACGGAATGTACTTTCGAGAAGTAAATATTTATTTACCAACGATTCAACAATCCGTTTACGTAAAAAAAAAAACTTTAGTGACCAACGTAAAAAGTTACTACTGGTTATGATGATGATACGCACTAAAAATAAATTGTATTATAAACACTTAATAGTCATTCAAACGTGTAATACATGCTTATCGTCAGCCAAATTCGCACCGAAATACCAAGGAATTTCGTGTCGCCTGTATCACGTCACACTCAAGTCCTGTCACTTGTCACCTAATTAGACTTTGCTGATGTTTGTACTAACGCACTTCTGTACTTGCGCAGTAGTATTTTTATCCTGTTCATCCTCCTCAATTATCAATTTGTAACATTTTATTTGTTTACATAGTTTCTAATTTCTGAACCATGTTATTTCCCTAATTGTCTTAAAATTGTTCTACGTTGTACCTTTATGTTATTAATCATTATGCCCATTTGATAATCTGTTTATTGAGAATAAATTAAAATCAATGAATAGTACAAAATAAAAGTAAAATAATAAGTAATCAAATATGAGTTTTTAAAATATTCAAAAAAGTGTTTAAAAACCAGTATTTAATTAAGTTACGTAGAAATTTACCAAATAATGAAATAAGACATTCAATTATACCAGGATTGTACCGGGATATTATTTTCGACAATAATTTAGAAGATTTGATTTAAAAGATTTTAGTTGCGAGATGTAATTTCGTAATCTGAAAAGTTGAAAAGAAATAATAATCTACGGTAAGAACCATTCGTCCTGTATAAATACATTTTAATGAGCTTAAATAAAATAGATTCGAATTATTAGTAAAAAAGGTTATTCGTTAAATACCCACAAAAAACTTATCACATTTATTTATAATACAACTTGTTAGAATGCGAAATTACCCAAAACAATATTTTGTTCAAGGATACAAAAGCACTTAGCCGAAGTAAGGGACGGACGGTAATAAAAACTCGGGATTGTTAGACGCAAGTGGACCGACACTGCTTGTGTACAGCGGCGAATACAGCGGCTGTAATGCGGTGAAAGTGACTAGAGTCACGTAGGCAAATGTACCTTGAGGCATGCATCACCATAGGTGACCAGTCTTCTGATATTCTCCGCCGAGAGAAGTGGCTCCACCTAAGACGAGATTTTATTTTCAATTAGAAAATAAAATCAATATCGTCTCTAAAAGTATCAAGTAAGCGCTTCATAGATTGTGATTCCGGGGAAAATTTAAACTGTGCGCCTCGAGTTTAAGCTTAGTCTGTGATGTTCTTTGCGTTTAATCGTAAATGTGAAAGTATCAAAAAGGGTTCCACTGGATCTATAAAAAGTTGATAAATATAATCGGTGTAGCGAGAACAGACTGTCGCCATAGCATAAGAATATTGCGTTCAGAGCCCCGGTTTGCGTGGATAATTGAGCATCATCTTGTCATCAACTACAAACCTGAGCTCCGTCACCCTATACTGGCACCATAAGGAGCTGACGACACTTCACGTTCAGGATCCAGGACCATCCTAAGAGGTAAACCCCTACGCAAGAGACCTGAATAATCTACATCAGACAAGCGTCAATATAGACAATTTGGCAGAGAAATTAATGCTGGCATGATGAACAAAAATATTGAATATTAATTTTATTGTAATTATTTTTAAATAGCCTTATTTATAAGTATTAAAGTAAATTGCTCATTTTCCACTTTCAACACATGCAAGTATCTTAAGATATAGATTATAATTTTTCTTATAAAAAAATATTCTTTCATTTCATAACCATTTGACTTGTCGATATTTAAAAAAAATAACCAATCAGGCTAGATGCCTCCCCCCTGAACACGAAGCCGAGGCAGAAAGAAGATGTTACCTAACAAACTTTATTAAAGAATCACTCAACAAGTAACTTTCAAAAACATCAAAGTAAAAAATACAATTTGTCGGAGTGACATCAACCAGGTTTCGCAAATTGAGTGAACATTGTACATTGTAAATAAAAATCACTCAAACTGATACGGCTCAAACACATGATCAATTAAATTTATCTTGAACAATGTACACGAAAATTATATGCAATGTTACTGTGATTATACGTATTATATTGTCAAAATATTGTGTAGGTATTATTATCATCTATATATCTTGGCAATACAGGTCTTGGGAAACAAAATATCCTCGAATATTATCAATTCCACTAACAGTTTGAACTAAGGTTTTATTTGAATGTTGGTAATATTTACTCTTTTTAAATTAATTCACATGCCTATTACACATTTGGAACGTTAAAATCTGTACATACAGTTTTTTAAAATAACATTATCTTCTCTCCAATCACTCGTTCGACCAATCAGTGACATGTTTATGCAATATATTTTTATTATGTAACCTAATGGAAATGTATATACTCGTGTTGAACTACAGTTCATTATTTAAAAAATAAATATAAAAAATATATATTTTTATTTTTTATCAAATAAAAATATTCATAATAGTATCAATTGTTATTACTATCGTATATTACTACTGGAAAAAGTAGTAGTGTTTCTTATATTTTTTAAAAATTTATTTACATTAAATCATATCTTTAAACTTACTTTATGCATCGAAAATTATGTTTATAAATATTTCTCATTTAAGTATTATATTATAATAACTCTATTGAGTGATTCAACCTCTAAATAGTCAGAATATTATTATAAACCCTTTATTATCCCACATAGTATTAGCAAACATCATCTACAAGATAATATCTCAAATGATCTATTTAAAGTTTGTAATATTACACGACAGTAATACTAGCCTCCCACAAATTGCTGATAATATTTTGAAAACGCTTCGAAAATCTCGTAACGTAACATGAAACAGTTCTCTACGTGTGACTTTTTTGGCAACCGATCAAGGAAAAATTCTCTTCTATTTTTATATTCCTCCATTTCACCCCCCAATCTCACATAATGCCTCTATCCAACCCTTGCATCAATCTTGCGATGGTCAATCCATTTGACACGAAACGCATTTCGTAAAAAGCCTCGATATATTTCGAAATGATCAATCTCTGCTGACAGATATAAGCTTCATATGTAAACAATATGATTACTTCACGAAAGATGTATCGTTTACTTATTGAATTGCTTTATCCACTTAAGATATTTTTTAAATGTTAATTTTAATCGTAAATTTTATATTTATTTATTATAAAAGCTATCTGCTTTTTACTTGTTCAATATTGTAATACATTTTTGAATAGTTTGGTAGGCTCAATATTATGATGTTTTTTTTTTTAAATATTACTAAGTTCAATGAAATCATTTATGATACATAATTTACCAAATATTATTTAAATATACGTAATTAATATATCCTTAAATTTAAAAAAGAAAATACGTACATAATATAATATTATAATATCCCGATGAGGCAGGAAAACAACGCACACGCGATGCTAAAAATTTACATAATTGTAATATTGTTTTGATATTTTATTTGCTTATACTCGTAACCTATTTAACCAATACGGAGGAAATCAAATAAGGGCTCTGGATTTTCTACTTTATGAAGTACTTTATAAAATATGAAGTATTCGCATTTTTTTTACATATCTTGCATAAATAGGTGATTGGTATTAAGGCATAATTTAAAATATGCGTTTTATATTAGAACATATACATTGAAAAATACTCGAGATCTATTTGGCCATAATCCAGAAGTGACATGGCCAAAATAAAGTAATTTACGTATTTTATTTTCCTTTCCCATATGAATTAACTCAGTATCATTGGTGACCCGACCCTATCGTTCTAGTTTATTTTTAGTAGTCATCTGTAGATCCATATCTCAAATAATTTAAGTCTTTTCACATATTTTTGACAGAAAAATTAGAAATATTTTGGACACCCTATAGCATTTTACCAATGTTCCAATCGTTACAAAAACGAAAAGGTACAGTGTTAATTGATTTAATTATTAAGCCTGAGGAAAGTAGAACGAACTTAATTTAGTAATTGGCAGGCGCGCGAGCTTAATACATTGAAATAAGCAAGTACATATTTTAAGAAGTAAAGCGAAATTAAACATTTATCCGGCAGAATATTATGAAATATTAAAATCTGAATAATAACATTATGATAATTGTAATATAAATATTTACAACAGTACTAGAGCTTCGTCGCATAAAGTAGTATTCAAATATATATATTAAGGAATATATATTTTATTTCGTATTATTTCTCAGAAATTTTAGAAAAATACAAAAAAGCTGTGCATAACTAAAAATTCCGGGAAACAAATATAAATTAAAAAGTTGGATTAACATTAACGTAATTAATTAAACATTATTTAGCATTTATTGCCATCTGTGTTCCAGTAGAGACTTAATTGATTAGTTCTAAAAACTTACCGCTACACTTATGACGCTCTTTTTTTTATTCGCCACATCGTGCTATTTACATTACTCAGTTCTGTATTTAAGCTAGTGAATTATTCAAGTCATATAAATTGCTATTTACTGAATTGAAAATTCCTTTCTATGAATTGGTTTTTGATTTGAAAAAAACAAAAAGCAATTGGCATAACTATTTCCTACGTTAACCATTATTAAAAATAATTATTTCCTTTAGTTATTACGTGAAGTATTTTCAAACAATAAATTAATCATGTTCAGTCATATAAAGTATTCTTAAAAACGTCCATACATTTTTTATATGGGTAAGAAAGTATTATTTTACGTTAAAACTTAAACTTTAAAAACACTAATTATAAATAAACACATGATAGGGTCGTATAAACGACGGATGTATTTTGTTCAAAAACGTTGATTAAACGAATGTATATATATATTGTACTACATATATTATATTTAATTTTATAATATCATTGGTAACAGCATAACCTAAATCTATACATACTGCATGCCACTGATAATAGGAAATACTTTTACGTTTTATTTTATTTAATGTTACAGTATTTCATTATAATTTAAATTCATGTTTTATTTCATATCGTAAAATTTTCAAATAAATATAATTAAAAAATTTATATTTATACAATTTGTTGCTGATGATTTAATGCTAGGGTAAAATTATGATGATGAAAAAATTGTATTTAAATTTATAGGTTGGAAAGTTATATTTGAATCGCATTTATTTTCATACCAATACCATATTTTATATAATATTTATAAATATTGTAAATCATGATATTTTAAAACATAAGTAACAAATTGTTGATTTATTTGTTTGTATTTTATTTTATACAAGAAAATATCGTTTGCCTAGTTGAATCTTCAAATATCAAAAATAAATCTTGGAAACACATTTATATAAATCAACTAAACACTTTTGATATCAATTAAGTTAAAATCGAAGATTGAGAAGGCTAGGGTCTGTTTTTGTAGCGTTATTGAAAAAGAATAAGAATACATCGATAATTTTCTCACAAAATTATTATGTTTAAGAAATGAGTTGTATAGTTAGGTCAGAGAATCCTTTATAGCAGAGGTTGGTCGAATCTCGTGTCCATCCAATCCAGAAAAAACATATTTATGAAAATAAATCATTACAAATTTCAGGTATTGTCTTATATATTTTTCATGTTCAAATATTCCATCGTTTGATTCTTTCTTTTTTTAAATTACTCTAAATTTATACTTGCTGAACCAACTACGTAAAATATGGTTATTGATTAACAATATAAAATGTTTGCCTCAGCAAGGGCCAAACCCAGTGAGGTAGATATTAAAATACTAAATGTACATATTAAATAAATAAATGTGATAATTTTGGGCCAAAATTGTACCTGGTGAAAAAATACGCAATAAAATTAATAATATTAACATATAATTTTGATATGGTTTTATACATACGTTTTACTTATTTACTAAAAATAAAATAAGTAACTTGTCGACAATGTACAATATATTAATATGTTACCTATCTTAAAATATAATATTTTTGAATTTTGTTATTACTTTTGATAATTTAAACATTTTAAATGTTTTTTATGAAGGTGATGCAAAATATTTGCAGAAAAAGATAATAAAAAATTTATTGTTTTATACTAAATACAATTTTAAATATTTCTATGATACTACATTTTTTATTTTTAATGTAACGTTAACGTGACGGCATATATTTTTAAAGTGAAAATGAGAATTTGTGAAAATTGAAATATATGGAGAGAGTATAATAATTAGGAAGCATTAGCGTAACATCACGTATTTGTAATGTGAAAATGAGAATACGTGAAAATTGAAGTATATAGAGTGAGTATAAATAATTGAGTAGCATTAGCGTAACATCGCGTATTTGTAATGTGAACATGTGTGTAGATACTAAAAGTATAATATTTGATATCTTAACGTTAGCGTAATGTCACACATTTGCAGTGATAATTAAAATATGTATATATTATATACACGATTGAGATATACACGGATCTTTTTACGATATTACCCCCTACCTACACGGTTTCACAACCCTTCCCATACTGCAAACATGTTTCTTGTTAAAATTATTTCTCGACACATTTTCTCAAGTTAAACCGCCAGCCTTGTGAGCCTTAAAACCCGAGCTTTAAATATAATGTTTCTTTACTTTTGTAATCTCATATAATTCGTTAGGGGTCATAATTCAGGATCAGAAAAAAGTTACCCCTTTTCTGCGTGCTAAGGAGAGATAGGGGATTGTGTGATAAATCAAAATAGAAATAATGAGCAAAGAATGATGATGGGTTGTATTTCAAATATTTTTCTATAGATTGTGTAATTTACTGCCATGGATTTAATAGAAAAAATACTTTCTTTTTTTACAATTTTTATTGAACTATTAACAAAATGATTTTATTCATTAACAGTAATTATTTTTTTAAGGTGTAATCAATGTCGTTATTGACTAAAATGTTATTTAAAAATGTAATTTAATATAAGGGTTTGGAGCATGCATTATAGTATTTTTATTTATTAAACAATTAAAGGAATATTATAAACCAACATTAATATAAAATACAAATTAAATGTATTAATTAGAAAGATATACATATAAAATCTATTATTGTTGCGCTACCGGGATTCAAACCTGGATCTCTTTCCAAAGGGAAGGTGCATTATCCAACTATGATCTTATTTGACAACAAATTTTCGAACCCATATGTTCACTTTTTCAAAATAATAAATTTAATTAGTATTTAAAATATCACAGACCTATGTTCTGAATAATTACAACTTCACAATAAGAAGGTGTTCTCCTAATAATAGTAAGTATCTACCTTAACTTGTTATTTACTCTGTATAGATTTACATGTGAAGTTAAAACACAGCAATTGTGGTCAAAATTTGTCAATGTAATCGTTTTAAAATGAAATTTTCGTAAGTAAACAATGGCTTAACAAATTTTTGAAGACTTAAAAAAATACTATTTGTGATAATTTAAATCACCATTTCAAAAAACTAATGAATTTAATTTATTATATATACATATTTTTTTTATTTAAATTGTATTTACACTTATACATATTTTGTATAAATATAATATAATTAATAATATATATATTTTTTTACACAAAATTACCCAACTCAATAGAAAAATCAAATCTTGTGTTTAAATTGGGGAGTATTTAAGTTTTAAAATAATGTAAAAGAAGGTTTAGATATATATTTTGAAAGTTTTGAATAACTTCTCACGGATAACGGGATATAGGTCGCAGGTAGTACAATAGTCATAAATAGTCGAGAAAAAAATCATGTTGTCAACTTACTTGTTGTTAACTTGCAAATTAATGAATAAATTTTACTTTCATAACTGTCGTTTAAAGAGGCAATGATTCGTAGCCCAACAAATCATCCCCTAGGTAGAACAATCTTCGTTGCGACATTTATTTTTTGAATTCATTCGTGCGGTACCCATCTATCAATCTTTTTTATTTTCGTAGCCATTTCAAGTCTAAAACTATTGGATGACTAATGCCTAACTTTTGTGCAAACTCTCAAACTATTCTACATGGTTCTGTAACCCCTTCAATTGGTCGTTATCGACTGAAGGAGCACGCCCACGAAACATAACGTATACCAAACGAATTTTTCTTATTTCCCCGTTATTTCTATTAATCCATCCCTATGAAAAAAATAAATATTGTTTTTGACATATTATACATTGATGGTATTGTCTAAAATAATGCACAAGATAAATACAAAAGCAATTAGATGAAATTTAACAAACTGTTATTTTCTCTTCACTCTCTTTTTCCTACTTGGACCTGGTTGAGGATCATCAGATTTGACGTTCGTGAACGAAAAATCTGACCAAAAACTTTGATTCTGCCTTCTTTTCAGGATGTTTGGAAATTGTTATATTATCAGGTCATTTAAAACAAATGCTTTTATGGCTTGTTAGGGTTTTGTTGGAGTGGTAATTTTCTGCATAGTTTTTAACATCCATCTATTTGGCTAAAGATTTTTTTGATTAATGTAGTCGGAGACCTTCCTCTATCTCCTCCTCCTCCGAGCCTTCGATCTTTAATTTAATAGCCCAATTTGAAGCAAAATTAATAATTAAGTCAATACTAACCAAAAAAATGCACTTTAAAATGTCATATTCATTAGCATGATTACGATGAACTAACACATTCATTGAAAAATAAAGGTTAAAATTCAAAAAACAAAATCCGCAATTATCTTCCTACCAACCTAATATATTTTTAAAATGTATAGAAAATTGGGAAACAATGTTTGCAGATGCTTTTAAAATTACTTATCTTTAAAACAAGACAAAGCGCTGGTGACGACGAATAACTTAATGACATAAAGCTTCAACTTCACTAAAACCTTGAACTCCGTACCGCTGCTCGACGCGGGAAACTTTGACCGCAAGGTATGAAAACTTATCTAAAACTTTTTCAGTACCCAGTCCACGATAGCAGTTTACTTCTGCCGTGAAGTTACCACTTTCCTTGCTTAAAACTAACATTTCTCTTCTCATCAGTGTTGAGGTTTCTTTTCCATTATTTATCTAGATTCATTTACCCTCTACTCTCCTACAACTCTATCTCGAGGGCTTGAAAATTTTTCATGGTTTTTCAAAAGTGTTCTCCAAGCAACTTTTCGCCTTTTATGAGAAGCTAAACATTTCTTACAGAGTTGAACAAGTGACAATTATTTTTATTATTCATGTAAACAAAATTATATTAAAATTATAGAATTAACTTTATATTTAACAACATGAGTTGATAAAAGTATGAAGAATCAACTCTATGGAGAGAAATGTTTGGTTGAACAATTTATTAAATGTGGCAAATGAATGGGTATATATGAGTGAATGAATAAATATGTATCTTTATTAATTTATTTATTTATTAGAAACTATATAAAATATATGTATAATAAAATATGATTGGACTATGCTTGTCTCACTAGAAAATTATGTTTAGGAGAACACATTCTTATTGTGAAGTTGTAATTATTCAGAACATAGGTCTGTGATATTTTAAATATGAATTAAATATATTAATTATAAAGATATACATATAAAATCAATTTTATCGAAAAATATTGTTGTTGCGCCACCGGGATTCGAACCTGAATCTCTTTCCTAACCGGGGAAGGTGCTTTATCCAACTAAGCTACAGCGACATCATTTTTAGCGACAATTTTCGACCCTATATGTTACCTTTTTGATATTAATACATTTAATCGTTTCATCATTTGACAGAGCCATCTACCTTATTTTTACAGAATCTCAATTCTATTGGATTAATTGCAGATAAAGTCGCTACTCTCCAAGCAATTATACCATGCTCTATGACTGATTGACAAATTGCGTAGTATGTCATTCATTATTAGAAGTTTTATGTTAAGGAAATTTATAATATTTAAGCTGCTCGGACGTAGACTATTTTAACTGACAAAAACAAGTTTTGAGATATTGAATTTTTAATGTTTGGGTTCATAAAAATAACATAACTCATGAAGAAATTAGTTAGTTTTATTTTTATCAAACTTTTATTATTAGACTATATAAATAAATATTTAGTGTTTATTTTTTTATAGACTTAATAATATTTTGCGTAATATATGATTTTAGGGGTTTTATACTGCAGGGGATGTGTTTGGGAATTATAGTTTTATGTTTGTTAATTACATTTTGTATGTTTTCTATGAAGGATTCCATATATTTTTGGAGTTAGTAATAAGATAAAGGTTCAAGGTTCCAATGACATTTTTAACCTTTCATGGTCCATTTCCATTATTAAATGTTCCGTCTTAAAGTTTTTTTTAACAGTGTTTAATGAGACCATAGTCGAATAGTGATCAGTCATGGTTGATTCGTATACAATCGATTGAATATTTTTTTTTGTTTTTAAACAAATAAAAGATATCTCGTAGAGACGGAACTATTTTTTATTAATCGAAAAATATAGAAGCTTACGACCTGTATTCGGCTGGCTTAAGTGATCACTTTACACAACGTAACGTTCACCATTCTACCCAATCAACCTCCATATCTATCAAATTCTTTTAAGTTGTGTGGAATCACTTCGAATACAACTACACTGTCGCCATCACTATATTCAACATAAAAATTATATTTTAGATAATCCTTAAGAAAATATTAGCGCTTAGGAATGACTAGTGAAAAACCAATTATGAAAAGGGAATCGTACAAAAACAATTATTTTTTCTATTCAATCCGTTGTAAAATTAATACATTTGTAAAAATACTATTTGTGATATTAAAAACAAAGATCACATATTATTTTCACAGTGTAAAGAATAACAAACATACAAATATAATTGTCTCTTTCTCGCTAATTAAATGAAGAGAGATAAGAAGGAAGGACACATTGTATAGGACTTAATGAATGCTCTAAATTATGTTATTAATTATTTTTTCAAAATTGAAATTCGTGCCATTAAAATAATAAAATGCCTAATAAAAACATTTTTTCTAACAGTTATTTACGATAACACGAGTCGACAGCATGGCTGCGTTCGGGTATTTTATATCATGGTATGGTAAAGGTTAATATAAAGTACAAATTTTGAAATTAGAATTTAATTTAGAGACATTAAAATGAGTATATTGATTGAGATTTGTTGGTACGTATGATTCAGTGAGCCAGCACTCAGTAAGAATCATCACATGGAAGTTTATTTATTTATAAATTTATTAACGCCTTTATGGGCTTTTACAAAATTTATTTGGTATATTTCTTTTTTTTAAATGCAAAACATATATAAAAATAGAAATTTAAAAATAAGCAAAACAAACTTTAAAAATAGAATAGAAAAATACAAATTTAAAAATAAGCATATGCCCAGGGTATCAAGATGTATATGTAATTCATCCAAATTTTTGTTAATTGATCTAAATTTTTAAGTATTTTGAGGTTCTCTATACCTCTAGATAGAGTCTGAAGTTATGAAGAGATTTATGTGTATTTATATCAATCATATCTATCAGTTTGTGTGCCGTACTTAAAATTATAGATTGGTTAAAGTATGTACTAAAATGATATAGATACGAATTAGAATGATTGTAATGGTTATATTTTGAACCATGTGACTCTGTTAACTGACAGGTGGCAAATGGAAGAGTGAAGCTCGTGATTCCTCATCTCTGCTGGCCGCATTGGTATTGTTGCATGACATCGGTACTGAGAGTCTGTAGGGCTGATGGGAGTTTCGTTTTGTGCACCGGTACTTGCTGGATAGTGTGTTCAGTTTCGCCGCGCGCTGATTATAAGAGTGGAGGCTATTGGGTGATAGAATGAAGTTATGTTACGAGATTGTAAATGTACGGGTTGATACAGATAAATACGATTGTGATAAGATTATATATCCGATCACTCTTGCTGATGTTTCGAATCCTATTGCAGGGTATATCATCAGAGCTGAAAATGTTGATCTTTCACCTGAGAACATTTTTAGAAAAACATATTTTTGTTTAAAATATTGAATAATTTTACACTGTTGCTACAGTGATTCCAACCACGTGATTTACCACGCACTTCCGATTGCGATTATCGATGCGGTCTTAAATGAGTTTCTATTTATAATTCCCCTTAAAGAAATATCTCTAATCTCTTTCATTTGACACCGTCGGGAATCGACACGTGATTTGTTAGCCAAGTCTTAATTATTACACCATACAGGCAGCTATTTATATTTATCTAAATGTAATATACATACCTGTACATTTTTTATTTTTACACAGAATATGTTTAATTATATATTATGTTTAAAATATAGTATTATCCATAAATAATATTTCAATATTAAAAAAATAATATTGTTGATGAAGAAAATTTGTTTTATTTAGAAAATTTCTGCACTGGATCTGTATTATAAGAGTTGCATTTATTTATTTATTTTGGTCATAATGATACTCTTAACGATAACAACGCTGCTTTTCAAATATCCTCGACGACTTCTTTACATCCAAACCATCAGGTTTCTTTAGATGTGGAATCAGAAAACTATCGTAAAACGTAAACAATGCGGAAGAATATATTAATAATTGATTAGTTTGTGACATCTTGCGCTACAATATACTCAATAAATAAAATAATTAAAGAAACAATTTTTATTATAAAAATATATTTAGAATAAATTTAAAGCTAGTTAACTTTAATTAGATATTTATTCAGAATGCAGAGATTTGGGATGGCTATTTTGAATCCAGATCCTTGTTTATACGATGAGCATAAAACGGAAACTTCATTCTCCCCGCATCTTTGAGCAAAACACTACATCATAAGCTCGAGCCGTGTTCGCGGTGAACTGTATAACCGGAGCAAGCCTTAATTTGTCACAAAGCTTGTTTAATATTTGCCGAGCCAATCTCTGTAAGCTTTAACATTGAAGCTTACAAACAGAAAAATGTTTTTTTATATGGCACATTTGGTGTGAAGCACTTTATACTTAAAGCACGTCTCTAAAAAGTGACATTTTACAAGAAAATAAATTTTAATTTATTTGACTGTATTCTGTGAGCTTTTTTGGAATATTCTATAAATTAAATACAGCGTTTAGTATAAACTATCAATAAACAGCAATTGGCTATCGCCGATTGCTTTACTTTTAATGCATTCTGTATTGTTCTCTCTGAAATTGTACAAACGGTGTTCTTACCTATTAACTTTGAAATATATATATCCACTTAAAGATATTTTTGAAAAATACGAACAAAATATTCATGTCACAGTGACATAGATGAGGAAAGATTGCGACGCGATATGATCATGAGACATAGATGAGGTGATAGAATACTTTTCATATCTATAACAGGAGTCTCACAGACCTGACTGTTTAAACAAGTACTTTACAGCCACAAATGACACTACCGAAGCCGCCACGTAGCATAATATTATTATAAATAACAATATTTTTAAGGAGATAACATTATTATTGTGAAGTTACAGTTTTTTATATCTTTCCTATTTATACATTTAATTTGTATTAAAAATTTTCACAGACCTATGTTCTGATAAATTGCATCTTCGTAATAAGAACGTATTTTCCTTTAAAAAAAATAACGTATTAAAAATGCTACGAATTTATTCATCAATCCAATCAAAAACCTTTTGAGAAAGCTTCATGTGCGGATAGAACACAATAGAATTTTCACGCACGGATAAGAGAGCAGAGTTCAATGTTCAAGTTGTATAAAATATTGTCTTACCCCACTTACATACATTATCAAAGAAGTGATATTCGATTATATATACTGTATCACACATATATTGCGCTAAGTTTACCATATAAATTTGAGTTATTAGTGCGTATACGTACACTGTATCAGTGTATTGAAATTAAATAGGTTTATGAATTATTAACTCATTCAAACCCAAGATCTGATAAAAAATACAAGAGGTGTAGCAAATCTGAATCTAACGATTCCCAAAATTTTGGTTAAAGACAATAGAATTTATTTTTCCTACAATTAAAAATAAACTACCTGGATTTTTACAAAAGAGCACGCTTTCTCCCAATTTAGAAGAAATTATTAAAAGAAATAGCTTATCGATAATAACCCGTCTTACCTGTGGGAATGATATGAATTATTTAAACGGTGACTGATTAATTGTTATGTTTTTGAGTTCATTAAATGTATTAAATATATATAAATGTACCTGCAGACAAACGTTTATCAAGACGTTTTGTGGGTCTAGTGTTAAATGAGTATAATGAAAATAAATTAAAAATTAATAAGTCAGTATTGATCTAAGCAACTATATTTGAATTGACGTTCAAATAATGTTATTCATTACCAATACTGACTTATTTAAAATATATATATATATTAAGAACGTAAGTAAAAGCTGTCGACAATAGCCAACAGCTTACTTCATTATAATTTTATATTTGAACACTACATACGCATGGATGATGTAGTATAATGGCTTCCCAAAAAGTTTTTTTAAGTAACTCTCTTATGGCAAAAGAAGACACGATGGACATAGGAAAAGATGTAAATACTCTTAAGGCGAATCTAAAACTTGGTAGCAAAGACCGTTAAAACTAGGAAATCGCTGTCTATGATCAAGTGAAATATCGTTAGTAAGTATATTGCATCAGAGAAACTTGAAAATAGCAGAGAGATATCGCAAAAACCAAAAAAAAAAAACAAAAGAGAGAAAAAGGAGAATGATCCTTCCTTTAGAATCCCCTTGCCCAGCGAATTATGATCGGAAACATATAAAACAAATTGAAGTCAGATCGTCACATTATTTTGTATTTTGGAACAGGTTGTGAAAAACATTTTCTCAAAGGTAAACTTTTCTGCATCAAGTATTCTAACCAACGTACGACAATAAGTGTGAATCTGACATCTGCCGCGCGACACCTTACGTGCGCGTGCGTACAAGTCTGAGAAGGCTAACTATTACGACACCGTTTCACATTGTCAAAAAAATACTTTATCACCGATGGGTAAAACTCCCTTTATCGCCGACAAATCAAAAATTGATTATTCCGAAAGTGAGGGTTGGTTCGCATTGCACGTACGTCATCCGGCATTCCCCGTTTCATTCCGAAGTCCTCTATGAGGTTTTTATGGCGGGCATCCGGACGTGCCCGGCCGTTCGTATTTTAATAACAAGAAATTTGCGAGGAGGGAAATAAAAATTGGATTTCAATATAGTCCGTTCACGGCCCGCACATATTGCGTAGACATTCCGCACAAATTATTGGGGATGGTATTTGGTCGGGTTACGATTCTTTTGACTTCTGATGGGACACTCAATTTTTATTGACTGATAAAAAGAACCTTCTTTAGTATTTACTGTTCAACTTGATGATTAATAAAGGTTTTGTAATCAAATTTTAAGTACGAGTATCCTCTGTTTTATTGTTTGTCCTGGATTTAATAAGTTTCCAATCGTGCTTTTAGAGATGCTAGAATTCTGATGTTTTTTTGCAAAATGATTTTTAAATGTTGTCTCAAAATACCGTAGCGATAACACATTTCGCGTAAGTGGAATAATAATACTTTTAATTTTTATACATAAGTGATAAGACGTATAAATAATGGAAACATAACAGTTTATTCAATTAAATAACACATTTTAATTGTGGAATGGAAATTAACAAATTATGACACCATACGCATTGAACAATAGGCACAGGAATCATTATTACTACTGAAGTCTCTATCTTAATTAAGGCGGATTCCGTGGTGATCTTACTAAATACTCTACTCTAGAGAATGATGACTTCCACCGAGATCACTGGTCAGGCAGAAATACGTCTCTAATATCAGAGGTTTCGGTGGTCTATCTAATGACTCTGTTACTGGGTTGATGGTATGACTGCAGATTGTCATTGTTCCTTGCTTTAGTGTACGGCGAATACGGGTTGGCTCGAGCCGCTCAGGTCAGCGCTTCTCGAACTTCACGCGAGTTCGGCGCAACTTCCTAAGTACCGATTCGGTTCAGTCCGGCCCGTTAGGTCTGCTGAGACCTCCCACATAGATAAGCCTGATAAAGCGGTGAGGTCTGCCGAGAATGCTTCGTGGATAGAGTAGCCTGCTCGAAGGTGTTTGGGTACGACTTATACACCCTCAATATACCTGCTAGTCGGGGTGAACAGATGTTGTCAGACATGAAACTATAATAAACTTTATTCCAAATTAAAGTTCTCAGGTTTGGCTTTGTAGCCTTTCTTATTGTCGCGTGATGTGTCGAATAATATAATTTCTAGAAAAGGCACCGATTTGGAAAAATCAGAGACGTATATTTAAGCTTAGTCGGAAATTATATATGTGAATACTATTTATCTGTCTCACTTAAAAACTATATATTGAACTTTACACGAAATTAGGTGAAATAATATTTTTATAATTATTCAATTATTGATCACACGTAGATGTGTAGATCGTGAACTGCAAATTAAATTGCAAATGTAAACTCGTTAAACAATTATATATATATATCTTTAATCATTATAAAATAATAGTTACGAAATTACAAATGTTTTTAATTTTGGTTTTACAATTTATTTGCCTACATAAAGTGAATAAATTCATTATTTATTTTTTTATCCAAGAATGGATATGTCTGACTTAATTATTCAAAACAAAATGTAAATTATAAATAAAAACCATTAATTATTAAGGTCATAAATCTCAGCGCAATCTAGTATATTAATATTTAAGAAATTGACGCCAACTATAAAATTAATATTGTAAAATATAAATAATGTTTGCTAATTTAACAAAAATAAAAGTAGATAACAGGTTTTGTTTATCTTTATGGTGTGAGAATTTTCTATACATACTGATAGCAAAGATCAAACATAATTATCTACGATTTAAATAGAGGTAAATGATTTCTTGCTTCAGGAGTTCACTAAGAGATTTTCTCTTTGTACTTCAGAGCTGTTTATATACTTCTGTATATGAGTATATGATATACTTAGGTCAAACAATACAATTATGGAGGCAGAATCAAGAGGGCGAATTAGGGAGACACCCAGCTGGGTTGGGCAGCACTTGAAAAGCTAAAACATATCGTCAAAGCCTAAATACCACAATTTCTGAAGACAACCACCAGTGCGTGCTCGCAGTACTCAAATAGGGAGTCAAAACATGGACTCTCGCTATCTATGTCATACATTAATTAAAAACTGCCCTAAGAGCAATGCAAAGGGTTATGCTCGGAATATCTCTAAGAGATATCTCAAAAAATCTAAAAACTCAAGTGGGTTTGGACTAGATATATTTGTCGAAGAGATAATGAACGATGGGAAAGAAAGGTCCTGAAATGAAGACTTCGCACTGGTAGAAGAATTGCCCATCCTCAAGCACAATGCAGCGACGATATCAGAAACTCTTCTGCGGCAACACATAGATGGGAAATATTATAGGCAGAAATGATGATCCTTGAAAGAGGCTTATATCTAGCAGTGGAGAGACACAGAATCACTTCAGAGCAACTAGCTTCACCTACTAGCGCAATGGAACAAGTTGCGAGTCAGATGATACTACAATAACGCTTACCTATTATGTATGTAGATGTCTATATTAATTTTAAATTATTAACAAAAGAAAATAACTGTTTAGAATGCATCAATAATACAACGTGTCCATGATGTTTGCGGAGGTAAGAGCGCAAACTATCGATTTGGAAGCATCTGAAGCAGACTGCACAAATCAAAGCACTATGCTGTCATGGTAGCCACAGATTTAATTCAAGCAAGCTTAATTCCCTCATCTTTACGCACTAACTCGTGATAAATTAGTTGTTCGATCTTTATAATAGTTCCATTGATCGCGGTTACCGCGCGCATGCTTGAAAACACCCGTGTAGATGTCAACGTACCTACATGTTTTCCCACCGCTCTGTACATTAGAACACCACCTTATTCTACAATGTATCGTCTATGACTGCTGCTATTATTGCATAGACTTGGTACATATCAACGAAACGATTTTTGTGGATTACGTTCATGTATTTTCGAGGTATCGTCGGATTAGTGCCGTCCTTTGCGATATCCTTCATAAAAGTCTTGTGAAACAATTCTTTCTATTCACTATTTTACAATCCATCTCAGCCAAAGAAAGTGTATACTCGCATTTTGAGGAAATAATATCACAGAACAACTAATAATGAGATCAATATGAATCAAAAATCAATATAGTTTTATAGCTAGAAGAGGCACAACAAACCAATTTATTATACTACAACAACTATTCAGAGAAGCTGGGAATATTGTGATGTCCTTGGAATGGTGGTATGGTGTGTGTGTATGTGTGCCGCACCACTGGTGCGGGTATGTGTGGCTATAAAGATGGCACGCAGGAGTACGCGCGTCTCTTTTATCTGCGGTTCATCAGCTTAATAGTTTGACCTATACTAGTGATATACCTTGTACTAAATTGTAGCTTATTGTAATAAAAGATTAATTGTTACAAAGTCTATTTCTTGGACCTTCACATTACGAGCTGTATACTAAAGACGTACTAAGAAGTCAAGTACGTAACAAATATGGATAAAGTATTTATACGAATTTCATAGATCTAAAAAAAACATATCCTGTAGAAAATGCTGGACTAGTACGGAGTAGGAGATGGCCTTTTCCTGGAAATTCAATTCAATCACTGCACTAGGACTGCAAGAGTCAGAGTAGGCTTACGATAAGGATGCCCACTTTCACCGATCCTGTTTACTTTCTCTACGAACAGGATAAGCCGTTGAAGCCAAACAGCGACTACTATGAGAATGTAAACATGGCAATTGATTCCATCAACTTTGTGGATGAAGGCCAGTCTGATGCCTATACAAAAAGGCCTACAAGAATGTATTTATATTTATTAATTAATAAAGGCTTATTGGAATGAAAATATTAGCACTGACAAAATAGGGGTACATCTGTAAGGTCTTGAGTTAATATATACTATATTTAGTATTTAATGTCTTAATTAACGTAAAAGATGTAACTACACAATATATAAATAAAATAATTACTCACCTACATTAATAGCTATTTTAAATTATTTAATTTATTTAATACATGTTTGTTTTATCTATATCTTATTATATTAAGTACAGCAGAATTACGATGTTTAAATTTCCAATTTCTGACAATAAATAAATATATTTCAAAAATATACCCAAGTACCCAATAAGAAAATTGTGTGAAACATTGAAAAATGCATCTTCAGAACAAATAATTTTAAATAAACATTTGGATTTTACATATAAAAATTATATACAAAGTCTAAAGCGCATCAAATTTGTAATGTAAGTGAAACGTAAATAAAATTAAGTATATTTTTGAAACCTATTTATTATGTAGTAACAGTTGTTCTTAATTCGTCTATATTGATTTTTATTTATTTACAGAGCATAGTCAGTGCTGCATTTTAACATAAATATTATCTATCATCTTTTTAATATATTACTACCCCAAGTACCCAATAAGAAAATGTCGAAACATTGTGTGATCATCATTTCTAAAAAGGGTGTACGAATTTTGAAAAAGGGTTCCACTTTTTTAACTAACACCCGCAGCATAATATTATGTTCAATGTCACTGACAAGGGTTTAAAAACAGTATTGCTTACAAACGTAATACTATTGACAAGGGTAACACATGTTTTACCGGCAAACGAATTTCTTAAAAAAATAATCTTGTTTTCAGATGCGAAGACTAGCGTGAGATGTTTTTTTTTCTCCTTGAAAGCTAAATACATATTTTCTCAATGAAATATTCACGAAATGGCGAAATATGAAAATATATATCTATAAATGATGTTACAAAAATGTATGCACCCTTTAAGTTTAATTGCATCTTGCTTTACTCTATACATATGCCATATATTATTTCTTATTTATTTTTATTTTATCTATTTTTTATTTGTAACTATATAATACAATGTAAAATCTGTTTGAACTGTGCCCGAACACAACTAGAGAAATTCGGTGTCGAGACGGGCATAGTTTACAAGCAATTGTTCAATTAATTAGAATTACAAGTAGTAGATAGAATTACATTTATTACTATATAAAAGGTGTATATGAAGAACAATTTTAAAGTGAACTTAATTTTTGAATCACTTTGTAGCAATAATTAATATAGGTATGAGTCAATATGTTTGGGTAAGTGCACCAATACTGGCTCTACATATATTACGAATCCAAGTTTTAATATATAGTTTCATGTTCTTGGGACAATTCAATTGATATACATTGAACAATGCACTTACTTCAAGTTTTACAAAGTATTTACCTAATCTAATGACATGTTGTTTAACTCTTTATATATATAATTTGATTCATTGATCATTGCACTTTGTTTACTACTATACCGGAAAAATACTGTCTACTATATAATCCAGTTAAATACTAGTGTAGCAGGCAGGGTACCCAAATATATGTCTAACTTTTCTCAAATGTTTATCCGATTATAATATAACACACTGTACTAAGAATCAAATAAATAAATAAATTATAATTATTAAAGGGTTATTTATTCAAATTTATGTTTTTTTATTTCAAATTAAATATGATAAACGTAGATTTTGTTAATTATTACAAACGTTCAAACTTGTTCATTCTAGACTAGGTATTTTTAATATCCTGAATGGCAAATATTTTGTATTTGAGTGCATTGCACCTTAACAGCCACCTATATAATTCTTTGATTTGTGTCAGTTTTGCACCATCAACCTTGTCTTTTACGTATCTCTGTAAAACAGGTGCAATAGCGCGAGGTCCGGAGAATGCGAAGCATATTGAATTTTATCTCTTCGACCAACTCATCTGTTAGGAAAAATATTCACCAAAATAGGTCCTCACGATGGTAGTGGGGATGTGCTGGAATAAAATCATCCTCATTAACAAGTAAAAATGTTTAAATAAGCTCACTTTAAAATGCAATATACACTCGATTCTCTAACTCCTGTCTCGCGTGTGTACATTTTATTGGGACACTCTATATATATTAAAATTATTTTAAGGTTTCCGAGAGCACTAGTGTGTGGAACTAGTATATATTCTAGGTTAAATTACATTTTTTGTACATGGTTTTTTTGAGGAAACCTAGGGCAACGTTTTGGCATGGTAACATGTGCCATTGTCAAGATATTGCCTGGCAAAGTTGCGCTACAACCGTACTTGTTCGCGAGAAATATAAATCTCTTACAGTTGAGTATCAGTTCTCGTGTTTGAATTGGGGGTAACGGTTATTTTAGTTTTAAATGATGTAAAGATAGATATAGAAGTAAGATATAAATTATATAATTTAATTACTAAATACGCATTTCTGGTGCATATGGTTTATTGTGTCTTTGATCACTTTGGTTTGGGCCCTATATGGTTAATATGTGAGTTTTTACACGACCATGTCTGTGAACGCGTGCAAATTCACCACAAGATAATAAATTGTTTTAATTATAATTGATGATAGGCTGTTTCTCAATCTTATAAATATGTAAATAAGTTTTCTTACTCTGGTGACCATATTTTGTACATGTTCGTTCCATTTGAATTGTCTATCTACTATGACACCCAGATACTTTATACTATTTTTGCTTGTAATGTATACAAATTTGGCATCGATTCATTATTTTTTATTTACACATTATGTATTTGAATACTCATATTGTTTTCGACTTTTTTTTATTTTAAAGACAATGGGATAAAATATGTTTTCTCGATATTTGATGACAAACAATTTTGGTCGAACCATATTTTAAGTATGTGTACATTGGTATTTGCTATCCTCATTGTATCCGCCCACATATTTTTTTTTGTGATCACTACAGTATCGTCTGTATAAGATATGATGTCTCCAACCATGGGGAGTGTGAATATTTTATTTACATAAATAATAAAAAGGACTGGATCAATGACAATTCCTTGTGGTATGCCGAACGATGTGGTTTTGGGTTCATTAAGGGCATTAATTATTTTGACATATTGAAGTCTCTCTTAATAACATAACACTATTCCGTTTATTACAATTTTCCTTAGTTTCTCCGTGAGTTTTGAATGTGATATGCTATCGAAAGCCTCCCGGAGATCAATAAAGATACCAATACATTTTTCTCCATTATATATATCTCTAGCAAGCAAGTGCAGTTATACCGTAAGATTTAAATACAGTAACGGCACAACTTGTTTATAAAATCTGATACCGAAAATAAAGTACTCTCCCTCATTTACAATTGTGGTAAGAGAACAACAAATTGATAATAACGTTAATTTAAATATTTAACAAGATTCCGCCTTTGAAGTTGCATGAAATGTACCTTTAATGAAAATACGGCTCTCAAAAATATTAATCGAAGTTAAAGTTCTCAAAAGAATAAGATATATAAATAACTCGCCGGAAGAAAAACTTTTATACTCTTCTCAGACATTCATTATTTTTTTATTTTCCATTTAAATGGTATGAAATTAGATATAACAATTATTTAACTTTTTAAACGTATGAAAACTTTTTCCCGTTTGTCACGACGTCATGACACTTAAATTGTAACGTCGTTTTTAATATTATTAAATGATCGTTGCGGTGCGTTATTTGTGTGTGTTTTTTTTTTTAAATAAATACAAACATTATTTTTAACGGAGTACAGTTTCAAAGAAACAACAATCAGTACTTTGATAATGTTTTTCTCTTTGATGTAATTATGAAAATAAATTTTATCGTTAATTAACTTGGAGTCCTGCTC
This sequence comes from Eubasilissa splendida, assembly GCA_031772225.1. Classification (NCBI taxonomy): domain Eukaryota; kingdom Metazoa; phylum Arthropoda; class Insecta; order Trichoptera; family Phryganeidae; genus Eubasilissa; species Eubasilissa splendida. The sequence continues at coordinate 11,107,246 of CM062862.1, read as the reverse complement.
GGATTTCACAAAAAAATAATTAGACTACTTCTATTTTTATTACTAGTCTCTTTGAGGTGTAAGCAATTATGATGAGGAAGGAAAGGATTTAAGAAAGAAGGAAGGAAAGGATATTTATTATATTAAGGAAGTTATTCTCCCCCACCATTATTTACTCATACTCTCAATATGCTCACCCTAAAGGTAATATTAGTTGCCGCTACTTGACGTGATCATCGCATTTTGGCACATTCTTGGAGTGAAGTATTTATATAAGTCTTCAGCAGATTTATCCACTTCGTGACCTGGTGACATTTTGATGATTCTCTTATAATCTCTTCACAAAGAGATAAATTGCAACTCTTGTGTGCACTTTAGTGATTAAAAACATTTCCATATATATCTAAACATTCGTGCGCATGTGCTGTCATGCCGTTTCTACCATCGTAAAGACCATCACTTTTAAATCAATCTTCACCAACATGACATGTAAGCTCTGGTCAAATTACAGGCGAGTGACATACAGAGTGAATGTTATGTTCCAGGCCGATGTTGTTTTTGAATAACTAAGAAGTAAAATACAATTTTTTTAATTGGTTTTTATTTATCAATTAAATGGTTAATTACAATTATGTATAAAATATGACATTGGCCACGTAACTGTCTTTGGCAGTGGCACAAATGCGGGTTCTTTTAACCATATTTTTCATAACATTTCAGCACACTTTGCGTCTTATTTCAGCAATTTCATTTCAAATATTGTCCAGCAGCATCGGAATTGTTGTTGGTTTATTAGTATAGACCTTTTTTTTCAAGTATCCTCACAGAAAATAGTCGGAAGCCGTCAAAACATTATGCTGCCGAGAAAAATTTCTCCAAAAATTTCAAGTACAGCTCGGGCTGTATGGAGGTGGTATCGTTATATTTAAACAACATGTATTACCCAATTCGACCACCAAGAAGTTTTCCAATGTGATGATAGCGATCACCATTAATGGTTACAGCATTACCTCTTGCATTCTAAAAGAAATAGGGACCAATGATATCACATTAACTCTATGTGAGTATAAATATTGTTGGTATATCAATTGAAGATTTTCAGTACCCCAAAATTGGCTGATTTATTTATTTAAAAAATCCAATGAGTTTCGTCGCTCATGATGATATTTTACTAAAAGACGGCCTTATGTTTTCTTTAATATTTTAATAACTTTAATACGTTATTGAAGCGTTACATGCTCCATAACAAATTGTACTTAATGATTCTCTGTGATTATTGTATAAAAAACTTACAAATATTTGCTAAACTAATATGCCAGCTAAACAAAATCGGACTGGAACATAATATTCACCCTGTACAACCGTCTATGAATTCCACAATATTTGCAGTCTCCATAGATTCATTCTGCTTCTGAATTCGTTATGTTGCTGGTGTTAAGCTGCGGCTAGAGCACAATACCAACACATTTCGTGGAGATCTGCATCCCTAATAAAAGAATGGTATCAACTGCAGATTAGATACAGATACATATGATATTAGTCGTTACAACTATTACGTATTATGTACATTTTATAGCTTTTGAAATATGTATTATACTTATTTATACTCTCATTAATTACAATATATTATTTTGAATCTAATGTAATTTATTTGGCAGATTGGATCTTACATACATATCCCGACTACACTGAAATAAACTATATATATATATATATATATCAAAAAATATTTTTGTTGCGTTACCGGGATTCGAACGTGGATCTCTTTTCAAACCGGGGAACGTGCATTATCCAACTATGCTACACTATTTTTGACGACTAATTTTCGAACTTATGTGTTACACTTTTCAAATTGATACATTTAATTAGTATTTAAAATATCACGGAGCTATGTTCTGAATAACTTCACAATAAGAATGTGTTCTCCTTAATAAAATAAATTATTCAGAAAGATACAACAAACATTATATCTATTGAAAACATACTTACCGGTAAGCATGCGTAAACCATGCGATATTTTGTATTATAATGTACATGGTTTTAATATTTTAAAATGGCTGCTTATATATAAGTCAATTATGTGATATGCATTAAAGAATTAAATTTCCATCTTTATAATATTCAATATATACTTACTGATACTATTGTTTCTGTACTTATTCTCTTTAATTTAATATATTTACTTTGGATATTATACGTATACGACGTGTTTGTTGGTCTTGTGGTTAAGACACTCGCCTTATGATTTAATGGTTGGGGGTTTTAGTTTCATTTCAGGAGACCTGCAAGTTAGTCACATTTTCATAACACAAGCGCTTAGCTTAGTTTGAAAAGAGAATATTGATGTGACACGTATCTTTATTTTTTTTTAAATATATATATATATTTAATATATTGATTATCATTGTACTTTACTAAATATTTTATGCTTTATTTCAATGTTTATTTATTAAATTTACTGTTTTTATGTATCGTAATTATTTATATGTTTTATATACTTTATTTAAAAAATAATAATTTCATGTTCTTCTATTTAAAAGAGAATTTTAAAAATATACCGTAAATAAATGTCCGATTGTTTAACTGTATTTTTACCATAATTATGTTCACAATCTGTAAACGATATCCCTCTTTAAGCACGAGATTTATCTCTTATAGAGAGCACGTATTGCACAAACTGTGTCAAAGTAACGTAACATTTCTAATTAAATCTAAAAATAATACACATTTAAAAAAATACGAGATATACATAACGTACAACGTGTATAAGGAACTACGTTTATAAACGGAAGTCGGGTGTCGAGAGTTGTCTGTATTACGTTATTGCATCATGCAGCCGCAAAACGAATTATAAAAACATACGTAGCCACGCCATTTGGCTTATCGAACTTTGTTGAAAGTTGGTCGACAATTGAACAGTAATCACGCTCCGCAGACGCACATGTGTGTCGTCATTGCAAACGAGCCCATTCGAAGCTCAAATAGCAATAACAAAGATGCTTTGTTTTCATTCGACCCGCCGTCGCCACGGGAAGTTTTGGGGGAACTCGACGCTCGTTAGCCGGAACTTCCCTCGGATTCAACCAAACTTTTTGCCGGCCATTTCCACCCCGTGCGACCCTTCACCGCACCGCAGAGGTTTGTCGCTTGATTGAGGAAATTATAAAACCCAACCAACATTTTGAGATCCTTATTTAACTTGGATATTTATGTGCCTACCTTTTTGCCTGCTGACGTGAAACAAGTTTTCGGTGTGCGAGGGTTCGGAATATCTTTTTGTTTGCACAGGAGTGATATTGGTTATATGTAGTCCCTAATGTGCGCCTTTTCTAATTGAGATAATCTCGCATTAAGGACAATGTAAAATTGGTTAACTAGGTCCATCAAAAACACTTTTACAATCATTTGACTTTACTATACTTTTTATGAATAAATGTGTGAAAGAACTGGAATATATGAATATAGGAGCAAAAATGGGCAATTTTATTGAACTCTGTTAATTGTATGCCCATGTTGCAGTATTCATGGCAAATAGTGAATAAGAATTACAGAGTCTAGTGAGTAGGATGTGCGATGTATGCAAGAAAAGTGACCTTATTATGAATGTTAACAAGTCGAAAGTGATGGTATTCGAGAAGGATAAAAGTAAGACAGCGTCCAAAATACTTATAAGTAATAAATGTTTGGAACAATTTGATGAGTTTATGTATTTGGGAAGTATGTTTGATAGAAACGGAAAGACTGAGAATGATATCGAAAGGAGGGTGATTGCAGGGAATAAAGTGAACGGCGCTTAGAGTGGAATGATATATCTAATAGAAACTTATCAACCAAGAGAAAATTAGTGGCACACAAATTGAGGCTCTGAAGTTGGCAGACGAGGAATGAAAGCAGACTGGCATGTGTGGCAAATCCATTTAGCCAAACACATTTTTGTTGTGAAGTTGCATTTGCAGAACATAGTTCTGTAGTATTTAATTCCATAAATTAAATTAATGAACAGAAATATATACAGAAAAATCTATATATCTAATCTAATCTATATATATTTCTGTTGATTCATTTAATTTGTATTAAATCCATTTATAGAGTGTAAAGTTGATCTTAGTAGAGAGAACAAGATTAAAAAAGGATCACTTAGTTATTTAGTTACAATATCAAATTTATATTTTTATTTCCGTTTTATGTTATAAACAATGTACTAATCTTCACACATAATGAACAAATTTGAAGCGAATGTAGAGCTATATGCAGCATAGTCAGTAGAATTAAGAAAGGTATCCTGAAATATTTTGGTCATGTGAAACGTACAAGCGAGGATAGGATGCTAAAAAAATATATAATGAATAATGAATGCTTAAAACACACAGACCAGTAATTTAACTAAAGTGTACATATAGTAGAGGGGTTTATAACATTAGCTGCGGGACGAGAGGCATTCTACTCTTATTCTTTGTGGAAACATAAATCCGAAACAAATTATGCAACAGTTAAATTATTAACGCTTCGAAAATTAAATCTTTGTGTATGCAAGACGTATTTTTTACAATAACGCATATTATATTGTCAGCGTATAAATTTTTGTTCCAACCGAGTCATATATTTTCAAAAAGTCTCGGAGCTATTTGATTGCATAAGTGGTACCAAAGTGATCACGTGAGTGACACAAAATTAAAAATATTGAAACAAGAAATATGCGTTAGTTCATGTCTATATATTTTGTAATCTGTGGGCAGAGTGAAGAAAGAATGAATTATGAGAAAATGTAGAAAATAAAGAAAAGGCTGCTGATATAGTTTGGTCATGTGGAACATAGGTGCGAGAAGTAATTGGTTAAGAAAATATACTAGACGAATGTTGAAGATTGGAAAAGAAGGCGTTCGCAAAAGATCTGGCTGAGGATAGCTCTGTTAAAAGATGTATGAAGGTGGTAAGGAGAGTGTGGCGTTCTATCCTCTATAGCCCTGCCTAAGTTACAAGTATTGAATTCCTGGCATCATGAAAAAATTTGTTATTAAATTAGATGTCACATGTAAGTGTCACACGAATAATCAAATCCAACAATATGCATGGTATGAAGATAATGTGTTTTTTTTTCTAGTAAATGAGAAGTGAAATGAATTAAATATGAAATAAAATACAAATCAATAAAACGTATATACATGCATACATAATTTTGTTTAAAAATAAGACACAGGATCAATCGTTAAACGTATGCTGAGTTTTATTGCCTAGTTATTCCAATGGAGGAATGGATCGTTTTCACATCTAAATTCAGTTTTCTGTCGTTTTTAATTACAAGTTTATTTTTTTAAGTACATATTACACTATTTTATTTACTTCCCTTATAGCCTCATGTTTTACCCGATGTTTCTAATTAAGCTCGGCCTTCTGACGTTAACCATTCATTAACTTTTTTAAGTTGTGTAAAACTCGTTGCTGTTACTATTTGTTTTAACCTTTACCATACCATGATATAAAATATTCAAACGCAGCCATGCCGTCAACTCGTGTTACCGTAAATAACTGTTAGAAAAAATGTTTTTATTAGCTTAAATGGCTTTAATTGCACAAAATTACTCTAAATATTGAGCATTCAATTTTGAAAAAAATGATTAATAACATAATTTAGAGCATTCATTAAGTCCTATATAATGTGTCCTTCTTTCTTATCTCTCTTCATTTAATTAGTGAGAAAGGGACAATTATATTTGTATGTATGTTGTTCTTTTCACTGTGAAAATAGTGTGTAATCTCTGTCTTTCATATCACAAATTGTATTTTTATATTAATTTTACAACGGATTGAATGGAAAAAATAATTGTTTTTGTACGATTCCCTTTTCATAATTGGTTTTTCACTAGTCATTCCTAAGCGCTAATATTTACTTAAGAATTATCTAAAATATAATTTTTATGTTGCATGTATTTACCGAAATATTACAGGTTTAATTATTATGGTAGACCTGTGTTACTGCATGGTTTGGGTAGGGTTAATAAAATAAAATTATTACAACGAAGCTCTTAATAGGGTGGCTTCACATGAAAAAATTCAAGAGGTGTAGCTAATTTGGATTTAACAATCCTTAAAATCACCAATAAATATGTATCGAGGACATTAGAATTCGTTGTTCCTACATTGAAAAATAAACTTCCTGGGTCTTTACAAAATAGTAAGCTTTCTTCTAATTTGGAAGAAGTAATAAAAAAGTAACTTATCAATAATAATTTGTCTTATTGTGAGCATGAAATGGATTGTTGAAATGTGACACTGATTAGATTTTATGTTTGATATTCTTAAATGTAATAATTGATATGAATGTACCTACAGACAGATGTCTAGCAATATGTTTTGTGGGTCTAGTCTAATCTAATTATAATAAAAATTATATACATATATTGTATTTCACCAGATCACATTTATATCCTGTAGATCTTCTTTTCTCTCACAAACTATTACAATACGTGAAAAATACTGTATTGCGGGAACATTATATATGAAAAAGGTTTCGTATGTTAACCAATAATAAAAATATATTTTTATGGTTTTACTGTTTCATATGTAAGGTTAATTTTACACGCAGTAGTATAAAATATTATTTTAAGTGTCCTTCGGCGCAAAATATTGAATAATAAATGACGTACACATGTGTACTATCACACTGTAATTCCACGGGGGTAGGCAGAGTTGATAAATGTTGTACTCCTGTTCTTAGATACATTTTTCACGTTTTCACATCCATGCTCCATTTGCTATAATACACCCATCAATTTTATGGACCTAGCAGCTTTTACTCATAACGTATTATATACTAGTGGCCCACAGGCATCTTGAGACTTTTTACGTTTTTATATAGAGTAATATATTGGATCATATTATTACTTGCCATTATTATTATTTAAAATAATATTATAACAGACTCCCCAACATGCTTTATAGGCAGTACGTGATGAATATTTGGGAAATATATAATGCGGTCTGTACCTTTCTAAATCTCGCATACATATATAAATATAGCTTATATATATAACTGGTGCCTCCTCTGGGTTAGATCGTATTGTTTGTATATGGTTTCCCTGGGGAACTATATGAACTCAACTGTGGGAAGTTTATATCTCCTGCGAAAAAGTACGGTTATATCGTAATTTATTGAGGCAACACCTTGACAATGGCACGTGCTATCGTGCCGAAATGTCGGTCAAGGTTTCCATATACAAAAAACGCGATCTAACTCAGAAGAGACACCACCAATTGCATACACTAGTGCTCGCGGAAACTTTAAAATAAACATATGTATATATATAAATTATAGCGCTTTACTAAATATATTTTATACGGTCAATGTATAAGAAAACGTTAAATCATTTAAGTTTAAATTATAATCAGGTATCCAAATATAGGAACACTAAAATAATTTTCAAGCATAAATTTTGTCGCTTCAATATTAAGGATTTATTTACTCATTAAATTGCTCTTAATTTTCGTGATTTTTTTTAACCTAGCAATTTTTACACCTTCAGCTATACTAGTAAAAACAAACACTAGAATATTTTATCTTTTTTTAAATATTATTATTTATTTAAATGTCAGAAGAAAACAAGGAAGTCACATTCCGTCGAAATCGATGTATTCACCTCATCCCGAAGACTTTTAAAAAATTTAAGGTAAATTCAAAATTATATCAGCATGTTAAATAAAGTAAATGTCTTGAAAGAGCAGACATACAGAATACAAACTTTGAGAGAACAAGATTATTATCCGCATAACGTAAAATATATTCACGTTTCAAAAGATTCGTCCCCTAAGAAAGCAATACAAATAATATTATGTATGTATAAAATGTTATATCAGACTGCCTTTATTCTATTACGTTATCACTCGAGAAGGGATAACCCAATTTGGATGCGGTCTCTGGTTTTAAGCAATATATTATTTTGGATCGAGATCAGGAAGCTGAGCAGTGAAGGAATATGTTAATCAATTCAGAAAAAATCAATCTAACAATTGACACGGTACCTAAACAATGTACGCGTATGAGATACTTTAATAGTTCTACAAAATTTTACTGGATATATATCCCAAATTAATATATAACTCATCATTTTCATATCCGGTTTTTCTAATATTTTGGTAAATATGAAACACAAATTTTTAAAATAAATTTGGTTGGTAGTCACTGATGATGATGATTCAGATGCTAAGGAAAATTCAATCCTTAAAACAAAAAATACCCGAAAATTGTAATACGAGATACGTTTTTTAAGTAAGTAACGTTGCTGGATATTTCCGATGAAGCGCTTCGGTTGCGATGTTGCGCATGCGCAGTGATTTTCTTCATCTGTTGACTCACCACATATAACATTATAAATATTCACATAGTGTGGCCATCTTATAGTGAGTGGTTGAAATGTTCAAGACGATAGATCAGCCCGCCGACTGTGAAATACCGTCCGTTATTCATTTCTTGAATGCACGAAACATGAAACCAGCTGATATTTATCGCCAAGTGTGTCCTGTTTTGTTCTGATTTGGCGCCAAGTGATTTCCATATTTTCCATCATCTGAAGCGGTTCCTAGGTGGCGGGAGTTTTTATGATAATAATGAACTCAAAGATGAAGTACAGACATGACTTTCATCTCTGGTGGCATCGTTTTATGACAAAGGTATACAAAAATGGTGTCCCGTTATGACAAGTACATTAATAATGGTGGCGACTATATTGAAAAATAGTTAAAGATGTGTAGCGTCCGAAAAAAGTAAAATGTTGTAAAAATGTTGTTTCAAATAAAAATCCGATATTTACTTAAAAAACAATCCTCGTATTTTAGCCATATCATTCGTATCTAAAAAATATCAGATTTTTCTTCATATAATAAAGCTCTTAAACACAGAGGACACTAAGGCAATGGTTCGGATAACCTATAGTCTAATTATTTCGAACGGCCGCAAACACAATTATGAACGCTAACATTTGATAATCACGACTAGAAGATGATTAAATATAAAGCAATATTACTTTAGTAGCATGAAAAAATAATTGCACATGTATTCATTAGTATATTATTTACGTACAAAAAAAAATTGATGAATTTTTTTCATGAAACTATATGTAAATATATGTTTGTGCAAAATATAAATTTTTAGAATTATATCTATGTCCTATATATCCTAAGTATTCTTCGGGATTTTATTGCTCATTTCGTTCTGTATTTAAATGTATTCAGGCCTTCGACGTAATATTTCATTTTTATATCAATATACAATTTGTACGCACTGTAGGATATGGTTTGTCGACTACCATTACCATTACACATTTGGTAAGCATTTTTAAGAAATTTTAGCGCTGCATTTTTATTGTAACCTTTCATTATAAATTCTGTATGATTTCATGATTCTGTGACATTAAAGTCCCGTAATATTAAAAAAAAATTCGCGCAAACATTTAACCAGTTTACTAATTTTTATACTACCGGGTGAACATAGGTTAAAATATAATGTCGTAACAACGCCAATGCGGCCAGTGCGGTGTATTGGGACCCACGATAGGTATGGACCCAAAACATCCACGCCCTAAAATAATTTTGATATTATACTTTTGCGAGTATCTTTATCGGGATACTAGTGATACCAGTTCTAATGTGAACTAACAATTTTTAAAATCCACCAGCAATAAATGGAGTTATAAAATTATATCAAATAGCGATTCATGTTTAATAATGGCGAACTATCTACCATAGAACTGTCATAATCGTTTGACTGTCAAAGCACAACAGCAAGAATAGTGCCAAATTAAAATTTTCCGCTCTTGTCGGGACACCTTTATATAAATATAAATGGGTTTAATCTGTATATCTTTCTAATTGATATATTTAATTTGTATTCAAAATATCACAGTACTATGTTCTGAAAACTATATCACAATCATAATGTGTTCTCCTTACATTTTGATTGTAATGTTGCAATTTTAGAACACAGTTATTTGATAATGAAACAAATTAGATTTTGAATCACTTGAAAAATATACAGATACACTTATCGGGGAATCGAACTCGAAATTTTCGCTCGCCAGGAGAATGAGTTCGAATAAAATTAGATTGAAAGTCCTAATGTCATCTAGCACGTATTACTCAAAGGTTTTTGAGATTCATTGAAATTAAAAATATGACTTTTAATATGAAATGATAGATTTCTTACTAAAATAGAACAGAATATAATATAATGTCGAAAATTCGACGTGACAGTACTTGGTAAACTAAGTGTTACTGATGGTAACTCCGGTAAGAGTTCCGGGCTTATGTCCTGGCTGTAACTATATATTTTTTCGTTAGATAGATTTATTCTGTGTATCTTTCTAGGCAATTCGTCTAATTTATTTTAATCAATATATATATATATTTAAATTACAAATATGAAGGTATTTAGTTATGTCATTCAGCTGCTATGGATAATGGAATGATCTCAAAAATCAAATTACTATTTTCTAACCAAGACAAAAAGGGTTTAACCTCACATCAGATGATTTTTATATACGTTAAGTATTTTTTAAAGGAAAAAAAAGTTCTTAACTTACTTGATATTCAAAAGAGAAAGTATTTGACACTTTTTTGATAACAAATAAATCCTGTATAATATTATTTCCATACTAGGATACACCATACAAACTTAATACATTTTCAATTCTATTTTATTTTATTTTAAGTCTCAATTTTATTATAAGTCTCTGAGTTTTAATTATTTTTTAACAAAAACGGTTTCAAAAAGTTTTCCCATGCTTACAGGGAATGAAAATTAAAGTTCGAGGATACTCGCGAAATATTGAACAATGCTCTTCAGAGAAATGAGGTATTTTTTTTACTCTGAGGCAACGAGAAGGCACTTTAAAAATGACAGAGCATATCTTTTATTTATTAAATTTTACTTTTATATTTTATAATACCATTATACTAAATATTTTTAGAAATATAGGTAATTATATTATCATACGAGAGCAAATAATCATATAATCGTTCCAAGAATGAAAACTACTTTTGCTCAAAGGTTATTTACATTTCAAGCACCCAGAATATATAATCTAATTGGAAATAACAACATTAAGTGACATTAGAGCGTTTAAAAAAAACATTGTTAATTGGTTGTTAAAACTGTGTAGAGCTGGTACTGAAATGAAACTATTCTCTATTATGATATAACTCTTTGTAACTGCATTACGCGCTTTGGGATAACAATTGGTTTATGAATGAACATGTGTATATGTAAGTCTGATGTTGTGTTTATGCGTGTATGTGTATTTGATGATGAGATGTAAGAAAATACGATATTGTTGGATATGCGTGTAACGCACTAGTTTTCGTTCTTCGTTCGACATATCTGAGTATATACTTTGTTTTTAGCATCGTATACAATTTAAATCTATCCTATACGTATGTTGATTATACTGCTTTTAATAAATAAATGCCAACTTACCCCAAAACAGGCTTGCCTAGTAAGCAGTGGCATGTAGTAGGCTTAAACTTAGGTTATGCTATTACCGACAACGTTTACGTAATTATACGGAAACCGGATGCGGTTGTCTCGGTTGCATATATATAGTATGCGCATGGATTTTTATAGCAGAAGAGAACTCTCTTAGCCGTTCCAGATATCTCAATAGTGATTAATATTAATGGCATCCAGCTATATGAATGAATATCTGGAGCTAATCATCAGCTGCAGCGTGTGAGTAAAATGTTAAATACTAAAGATAACTATTTATATTTCAATTCAATCCGTCTCTGTTTTTTCGTAAATTCGTAAATGATCCGAAATTCGTGTTTGATTTTGAGTATTCCGTAAATAAGTATGAATTCATTTTAGTGCCGAAAGCGACCATTCAGCTGACGCGCTGCTAGCAGAAATTGTGCTAATTAAAAGGGATAATTTATTTAATTGTGGAAAAACTTATTGAAAATCTGATGAACTATATAAAAATTTTAATTCATTCTTAAGATGATCAAAATCAAAAAAATGTGAATACAATGATTAATCTTGAAAATAATTGTATTGGAAATTAATAATTCTTAAGTATAGAAAATAATTTAGAATTCATTAATTCAAAAAAGGTAAGTTCTTTTACTGCTCCATATCGTTCTCTAAGTTCGCTTAAAATATTATCTACGATTTCTCTGAAAACGCGATTGAAATATATTTTAACATCAGCGACATTTATTTTTCTTTTCGGCTGTTTCATTAATGAAAGCTCTTTATCATATTGTCAATTTCATGTTTACAAATATAATTCTCTAAAACTTACATTTTACTAACTAAAAACTAATTTATAAAAACAGAAACAGATTAAATTTATACTATTTATTAAAATATATGCCTATGCGTACTGCTGTATTGACTCAAAGTAATAATCAACTTGAATATGTATTACACTATCTCACACTCCACAGATGATTGATAGAAAATATAACTTGTCCGTTGAAATACACTGTGGAAAAGGGTTTAGTTAGCGAAGCAAACATGTAAAAGTGTTTTCACATAGAGTTTTCAGTACGGGTTAATCCCTTTCGAATTATGCACAATTTTTTTTAATAAAAGGTAAATTTTGGCAGCTTTAAAGACGCCCGATAGTTAAGTAAGAAAATATATGGTTTAATACGTTTCTCATAGGGAATGAACAAACAAGTTAGACGCGACTGACGCGTGCGTTCTAGCAAAATGCGGAGACAAATGGCAATGAAGATGAATACAAATGAGTCGCATTTTTCATACTGTTGATGGCTAGACAAAAATATGGCCATGGATTACGCTAATACGGATAATCAGCTATAATTTTATAGGGTCTTTTTATAAGATAAAAATTTATTTTTATTGTCCAGAATCTTTAGTAATGTACAGCTTTTTTGCTTGTATGCAATGCACGTCCCTGCTAGTGGATGCAATCGTCATTTAGAAATGTTATCTGCTTAATATAATCGTTTAATATTTTATGTGTGTATATATGTAAGGTAAATAAATAAAAATAAAATTAATGTTCTCCTCGTGAAGGTAGAACATTTTACTTTTTTTTTAATTGAAAATAATTATTATAAATTGATTTCCACGTGATATTCTCAAATTTTATTGTTTTACTGTTATGTAAACTAGAAAAGGACAACAGAAGATATATCTGAGTGGTAAAATTTTATTGACGAATTCCCACTAAATTATTAAAAAGTTTCCACCCCTCGGTAATGCACATTTAATAAAAAAAACATTAATTTCAAAATCGAAGCGGATTTCTTCTAAATTTCATATTTTATATTAATTTTACTTATGTTTTTTTTACTTGATATGTATTACCAACATAACTTTTTTTTTATGCCAAACTGTATAGCAATTTTACGGAAATAATTGCTCTTCAGTTAAAGTAATTAACATAAGCAACATTTTTTTTAGAATGTAATACAATAGTAAACAAATAATAATAAATATGTGTTTATTATTATTTTCTTGAATACATATGAACTTTAATCCAAATGTTTGATTTCAATCACAGTATGGTATTTAACGTGAACGTATCACCAGAAAACATTCAGAATTAAGTCCGCAACTCTACAGGGGCCATCTTTTTTGTTCATGAATCAGTGAACCATGGTTTTGCCATTAAACCGCAAACAAGTTTTCTGATTAAATTTGTTTTAAGTAAATTTATTTTGTGATGTGATGTTATATCTTCGGTTATCCGAAACATTAAAAGTCATATGAGATCATAAACATTCTAATTTATTTAAAATATGCCTTCAGTATTCAAGGCACAAAAGTACCATTCAATTACTGGCGTCTATCATTTCATTACGTTGACTCAAAGGAAATAGTCTGGGGTTGCTACCCTTTTCAAAAATATAAGATACATACCCAAAGTGAGAACCAATTTTACCCAACTTTGCCTTGCAAATTTCATTCAAAATTAGATTGCGAAACTAATGTAGGCACTACCTTTATTTTTTACCAAAATTTTTTGTCAGCCCGGCAACATTACAAAAATTTTTAAAAAAATAATTTAAGCGGCCTAAAATATATATTTTTAATATTAAAATGTTTGTAAAAGAAAGGGTAAAGAAGATACAAATACAATATTGTATCTAGAAAATAAATTTTGAAAGTTTTTATAACTCACTTGACCTGACTTGTTACGCCGACTGGCATCAGAATAAAATCTATTTCTCATATAGTCAGGTAGTTTTAACACAGCAAATATAAAATAAAGAAAATTTGAGAAAACCAAATATAGCACCCCAAGATAAAATTGAATAATTAGCATTTCTATTAAAATTATTACATTACAAAAGCAGTAAAAAAAACGCAACAGTGAAATGTGTGGGAGTAGGTGTTTTAAATGGAATGAATGCGCGGTTGGAGTTGAATCGTTTATTGTAACAGAAGATAGACCAAAGAGTACAGAAAGTATGTGTGTTAAAATGAAATAAAGAGATGCGAAAAATGCGAAGAGTAGATGAACAAATCGGCGGTGTTCAGTGTCGGCTCCGACGGCTCCCGAACGCCCTGGCGGGACAGCGGAACGGAAGATGTGTTGTCGGCGAGCGATCGAAGCGGACTGTGGAGACAGCACTCTGCCGCCAGCTAGGTATTGAATGCAGATGTCTCTGGTTTCGATGCCAGCTGGGACGGCGGTGAATTTGAGCCGATGTCCCCTACATATTACAAATATATTTAGATGTATACCTATGACACAGTCGGCTACTTCTGCTAGCTAGAATTAGTTTGTCAGTATAGTACCTCTCAATATTAACAAATGTGCATTGTTCCGACCGTGAAGGTGAATATTTCCTCAAAAATATCATCTTTATTATTCGTTTCCCGAGCATCTCTCACTTTTCCCTCTCCAATGTTATCGCTTCCATGTATTTATGCAGAGGTTGATGATGTCATTAACCCAGCAGATTTTAGGGCGGCCGGTCATCCTCTTGATTCACTGATTGACTGTATTTTTTCAACGATTGTCCGTCCTCTTAGCAACAGATTACAATCTAAATATACTATCAGTCAAATAAGAAATCGAAAAATCACAATAAATTTATTTATATGCGATAATTACGTTATCGTCGCAGATGTCATAGTTGTGTTTGTTCCCTATATAAGAGCCAAGAGCAAGTTTAAACTGAAAGTATGTGCGAACTATGTAGCTAAACACTATCTCCTACATAACGCAATAAAGTCAACAATGCTTGTGTTTCGCGCTAGCTCTGACCGAATTAATATTCCGCATGTATAGCAGGGTAGTGAGGATCTCTCTGTTATCAAGTAAGTCAAGTATCTCGCACATCCGTGACTTATCTACGATTCAGAAAATCAGAAAATTTCTCGAGCATTTTTTATTATATAAAATTAAATTTGTACCAATATTTTTAAAAAGTTTACAACCAATATCTGAAAATATGCATACTGTCTTGAAAGATCTAAAGTATTTGAATGTGACAATGTCTTTGTCTCTAACCGGTCGGCGGCTTTCCGAAGAACCCGCTGCGATAAGAAGAAATCAGACCAAGATGTCAGATTCTACTGAAGATAATAATATGTAATAATATATCTAATATTAATTCATGCATGTAATATTAATAAATTATAAATGTTTTACCATACTTCCAGTTGTTTTATATTTCAATTATATACTATGATAATAATATTTATATGCTTAAAACGAAAATATAATAACAGAAATATATTTAATACATATATATATCAAGTTATCTGCAATACTTTACTCTATTAAACATTTTTTAATTCATAAAAATTTCTCGATAATTCTCGAGAAATGTGAGAAGTGAAGTCGAGAATTTTCATTTCTCGAGAAATGAAAATCATAGAGAAATCAGAATCTTTATCTACGACTATCTAAATTACAGAAAAGATACAAAATGCCAGAGGCGAATACTAAGTTTGATATCTAATATGCCAGCAAGTAGGGTAGTAGTTACAAAATTGCTTTTTTTCGTTACTGATAACACAGGTATAGGAGCGGAGATTCAAATCCACCGCCAAAATCGCCACCTCCAGCTAACCGATGATGCGGGGACATCTATACCCGGTTCAGGTTCCTGCCGAGAGAAGCCGCCCACCTCGTGCTCCGTCAACGCTTTGTACTCCGCTACATTTTGTAATCTTATTTATAATATTATTATTTTTTTATCCCGGTGGCGCAACAACAATATTTTTCGATAAAATTGATTTTATATGTATATCTTTATAATTAATATATTTAATTCATATTTATTTCTAATACTTTTACTAAATATACTATGACACAAAAACCACTACCAACCACTTCATTCCACTACCAACCTCCAAATTATAACGAACTATTTTCTCCAATGAGAAAATAGTTCGTTATAATTTTAAAGGAGTTACTATATTTATAGTATATACTAAAATATTTTACAGGGTAACTGGTTTATATCAGATGTATATTTATTGTAATATTATATTTACACATTTAATCTAATAGTTATTATTTATACATTTATAACTAACCAGTAATATAATTAATTTGTTTTGTACACTAATCTTCAATTCGATATAATAAATTAACGAAAATTTATAAAATGCAACACGTGTGCTAAGCACCACAAAAAACATATTTTACAAAGAAAAAGTTTACAGGAAATAACTAGGAGTTGTTTACTAGTTTGTTACCGAAACAATTTATTCGACTAGTGGGAGAACATTTTTAGATAGGTTTGATATACGATACTGTCGATAATACAGAAATGGTCGATAAAACAGAAACTGTAAATGGTTAACCGAGTGAAAGCTATTATTTTCAATATAATCGGTAATTGATTCCTGTGTTACCGGTTTTAAAAGCAGCTCTTTCAAACGTCAATTTGTCAAATTATTGTTGTCAAACAGCAATTTCACGTCATTCCAGTTTAAATACAATAATAATCTGTAGACATTTATCTTCACTGTATCTGCTCTGTAGTTAAGTTTCAGCTTAAGTCCACTTGGAGACCTTTTAAAGAGTACTTAGTCTTCACGATTTTCAAAATATGACCACCGATCTGTCTCCTCCATCTCATAAATTAACTAAAATTATTTTTAATTAATATTTATTACATTTTTGATTGTTTAAACGTTTTGTTTGTTTTACTTGTTATTCAATATCAGCTAAATAAGTAATAAATACTCTGAGGTTAAAAAAAACTTATGATGCCATCGTAATGTTACGTAATTACGAGATTCAATTTATCTATAAAGATGCGGTTTGAAAAAAGTGGAGATAGAAAACTGCAGGAGTGTAAAAGCGAATAAAATTTAAAAAAAACTATACAATAAGTAAATTAATAGGATGATATATTCGTATGTATCATATAATCTCCTCGGGATTAATTAATACATAAATATCCGTCAGATTATATACCATCTGATATCGATGAGGTGCAACTTTAGATATCAGATTCAGTTTAGCGATTTCGTAGAATATATAACAAAATTCGCTGTAACTCACACTCATATAAAATATTTAAGCTGACTTTAATTTTTTGTATGATAAAATTAGTTCCAAAATTAATAATTAAATTATATTTGAATTTAACTAAGACTTATGTATAAATAAGGATTGTTGCATCCAGATTTATCAAAATTAATATATTACTATTCATTTATAATTCCAAAATGGCATGTTCCACAGAAACAATCCTCTCTGCCGAGGATTATTAGAACTTTTCATCATAAATATGCATTCAGCAACGGTTGCCACAAAATTAGCAATTCAATTCAGTTTATCCTAGATCCAAACCATTTCCTAGTATTTTGGGTTGAGTGTACGTCTAAACCCCTTCACATTCATATTTGTACATGCTGAATTTGTGAGAAATATTCATGGGATACTAAATTATCTCGCACAAGTGCGAATGATAATTAAACGATTTAATAGTTTGATACTGTTATGTTTTATATATTTACGAGCATTGTTATTCGCTGGTAATTGTTGTGGTGGGTTGAGGAAATATTTGTGAAATAAAAACACGTATGTACTAGAGACTCGATTGCTCGAGTAGTTTCCTATGTACAAAAATAGCTATGAATAATATGCACATATAATAAATAAATATAAAATATTCATTATTAAGGAGAACACATTCTTACTGTGAAGTTGTAATTATTCAGAACATAGGTCTGTGATGTTTTAAATACTAATTTAATGTATTTACTATAAATATATACATATAAAATCAATTTTGTTGAAAAATATTGTTTTTGCGCTACCGGGATTCAAACCTGGATCTCTATTTCCAATCCGGGAAAGTACACTACCAATTGTGTTATAGCGCTGATGAAAAAACAATGTAGATGGCTTTCAAATAATTGAACGACAGATGTATTAATTTGAAAAAGTGTAACATATAGGTTCGAAAATTTGTTATGAATTGATAATTCTGGCATCTGCTAACAGATTATAGTATTATTTGGTATAGAGATAAGTATTAGGAGAACATATTCTAATTATGAAGTTGTAATTATTCAGAATACAGAATAATAATAAAGTTCTATCAATGTGTCCAAAATTTAATAAAAATAAATTGATAATTCTGGAATCTGCTATCATATTACTCAAAGGTATTTGAGATTCCGTAAAAATAAGGTAGATGGCTCTTTCTAATAATGGAATGATTAAATATATTAATATCAAAAAAGGTAACATGTAGGTTCAAAAATTTGTCGCTAAAAATATTGTCGCTGTAGCATAGTTAAGTAATGCACCTTCCCCGGTTTGGAAAGAGATCCAGGTTCGAATCTCGATGGAGCAACAATAATATTTTTCGATAAATTTGATTTTATATGTATATTTTTCTAATTAATACAATTAATTCGTATTTAAAATATCACAGACCTACGTTTTACCACTATTATAATTATAATTACCACTTCACAATACGAATGTGTTTTTCTAATAAGTAAATAATCACTTATTTAATAGAGCGCTTGAAATATCTAAATTACAACTAATCTGTATTCGCCAATCATTTTTTTGGAAACAAACCATTTTTTTAAGTTCACAGTATTTTATTTTATTTTCACAGTAGTTCCTAAATATATTAAAAGTTTTTTTTTGTCTATGGTTAAATTTTAATTTTAGTTTACATTATATCCTGAAGAAGGAACCATTTGTCTTGAAACATGTTGATTTATCAATAAACAGTGATTAATCAACATATGAAGAAGGAACTTGTGTCACTAGCAAAAAGCATTCAGTGCTTTCTGATACGGGTTTTGCTAATGCATTTTCTGGGTATGGCGTGAAGTGCAATTGCAAAATAAACATAGATTTTAAGCTAATAAATTTTCAGGTACTTTTATAAAACAAATGGTAAACACAAAGTTAGTTATTTGTTCAAATTTACATATTATTAATTTAGTAATTTTTTTTTAAATAGAACACGTTTTTGCATTTTCAGAACATAGTTCTGTGATATTTTAATACAAATTAAATTAATCAATTATAAAGATATACAGAAAATATATATCTATCGAAAAAAATATTTAGTTGTTACCGGGATTCGAACCTGGATCTCTTCTTATCCCTAGAAGCGCAATCACCAATTTGACTATAGCAATTAAATACATTTTCGACAAATTTCCAACTCATATTCTGAAATCTTTCCAATAAATTGTTACATCCATTATTAATTTTTTAAAAGCCAACAGGACAACATATTACCATTGCAAGAGGCATATCCGAAGAAATAATAATAAATAAGAACAATGGACAGAGAAGATTAGGAAATGCATGGGTAGCCCTTTATTCATCAATTAATAGAAAACGACCGATTATGATAATTATGATGAAATATTAATAAAAAATAAAAAAATATTCTAACGCAAACACGCTGTAGTTATTCATTTAAATAACTATTTAGTTATTTAATTTGTTTTTACACCACTGAGTTATTTATATTCACCGACTGGTTTCTGAAAATGCCTTTTAATTTTAAAAAAAGGAAAGCGAAGAACGATCAAGGAAATCGTTGTATCTGTAAAACTGTTAACACGCGTTATTTCCCCGTAAAGCGATACATTGCGGCTAAATTTCCAAGGGCGAAGCTCCCGGTTCCCGGCTCCCGCAGAGGTGATTTAAAAAGTGCAAGAACTTACGACCCGCCCTATAATATAATAATTAATGAAGATGGAAAATTGAATTTATTATCTTAGAGTTAAAACACTGTGTAGTACACACAATATTGTAGAATAAGAACACTCGGTGTTCTTTACAACACAAAAAATTGCCCCGAAGGCTTTTGTTCGTTATAGGCTTTCAATTTTTATTCGATCGAATTCTGAAACCAGTTCACTAAAAAGACTGTAACTCGGTCCGGAGAGCCCATATTGCCACGACAAACAGAACCGCACGATTTATGAGGCGGTTTAATCCTATCCCAACCAAAACAAATAATGGTGGTGATTTCACTTAGTTACAGATATTTTCTTTGGTCGTAAAAAGCTTTATTGGCCAAAGGTTAATACAGATTTATCATTTGCAATCACACGATAAATTTGTTCAGCCAATAAGTAAAGGTGTTTTTCTCAAACTGCTTTGCAGACCTAGTCAATGAAATTACTTAATAACTTTGTAGTGTTGTAATAGGATATTTTTTATGGTTGGTGGCGCATTCTATGAATCGATATTGATTTAGTGGAATTTTATTTATTTTATATATTTAATGCAGTAATGTAAAGAAGAAAAAAATTCTCCTGAACCATTTATCAAGTTATCAAAGACAATCTCAACACACATGCCTAGCACACGCATATATACAAGCATGTATACAAAAAAAAGTATATATATATATATATATACATAAATAAAGATACGTACACGGTTTAGATGCATGTATTTCTGTTATATTCTGACAATTTTATAACAAATCTAAACTAAAAAAAAATAATAACTTGGCGGTTTCTTGGAACGAGTTTTAAACTCTCTACTTTAAAGTGTGGTGAAATACGCATTTTACCAACACCTTAAATTAAATATATACGAGTACGTTCATCGGTTTTCACGGCCATTCAGAATCTTCTATGTACAGTTTTTTGGGCTAATCTGCCGTGTATATTTGACCTTTCTGGCCGACGTTTTGGAAACATTGTAGGGTCCATCATCAACACTGATAAATGTATTCTACCACGCGTATGAGTGTGTTTAATTTAAGGATTCCTCGACTACTATTATATGGAACTGGTATCTCTTATTGATAGATTTCGATTTTTGTAGATAGTTTCCTAGAAGAAGCCTAGGCCGATGTTTCGGCATTATAACGTGTGTCATTTTCAAAGCTTTGCCTTAAATAGATATAATCAAGGCTCTGCCTTTGCATAAATACTGGCAGAAGAAAATAATTTTGCGCGCAAACACAAGTCCATCTCAGCACTAAGCGGTTAAATCTATTTAAAAAAATTTCAGGAAAATCGGTTCCAAAAAAAAACACCTTTTAAATCTTGTTTTTATTTCAGAAATTGTTTTATTCACAAAAATTTAAATGTATAAATTCTTTTTCACTTTTCTGTCACAACGCTGACGCTTACGAGGCCTACCAACGTCGTCCCGGAAGTCTCACATTTCAGGTGAGGCGCCTTCCTCTTCAGGTGGCAGACTGCCCACTTTTATCTCATTCCAAAACCCCTTTTTAAAGGTGTTTCGCGTTTCTATAATAATTTATCTTGGAGCAAATTTCAAAGTGTATTTAAACTCATTGAATTACACATTTTGAATTTGTTTTGAATGAATGTAAATTAGAGATAAATCGTAACGTTTGAATTATTTATTCGCCCGTTCTTCGCATTCAAATTTATCAAGTATTTGAAAATGTATTTTAAATACATATAATGAACCACACTTTTAAGAGAAACTGTAAAATTTCAAATCCAATTTTATTTCAAGGTATTTTCAAACAGATAGAAAGATGTTGAGATTTTATCATTAAAAGACCCTTCTCTAAATGATAATTGGATGGACGTCAATAAACAGATAATAAATTATATTTTGCTATCTACATTGTGTAAAATAATTTACATTTAAGAAACATAATCTACGAGTTTGGTAGAAATGTTATTTTGGTGTATTGGTATAGCAATATAGAATGTATAGTATGGCATGTTCTTGCATTTATAATATATTCAAGTAGATCCATACAGGATACATGATTTTTATTTACCTAAATACTTATAATATGTACTAAAAATTAAGAATTATTTATTTATATTTATATAAATGGTGCATAATAAAGCAGCAAATATCCTTGCTAATATAAAGCAAAATTCAAATATTTATAAAGAAACATAGTAAAAAATAAAAAGAGAAAAAAAAAGATAGAAAATCACTTACTTTATTTTAAATGACATTGTATAGATATGTAATATGCGATGGTAATTTTTTTCTACTTATCTGCCAGTTATAATCAAATTTATTAGATTTAATGATATTATATATTCCATTGATCAGCGTTTCCCAAGTTTTGTATTGTGTGTATTTAAAATTAAAGAAAAACAATTTATGAACAATAATTATCTTACATATTTACATAAAACAATATTAAAATAATGATGGATTAAAATTACGTTGAAATAAGACATAATGAAAACAAGCTCTCTAGGGAATTTATCGTAGAACGCTTTAAAAAATGCGTAGAAGTAACATGACGTCAAGTCGAGAATTATATTTTGGATAAAATATGTAATCACATATTTTTTTCTAGACTAGAATGTGTTCTCCTTAATAATATATGAGTTGTATCAATATATCCAAAATTGAATAAAAATTCATTGTTAATTCTGACGTCTTCTGTCGGTTTACTCCAAGGTATTTGAGATTCCGTAAAAACAAAGTAGATAGATTGTAATGAAATCGATGTTTCCCTACTCCTCTAAGATCGACGTTTAACGTAGACGGTTTCTACAAAACCTTAATATTAATTTGGCCAAATGATCAGACGAAGGGTGTGTGTGAGAAATATCCCCAACGTTATGTCCGAATAATCACTAGTTTCTTTTAAACCCCGTTTTCAATGATCAAATAGCCAAAGATTAAAAACATCAAAGATGATAGCCGATCAAATACCTAGAGAGCAATGTTAAATAAATATACCGATATCGGATAGTACGCGATAAATAACGAAACCTCTGATCATGCACCCCGGGTATAATACCCAACGCACGCTTAAAACATTAATTCTACTATCCTTCAATTTATTACCTCTAATTTCTGAAATATAAGAGAGTGAAAGAATTATACATAGCACCAAACCTTTTCGTAGACTTATCCTCGTGACTGGGCCGCACGTGCGTCGCCATAGCTGTTTTCATAAATTATTTGGACATTTAGAACATCATGCGACTTGCGAAAAGCCTCGCTTGCAAATATGTTCCGTGATTCTGAGAAGTTCTATAGACACCATACTGTGCGCTCGCTCCGCTCCCCTAATCCCCATTAAGATAGCCCGTACGGCCTGGCCTAATTCGCGGTAGACACGGTCTTATCCCGAGCCTCTCACCCACGCGTTCAAAGTTAATGAGAAGATGATATCCAAAATTTAATCGGCCGAGTCTCATGAACAATACTTTGTTATGACCATCCAAGATGCCCGTCCGAGGTCCTTGTATCTCCAATATGCTGCTATTCATATCGTAGAAAATGGCCAATCCGTGCCGGTCCACCACGAATGTAATTAATTGTATTGTATTTGACATGTCATAAACATCTCAGAAAATTACCATCCCTTAGGTTGCTCTGAGGGCAGACACATGTGACAGCGATGAATAGTTTTAGTTTAGCTGATGAAAAAGGGGAAAAATAAAAGAGGGGGGAGAAAGAGAGATGAATCCGCGGTGTCTCGAACAATGCATCCGAATAGCGCCATGATCAATCTTTAGTGTGTAAAAATTACTAAGCTCCCTGCAAAATGACGCTTTGATGGTAAATCTCCCGCTCGTCCTTTCGTTAAAATACCAACCTAGTGAAGTGAAATGCAATCTCCCGTCATTCATTTTAGAGACGCTTCCCTTCGAGAAGTCCGAAAGTAACCTATAGTCGCTGAGGCTTCCTTCCTTCTGGATCCTTTCCGTCCACTCACGTCTTTGCTAAGGTGTCGTACGCAACACATTCAATCGCAGACTCTTTCGTCGTTGTGCCGATAACTCCCTCTTGGATGGCTAGCTAATTATGCAAGTCAAAAAAACATCAGCAAATGTACGATCAGTCTACCATGATACCCGGGAAAATAATTGCCCAGCAACGAACCCTCCTCACAACTATAGACTACCCAAACTCGACGAGAGACTACCTGGACAAACAATTCCTCGCATCATTATCTGTCATCTCGCGACGCTGTTGTGACTGAAGCACTGGAACAAGCCCCGAATAATTTCACGTTGGTGGTTTTGTTAGTGCCATGCCAATAATAAAAGCAGTATATTTCCATACCATACAAGCTCATGGCATAATAAAAATAAACACACGAAAATCTCGGGATAACAGTCTCATTTCGACGCAAGCCCGTACTTCGATGAAAATGAATTATAAAATCCCCTGGCTCGCACGTGTGCCCAGCAGCGAGCCATGACGGGATTTGTGAGATCTTACTAGGTGTCCGCGAATAAGTAAATACACAAATAATTACGTACATTGTTACCTAATTATTTTACCCGGCCCATACCTAGTATATAATTAGTACCCTGAACGATAATAAAATGTAAACTAGGAAACTTGGAGCAGGGTGGACCGATTAATAAAAACAGGACAGAATTAAATAAAGCCGAAATATCAAGTATCTAGCGTTTATCCACCCCCGTTTGAATGCGTAATTACAGATGATCTGAATCACACTACCTATTTGTTAGCGTTTTAATTATGTATACAACATGCAAAAAGATAAACTTAGTATTTCGGTGCAGCTATGACCTCACTGTCTCGCCATCCTGGCCTGCACTTCTGAAACTCGGTCACCTGCACTCGCGATTTAATAGAACTCACCTCCGCGGACCCCGAAACCCACACCTAAATCACCCCTAAAACACTCGCAGCGTAAATTTCGAAAAGAAATCAAATTTCGTACCCCGAACAATCGTAACGCATTCGACTCTTTTCTCGGTTCAAAAGCGACTCTCATACGTACAACCCCCTCACCCTCCCGAAACCGACTGTCTGGAGAAGCATTCGCCACCCCCGCTCATACTGTTCTCATCCCCCGCCCCGCTACTCTCGCCCCTAACCGACCCGCTCTAGAAATTTCGTAGAATTCGTAATTGGGTATTCATTTTTGTATAGGTGATCTTCAAAAAGTGCTTTCAAATAATGGAACGATAGATGTATTAATTTGAAAAGTGTAACATATAGATTCAAAAAAATTGTCGTCAATCCACTGTGTTGGTATAGCATAATCGGATAATGCACGATCCCCGGATTAGAAGAGATCCAGGTTCAACTTAAGGTAGTAACAATCATATTTTTCGATAAAATTGATTTTATATGAATATCTTTCTAATTAATACAATTTATTTGTATTTGTTTATTTTTCATATTTTTATATAATTCGCATTTTATTTAGAACATTATATAAAGTATTTTAAATTTATTTGTAATTCTGTTTTTTTTAATGGAGTATTTGTGAATGGCATATTTTGTTTTATTATTTATGGAAAATCAGCTGAAACCATCGATTGTTATAGAATCCAATGTTCAAGAAACTTTCGTGATAAATCTTCTCGAAAGTTTCTGTTTGACACTAACTTGCTCGCTCTCAGTTCTGAAAAAAAATTAAATCTTTTTGTATTTTGAGAACATGTTGCTACAATGTTTTAAGCAAAGAAAATAATAAAATATGAACAAAGATTATATTTCAAGATAAAATTTAAAATAAAATTAGATAGTTTATAATTTTTTAAGTGGTTTTAACGCTTAAAAAGATGTTTGTTATGCAAGAATTCAATTTTATATTTTTGTGTAACTAAAAGTGGTCAGAAAATCATGTAAAATGACAACGGTTACCTTACACTTTGCGCATTTTGAAACGTTTTATTTTAACAATTATTATTCTGATTAGATGATTTATGAAAGAAACTGACATCCATATTAAGTATTTTTTATATATAACTAACTTATAAAATATATACTGATAATATTAAGCAGTTACAATTAAGATTTTTAATACTTATAGTAGATAACAGAACAAGGTGTAAAAGGATGATTATTACAAATCATTTACAATGTGCAAAATCTTACTAATTAACAAAAAAGTAACATACAATATAATTTTAGAAGACATGATAAACAATGTTAATTTGAATACTGTCCCTTACCATAGCTATTC
This sequence comes from Eubasilissa splendida, assembly GCA_031772225.1. Classification (NCBI taxonomy): domain Eukaryota; kingdom Metazoa; phylum Arthropoda; class Insecta; order Trichoptera; family Phryganeidae; genus Eubasilissa; species Eubasilissa splendida. The sequence continues at coordinate 11,080,921 of CM062862.1, read as the reverse complement.
TACCAGATCCTCGGGTCGAATCATGAGAGAACCGATCGCGAACAGTGTGTACGGTGAGAGAACGAGAGAATGTGTTATACAAAGAATTAAATCAATAAAGAATTAAAGCATTGACATTAATATGACATTTAAAAAAAAAAATTTTTGCTCATGAAATATTAGTAATTTTTACCGTGTTACTATGTTAATTACTTAAATGTTTTTTTGTACGTAATGGGTGTTTTTTAAAGGTTTGTTTTTGGAATTGGCAACACTTTCTCCGGCGACAGCCAATTTTACAGCTGACAGCTGATTTGTGCACAGTTTGGTTTGCCATTTCTCCATGAATAGACTTACGCCTGAACAACGCTTGCAAATTGTGGAAATTTATTTTTTAAATCGTGATTCAGTTCTCCATCCGAGCAAGTAATTCGAATAACCTTGGATCGTTTTCAATCACTCAATCCAGCCAAGAATAGATCGCAAGCCCTGTAATACCCATGACTTCCATACTTCTCATATAAAAAAATAATAGCTTCGTGTCTATGAGACATCTATAAAGTATGTATGTTTCAAATGTATGGAATATATGTATACATTATGTATATCCACCGATAATAAACGAATAATTGCGAATACGGAACAATATACATTCAACACTTTGCTCAGTTGCACTTTAGGAACATGAGTAAAATATGTTACTTCTCGAGCGTCGTGTACGAAAAAAATGCTTATATAATTTCAAAACATTCACAACGATTAAAATGTAGGGGCAAGCTTGCGAGCGTACTCGTTTACTAAGTTAGTTTAATTTTAACCCACTTAATGAGTCGTTTAGTGTTCTTGACGCCAGAGAGAAGAAATCTCAGTCAAGAGTAGAAGGATGGTACTTCATTATCTGCTCTCTAAGAAGTAATCGCTTTGGCGTTTATTTCCTTCGCCGTGAGCCATAACTCTGTGTAGGTCCATAACATAATATTTCAATGACGTTAATAAATTTTCGGTATTTCATCAGTGCAGAATATTTTATAACCATGGATCTTGTTGGAATTCATATTTTTATTGATTTATCGTTTCTGAACCATTAAATATTTGGTAGTTTCTTCAAATTTAAAAAAATGTTATATAATATAGTTACATACTTTGAGAATAATTATTACATATTTTTTTAATAAATAAAATAATATTATTATACATATTGTCGCTCATAATAATCACTGTTTGTTGTCGTCTATTTGTTTAACTTCATTCCATGTATTTAATTTAAATTGTTAATTATTTTAACTCTGCATTGAACGCTACCTCCCTTTATAAAATAACACTGCGTTACGCAGGTGATTTGGTACTTCTATAAAGTAACATTGAGGATCTACACCTTCTACAGAACTAATTAATGAAAACGTATGAGACTTTCGGGTTAGAACTTAATACTACTAATACAAAATATATATTCTTTAATGAACATAACACAGTTGACAGTATAAGTCAGTGGAACGAAATTGGAAAAGATACAAAGTATTTTATATCTGGGTTGTAGTATACATTAAATTCGAGATTCTTCCTTTGAAATCAAATGCAAGTAATAAATGTAAGCAAGTTCATGCAACGTTTATCCGCATGAAAAATACGTTATTCAGTTATGATCACAATGAGAATGATCAGATGCTATGTGTTCGGGGTATTAATTTATGGAATAGAAGCATGGACACTAAAAGAATAAATGATAAGGCAACTTGAAGTAGATCTAAATCTACAGAAGAATACTGAAAACAAGCTGGATATATAGAGTTACGAATAAAGCTGTTATGATTTGAATGAATAAAGAAAAATTGAATTTAAAACAATAAAAATTTCAAAATCTGGAACGTACTCGTATGTAGTAGAATCAGATTTTGCACAATATAATGAAATAAAAGATTGCTAAAAGTCGGGACGATGTGCCTGAAGAAGCTAAGGTAATGGTTTAGCCAATCTACTGAAGAGCTTTTTCGGGCCTCAATTATCAAAGTGATGATAGCCAACATAATAGACAATACCCATTGAACAATAGAGAAGAAGGAGAAAAACACAAAGTATTGATAAAATAAAATAATACCGTAATAATAAAAGTAGAAAAGATAAAATATAATTCCTTCTTTTTTCATACATAAAAAATGTGTTCTTGTCAGTGAAAATACTAGGTGTGTGCCTCTGTCCTGGATACTTTTCAGAAATTATCTGTAGATGAATGAATTTTCCTTGCTCATTATTTGGTGGATGAATTTTTGTCTTGACCTTCTTCTCGGTCATTTTTCCTCAATTATTCCCTCGATTACTTTTCAGTTCTTTATTGTGTCTAAGAGTGTCTCCTGTATATTAGTCCATTCGCTTCTTGATAGTTTTTAATGTGATCAATTTCTTTGCACAATCTTCAGAAAATTCTCATTTGCAATTGTCTCAGTCCAGTTTATTATTATTAACCTTCTTCAATACCATATCATGTGTGCATCCAACCTATTTCTATTTCTCTAGTTAATTTTTTATTATACATTAACTAAATATCACGCCGTTTCCCCGCAGGGATAGGCTGAGAGGATTGAGCGCCACACTATTATGTCCTGACACACAATTCTCGCCTCATCCACATTCATACATCTTCTTATACAAACTCCCCGATTATTGTCGCTTCTAATAGGACCATCTTCCAGTATCTGGTTTACCTGGCTATGCCAAGTTTTCCACGCAGGTCTTCTATTCCTGGTACCATCAACACTTGCGTCATATATATTTCTCACCACTCTCTCCTCATTCGTCTGTTCCATATGACCAATCCACCTAAGTGATCATTTCTTAATCTTAGTATACCAAGATCAGCTTTACATTATTTCCTTATTTCTTAATTTTTCACTCTATCGTAGATCTGCCACAGATGCCTGACTAAATTATGAGTTAAAAATGTTCAAGGAATATGTGTAAATTGTGCACTGTCACGAAAAATATTATTGTTTGAAATTTAAAAAAAATCTTGTTAAGTTTGAAGTTTGCGTACTTCTTTGTATACGTATACTTTGAATTTAGATCCTAAATTATCTAATAAAAATCTAAATTTGGTGACCATTAATTTTTTGTCTTCAATATATTATTTGGAATTAATAAAATATATCAATTAATCGAAATAGTAGCATAATTACGTTTTTTTTTAAATGCTTATATCTCTGACATGGTTGAGATTAGGCACATATCACTTGAACATTTTCGAGTCGTAATTTAGTCAGGTATCCACGCATAAAGTATCGTGGACTAGATCTGCTACACCTGTATATTACTGTTTTATATACTATTATAAGGACAATTTATTTAAAATCGTTTTTGAAGAAATTAAGAGATTTAATTCACCGAATGGTTTATTCTCAAGGCAGTTAGTTTATATAAAAATAAAACATTAATCATATTTCTACAATTCTCCAAGTATCATAAAGCAAGTTGTATACAAACGTGCCAGAATGTCAAATAACAACACACCGGTTCTCAGGTATGTAGAGATTGTTTCAGGTAAACTGTAAACTCTTTTCAAGCGAACCTTGTTATCTCACTCCGCTGATTTCTTTCTGCTGCATGCTGGAAAGTTACTATTTGAATTTACAATCTCCGCTCTGGGTGTAATATAGACCGGATATAGAAAACGAGTTCCGGTAGACAGGAATGGCTAATATATTGCGCACATATAACGGAAGAGCCGGGAAAAATTCAGTTATGATGTGGAATTTATCTGGAGACATCTGAAAATATTATATTATATACCAACGCTGTAGAATATTGAATCTCTTGTTTATTTCGATTAACTCGAAGATACCAGTTTTAAAAATATATTGAATATTCTCAAAGGTTCGATGATATTCGAAGGTATTTTCATTGATTCGTTCGCCAAATCGTTACATCAATTCTAATAGAAACGAAATTGTATGTGTACGGTTGAGTTTTGAATAAAGAAACAAATTAATTAAACATTTTTTTTATTTTAACTACAAATAAGTCAAAAAATATCTAAATTGCTGTTTTTTTATACATAATAGGTATAAACTGATGGTGGGAAATTTTATATGGATTTAGATAGAAAATCATTTCATTACCTAACTTCCGGAAAATTTCAATACACATTTTTTGATCATAACTTTGAAACTATTGTTTGTTAAACATGTACATATATATATATATATAATATATATATGTTAAATTTAAGGTTTCCACGAACACGTGCCAATATCATGGCTTTACTTCAAAAGTTTCAGTATAAAGATAGTTATGCGCGGTGGATATAAATCTAAATAAACTCAACTGTGGGAGATTGTAGAGTATTGAGAGATCAGGTAGAGGTAGTAAACCTCCCCCCCTCCCCCCATTTCTACACCCCGTCACTCTACCTGAATTGGTCATCAAACTGTATTTAGTTTAGTTATTGCCTGACGATGAAAGGGGCTGCACCTATATAGCAGTGAAATACAGCACAACGTACGTGTGTTGTATAAAGTTAAGTTTTTCGAATAAATTAAAATAATTACCTACTGTTTTATTTAAATTTGTGTACTGATCCACTTTAACCTTTCCCTAACGGTGCTAAAATAAAAACGCACACCGATTTTTGAGAATTTTTAAGTCGGATAAATATGAATATTTTACATTTAATACTAATATTAATCATTAAAATAATAGTTGATGTATGTATATATATATGTAAAAGTGCTGAAAATGAGTAAAACATTGATCATCATGAACGACAGCATAAAGGCGCGTAAGATACGTTTAGCTCAGCCAGCGCACGCTCTGCCACTAAAATGACGATCGGCATCCGGCACCCCGCATCCTGTGTACACATATACGTATTGACAAATTCACGTCAGGTTCTTCGAGAAAATACTTTTTATTATTACGTATGGAAAAAAATATATATTGTAACTATTTTATCCTACACATAAATATATTACATAAGAATACTTGAAATATGAAAAATTTAGAATATATACAGAGATATTCACATAATTAGAGGCAATGTCAACTCAGATTACATCATCGGAGTGGAAAGTTATAGTCACCACACATAGATTTTTATGGAGAAAGTAAGATCAAAAATGAAATAACGTTTCTTATGGAAGTGACAGGAGTGATATTAATGGTACCGCGATAAGGAAATCTTTTGACATGGAGTCCCTACTTCAATGTATAGAACTAATATGGCTTGGACACGCCATGCAAATGTGGGACTCCGGAAGTGGGTCACTTCAGATTAAGTTGGGATATGAGAATATTGAATATATCAACAAAAAATATGAAGACTTGTAAATCTTTAATTGGTCATTAAGTGATGAAACAGGATAAGATAAGGGAAGATGCAAGCGAGTTTTTAATAATTTGGGCACCCAACCCTTTTAAGCAAGGAAATAAAAATGATGACTGTGATGATATAATCGGTGGGCCACCATTTACATTATTTTTCGGATCAACTCTTTTCCTTGATTAAATTGAATTGAAAGAGTTCTTGTAATTTAGCAAAACATTTTTTTAGATTGATGAATATAATAATAGCGATATGAAAAAGAGCGGTATATATGAGTATGCATATAAAAAATTAAGTAAATCTCCTTCCAGGAGAAAAAAATCTCCCATTAGTTAGGATCAAAGGAACAAAATTTGCTTACGGAAAATGGAACAAAGCTTTTAAAAGCTGAAACATTTGTTCGAATAAAAATATGAATATAGGGTGATTATAATATTCACAAGTATTTTATTTTATTATTCGTTATTTATAAAAATTATGTAGTTACTAAAAGAATAATGTTTAATTAACTCAATCTACCATTATTTTCTTAGATTTCTTTTTTTTTATAACTATCTAACACAATATTATATCTAGATATTATATATAAGATTTTGTTTACAAGATATTTAATGATGTAGAAAATCTATCTAATATATTTATCAAAAAAATTTTTTTTTCACAAATTCTCCCGAAATACAGGGTGGTCTAGTTTAGTAGGTAATAGAATTATGTGCTTATCATACTAGTGGAACGTATAATTTTTTTTTAAATATGTCAAGTAATTAATGAAATTACATTTAAAAAAATTAAATGGTTAAAAAATGATTAAATAAATATATTATTTCAGTATCGTATCGGATGCCGTCCAATACGGGGGTAACATTGCGAGTTCGCCAGTTATGGTGTATTACCTATATCAACGCCACGTAACAGCGGCATTACAGTATCTACCATGGACGAAATATTTAACACCTTTAAAACAGAAACCAAAGGTCAGAAAGACTTATGGTACAACGCAATTGAAAACGTGTCTCGAATTTAGAAGAACCTTTAAATAAAAGAGATATACATCAACAACAACTAATAATAGAACTACAGAAAAAAATAGTATCAAAGAAGAAGAAAAATCACACCTTCAAGATTAAATAATAAATCTGTAAACTACGATTATCAACAAAAATAGGTCATATAAAAATAAAATTGAAAAAATTCACAGTGAAAGTGAAAATAAAAACGTAATTTATGCGAATATAACAAAAGAAAGAACTACAATATTACAAATTCCCGATCCAAAATTTCCAATAATGATAATATCCAACAAAAAGGATATCATAAGCCTACAAAAAATCGTACAGAAGAATATTAAAATAAACAAACTGGGATTTGGTGAAAACGTAAAAATAAGAATTACAAATAAAAAACCACGTGTTATTTTTAAAGGTTTATACACTAACTACCAAAAAGAAGAATTTATAAATAATATTCTACTTCAAAGCGATGGCATTAACCAATTATTCACCATAAATAAGGATAAAAATATATTAGATATCAAAAAAATAACACGAATCGAAGAAATACACATTTATGTAACTGCATAGTAGAAGTAACTGGCGAAACGAGAAAATTATTATTACTGAAAGGAATAATAAATATCGGTTTTCTTATAATTCACGTTGAAGACTGCAACCCATTCATGCAATCTTACTATTACCTATTTTTCGACCATACATATATAATATATGCTGTACAAAAAAAATGTATGCACCTAACTGTCTACACTGTTCAAAGGAACATACCCACACAAAATGCCCGAAAATAAATTTAAAACCAAACTGTTCCAACTGTATAAAGCACAACGTGAAAAAGAACACAACAATATGCACAGCCCATACAGCTAATGACCAAAACTTCCCAATTCTAAAAAAAATGAGAACCATAGCACAACAATGAAATGATTACTTATAAAACTACAATGAAAAACACGACGTTTGAAGAAATACAAAAATACTACTCCATAAAATACTGCAAAAATATATTCACACCTAAAAATGCTTTACTAGATAAATTCTAATGGATGATTTTATGTCAAACCAACTAGAAAATAACTACATAATTCAGGAATACGTGTGCGAAGATACTGATAAATGTAATGAAATAATTTCTAAAAATGTTGATGGTATTTTTATAATGCATTTAAACATATTAAAAAAAATTGATGAATTTATTCTAACTATAAATAACTTAATTATAAAGCTGGGCTGCATAGTGCTAACAGAAACATTCACAAATAACGAATCGCCACAATACTAATTACCGAAATATAATTATATTATAACAAAAATAGATATAAATAAAAATAATGGATTCATAATCTTTATTCGTAATGAATTTAGTATTGTTAACATTATCGAGAATTAAATAAATCTCACAAACTGTATTGAAATTCAATTGAAACATGAAAAAATAACGTATTACCTTCTAGCAATTTATAGAACCCACGGCGCAAATATTTATTCATTTATTAATGAATTCCAATCCATTCTGTCAAAATAAAAAAAACAAATTGTGTATAAATGCGGGAGACTTTAATTTAAACATTACTGAAAACATAGAAAATGATATTAAAATCGAATATATAAATTATAAGAACTAAGCTTCACATCTTGCATAAACAAAAGTACTAGATCAATTAACGGTCAAACCCCTTCTTGTTTAGATCATATAATATAAAAAAATCGCACCCAACTCGTAAAAATTAATAATACCAGTGATAATGATCAAGAATCTTTAGATTTCGGTATCCCCCAAGGACCAGTGCTGTTTATTATATATGTAAACGACATTTTTTTTCAATCAATACACCGTCAAATTATAAAATATGATGACGACACAGTCCTAACAATAAGTGAAATTAATTAGAAAAGTGTAAATTTAAAGGCCATCGAAGATGTAAACACAATAAAGAACTTTTTCGATATTAATTTATTATCATTAAATAGTGAAAAAACCATCGTTTATCCGTTTGCAATAAAATCAAATGATTTTCCGAAAAAAATCGACATAATAATTCATGAACTCCACACAAAATACAACTCACAAGCAAAATTATTGTCTCTCTAACAGCTCAATTTTAAAAACATTACATAAAATCAAATATCTTGGAGTAATCATCGATAAAAATCTTAAATGGAAAGATCAAATTTGTCAAGTTGTAAAAAAGATTAGAAAATTAATATACATATTTTTAAGAATCAGAATATTTTTATCTATAAAAAAATTGTACTTAGTATAATATGCATTTATTCAAACCATATTTCAATATGCCATCAATAGTTGGGGATCAGCTTATAATACTAGCTAGCCTGATTCCAGAAAAAGATGTTCAAAAACTTATCATTAAGGTAATACTAAAAAAAACAAAAGATTATCCGACAAAATTACTTTTCGAAGAATTCCAAGTACCTACATTTTGTGATCTACTTAAAATAAATTAGATAATTCAAATATCAAAAGAAAAAGAAAAATATCTTCTTAATCATACTAGGTTTAAATTTATATTTTTTTTGCTCAAAAATTAACACATCATTTGCACAACACCACTATACGCACATAGAAAAAATAATTTGAACAGCTTACCCAAAAACATCAGGAAGAATAATGATAACAAATAAATAATAAATGCTATCAAAAAATACTTTAAAGATAACCGAAATTTATAATATTTTTATAACGTTGCTATTAATTTATTGTATTTTATTTTATTATAAGCTAATTATTGTAAACAATAATTATTCATATGTAATCCTTTTCTCTGCACAAGCACGTGTTTTTTAAAGAAGTTGTAGAACTAAAAAAAAACTTATAATTGTATTGTTTCATTGTAATTATAAAAGATTAATAAAAAAATATGTATGTACGTAGTAGTCTATTCAATGATTACATATTTAAATCAAGCATAATCACTATATGTATAACTAAACTAACTAAAAATAATTTATACAAGTATCTTCCACTCTTCTTCTTCTTTTAAATAGGCAATCCTCCCTTCAAGAGTGATTTGTGCCATTAATCAAGTTAAAACTTTACATTATATAAAAAAGTACAATATTAATATACAATAGGAAATATTATTTTATAAGTCAATACCATTTTCGTTCAAAAAATTTGCTATTATTATTTATTTTTTGTAGCATAAATAGTACATATGAAAAATAAATGTAATTGCTTTACTAGACGTAGTCTGTTCTAAAGCAATTACCTGTACAGTTTTTAAAAGTTGTAAATGTTTAGAGGTAAGTAAGTATAATAAGTGAGTTATAAAAAGTTATGTGAAAAAAAGTATAATCAGAAGTTATAAAAAGATATTGAAAAAAAGTAATGAAAATATTATTTTCAGTAATAATTGTCGATGACAAGAATGTGTGGGTAGTTAGGTTAGCACAAATGACAAATTAGTTTCATTTTGCTTTCTACTCACATCAAGCAATCACTTTTTTTTATTTTTGGTCTGAATTCATTAATCACTTTAGACCCTTTAAGGTCTAGTGGCAATTTATTAAATATTCTCGGAGCACAAAATAAGAACGTACGTTGAGCGAATTTTGTATTAAATTTTGGCACTGAGTAGTATCCTAAGGCTTTGCTCCTGACTTCCTTTGGATCGAGAAAGTAAAGTTATTTTTTTCTTAAAAAATAGTTTTAAGATTGCCTCGGTAAACAGTTGTCTAATATCCAAAACTTGAAAGGATTTAAAGAGTTTTTCAGAGTTATGTTTAAATGGCCTCTTGTTTATTACTCTGATGACCCATTTCTGAGCCTTAATTAGAGAATCCATTGAAGTAAAAGCTGCAACACCCCATGCACATATTGCGTAACTGATTAAACTCTGACAAAGTGAATAGTATACCATTTTTAATAAAGTAATATTTATAAAGCTGCGAAAAATTTTGAATAAGTAAATTAATTTTCACATTTTGGAGCTTACTCGATCGATACTAGGAACCCATCGCAAATTTTTAGCATTTTTTAATCCGAGATAAATTATCTCATTCGATTTTTCAATGATTTCACAGTTACATATTTTATTTGAGTCCGAAAAGCATGTATGTATTCGAATAATGTTTGGGATAACATGGTTTTATTGTTTTTTTAACGAAAAGGCAATAAATTTTTTATTTTATTAAGTGTTAGAAGGTCTAGAGCACTTATAATTTCTGCAGTAGCTAGTTCTGCCCTTTTAAATGTTTCATCCCACGTATCACCATTTATAATGATTGCAGTATCATCAACATAATTAACTTTAATTCCACACTCTAAAGTTTTATTTAAAAATTTATTGATATATATATATAATAAACAGAATCGGACTGAGTATGCTACCTTGAGGTGCTCTATATTTAATGTACATTGGATCACTGCGGGTGCCATTAATTTCTACAGTTTATTTCATATTTTCAAGATAGTTTTTGAACCAATTCAAGCAACTAACTGCCTGTGATACCAATGTATACATTATGTGTGGCAAGTTAAGGAAAAGAATATGACACAAGTTATCCAGGAGTTTAAAATTACCATTGACGAGATTACAGTAAAAAAAATACCTGTGATCTGCAATGGACAGGCAAAAAAGATATGGTCAGGGGTTTTCTTCTCGGCACCACATTCACACATTGGGGAATCTATTTATTTCAATCTGAATAAATGTGAGGCTATCTGACAATCCCCAATTCTTATTCTAGAGATCTTTTGGAGACTTCCCTTTTAGAAAACCAGGGAGTGCGGGAAATAGATCTTTAAATTATTTTAAGCCGAATTTCCTTATGATTATTTTCATCTATTCACTGTGCACTGTGAATTCGTACGTTTCTTTATCATACTAAATCTGTCGTACATCGGGATATGGAATTGATGATATTTTTCACTCAGAACAATGGATTTGTTAATATATGGGTGAGTGGGAGGGACACCCTGCGTCGAATGGAGTCTGCTCCGAATGATATTTGACTTGAAATAATCCGTTATTGAGCAAGCAAACTATAGAACGACTTTATCTGGCTAGTTGGAGCAAAAATCTAAGCTAATAGCATCGCTAGGTTTTCGTTACCATGAATATAAACTGTTTGTCTTCTTTCTTTTATTTCAGGTTCGCAGAAATCGAATCATCGCAGACTTTTCACAGAAATTCTTATAAGAATTTTGACCAAGATGTTTTAGCCATTTTTATTCACTACAATACACGTACTCATATTATGGCGGATAACACTATGCACTAGAAGGACGCCAGCATAGAAATGCTATTTTTTTTACTGAATATTGTCGAAAGCTCCAGATATTTTTCACATTACGGAACGCTCTTCAGATAATTTCTATGTAAACCACTACATCTTTACAAAAACTTTTTTTTTATTTGCTTTTCTATTTTTTTAACTACGATAATTATTTCAAACATTATCAAGTAATACATGATTACTTAGAATAATTATAAGCATTTTAAATGTATGAAAAATCTCAGAATTCCAATGAATAATATTGTCCCTTTTCATCTCATGCAAATATTATAAAATTGTAGAGCTGTCCCCTAATGTAGTTATAAATACAAGTTGTTGAGTTAAATTGTTTGATTGATAATGCCTTTATTAGGCGAAACGAGTCTCAATTAAATTAAACGAGTAGAATAAAAAAATTACCAAGTATTTAAAAATTAAGTAATAAAATTGTTTTATTCATATTTCGAGTTCAGTATTGCGATGATGAGTGCCGAATAGAATTTAAAAAAAAAAAAATTAATTCTATTTTATTAAATTTGTTTCATTAATTTCTACGTATTATTTATTACAGTGTCATTATATTGAGAAATGTTGATAATTTAACGATTTTTAAATATTAAAAAATACAGTCACAAAATAAAGTTCAATCATTTATACCTATGGTTTATTGAATACAGTGCGTAATAGGTATTTAAATTATGTTACTCTTGATAAAAATACAGATTAAAGATATATAAGATATACAGATAGAAATAAATAGATAAAAAATATATTATTTTTTAATCATTTTAAGAAAATGCGTGTCTTTTTCCACACGCAAATATCACCGCAAATTGCTTTTTGTTGATTATGAACCAAATTTCAGTAAATAACTTTTGCTTGGTAACTTTCATTGAGCTCTTATTCATTTTTTGTAATGTATTTAATGAGTTTGTTTTACACAATGAAGTAATATGATTGTGAAATATATTTTTATTATTAATAAACATTTATGTAACTGTATTATTTTAAATAAATTAAGTAGGCAAAAATTCAACACATCGTGTTAAAATAAATATACGATGAATCTTGACTCTTATTTTTATCGAAAATAGAAAAGGCGTGTTTCTGTTATTCAGATATTTACGGAGAAACAAAAAAAAATCATATTGTTACCGACGCAATTCGCCGATCACAGTGATGGGTGATATAATCGAAAGGGATGGATGGATGAAAACTTGAGAATCAGAAATGAGGGAATGAAGAGAATAAGGAAATTCCTTCGATAGCGGACCAGGATGGACTCACGAAACCATAAGGACAGTTCGACTCACCTGTTTGATGACACCGTCTCTATGATCTTCCGAAAGTCCACTCAATGTATGAAACTGCCATTTTGATCAGTTTCACATTCACAACACATCAAAATCACAGCGTTATATGAACTAGTGATCCAACAAATAATTACATGAGAACACTTCCTCTCCTCGAATTCATAAAACAGCCAGTCGAGCCAAAAAAACAATGTGTACTGATTAGGCGGGGGCTAAGGGGTAGGAACAAAACTAAAACTAGTGACAATAACACTACATTTTATATTAAGTTTTTCAAGTTATCAAGTACGTATCGTACGTTATTAAGTTTCAAGTTATATATCAAGTACATATTTACGAATACGGTACACACATATTTTTATTTTATTTTTTATTCATAGTAATACATACCTACATATATTTTTAACATTAAATTTGTTACTGCCACACTGATTGGTGTACGAGTGTATTAAAAATTTGACCTAAGAAGCGAACGTCTGATTTCTTGGGGTAAATAATTATATTCAGGATGGATAAATAGATTTTATAGTTTAATAAGGTTTGTAATATAATTACGATACTAATTTAATGTGTATTAACTGTCATTGTATATATTTTGTATAAATTAAACACATAAAATGTCGTTATGATCACACGCGAAGGTCGCAGTAAATTTACGCGGAGGATTTTGCATCATTCGTTAATTACAAATATTTATCTTATTTAATTTAAATTTATATTACATTAAACATAATATTATAAATAAAATATACTTGCTCAAGAATATATTTATCATTCAAGTTAATTTAATTTCGATTAAATTTCTAATTTAATCAAATTGCAGTACATTTTAAGGATAACAATAACTAAAATAGTATATTTAATTTTAATAAATTAATAAATACTAATTTAATATATTAATTGTAACATATAAAATCAATTTTGTCGAAAAATATTGTTTTTGCGCTACCGGAATTCAAACCTGGATCTCTATTTCCAATCCGAGGAAGTACACTACCAATTGTGTTATAACGCCAGTATTTTTCATGACAAATTTTTAAACCTATATGTTACACTTTTTCAAATTAATACATCTGTTTTTTTTATTTTCTGAATAATTACAACTACACAATAAGAATGTGTTCTCCTTAATAATAAATTAATGTATGGAATTAGAAAATATTAAATTTTATACACATCCTGTGTTTATTTTATTTAGAGAACGTATACGTTCTTAGAAAATTTCTGTCTGATGCTCCTTTTCATATTATTCCAATAACGTCTACGAATTCTTGAAAGGTAAGTATAATAAAAATACTTAATTTATTCATTCCATAGAAAGGTTTGATGTTCTAGGAAATAATTTGCTGGGGATCTTGTAATCTCTGGAGTTAACACAACTCAGACAATTTATAACACGGAAAAAAAAAATCTTTTTAATATAATTATAGTTATATTATAATTTTAGAATAATTACAACTTCACAATAAGAATGTGTTCTCCTAATAATAAAATTGTATCAATGTGTCCAACATTTAATAAAAATGAATTGATAATTCTGGCGTCTGCTATCAGATTACTCAAAGCTATTTGAGATTCCGTAAAAAAAATGTAGATGGCTATTTCAAATAATGGAACGATTAAATGTATTAATATCAAAAAGGTAATATATAGGTTCGAAAATTGTCGCTAAAAATATTGTCGCTGTAGCATAGTTGGATAATGGACCTTCCCCGGTTAGGAAAGAGATCCAGGTTCGAATCTCGGTAGCACAACAACAATATTTTTCGATAATATTTATTTTATATGTATATCTTTCTAATTGCATTATCCAACTCGTATGATGGGAAGGTGCATTATCTAACTATGCTGCAGCGACAATATTTTTAGCGACAAATTTTTGAACCTATATGTTACCTTTTTTGATATTAATACATTTAATCGTTCCATTATTTGAATCCCGGTGGCGCAACAACAATATTTTTTGATAAAATTGATTTTATATGTATATCTTTCTACTTAATATATTTAATTCATATTTAAAATATCGCAGACCTGTTCATTATTCAGAATAATTACAACTTCACAATGAGAATGTGTTCTCCTAAAAATAAACTTAGGTACACGCAAATCTATCACGGTATACAAGTATGAGTTTTAAAAAAATATTAGTAATTTTCACATATCTAATTCTTGTTTTTTACGACTCAATAATTTAAAAAATTAGGAGCTTGATTTCTCTATATTTTATTTCGTCATATCCACTTCCAAAGCCTGTAGCTTGGCTTTTGAAGATTAGCTTTTCCACGAATAATATATTTATTTCCATAATTTTCTTGAAATTTTCCACTCATAAAGCACGCATACTGGTTTATTCAAAAACCAAAATAACGCAAGACCGTTATTTGCTGATTACTCGTTGCTCATTATGATTAGAGTCAATTGCTTTTTGCAATTTTTTTTCTTAGGTGTCTGTGATTAATCTTATTAACTTGAAAATAAAATTGAAAAAAATATAATTTGATATTGCATTATTATGTACTTTAACAAAATTAAAAATCCTTTATTATCATCGAATGAATCTTATATTACGTTTCTTCGTGTACTGGGTCTGTTTAAAAGAGAAATTATATTGTACATAATTTATAGACATTATTATAGATATTATAGATATTATTGATCACTGTAGATGTTTTTAAGATGATAATAATAGATATCTCTTACCGTTCGATAGTCATCTATGATCACCTTGCGATGATATCTTTAGTTTTCTGCAGGTTCTTAGAGCAGTTTAGAATATTTCTCATGCCTGACATTGTAACCCCACCACCTAATATATTCGCCATTTATTCTCGGAAATTAATCACACGTTTTCGTGTGTAAAGGATATTTTTTTTTAATATTAGCACTTTCACAACTCTTCAACTCACAGTACAAAGCTCTTCATTATATTAAAGGCAATGGCTCAGCTGCTTTCTGCATAACTACGTTCCGTTGATCCCATCCTATTCAGTTGAAACAGCAATTTGAAAGTACAGCATACTTAAAATATCATTAGTATTCAAACATTATTATTAACTAGAATCATACAAAAATACCTGTAAAAATCCCTAAAAATGAACAATGAGAATAATGTTGTCTCTACCCCATTTACATAAAATTGTATATATTACCTTTTATTAAAATATCATTAGTGTTTGAAAAGAAATGTTTCTTAGAATCGTGCTGAAATATAAATACCCTAAAATTCCTAACTGTAAGTTCTTTAAATTGTATAGCTGCCCCTTTTCAATAGATCTCATATAAATACATGTTGTTGAATTTAAAATGGTTAGATTGATACTGCCCTCAAGATGCAAAACGCGTCTCATGGAAATTAAACGAGTAAAACTAAAAATTAAGTATTTTTATTTTGATGTGTGATTATGAAGTTTGAAAAACTGTGAAATTTAAAAAATAATGAACATACTTATGTATGTCATAGAAATTCAGGACTAAATAGAAACGGCGTGTAATAGACAGCAATGGAGAAAACAAATTCAGGAAGTCAAGATCTACCAGTGATTGTAGAGCTAGTAGTGATGATGATGATGATATATGTATTAGGGTCATCTGCGACCTATTGATAATCTGTCTCATTAAAATAAAAAATAAAAATATTATTAATGTATACCTAAGCTTGGTGAAAAATATCGCATTTTCAGTTCAATACTTTCTAACAAAAATATTTTTACATAATTATAATTGTTTGTACTTTATATAGTTGAATTTAAATGACAACGTCTCTTGGTCTCTTTTTATATCGACTATTACTCGATTATATAGTATTCTAATTTATAACAGACTTCAAATCGCAGTGACACTATTTTTTTAAATTACCGGTTTTTACCGCGCTGTAGCCATAGCCCTGAGTGATCGAATCAAACCATATGTGAGTCAGAATTTTATAGTTAACACTTGTCACAACATGTTTTATAGTTGAGTCAGAAATTGATAGTTCACAAAATTTTTCATGGTTCAGTCGGTATTAAATTCGCGTGAAATGTTCTGCCAGCTTCCAGAATCAAATGAAATATTATCTCTATGATAGTTAATACTACAATATTTAATGATTAAACAATATTTTACATAGAATTTTATCTACAAGAGCAATGTTAGTGTTTTTATCGCTCAATATTTTTACTGCCTAAAATCTGCGTTTAGGTACATAATCCGTTAAAGTATTTGATAAAAAATAAGAAAACGGTCAAGAATAATTATTATTTTAAATATTTATAGTGTTAACTTTGTTGATAGACATTATTATTAACTCTTTCATCTTGATCTCATGAATATTCAATATTTTACCAGAAAAGAGATGTTTCTAGATGCATAAATTTTAAAGTAGATCAAAGGTTTGTAATTACCATTAAATTAAAATAATAAAGACGATGAATTTTTTGAATGAAAGGGTATTCTTTAACTTCCATATTTTTTCATTTAAATTATTTTATTTACAATATTAAATTAAGTATTATTTCTAATAAAATTAAATAAAGAACATATAATTTCATGATATTGTAATCAGTGTTTATAATTTAACTAAATTAATACTGGAGCCATACAAAGCAGCATAATTTTATTTTCAAAAACAAAAACCGTTTATATTTATTTTCTGTTGTAGATTTATTTAAAATAGAACTTAAACGCTGTCACTATATCTAAAACAGCAGTATATAAGAAAGCTTTTGCTTTTTAATGGGCACAATATATATTATTTTAATTAATTAATAAATTATTATTACGTAAGTATATAGACAAAGTTAATTTTTTTTTAATGTTTTATGTGCATTGTATTATTTTACCATCCCAAGACTTTTTACGTGTTCTATGTATGTCCTAATATTAAAAACACGTGTTAAGAATTAGATCTGGAGATAAAAATAGACAAAAACTCAAACGAACACGACGAATGATCTGACAGCGAGATTTGACACATGCGCATAGAGTCATCTAAAATCACTATAGATTCAAATAACTATTTATCTGGAAAAAGTTAGACATAATTATTCAACATTTTTATTAATATAAGGTAATTACAAACATTAATTCAAAATTCAAATTAATTAATTAATTCGAAATTCAAAATCGCCCAACTATGAACGATGAACGGCAATAATATTTGTTATTTAACGTACGGCGGGTGTAAGGCGCGAAACGGCAAATCTCTGAGACATAATGGGGACTACGAATATATCGTTGTCTGTAATAAATCTCATGGGAGAAAAATCTTTATTTCAGAGATTATCTCAAGTCTAAAATCTCTTAAATATGTAATTTGTGGACACAGCCCATTGTGTAATTTTTGTACTAATTGATCATTGGTGAGGCGGTGCATGTAAAGGTGAGCAGGATGAATTTTATAAATATTTTATTTAGATAACTTAATAAAATAACGTGTCTAGTTTTACTTTTGTAAGGATATGTCATTTGAATTAAATTTAAGGTGATAATTTTTATTTTAGAGTGAAATAAAATATACATTTCTACATCCCGAATCCAGTTTCCCCGAATAGAGCGCGACTCCGGTCATAAATTTGGGCTTTATATTTGAAATTACAATAATAGGTATCTACCTATTATCCCTACGAGTTACATTATCTTATTTCAAATAACCCACATTCAGATTGGATTATACAAAGATTCAATAACTTTGATTTCCAACTATATAATATGACCTCCCGACCTAGGCTGAGCAGATACCAAATAATTACATAACCTTATAGATATATTTACGATGACGTTTGAAAAGAAATCCAATGACTTTGATTGGTTTCTAGTTATATTTTGTCGCTGGCCTCTTATCGTGTTTTATTTTAAACTTAATTAGCAATTTAAATAAGAAATGTAAATTTTTTCCCATCGCCTATCATGTGTCTAGCCGCCGATATATTAACATATTGTCCAGGAATATATCACATATATCTCCCAAGAGTAACTCTTATATAGAAAAAGTGATAAATTTTCTTAAATTTAAATTGAATTCTGGTGTCTCCTATCGGGTTTCACTTAAAGGTATTTGAGATTCACCGTTATATAAAGTTGATTGCTTTTAAAAATGGAATAGTAGGTGTATCAATTAGAAATATTATAGAATATAAGTTCAAAATTTTTCGAAAATATATTCGATTGCACCGGATAGAAAGAGGTCCAGGTTCAAATACCGATAGCAACTAAATATTTTATCGATAGATAAATTTTTTTCTGTATCTTTCTAGTCGATTCATTTAATTTGTATAACTTTTCTATATGCATGGTTTGCATTTTCTTTTCCACATTTTAATATCTTTATATATCAACAATATACAGTCGTTTGTCAGTTTATTATGGCGACTCTGAAATATTATTAATGAATTCAATGTTATAGGCTTTTACCATTCATTTTATAATTTTATTGGCAATTTTTTTTTTAATGTAAATATGGTCTTCCTTCTCTTAACTTGTAGTTTTACTATTCTTCCGGCAGCACTACTTTTACTGACCTTTATTGTTTTGAATTAGTTCATATGAGTTTGCAATGAGGTTATAGGTGTAATCTCAGCAATCTCCATATTTCACATTTATTTGAAGAAAAACATGAAAAACTGATAGGATCTTGAAAAACAATATATATCGCACACCTAGATCAAATCTACGACAACTCAAAAAAACGAGTATTTTGAGTTATTATTGTCTTCGTATACTCTGTCATATACGAAACTAACTTAACCTCAGTTTTCGAATAGTATCATTTTAGGATACATTTATGACCTAAAATGTTATTTAGTTTCATAACTTTAGTAACAAAAAATGGAGAAAAATGTTTTTGTTTTTTTGTCGACTGAAAAATGACTTTTTGAGTTGTCTTAGTTTTGATCCAGATGTGCAATATATTAGTAATAATGTACTGAATATTATTAATGAATCTGATTTTTAGAATTTATTTATTTATTAGGCTAATCAATTTACATTAAAAAGAGCTTAGTTTGATTGTTGATAAATTAACATATTAATTAAAGCTATGTGAGAATAAAGCTACTGTATTAAAGGATAGAATGGAGGTTGCTGATTTTGTAACTAGAACTCTTATTTTCTATAATCGTGGAGCGCATGCTGGTCATTTTAAACCTTAATTTTTTCATGTTTTGTATGGCAACTATCTAGGTAAAGTTATTACAAAATTTTACTCAATTACAATTTTGTGTCTTCTTTACTACATTTATTAATAATTTTAGTAACATTTAGGTTCAATATTTGTAACAATATTTCACCATAAATATTATGTTTATTAAATTTCGGTAAGATTAAAGATGAAACCACAAGAAAAATTGGAAGTGTGAGTATATAAGTATTAAAAGAACATCTTATTCTCAAAGAGAAATTACAAAAATATAGAAAAAAATTACACGTTTCTGTTCAATCAAATCAGTGAAGAAGTAGTAACATTGAATTAATAATAATGTTTGGGGTGGTCATAATAAATTATCAAATAATTATTTTATTTATAATGCTAACAAATATTCTAATTTTTTCACATTCATAGTGTGTTATTATTAATATGTTACCATTACACGTACATACGTATATATACAATAGTTTGAAAGCATTCATGTTTGTAAAAATAATTGAAAATATATATAATGTAGTCTCCGGGTGGCGTAAACTAACACACTTTTAATGAAAGTTATTTATACATAAATATAATATTTTGTTTAAAATTAAATGCACTTGTAAATAAACTGGTGCACTGATGCAACTGATGTGTGTATATATATATATATATATCATCTGAGTATTATTATGTTTAGTACTATAAATAATAAAAATGGTTGTCACGTATTCGACGCACGAGATAGGTATGCTAAATTATTCGCGTATTTGTAGCATACTATATATAATACGAGTAGATCGACTAAACATAAACTTGTCCACAAAAAACAAGCATACTTTTTGTTGTTAGATCATACTAATAGTTTAATTATATTTATATTGAATTCATTTTTGATTTTTTTATTGAGTCCATGATTCTCCAGATGTTGCACCCCTCCGCGCCCTGCACCTTAAATATAACAACCATCCTCATCCCTCCAAGATCGCCCACGCACCACCCGCACTAATCCGCACTATCTCTAACCTCACCTACCTTCTCCCAGCCAAACTCAATCGAATAACCCTTCACCCACCGGAGGACCTGTGTTATCCGCCGTGAAATATACTCTTAGTAAGTACTTTACTATGTCCTTAGAAACTTTTATTTCGCTGGATATGCATGTGCAAATGTGGACATCCTAATACAAATATAAGGAAAGACCGTGGTTAGACAAATGTGGACATCCCAATACAAATATAAGAGAAGACCGAGGTGAGGCAAATGTGGACATTCTAATACAAATATAAGAGAAGACCGAGGTGAGGCAAATGTGGACATTCTAATACAAATATAAGAGAAGACCGTGGTGAGGCAAATGCGAATATTCAATTAATTAATGATTTTCTTCAAAAATTAAGGAACAACTGCGCTTGCAATGAATAATATCAAGTCTAAAAGTAATACGCAATATTAAAATTAAGTATTAAGTGTGCTCTAACGATGACCGTCAACTATTTAAATACAGATACTCATATATCATTGAGCAATATTTAGCCAAATTCTAATCGAAACAAGACAGTCTCTGTTTCATTTCCAATCATATCGGAAGATGAATACGTTTCAGCATTTCAACCAGAACCTCGATTAATTAATATCCCTCTACAGATATCAAATAATCCGTCGCTATTTGTATTAGGTAATTGGATTAGCTGGCCTGGCCATTACACGGGCATGGTAAAAATACTTTTTTTTATTTTTTTATTTCTTCTTTATTACGTATTCATTTTAATTTTATTTTTTGCTTGGCAGTTTTACGATTCATTCAGAACTATTTCAAATGAAGTTCACTCAATTAGATGATACGATGATAAATCATCGTATCATCGCCGTAAACAGCTAATATTAATAAATCTCTAATCATATTTATAAGATAGAAAATAAACGTGAACTCAACTTCGACACACGGACGATTTATAAAGGTGTCAAAAAATATCGTGAAAAAATAAAAAAAACATAGTGCTGTCGAAATATCAATCAAGTACGTCAGTCAGTACGTAAGTCAGAAGGTAAAAATTTGTATAGAATTTAAAAAACTATATTAAATGTGTGTATATTAATGTAAAAGTCAAATAAAATCGAAAACATAATTCTTTTATAAATAAATAATATTTTGTAGTGAATATCTTTGTAGAATGCTACGTATGCTATGTATGTTATCTAACTGTCACTATTTTATGGGTTCTAATTGATGTAGAATATAATATTTTAGCATATACCTTTTAATTACATTATTAATACAGTTCGAAACTGTTTAAGAAACACTACATGAATAAAATACTTACACTAATTAAATCTAACTTAACCTAACCAGATGTAAACTAAATTCAGGTGATTATGAACAGTAAATCAACCATATTAGAACGAGAACAAAATATAACAGCGTAAACTAAGCTAGTAAATTGTGGCGGGCATATAATAGAAAATGTCCTGAATTTGTACACAGAATATTATAAAGATAATTTTTTTTGCTTAGTTAAATAGTTAGGCATGGATTGCTTTCAATGGAAATTTTATGATAAGTGTAAGTTAACCTTTTTTTGTTCTATATGTTTTCACATTAGTGTACTACCGTTTTTTTAATACCTCTCTACCCCTGTAGAACATCAAAAAAAATATATATATATATAAATATTAATCATCTAACATAATAAATTATTAAGATTTATCTTTTTTTTTTTTTAAGGAGAACATGTTCTTACTGTAAAGTTACAATTTTTAGTTACATACATAGGTTTGTGATATTTTGAATACAAATCAAATGTATTAATTAAAATTTGTCGTTAACTTGCTGTGTTGATGAAGCATAATCAATTAATGCATTTCCCCGGATAGGAAGAGATCCAGGTTCGAATCCCAATAATAACAATATTTTTTTAATAAATTGATTTTATATGTATATCTTTTTTTTATAAGATTTCATTAATCGAACTAAATATTTGATAACATAAAAAGTTTTATTGTTCATTTTAGATTTAAATCCTGAAGAAAAACACCATAATAAAAAAAAAACATTGTTCTAATTCTTCCACCCCTTATCTTATAATGGTTGGGGTTCCAAAGCTCTGATAAGGCTCTAAGTAATAGATTAGGGAACCCATTTAAAGAGTTAGATTTATCATTAATTGATTTGGTGAAACTGTATTGAGGCTAAAAGGGATATATACGAGTATTATATATATATACATAGTAGGCGCAAGATCGTAAATAAAAATATGTATCAATTAATATGTTTTTAGGAGCCTTGCATATAAAGGATTATAGTTACAATTATAATATGATTCCAACGTGGGTACATATCAACAACAAGGTAAGAACTAATTTTTAAAAATTTATAATCGCGTAAAAATTATGTTTTCAAAATATCTTGAAGGTGTTATTCAATCTAAACTTCATTTTTTTCTGAACTAAATAGTAATAATATCAATTAATCAACGAATAATGTAAGTTTTGACATCAATATTGATATTTTCTCTCAATTTTCAATTTTAAAATTTCCTGTATTTTAAGATACACAAATATCAGCAAATATTATTGATTTCGTCCAAATTATTATGGCTTTCAAGAAAAAAACCTGTAAATTGACCTACAGTCCCGACAATTTTTACATTATAAAAACATTAGCACATGTACGTAAATATTCAAACATGAGTCTGTTTAATTTCGGAAAATAAAATAAATTCGTTAAAAAAGTAATGTCACGCGATTCATAACTCAATTTATGCAAATTTGGATTTTGAGGTTTTTATTCCAATCCATATGTTAAAGCAACTTGAAAATATTGGTGGTTGAAGGTAAAGTGGAAAAAAACCAATTAACTATCAGGTCACCTCTATGTTAGATATATCTTGTGTATGTATTTACTCCAAGAATGTATCAGAAACTCGGAGGATCAAAAAAAAAATTAAAACAATATAAATCTGAGAACTTCAATATCGCAGACACGTAAAGAAACATCTGGAGAAGTATGAGATGTTGCGCCTCATAATGCACGGACATATAGCTGGAAATTGAAGCCCTAGGAGAAGAAGAATACCATGGTTGCTGAACGTAAGGAACTAGTTTGACCAGTCTATGGTGGAGCTTTTTCAGTAAAGAAATTGATGATAGCCAACATGATAACCAACATTCGTTAAACGGATAGGGCACAGAGAGAAGAAGAATAAATAATTTTTGCTGCAGTGTATGTAAAATGTAAAATGAATAACTTCTTACTAGCTTCTATAAGACTTTGATAAGAAGAAGATTTTATAATTTTGGTCTCATAAGGCTCAAAAATCCGTAACCGCAGTCAGAATCAGTACAAAGAGTCATTATTTGACATCATCGTTGTAGCATACAGCCACAAAAAAACAAGGGTGGTTCAACTGACGATAATGATGATAATGAGTTCCGAAGAAATGAAACACAGAAATATGTTATTTCTAGGGACACTGCGGCGAGAGAATCGAGAATGAATTCCCGCCCGCAGAACATTTACTTTTATTTCATTACAAACAATACAATTATTCATTAATTTTTTTATCACTATACCAACGAGCTTGAAAAGGCATCAGCAACGCGCATTCTATAAAAAAAGATGATTCAATATATTTATGTTTTTAATTACTGTAATAACTGCCTCGTGTCCTTATCACATCACTATATTGACATCATTCCGGTGACCTCTCAATCCTGTGCGATATAACCGTTGTGGTCTAGTCTCCTGGATTTCACCTACTCTTGCAAATCCATCTTGACATTATGCGCCCATCTACACCTTGGCCTTCCCCTCAATCTTGATCCTATTGCGTATTACAGGACTCATCTCTCACACAGTGCAGCCTCCTTATTTTCATTTTTCTTAAGATATATGTGTTCCATACCGTTCCCGAAGATTTTTTAATCTTCTCCATTTTTCTGTTAGTTTATCACGTTTTAGGTCATAAATCTTACGCAAGTCTCTATTTTCGCAAACCTACAACCTGATATTCTGCACCAACGTGATATATCAAAATTCACAGTCCATATTGAACAATCATATTTCATACTTTCTACCATGTAATATAGATTACTTTTTCACATTGACTAGTTTTACAGATACCGTGTTTAGGCTGCTTCACAGATTAAGAACATGATGAACTCCGCGAAGAGTTTTCCGAGCTAATCGGATGAAAAGGGGTCTGCTGATCCTGAGATTAGAATCAGCGGTACAAGTCAGCAGTTTGTCATGGACTTTATATACTCTACGCTAACCAATAAACTTATCGCCAGTATGACGTCAAGTTAAAATCTCGATAGCGTGTTAAAAACTGCTGGCTCTGTAATCAGGAAGGCAATTTCTAAATTCTGTTAGAAAATTACTGAGTGAATAAAAATAATTCCTCTTTTCTGACTTCGGGTAAAATGTTAAATAGAGCTGTTTTTTATGTTAAGAATTTTCAAATAAAACATCACGCTGTTATAATATTTAAAAATAAAATTATTTAATTATGTTTTAATCAAAGAAAAGTTTTCAATTAAGTATCTACTGATGGTTAATATTGTAATTCTACTATATCACTCTTCGGGTATTGTGAGTCCTCAATACTATCCTTATTAAAATTTCTAGTGTAATGAAATAAAAATAAAACTGAATACATAAAAGAATATCCAACAATAATAAAAGAAATAATAAGATAAAACTTGTAAATGTTTAATCAAAATTAAAACCATTTATAAACAGACAAAATTAATTAGTCTACTAAAATTAAAACTAACTTAAATATGAAAATTAGATTGAAAACTTTATTAAAATCAGTATTAATAATTACAACACTTTCTCAAATAACAAAAATAACATAGCTTTGTAACGATACGTTCAATTATATTACTTTATTCATTCATATTTAAGAACTGTGTTCTCGTCGGCACAATGCTCGCTTTGCGTCTCTGTCCTGTGGCTATGTATAGATTTCAGAATTACATATTGGACCCTAAGAAGTAATAAAAGGATATGCTCGACGAGTTCGAAATCATGGACTACGAAATGAACGAATGTCTCCATTATTTTAACTAAAGAAAGAAACTCTATAATACGCATAAAATAATTGTTTCACACTTTGGGCGTGTTGTTAGAAGAAACGGATAAAATGGCGGTCATAAGGAACGTACAAGGACGGAAGGTGAGAGGTCGATTTTACGTTTTTAGTAGATCCGACACTGATAGCGACTAGATTATTTCTGCCCTTGCAGGTTATACAGATTACCCACATAAAACTGGAGATACATATTTCAATTTATTTTAAATCTAATACTGCCAACCGAAGCATGCATAACGCGCAAACAGTATGAAACTATTGTATTTTCTAGGTTATAATCACAGACCACCAAATAAATAGACCTAAACTAACGCTTGTCCCAAAATTGTCATTTTGGCGGCACCCACATGATCACATCGGTGCGACTCACACAATCAAAGAGCACCGCGACTTTTTTTTTAAATATGACTCGATTGGAATGAAAATTAAAATGCTGACAATATAATATGTATATAATGTAAAATATACGTTTTGCTTACACAAAGGTTTAATTTTCTAAGAGTATCTAAATACTTTTACTGTTGCACTCGCTAATAATATTCCAAAACCCTTTCCTATATATACACTTAGTATCATGTCAATCAATTTACTAGTCTGTGGTTAGAATGCGTTTTTTGTAGATAGATTCCTTGAGAATGAGTACATATTTCTGCCTACACAACGTACGACAGCCAATCACTAAAAATTACATAGTCTCGATAGTTCTAATTTGTAATTATAGTAGAATTTGCATTATTTATGCTTTTGTAAATAAAATGAGGCACGCGTTGAAGTAATTTATAGGTATTTAAAATTTAAAATTCAAATAATTATTTTTTATCTGCCTGGTGTATGAGGTGTTGAATAAATAATAGTTAAGAGTGAAGAATTTATAGTTTTCTGTCCGCTGTCAGTTGATATGTCGGGTGGATATTTTTCGTCGTGAGAATATATACGCACATTTTACATGTTTGCGTATTCAAGCATCGTTTTATAACAGTTCGGAAACATTATTTTTTTAAACATAGAAATCATCTAGTCACTCATAATCTTTGCACACACTCTTTCGTATAGCTTTTAATATATTATTTTGTCTGATATTTAAAAATATCACCGAAGTTCTCATTATCGATGGAATTTTTCTCAAAATATCTTTAAAAATGACCCGTTTTAAAACTTTTTATTAAAATATTTATCTTGATTCTTTAAAGAAATTTCTATTTATATAGAATTCTTTTCAATATGTTAAAAAATATTTAGTACGTAATAAGTCGTACTTATTCAAAAGTAAGAAATACTTAATATTAAATTTTATTCATTTATATAATATACTTTTAGTCATTTTAAGAAAATAAATACGAACGAACATTAAAGAAATAAAATATATGAAATACTAAAAATATGCGTAAGTCTTATTACAGGATGGTTGTGTAGTTATGAAAAAGAAAATATGAAAGCAAAAGTAAAAATATTTAGCGTGGTACTTAATGTAAGAAATAATATAAAAACATATTTAGTTCAACTCTTATCTATCCATTCTTCATGTATGTACAAAGCGAAGACTTGGATAGTCAATTGTAGAATATAGTAAATGCCTTCGAAATGTACTGCCGAAGAATAATGTCACGCATCCCGTGGACAGCACGACAAATCTAACCACAGCAAGCCTTATTCCTATATTAAGCCTAAACAGCAAACAAATATTCTTCCAATTATTTTTTTGCCATATTATGCATCAAAGTGACAGTGTAGAAAAGAAAATTATCTTCAAAATAATCTTGAGTAGAATAAGACCTGAAAAAGTGCAGCTACGGTGGATAAATTCGATACATCAAGCTGGAGAGACCCAGGAACTGGTGTCAAATGTGAGGAGGGGGGACCCTGTACCGGGACTTGTGTAGTTGCATCACGAGCAGAATTTCATCTGATTGAGGTCATTGTATGTCAATAGTGACATGAACGAGGAAATATTAAATAGCGTATGTTAAATCATTATGACCCATACATATCAAACAACAAACAGCAATCAGTAGAAACTAAAGAATAAATAATATTACCAATATTTGAATATGTCCAAGAACACACAATTACTGGATTTTTACCTACAAAGCCAGTTATTAAAGAAATAGATATCTCGTAGAAACAAAGCTATTTTGAATTATATTTAATGAAAAATATATGGAAGTATGGAGTAATTACACAGCTTATGACCTGTCTCCGGCTGGATTAAGTGATCATTTTATATATATATATATATATATCAAATTTTGTAAATATTTTAGTATGTGAACTTCCATATATTTTCCATTAAATATAATAAAAAATTGCTTTGTCTCTATGAGATATCTGATATTTGTTTAATAGCAGTACCTTTGTAGGTAAAAATCCAGTAATTGTGTGTTCTTGGGCGTATTCAAATATTGATAGTATTATATATAACTGGACAAAATAAGAAAATATATAAAAAATTGAAAAATATTGATTGTTCAGGCGTATTCTAGTATATGTTAAAAAAACATTTTACAGATAAAGAATATAGCTTTAAATTTTTTTTTAAAAATTAAATTCTTGGTGATGACATATATGCTGTTTAAAAAAAGGGAAAAATAAATTATCTAATTTGTCTTCATAGATGGCGATGTTGTAGTGGTACTCGAAATGAGTCCACATACAAACATATATACAACATTCAAAATTTTTATAAATGTGGAGATTGAGAGGTGAGAATTGGTGAACGTTATATATATATATATATATATAAAGGATCACTTAAGCCAACCGAAGACAGGTCGTGAGCCCTGTTATTACTCCATACTTGCATATATTTTCCATTAAATATAATTAAAAATAGCTTTGTCTCTATGAGATATCTGATATTTGTTTAATAAATAATAGTTCATTCTATCTAATTCGTGCATTTTACTTGGATTTTTGACTGTTATATAGCGAGCATTTTATCTGAAATTCATATTTTTTGGTTATCTTAAAATATATACAGAATTTTCGGAACAAAAAATAAACTCGTTTAGCATAATCAAATATCTGGGAAAATACACCAGCTTATTGTATTACTTTCAGATGCAAAACCAAAACAATGATTTGTATTTTTATTTTATATTCTCTAAGAGAAGATTTAAAAAGATAATAAGCCGGGACAGGCGTGAATGACGTACAACTTTGAAAATATTATAAAAACAATTCTCATAAATATTTATTTTTAAAAATTAAGTAATCATCATGAAACCAAGTTGTTTGCGGAAACGCAGGTAGTATCAAAAAAGATTTTAACAAACTTGGAGCAGGACGCGAACCATAATAATTTATGAAGGATTAATATTCAAAAGTAATAAACAAAACCCCGGAGCCCTTGTCATTCGCGAGCGCGAGATAAAGCCGGGGCGGGATTAGGAGAAGCTGCGAAGCTTTGGTCAACCCTTCGGTGGTCAGGGAAAGAACGCCTTGTTGGCGGAACCGATGGGTATTTTAAACCCCGATCATTTGAAATATGATCCTCCTCCTTTCCTGAAATAAAATAATGCGGTGAACTCAGCTTTTCCGACTTCTTTAACATACCCTGAATATGAATCTCAGGATAATGGCTTACTGCACGATTCAAATGATTACTGAAATTCCTTATATAGGGTATACCAGAGACAGTTGTCCAAATGGAGCCTATGCTTGGAAGACATCACTAGCAATCCATTGAGTATTAAGTAGGGTTATCCGAAATTCAATAGTTTAGAAGTAATTCGAATTTATATAATTTTCGACAAATCTTTCAACCCGTCTTTACAATGAATACTATCCCATAAATATTCAACCTATGTTGATAAAGTTTAGCATATGTATGCTACGATAAAGTAGCTACCAAATTTTTATTTACGGTCAATGAAAAAAAAAAGTATTCTTAACTTTTACTGAAAATCACAATCGAATAATTTCTGAACCATTGAATTTCAAGTAACCCTATGAGTTCATTTGGACTACTGTCTCCGAGACACCGAAACAGAAAAATGTGTAAATCACAAATACCATACAATTAATTATTCCTTGACTAGTCGCACAATGAAATTATATTATTGATATTTATTAAATCATATCTCCTTAGGGCAACGATCATGCTATCGCAAAATATAATTCAGTAAAACATCAAAATTTCACTCAATTGCTTTTTAATATTTTTAATTCGACGATTGAATGGTTAAAATATACTTCTTTTTCGCCTGGTTAATGATTTATAACGACTAGATTTTTTTACTTGAATACACTTTTAAAGTCACTTATTTTAATAATAAATAACTAACAAAATACTTACAAATATAAAACAACATAAATATTCCGATACACAACGTGATATCGTGATAAGCTACCCAATATTAAGAGGTTAGAGACGACTTCAGCGGGTATGTGAAATGCAATCCGCATAATACATCGGCCATAAAACGTGTTTGTACAGTTAATTTCTGCATTTGTAAACATAATAATTAACTCATTTGTAGACCTCATTAAATTCAGTGCAATCCGTAAATAGTTTCTTTTCTTGCGGCATGCCGCCTGTAAATGCGTACTCCGCCATATTTTTCATGACATTCTTGTACACTTCACGTGTTATTTCAGCATAATTGGCGTGGAACTTTCCTTTCAAGTACTCCCACAGAAAACAGTCGGGAACCGTCAAATCAGGTGATCGAAGAGGCCAGTCGATATCACCACCTTTTGACATTATGCGGCTAGAAAATATTTCATGCAAAATTTCAAGAGTAACTCGGGCTGTATGTGAGGTGGCACCGTCATATTGAAATCACATGTGTTGCAGGCCCAATCAACCCAATTCGGCTATCAAAAAGTTTTCCAACATGTGACGATAGCGATCACCATTAATTTCAAAACGTTTTTGAAAAATAAGATGCTCTACAATAAATTGTAATAAACTACTTTCTACGATTATTAAATGCAAATTGACAAATATTTTTTAAATCAAAATAGTAGCCGAACAAAATCGGCCTGTAACATAATATTTACCCTGTACATTCCCACATATTTATACAAATACGCCCCACACTCCGCGACATCAAATGAACACAAGAATTTGCATCAATTAATTAACTAACTGCATCATCTCATTCTTCAAACTCTCCTGATCTAGATTCATACATATATTCCCAATAATTGATGAAACAACCTTTTTATCCCCATAGGTAATTTGAGGAATTTTCAATAGTAATGTCTATGGTGCACTTTGCTCTTCTGCATATACAAAAAATGCCATTCCCATAACCATACATATTTGACGATGGCATGAGATTGAATAATTTGCGAGTTTTTAATGTGTACTTTAATTTGCCGACATATATTTTATATATTTCTACCTTATTAAGATCCAGTTCTTTTTAAGACTCAGATTAGACTTTTCTTTTTTCTATCATAACACAGGTACTATGAAGTCCACCCTAATTCAAAGCAGGTCCTTCAAACTGTATTTATATTTGTCCAATGGGTGGAGTATCTTTTTTCTTTCTCCTTGTTCTTCGACATTGCTTCTCCAAGCTATATGTCTTTCTCGGAAGATGCCCAAAAAATTGTAGGATTTGTCCTAGGCAAATGATATTAATTATCAACTTTTGCATAATAAAGCCTTATTTCACGCACGTTTAATTTATATTAAGTTCTTTAGTTTAATAGAATGCAAAATTATCAATTAATAATCGGATAATTGTTTGGTTTTTAATATTTGTTAATCTTTACATACTTTTTCCAGCAATTTTGATTTATTAGTGGGTAATCACCGTCAAATCAGGAGAAATGTTAGAATCAATTAACATTTGTGGAATGGGGAAATTTATAGATTAAGATACAATTATGAACTATGTAATATTTATAAGAATTACATATATAACTGCAGCAAATCAGGTGGGCGGGTCAAGTCTGGAGGTTGCAGGCTGTACGGATCCCAAAAATATTCATTAATTAGTCGATATTCAAGTAGGAGAAGATTGGGAAGAGCATATAGAAGGATATAGTAGAACTGCTATAGATTCCGAATTGGAAGACGGTCGCCGAGAACCGGAGCATCTAGAGGCAATAAATTAGGCCAGGAGGTCAAGGCCCGAGGTGAGGTGATTAAAGAAGATGTTGAAATTTTAATTGCATCCATGCTCAGTTAATTTAAATATATTTCAAATTTACAAGATTCACGTTTAAAATAATTTGATCTTTATACATTTTAAAATTGGAACATTGTTGTTTCTATACTTTATGTAGGTAGGAAATTATTACATATATACCTTCATAATGTACCAAACAATCTCATATATTATACTGAATCAGTCTGGCATACAACAGTTTGTCTGCCCTGAGACAGGTGTTCTTCTAGTAGGGCGGGCATGGGATTATAAAAAATAAAATAATAACACTTAGTTGTAATCGTATTTAATAATAATTGCTATAGTTATAAATAATTGTATACTGTAATTATATTTTTTAATTTATATTATTTTATCTTTTTACATCCTGATCAGTTCAACTGATGTAATCTAGGCTAATAATTAAACGCTCACACTAAATATTCTGTTTTCTTATCAAATCAGCTATATCCAGTGTGTCAAATTTAATAATAAAAACCATTTTTACTCTCTCTCAAATATTTCATAGATTCATAATCATCGATGTAAATAAACTTTTACTTTCCATCTTTTTTCTGATCTAAATTAAAAGTCAAATAGTTTTTCCAATATCATTAATGATTGTGAATTTCAATTCCATTAGTGGGTTAAGGTTATGGAGAAATCAGAGTCGAGAATTCTGGGGCACGGAGTTTTAAAGTTATTCTTAATCAGAATTCTTGTCCGTTCAAAGTTTCCCCTGCGAGTTCGCGACGAGGAGCGCCGTAGTGCATACAATCTAGATTGAGCTAATGTTTACCTTGGCTAAAGTTTTTAAAAACAAAGTTCCTGACTTTTGGTATTTCGTAAGCGTACTTATGAAAGACATGCAAGCCCTAACACATACATACATACTATCTTTAAATACAACATTATATAATAATACAAATAAAATATTTTTTGAAAAAATTGATTTTATCTGTATATCTTCTTTCTTGTTGATACATTTAATTTTAATTAAATGTATTAAAATTAAAATTAACATCACATAACTATATTCTGAAAAACTGCAACTTCGTTATAATAATGTGTTCTCGTAAACAACAACATTACTATATTCTTTTGTATTTCTATACCTTAAATCATCAACCGTGTCGGTTTCTCATGATTGAGGTTCGCGATTTCCATGAACTCCCGACTATACTCCTCCACTTTTTTAGCATCCCGCAGATCTTAGAATTGTCACCAGAAAAGTTCCTTTTGTTTTTTCCACATGGTCGGTCCAACGGGTGGAGGATCTCAATCTTCATTTTTGTTCTTCGACATGGCCCACCACAATAAGCTTCTCCAATCAATTTTCCCTTCTCACAAGTTGCCCAAAACATTAAAAGATTTGTCTCATAAAAATGTTTGAGAATCTGTCTATTTGTATTTTTCCATTCTACAGGACCTGAAGATCAAAGACAGACTCTCAACCGTTACTTTAAATACTTTAACTTAAAAATTTCAGTAACATTGCTGTTTATAGAATGAAAGATTTATTCCTTATTAGTATATTGTATTTACTGTTTCATCTTCGCAATTCATACAATTACGACATACGCACGAATGTATTATTGTCTTCCAGAAACCTTCTCGACACGGCGTTTTGGCCATCGGCTCATTGTGACAGCATTGTGTAATTATACTCGTTAAAGTACTCGTGTAAAAACTCAAACGTATCGTTGTGCATTGGATAAGGAAATATGGAATAAAGAATCAGCATAATCATGAAGTGGGTTGAGTTGTCCTATCCGTCTTCCGTAAGACCTTGCAATCTGTTCCTTTAAATGTTCCCATTATTATGAAAGTGGTCTAAGTCATATTTCGTTTCGAGATATTTAAAGGTTTGCGTTTGAATTGATTAAAAAATATTTTTATATTGCACAACGCAATGTTTCATAGTTTATTTAGTCTAATAGATTTATAATTTATTTTAAATTAAAAAAATTAAAGTTGAAATGACTTACTATATTATCAAAATAAAACACTAGCGGATACCGTCAAACGTCGTAACAATACACTGAGTATAACGCTTCCAATTTTTTATAATTTTTACAATTTGTATTATATTTTATTAATTTAAAACAATTTAACGCGAAATAATTTATGAACTAATTTTTTAAATTACTTGACTTAGACCACTTTCATAATGATGGCTACAAATATCGATGGAATATTTCAATTAACCTACTGTCAATTGCCCGAATATTTCCATCTTTCCAAATTCCTTTAATTCCAGCGATTTGCGTCGGAAACATTTACTTTGATTTAATTTTCAAAAGATAATGTAATTTGCCAAATTTTTAACTTCAACAGTGAATATACATAATGTTTTTATATGTTATTGCTATGAGAGCCATTTTCAATGTAATGCATATTTGGTTGTAAACTTATAGATAAGCCTGCCGTATGAACCAATTGTTGGCAATTTCGTGGGGGCTGACATCGGTTTGCATCCATTTTTCACTCAAAAATTGCCTAACCGATGGCGCCAAGTCTGGGTTGTATAGAAAATAGTCCAATACCTCCCACCCAAACTTTGATTGTAATTTTTCTGCTGTATTTTGAACAACTGAATATTTAAAAATCGTATCAACATCGCATCTCGCAATCGGCGGGATTTATGATAGACATAATTAATAAATAATAAATTACATCTGACAAACGCGAAACTGATAGACATGGTTACAGACAAGTTATGACAATGTTCCAGTCCAAAGCGTCCACTTTAATTGATAATATACGCAAACGATTCAAAGTTTAATATACTATGGTAGTGTACGATAATATTCGATGCGCTAGAGGCTATAATTGAAGGACTGTTTGAGATAATCGTCGCTCGCCACGGAATGACGATTTGCCACGGAATGAATGGAACTTCGAACTTTTCCGCAGTTCATTAGGGTGTGGATCTCGCGATGGGAAATCCAGGGAAGACTAGCAGACTGAAATGAGATAGAAGATAGCGTGACTCAAACATACATGTATTGTCCTTTCTCCCGCTTTGCCCTATTTATGTAACAACCTTATTAATTTAAGCCTGTGGTAGTAAATACATATACAATCTAATGTATTGAAATGTATTTTTTTTGTATAATATATCTTAAATCAATGTCTTTCGACTACCTACTTTTGCGTTACTTATAATACAATATTTAAATGGTGAATGATTCCTATCGCTGTTATTTTAAATTTATACATATATAAATAAATACATATTACCTTGGCGTGGCAAAAACAGTAAAACTATTTAATTTCTTGCAGTTCTTTTACGACTGTGAATAAAGGTAAGAATTACAAAAAAAATCTCCTTTTATGGTAATTTTTTCATTAATATACACTAAGTCCGTGATTACAAATTTCCCACGACTGTCACATGGAGTACATCCGACTAAATTATTACTCGATTCTTTTCAGTATCGATTCAAAGCGGCGAGTATTGGCAACGGTAGTTTCATCGTGCGGTAATAAATTTCAGTTTTGTAAGTGCCCCCCCGAGTTACGCCCATGGTCGTCGCGTTATTCAAATCCAACGCATTGTGGGAGAAGTGACCGGAAAAGGGAATGTTATAATAGAAAAGCGAAAAATAAAATTTTGGAAATATGGAAGAGGATAAAATTGATAATTTTGAAACGCCAATGGCAATCCTCGCATAAAAAAAGAAATAATGATTTCTGTTTCCGATGCGTGAATACCTACTTGTTGGTTTTTAATAATAAATTATTATTGTTTTTTTTATCTTAAAATCTTAAAGTTTTTGTTAATAATATATAATTATTGTTTTTTTATCTTAAAAACTATTATTCTAAGAGAAATTTTAATGTTTCGTATCAGGGCGAATGTTAGTGTTCCGTAAGAAAATTGAAATGTTAATATTTTTTTACATTTTATCTGTTACTAGCTAAAATACCCGGCGTTGCCTGGGCTTAACGCAGAGTGAAGATGCTTCATTTAGGGGGACAGGGAGTAGTTTTTTAAATCAAATGTAGAGAGTAATATTCCTCCTACTTTGAATGTCAAGTGTGCAAAATTTTATCAAGTTCGGAATAAAACTGTAGATTTTTATAAAAAATAAACAAACCAACAAAACAACAGACACTCTTCTTTATATACAATTGATAATATAAAGTAGTACATTTAATATATACATATATTATTTGTTACTTATAATTATACAACATAAAATATCTGAGGCCTGGAGCTGGCAGAAGAGGGGCGAAAGTAGACTGAATGCAGTGGAAATGAGATCACTTGGGCATATATGTAACAAATCTATTAATGACAGAATAAAAAATGAAGAAATAAGGAAATAATGTAAAGCTGATATTAGTATAGTGAATAATATTTGGTCATATGAAGCGGATGAATGAGGATAGAATGGTAAGAAAGATATATAACGCAATTGTTGATGGCACCAGAAATATTCATTAATTCATAATCGAGTTTTTTCTTTCTCGTTTTTTTTATAAATTGTCTTTATTTGATAATAACATACACATGAATGCATACTTCGAATTATTTCAATTACGTCAAATGCAGAAGTTGAAACTTTCGGATTACATGCATCTGCCTAATATGTCGACAACAGATCAATCAATCAGTGTAACATGTATTAAATGATTCATATTTGTTTTATAACTTTTTTGTCATCGAGCGCCTGGTAATAAAACAAGGTCAAAAAAGTCCAGAGATGGATTGCTAATTTGCTGTCGCTCACTCGTCGGAAAAATTAGTCAACACTTTGCTTGACCGACGTTTTGAATTAGATACAGTCTACTAATAATAGCAGGGCTGGTACTCTTAGTAAAAATAGAAATGAATATTTATTTTAATTTATCCAAATTTTTTAATAATATTGCATAATGGTTTGATGTTAAATTCAGTTTATAAATGATGATGAGATTTTAATAGAGCTTTAAAAGTTTTTATGAAAATGGCGCAATACAAATTAGTCAATATTATTATTACATCGTTCCTTGTAATTATTAATTACCGGTAGGTACATAATATTTAAAAAGTTTCATTCAATTTAAAATTTGAGAAACATAGAATAACTATTTTATATTATGAAGTTACTGATAAGAATGCATAAATCTGAAGTTAATTCAATTGCCGTAGTTTAGTTGAAAGGAAAGTCTGTCGAAAACATAAATGTCCCGGTGCAAACAGAGACCTTCATATATTTTCTTTCTTTATTTTCATTTTCATTTTTAACACCGTAACAGACCATGTGACTCAATTGCTGTATTGAAACACATCACAAAATACACAGGCTTGAGAAAATGACATGGATGTATTGTGTCCTTACCAGGAATCGAACCTAGAGCCTCTGGTATGAAAAGCCAATATCGTGCCCGCTAAACTACTAAAACCGCTATTCGATGTCGCATTAATATTCATTATATATACATACGAAAGCCATTCAAAAATTATCTACACTTTTACCATAACACACCTTCAAAGTAGTCGAACTGCCTTCTGCTGCGATTTGAGATGGTATATCTGCGGTCACGTGTACGAAATTTGATCCCGATCGCGTTATTTGCCTTCCGGCTATTACAGTGTAAACATGTTCACTCTGCTAGCAATCTGCACCAAGGAGGGACAACGAGCAATGATCCGATTTCCCTTGTCGGAGGGATTGAAAGGGGCTGAAATTAATTGAAGACTTTTATCACAATACGGGGCTAGTGCTTTATCACGTAAAAGTGTTTTTTTGTGGATCGAGAAGTATAAAAGTGGTCGGACGAGTATGACGCACGAAGAGGGAGCAGAACGCCTGTCAATCTTCACCACGGACGACAAGATTCAGCAAGCTGGAATGATGGTTCTAGCGAATTAGCGAGTTACCATCGGTGCGTAGAAGTATAAGTGCGACGATAGACGCACGAAGAAGGGTCAGAACGCCTGTCTAATTTTCAGTGAGGACGTTTGAACATCAGACTGATTGCACCATCGAAGATGATTCAGAACAGCACATGGACGAAGATTCGCAAGCTGAATGATGGTCTAGCGAATTAGCGAGTTACCATCGTGAGGTAGCGTCTTCTTTGAACATCAGCTTGATACCATAAATGATTAATGACTTGTCTCGTAAATTTGTATGTAATTTTTAGTACTCATAAATTAAACATGTAGTTTCTATTAATATTAGATAAATCGTCGTATTACTAGATTTTAAATATATTGTATAATAATTTTAAATACTTATTAAATGTATTAAGAATATGTTTTAGAACGAAAATCTGCAAATAATGATTTTTTCAGTTAGCTTTCAATAATATTAAACCATGTACAGTTTTCTATTATAACGTTTTTAAACGTATAAAATCGTCGTATTACTAGTATTTTAAATATATTATTTATAATAATTTTAAATACTTATTAAATGTATTAAAAAGAAAGATAATATTGTATGTTGCACTAACGGAATTCGAACCTGGATCTCTCTTTATCGAATAATATTGTTGTTGCACTATCGAGAAGTATAAAAGTGGTCGGACGAGTATGACGCACGAAGAGGGAGCAGAACGCCTGTCAATCTTCACCACGGACGACAAGATTCAGCAAGCTGGAATGATGGTTCTAGCGAATTAGCGAGTTACCATCGGTGAGGTGGATTAACCAACTATGCTACAGCGACAGTACTTTTGACGACAAATTTTTGAACCTATGCGTTACACATTTCAATTTAAAACCTCCGTTCTGAATAATTTCATCTTCACAGTAAGAATGTGTTCTCCTTAATAATATAATATTTAAAAATATATTTTATCGGATTGATTAATTAAATTATTCATTAGTAAAATTTACGTCAAAATATTGTGACATTTTTTTATTTCCACGAATTACCATCAAAGTTAAAAAAAAACTCGATTTTGTTATTATATTAAAAAGTGAATAATGAATTATTCAAAGCGTCTTTGCAATGGCTGGCTTGTTTGATCTAGCGATAAGGCACCCGCTTAATGATCAACTGCTCGGGGGTTTTACCCTAGGGAGTCCAGCAACCGTTAGTTCCACTTTGCGTTCCATTTCTCGCAATGCTTGGATTATTTTGAGAAAAAAAAGTAGGAATATTGAAATGAAATGTGTTCAATATACACGTACGAAAAATAGTATCACAGAAAGTCTTTCGAGAGCTTTTTCATTCATTCATTTCATTTTCTTTTGGATACTTTTGTCATTATTTTGCATTACGTTTATGTGTGATATGAAACAGCAGAAAGTGATTGACAAACAAAAATTACAGATATCTTCACACCAAAGTTACGAGATTTTTAATGGGCACAGATTTTCTTCTGCCAACAATGAAAACTTATAAGTTAGTATTTATACGAGAATACTTTTATACAAGTTGAAATTTATACGCCTAACACTTTATAAGATGATATCGAATTTTTTGACAACAGTTAAGTAGTTTAATGAAATATTGAGTTTATTGTATTCTTAATTACACTATGTGACGTTAGTTTACAACAAATTAAATTGATCACATAGAAAGATAGATAACAGGAAAATTTATCCACCAAAAAAAATATTTAGTTTCTACCGGAAATCAGATCTTACCCTTGCCGGAAAAATGCATTAACATTACGCAACGTAAACCATTTAATTTTGACAAATTTTAAACATTTATATTCATTAAATATTTCCATGCTAACAACAACTCACCCCAAGCAATAAATCATGGACAAAACACAAAACAAACAACGAACATCTACACACCAGTTCCGAGAGCATCAACGATAATTTATCAAAGATTCTACATGTTCTTAGCTCCGAAACTATACAACACATTCAGTACCAACTGGAAATCGTTTAATTCCAATAAGATTACACAAATATGGACCCAATATATAATCCAATCAGGTAGAGATGAATCGAAGCATGTCTATCCAACATCTAACATAATTTATACAATTTATACTTACACTAATAATTCACTATTTCTACAACACTCCCACTACATATTTTTTATTTTTTATACACACAACAGCACGAAAAAAAAATTGGCTACTTTAACACAGACAGTAGCCAGGGCAACGCTGTATATATCAGAGGTAAAGTCTACTCCATCTCACACAATAAACTACGAGTATTAATTGTGTCTTGTGTTATAATATATTCACCTCTGTTGGAACAAAAATATGTATGTCATCTAATAAATATCCTCAAGAAAGACAACTTTTTTTGGCAATGAATCTCAAAAACTTTTAAGTAATACATCAGTTGACGATAAAATTGTCTAATCTATTTAGTTTAAATATAATTTTATAAATCATATTTTAATAATATCACAATTACATTATAAAATTGCAATTTTAGTTAATTTTTTGATATTTATAAACAAGAATTACTAGAAAAAAAACTATCTGTCTACCTAACACTTTGGCGTAGAAAATGCTAGGCGTATAAAATTCTACTCGTGTAAATATTTTGACGTTTCAAAATTAAAAAAATCAATTTATAATTCACGGTTGCGTCTTCACCAACAAAATGTAGACTCCTCTGTTAGGCATATCGCACCGTTTTATTTTCCTGATGAATACCGATTTTTATTTTCCTGAAGAATACCGATTTATCACAGAACATTTTATTTTACGCGAAGGGATAGAGTTCCAGGGAGTAATTGAACACCCGAATATCCAATTTCATAATAATTTCCTGTCCAGTGAACTAATTAAACATCCCGATTAGTCTGCGATGCCCCGACAGCGTTCAAACATTTAGTCTGCCCAAAAATAATCATCCCCGGATGGGGTATAAAACAAATTACCCCGGTTTCCTCGTTTCCGACATTTTTCCTTTGAATTTCCCACGGCCGAGCTTCGCCCGTGTCTCTGGTAATGAAAAGCCATTACGCGGTGTTATCCGGCCGGTTGTTAAGAGCTTATATAAAACGTGAGCTTTTAAAATGACCTCCAAGCTCGTACGGTTGGCACACCGTGGACTTTTTTCATAAAAGGCTGACCGGAAATCAAATGTTAAATTTTGTTCTTATACTTCTAATGCTTGTTCACTAAACTAAATTTTGTACTACACACATGTTTGATTATACCGTTACTACTATAATATCGAAAGATGCAGTTCCTCTCATTATCATGGAATAATAATTTGATAATCTACTTACTTACTTACTTACCATCATGCCGTTTTCCCTCGGAGAAAGGCATAGAGGATAGAACGCCACACTCTTCTGTCCTGACAGACAATTCTCGCCTCGTCCACATTCACATACAAGCTCGACGATTATTGAATCTTCTAACAGGATTATCGTCCAATAGCTGGTTTACCTGGTCCTCTACTTCTGGTGTCATCAATATTTGCGGCATATATCTTTCTTACCATTCTTTCCTCATTCATCCGTTCCATATGACCAAATCATATAAGTGATCCATTCTTAATCTTACTACACTAAGATCAGCTTTACATTATTTCCTTATTCTGGATCTGGTACATATACGCCTAAGTGATCTCATTTCCACTGCATTCAGTTTACTTTCGTTACTCTTCTGCCAGCTCCAGGCCTCACTTACATACAGTTTCGGTACCAGGACTCCATTATGAACCGCTATTTGTTGCCTTTGTTGACAAGTTCCCATTAGCTATAATTCCATTCAAAGCGCTTATCTAATCTATTATTCTA
Source organism: Eubasilissa splendida (assembly GCA_031772225.1). Classification (NCBI taxonomy): domain Eukaryota; kingdom Metazoa; phylum Arthropoda; class Insecta; order Trichoptera; family Phryganeidae; genus Eubasilissa; species Eubasilissa splendida. The sequence goes on along the minus strand of CM062862.1, from coordinate 11,039,095 downwards.
TATATGGTTATTTATTGGTCTTTTCTCCGAATTTAAATTCTTTAGTATTTCGATGGTAACTAAATTGTTCATTATTAATCCTGTATAAGTTTGTCGAGAAGTTTTATTTTGTGACTAAAGAATGAGTAATTTATTTCAATTAAGTGTTTAGAATATTCCGAGAAATAATTAATTACATTGTTACTCATTATTAATTTGTTTTGCTGAATCATAGTCTTAAACTTTTATGTTTTTGCCTTGAATGATGAGATGCAAGATCTGCCAGTTTTATGAATGTATTTATGCCAAAATATTGCAGTTTTTATTGTATTAAGGATTTATTTTAATCACATTATTTGTATTCCTGTCAAGCTTATCTTTACAAGTCATCTGTAGATCCACAATTCAAAAGCTTCAAGTCGCAGTAGCATTATTTCAGCGAGTCTCCATATATTAAAGTAATTGTAACACATAGCATAGAATCATTCTCATTTGAATATTTAAGTTTAGATGATGGTTGCACAATACACTCTTCGTGTGGAAGAATGCAGCTTTAGCTTATTCTATACGATATTTAATTTCTATAATCCTAATTTTTATTTAACCTGCATCCCAGGTAAACTATATTATCTACTCTTTATAATCTTATTCCGTCTATGTACAGCCCGCCATCATCTATTTTATTTCGTTTGCTATTAATCGTGTATTTTATATATATCATGTGATTTGCATAAATTATCCACCCGTGTCAGTTATCCTTTGACACCTTCCATGGTGTTCGCTTATTATCACAATATTACGAAGGTTATTTAGTTTCTTTCCATTTATTACGAAGCCTTTATCTGCTATTTATTTTTAAATACAGATTATCAACAGGCCCCTAATGATTCTGATAGATAATTCTAGTGCAATATTAAGGTACAATGTTAAAATATTTTAAGACAATTAGGAAAATAACGTGTTAAAAGACACGCATTCTTTTATGGTTGAAAAATTAGAGATACTGAAAAATAAAAATTACAGGAGGAGAGAAGAGTAAACAAGATATTGAAAACTACCGCACAAATACAAACGTGCCTGAGTTTTATGGTCAACGAACTCTAATAACGTGACAGGCGACAGTCCTTGGCTTCCATCGGCATGTATTATTCGTTAAAATGTACTTAATTAACAAATAAATGGTTCCAATTGAGCCTTTTACACTCAACATATTTCTTCTTCTTCTTCTTCTTCATAATCCATTTTGCACTCATCTTGAGAATATAGGCCTCCTTTGAACTCGTCCGTTAGCCTCGCAAAATGACCAGCATAGCCCCACTTCTTCGATAGTCTGGATAATGTCGGCAGCCTTTGTTCTTAGTCTTATCCACCGCCCATCTTAAGACCGGTTTTAACACTAGTTTTACAATGTGTATTGAATTTACTATTAAATAATTAGCGATACAGATTAATACATTATTATAGTAAAAAAATAAGCAATGCAAAATAAAATAAATAGCAAAATATTTTATTGGACCTAATAAAATTACATAATAACACTGTCTAAAAAATCTGAAAGATTTCATTGTACCGAGTACACACCAATCTTTTCTAAATATTAATAACATAATTTGTACCTCATTATATTCAGGCCATCGGATGAAAATGCATTGATAGTTTTTCTACCATGAGGCGCGTTTTGTCATTACATATTTATTACATCACTAATAAATTGACCCAAAATATCAGTTACGATGAAAAACAACTAATTTATTATTAACATTAAAGTCATGACAAAAATAAAACGTTGTTTCGTACAAAAAGATATATCTGTATAATCTCAAATAAGTATTCTACGTAGTATTATTAATTATTATGTTATTTAATTCTCGATTATTCTGAGAAGTTTACGAATAATTTATCCCAGAAACAACAAGAAAGAATAATAATAAAAATGGAAATCTCAAAAATATACTTATGCTTAGTTTGTTTCAACATGCTTATATATATATATTATATAAAATTATCAATTAAATTGCAAAAATATATCGATTTTTATTGAAACAATAGTTCTAAAATGCATAATATCTGAATCACCAACACTAAAAAATAATATTTTTAAAATACTCACTCGGTCAGACAAACGTGTGATCAAACTGCTTGTGAGTATAATGCATACTGTAATTGGTATGAGGTGAGATGTCACTTCCGTAATATCGGTTTGGTCATTTGGAATGAATGAATAAAGAGAGAATAGTAAGGAAGATACATGACGCATGCGCCGATATCACCAGAATTAATAGAAAACGCCGGCGGACATATCACATCTAAGTAAACTAGATACTGGAAGATAATCCTGTTAGAATACTCAATGATTGACGACCTTGAACTAAAATATGTATAAATGTGTATAAGATGAGAATTTTGAGTCAGAACAAAAGAGTATGGTGCTCTATCCTCTCTGGCTACCCTCGCGGGAAGTAGCGTGATGGTAAGTTAGTTAGTATTTTGTTTCATTTGTCGGTGTTCGATGATTTATTTTACCTGACGTGACCTAGGATGTTTTTACATTAAGGCATGTTATAATAGATTTCTCATGTATTTTGCACGAAGCTTTAGTTATTTTATCTTATTAAAAATCGTAGATTAGGCACCATAATTATAAATTGTTATAATTCATTAATTTTTTAAACAGAAAATTAAATGCTTTATGGCCAGGAATGTTGTTGAAAGACCCAGTGTGCAGCAGTGAGGTTCCGAACGAGCGGAGTTTTCAATACAAACATTGCAACTCGATGAAGTTTATGAAGTACATATCGTTCAGACTAAAGCATAGATCGACACTAAAAATAGTAAGTATTCTGCAGTAGATTCAGTGTGATATCTTTCACAACAAAATACTAACATGCATTGTTTAATGAGTGAATATAATTTTCTGTAATATTATTGATTGATTTGGCAGTTACTTCGTGGTATAACATTTAAATTTAAAAATATATAATTTTTATTTTGACTTTGTACTACACATACACAATTTCGCTAATCATATCATTGAAACCAACCGAACAATTTACACCTATAAATGGTAACAAATAATAAATAATAATATATACCAATTTGTAGTGTTGATTTATTTGTTTTCAAAAATTTTTAAAGACGACAAAATAAAAATCCACCACAACCATCAGACAAAGGAGCATGTTATTCTAAAAAGGTTCAATATGTGAGTGGGACAGAGACATGCTTCCTATATTGATATTATACTAAACTGTATAACTAACTGCCAAAAATAATTAAATTAACAGAAAATATAAGTGTGTATAAAAAATAAATCATAATAGCTTATCAATCTAAATAAATAATGTATTGAACCTTTTTTTTATTCTAATTTTATCAATTTCTCTTAATTTTTTTTATTTTTATGTAAACGTAGAAGCCACCCCTATAATACAAGATCATTCTTATTCCGAGTGCGTAACTGTATTGTTGTCTAAAAATATTATAAAAAAATGTATTTTATATGTGTAGGTTCATAAATATTTCTTAATAAATAGTAAGATTTTTTAATAATATAAAATAGATATAGATTTAAACATAGCATTTTATCATTATACATATGTACGTTTATAAAAAATAAAATAAATAATTATAATTGTCGTTCAGAAAAAAATTAAAGGTGTTTTATGAAATTCTTCAATTGTTCGTGCATTTGATTTTTGTATAAGTCACTTGAATTATCCATTCATAAGAATATTTTAATAGTTTTACTTTTTAAAATATCTAAATATAACAATACTTGTCCGCCGCAAAGAAAAATAATAAACAATTTGTTAATGAATTTATGTTAGCCGTTTAAAACATTTAACTGTTTTAAATAATTTATATTTAAAATTCACTTAGATTCTGAAAGTAAAAGGTCACTCCGGGCATTGCGTAGTCTAAACGAGAATAAACGGCCTCTGAAAGAAAGAACGGAAAATAAATACGTAATGAGATTGCGCTTTGCATACAAAGTCATCCGAAGACCCAGTTTTCTTGGTCCTTGTATCGATTAGAATGATAATGCGTACATCTAAACAGTAAACGTGACTCTTTTCTTAATAAACATCTATACACCTATGGAAATTAATAGCATATTTTTCAATTACCACGTGACACCATACAAATAAAATTAACAAAAATATTTAATGACGCACGTGCTTTCGTACGTGACCGCACGATCATCGAAATCTATTGTTTTATTATTAATAATATTAACATACATTATTTTATAGACTTGTAGCTGTCTATACTTCTGTGATATAATAAAATTAAATATGCAGTTTAGAATACGCAGATGAAAGATTCTGTGGGCACAGTAAAGGACTTGCTAGGGGTAATTTGTCATAGCGAATAATATTACACTACCGGTGGGATGTTCGGTTAAGTGCGGTGGGGGGTGGGGGGTGGCGGGAACAGAAAATATTTGCTGTGATCTGTGAAATATAGGAGATTGCATACAATCTCTGACCAATAGCAGAGATATATTTGGTATAACAGCAAGATTTGGCAGCCTTCGTATGAACGTTACGTGGAAAAATATTGCAGCGGGATGATCATGAAGAATGCGGTCCATCTGCGTGGGGACAGGGGATGTGGGAATGGGAAAATGTACCAGGCTTCTTCATGCTATACTTTCATTTTCTGCCTTGTGTTTTACCAATAACTACGTATTTTTTTTTTATGTAAGCAATGTGCCCACAATATCTTAGAATATATGGTTCGTAAGTACTCGACGGATAACTTAATTTGGCTTTTTCAGAATCGATTGATTGGTAAGCCTGATTATCCATGGAATCCAAGCATAAGTCACCAACACCAAATATTTATTTTATTTATGATATTGTGATATATTCAATATAATGTAAGATATCAATTAAATGGATCTTGAATATAAGTCATCATTTTGATCCGAAAAACATATTTATCTGACACACTAAGATTATTTTATTATTATTTATTTCACATTATTAATCTTTTTTCAATGCACTTGTTGATTCAAATCACAATTATTAACGAAGAAAAATATTTATAAATGAAAAATTAAAATATATACCAATTTGTAGTTTTGATTTATTTGTTTATAAAATTTTATTACAAAATACTTTTGTGTAGGTTCGCTATTCGACTTTAATAAAAGATGCCTTTATTACGGAAACGTGTAGAAATGGAAACAAGTTGCAGTACATTTTCAAAAATCTTTTCAAACATTCCGAATGGCTCCCGAACGAATCGTACAGAACCTGGATAGGGCGTGGGTGCTAGAATAATATAAAAGTGGGCTAGGTCAAAGGCTCTCTTAAATCTTGTTCAGAAAACATTTTAAGACCATTTCCGACTCTCCAGAATACGCGAGAGTGTCATGCTGAATGACTAAGATGTCAACCCAAAACTTGAGCCAGTTTGGGTGTAGCCAGTGGGAAAAATCATATTATCCTAAAAAAAATGTTTTCTTACTCCACTATTTTAGAGATACAATCTATATAAGTATATAAAAACTAATCGTATTCAGAGTTAAAAATAACTAAAAAAGACTGAACATAATCGAATAAAAATATTATCAAGCCGTTACAGAATACCACATATTTCGGTGCACCGATGTTTGATCCCCCGACGTTTGATCCCTCGACAGTTGATCCCCCGAAAGTTGATCCCTCGGACACTTGATCCCTCGGACAGTTGATCCCTCTTCCAAATGATCCCCTAGATGATTGATCCCCAAAGCTTCTTCAAGTACCTATTTATATTCGTAAATACCAGCATCCGTGAATGCTTTAAATAGGGTGGGAGGAAATTTATACAAATATTGCTCTCGTACGAAGTTACATATAGTTTCAGAAAATTAAGAATGTTTTCATATTTACAATAAATCGATATTATGTTAAACATTATTACTTTTACAAATTTTGATAAATCATTTTCACTTTATTGTTTTAACATTTTAGCTTTTTTAGCATTTTAACCCTATTTATAATATTCACGAATGCTGGTATTTACGAATATAAATAGAAACTTAAAGAAGCTTTGGGGGATCAATCGTCCAAGAGACCAATTGGCAGAGGGATCAACTGTCTGAGGGATCAAGTGTTCGAGGGATCAACTGTCGGGAGATTAAACATCAAGGAACCTATATTTCACTGCTTCCAAGCTATATTCAGATATATTCTCCACAATGAGAAATATAATATCTTCCAACTCATCATGTAGGAGAAGATAGAAAGCAGCAGAAGCGTTGGTAGAAAAAGGTTGTGCACAAAATGTCGGTGACCATTGAAAGAAAAAAATTAAATACTGTAACCTGGTTGCCATCCTTCTGTGGAAGAAAATGTATTATCTTTGTTCACAGTAAGTTATTGATGGTCTTGTGGACTTCCTCACTTCAATCCTTTCATATCGCTTTGGTAAATATATGCTCTCGCTAAACTATAAATGCATGTATATTTATTCATTATATTCAAATATAATATAATGCTTCTCTTGTAAAATTATATTTCTTGACTTCCCTTTTTACGGCCAACCCTAAAGAAAATATAAATAACATAATCAAGCTCAACCTGAAGACTATTTTAAACTAACTAACAAACTGCTTTCAATATTTTAGTCATGTTATTGCTTGTTCGGGTTGCTAAAGAGGCCATTGTTATTATTGTTTTCATTGTTTCTCGTTTATTTTCATTTTATCCTAAAAACTTATCTTCCCAAGTAAAACACTGTATATGAAGTATTATGTATTGATATTTACAACTTGTAATATTATTTATTGTTTATTGTATGAAACTTAATCTTGTTACACGTAATAAACACATAACGTAAGTAACGCATAAATCGGTTACATTGAAATGAGTTTGAACTTCTCAACGAGGTAAATAGGGTATCGTGAATAATTATTAATACTTCATAATTAAATAAATAAAAATACTGTGTACAAAACTTACTTTTTTCTTCACAATATAACTGTGTTCTTATACAAAAAATCAAATTCTCTTAACATGCGACAGCAAAATGTGAAATAATTATTTTATAGATAAAAACTCGATGTTGAGGAGTCTAAATAATAATATGAATATAGGCCGATTTTGTTTAGCCACTATTTTAGTTTGACAGACATTTATCAGTACACATTTGGTAGTCGTAGAGAATAGTTATTATGTACGACTCTGCCCTTTGCCATTTCAATAATTCTTCCGTTCTTTACATATACTTTTTCTACATTTTAGATCTTCTATTAAGTATTCCGGGTGGCAATGTTAGCACCATTTAACGCACTCATACACGCACATCGTCTATGCGCGATTATCAATAAATAAACCTAATATCTCCTTCTCTTTCTTTTCCTAACCTGTCCCTTTGCACACGAGGATGAAGAAAATAGGTCGCTGCAATCAACACTCTCGAACTGCAACGAGCCCAGTGTGTGCTTAGAACTGTATACGGGCTAATTTTCCATCGCTTCAATCCGCTTTACTACCGCTAATATTAATTAAGAAATACATAAAAACAATCCTTATTATGCGAGTGTTAACAGTGTTTACATATTCTGCGCCGCATGTCTTGTGGTTGGAAAGGAGAGAAAATTAATCCAGCATCAAGCAGACCGAAGAAATAAGTGCCTTCTATCTTCCAATATTTCCACCATAGTTACAAATTATTATGGAGCATCTTACGCCTCAACATGCTACGCTTGAAATTTTGCGAAAAATGTTTCCCTGTTGCATAATATTAAAAAGTGGTGATACTTGAAAGGAAAGGACTACGCCAATAAGCCAACAACAATTCCGATACTACAGGACAATATTCGAAATATAGCTGAAATAACATGCGAAATGTGCGAGAATATTATGAAAAATATGGTTAAAGATGACGCACTGGCCGATGTCATATTCCATACATAATTGTAGTTATTTATTTCCATCGACGCCCTAGTGGGCTTTTACATAACAATTAAAAATTATTTAATTTAAATATAACAGTACAGTTTTAATATAACATTTCAATATAACAGTTTATATATAACATAAAAAACTAAGTATAATTCACGTACAAATATTTATTAAATTCAGGTATACTCACAAATGTTAACGAAATTCAACTTGTTACCAAGCCGATGCATCCGTATTATTGGTGAGTTAATAACATCATTATTTATATGTGTACCTACAGAGAACACTTCATGTTGTCTCCTTTGAGTTGTTACTTTAAATGAAACTATTTGTGTTAACTCAGGGCAGTCCAACATGTTATTTTTAATCATATATAGAAATACTATATCGCTCATATCTCTTCTCCAGGCTTATTATTTCTCCAGGTGATTTTTATAATATGTGAGCCATAGTAGGGAAACCACAGAGTCGAGATATAAACGAGTAATTAATCAAATACCGTATTGACCCGAATATAAGACGAGGTTTTTTCCCCCCGAAATACTAAAAAATAAGAGTCGCGTTATATACAGACCTTTTTTTGTGATTTTCTGATGTCGTGGTCAATAAACATTTTTAAACATATTTCATAAGCAATTATACAAATTAGTTGTTTGCAAGTGATCATGCACTTACACTAACCTGAAAAATCAAGAAGTTTACTGTCATTCTTCTATGCGAATGGGTAATCGATGCATGATTTAAAATTGAGGCAATAAGTATTATAATGGGTTAACGTGTTGGATTTCCAACACCATAGATAGAACAGAAGATGATATTTTTTGGCTGGAAGAAAATACTGTTGATGTTGACTCAAGTGAAGAAAGTGAACCAGAAGATATGATCAGTGATGAAAGTGCTGATGAAGATGATGCTGCCGGTGAAGTACTTAGCGATTAAAAAAGATTAGCATTGCAAGTTTTTAAATATGTTTATGTATATTTTTCCTTATCTGCATTTTTTTATTAGATAAATTGCATATCATCTTATAATCGGGGTCTTAAAAAAAGTATTGTTTTCTAATTTATTCGGTAAAAAATGGGACTCGTCTTATAATCGGGGTCGTCTTATATTCGGGCTAATACGGTAATCGAAAAATAAGAACCAAATTTAAAAAATCCACATCGTCCTGGAACATAATATTCACCCTGTACATGTTAATAAATAAGTACATTGTATTATATTAATAGAAAAAAATAAAATATTTTAATAGAAGAAACACTCAAAGGAACAAAACTTATGCTAAAGATTATGTATTTTTAAAAATGAATTTTAAATAATAAAATAAAGAGTAACATTTGAAAATATAAGTTTAAGAAAAATTCTGTAATGTTTAGCAGATGAATAATTTTAATCAGAATACCACGGGTTATTTCATAAATCCTTGTTTTTTCCAAGAAATCTGATTCTCTCGACATTCCGCAGTACTCCGCTAAAATGAAAGAACCGTAGGCTAGTAAAAAGTAATCTGTAGTTTTTCTGTATATTTTTTGCCAGTGAAAGGACTTGCTAACAATATTCTACGTCAAAATTTACATATTTTTATTTACGAATATAAAATACATTAAGTATTTTTTTAAATATTATTACTACACCATTTCAATGAATATTTTTGTATGCCTCACATTTCTTGCAATTTTTTGTTTTATGTTTCATACATTTTAATATGTAACATTTTAATTGCTTTTTGTTTCAGGGTCCAACATGTTGGTTCTACATTGTGAAATTTTTTTCATCAAGTTATAAAATCATAAAATACTGTGAACATCCCTAAAACACTAGTGAAATGTTTACTCATACCCGTGAATAAATTAATTTCAAAAATTTCATGTAAGTCGACAATGTGAATAGTGAAATCAATTATTTAAAGTGAGAATAATATATCTGGAGTGACGTGATTAGGTCCCGAGGAGTAGGCAGATAATGGTGACGTAATGTTTGCTTCTTCGCTACGGCTATTGTTCGCTGTGTTGCTTCTTTACTTGAGGATAGCACCATCTAAACCAGGTAGGAAGCAATTTTGTATTTTTTTAAATATTTGAACCAATTACTTGCATTACCTAAGTATTATAACCACTGCGTTTTATGATATTTCTTTATCGGGGTAATATCGGGGCTTTGGGATACAATGGCAAAATTACAAAAATTGTGTTAAGCAGTGGCGTGCAGTAGGTATTGATTTAGGTTATGCTGTTACTAATGATATTATACAATCATATACAATATATATTGTACATAGGATTATGAACTTTCGTTTGACCAACGTCTTTAAACAAAATAAATCCGTCATTTATACGACCGTACTATTTATTTATTTGTAATTTTAGAGTACTATTAATAGTGTTTTTAAACTTTAAGTTTTAACGTAAAATAATATCTTCGTTCAACAGTGTATCAGAGACTTTATTTAATTATTTTAAATGGAAAACACATAGATTTTAAGGGTCTTTACTTATCTATCCAAAGCTAAGACCTGTCGTCCACAGATGGAAATATGACTTTAATCCCTGCATGTATGCATGGTCCAAAAGTGCGTGTTAACACGTTTATAGCTTGGCGTGATATACAAAGTTTGGCGTGTTAATACGCTCATAGCATTTAAAAGGTGAAGAGACTAAAAAATCATTTCCATTAGTTAAAATAACAATTTTTAATATTAAAAACAAAGATAATGTAATACTATAAACAGTTTATGAGTAAAGTGCCCGTGAGGTGAAATTTTTTACGAAAATGGCTATATACAAATTATCCAATATTATTATTTATCTCACCTGATACCATAACGCGATGTTATACATATCTCAAGATCTGGCTACTCAAAATCTGTCGTTAAATATTATAGCATGGCCATTTCAAATATCCCTCAGTACTCAATGTTAGGTCTTCACCAGAGTGATAAAAGATCTTTCACTCTCCACAGGGAATAGGTTAATTTAATTAGATCAAACGATCGCACGCCGCTTTCAAATGAGATACATTGAACGAGTTTATGCGCAACTTGGTTGCACGGCGAGGATGAGTCCTCTTGAGAGAAAAATAGTTCGTGGCTTCTTCTTCAACACCACATTTATTATTATAATTTCTGATAGCATAATATTATGCTAAGAGAACTGGATGATAATATATTTCTCTGGTAATTTATTCCGCAATTTCATCCAGTGTTTACGAGCCTTTTTATTGTACCTCCTGAGCCTGTTTGTGACAGTTGCAAATCATTACACGCATTAGGATTGCCCTTGTGAAGGATTTTATTTATTTATTTGCGTAAGCACCCTTTGAAAAATCAAAGGAAATTTATGCAGAGGATCGTCAAACAAATAAAATTTTATTATTTTTCTGTTATGCTATTTAAATTAATACTAATATTAATATTAAATTAATTGTCCTAAAATGCTATCTTCTCAACTCATTTACATGAAATAACTATTGTGATAACTTTGGTGTTCTATCCTCTGCTGCTTGCATGGTTATCTCATGTACGGATTATTGAACAATAAACTCGGTTTTTCTTGTAACAATTATCAGTTTATTGCAATACGAGGTACAAAAATTTTAACAATATATAAGCTTCAGTAATAGTAATTATAATTGGAAGTAACTGTAATGAAAGACACCTTCTCTCGCTAAGGCAGCGACTTATAAACATTCACCTTCTCCCCACTCATACTCACACTCTCCTGTCGAACACACACACACACACATTTACTCTACAAGTGACAGTTCTCACAACGGATAAAACGAAAATTATTCAAAATTAATTAGTAAATCATATCGCATATAATATTGTAACTTTTCTGAATAAACCGTGTAGTATAACTGTGACATATGTTCATATCGCATATGATATTGTAACTTTTCTGAATAAACCGTGTAGTTTAACTGTATGTACCTTTTTACTCATTCATTACTTCATTCCTCTGTTTGAATCGAGCTGAACACTTAATCGTTTGACTACCATAACGGGTTGTCAGAGATAGTTCATCATGCAGTATCACACCTCAATTTAATGACCTCTTAATATTTCATCATCATGTTCCATTGTTGAACCCATTTTTCCTACTGGGAGTTAAAGGGAGTATGAGTCACATGTTATGATATTGTAATAACATTTTACTATGAACCATTTTTCAACAAAATGATACATTTCATTTGTTTGTGTGGTGTCTATTTTTGTTAAACCGTTTCTCACAAGCAAACAAAATATATTCATCCCTCGGGTGCGCGAAATGAAAATTAAAATCATTCCCTGTTTTGCCAATTGGTCAGCGATTATTTTGCTTGTTTGTTTGTTTAGTTAAGAGACAAAGGGGGCTTTTGATAGTCGTCGAGCGCACGAAGCGAACGAAAAAAAATACAGACATTTTTTACGCGACCATTGCAAAAAAGCAGTTCCTCTCCCGTCGGCCTCATAATGAAATTCCGACATGAAGTTTACAATTTAAATTCTTTGAGAAGTTTCAGATAAAGAAACAAGCAAATTGAAAAACTTGTAACGTTTTAAATATCGCGGGGGAATCGGCTAAAATACACGGCGTTACTTTCTAAAATACACTTCTTTATTTATTGCCAACGGAGTGTTTTATTGCAAAACTTGAGATGCTTATAATGTATTTAAATAATAAAAATAAAATTTATACGATACGACGATTCATAAAACTATCGTTATTTTCGAAGATATTATATTTCATTTTCAAATCGAATATTAAATGTAGCAAAAAAATATTCTTAACTTTTCTTTTTTACTCACTTTCTGGTGTTAAAAACACTTCCTAGGACGGAGTCGAAAGACGCCATTAAGTTTTATTAAATTATTTGTAAATATATTGTGAGGATGAGATAAGGTTGTTTCACATCCTTACCGTCCTATTCACTAGAGAGTATAAGATGTGTGATTCGTCTACTTACCTTTTGTTAATAAAAAAATTGACATGCATCACTAGTGAAAATAAAAATAACTAATTTCGTATATTGGTATAAATATAATTTATAAATCTCAAAATAATTTCCAATCAATGTAACTTCCTTAACAAATAAATTGATCTTATTAAATATACAAAATTAGGCAAGACAATTCTGAAAAAAAAAATAGGTAAAATGACAAAAAACTAACCATGTTGAATCAATTAAATGTACAATATATTAATAAAATTCAAATCACCACGCTAATCAAAAAACACACAATAATAGCATTGATATAAATATTATATAGTAAGAAATTATTATGTTTTTGATATAATACTTGATTTTAAATAGTAGCTGAAGCCTCAAAGGATGTAAATATAATAAATTAATTAAAACAATTTTTATTCACTAACACAAAGTATTTTAAAAACGTCGAAAATTGATCATATGTACTACAAATTAAATGATTTATAACTCCATTAATTTTTAACATTTTGCTAATTTAGTTTAACGCAGATTTGTCTTAATAATCTTGGCTTTAATATTGTAAGAAAATAGATTTCGTATATGTAAGAATTTTCTATATTAAGACAATATTCTATATTAATAATTAAATTCACTTGATGTTTTTGTTTGTACAACATGTCATCTTACCTCTAACTTTATCAAAGTTTAGAATTGTTAAAAAAATAGATTGATGTTTTAACTTTGAAAAACTAACGTTATGAACAGAGGGAATCTTCTTTAAAAAGTTTTCTTAAAATCAAGTAGGTCGGAAATTATAAAATAACTTTACTTGCCTACTTGATTTGTATTTGTATCAGAAATATTACAGATTTCCGATTTCAATTTTCTGACATTCAGATGTACATTCAGAACAAAAAAATTTCGAAGACAATTAACACATCACTGCAATGTTATATATCACTTTTCTTTCAAATTTTCCTGAAAGCTGCAGTTAAATCTCAAAGTCTTTTTGTTAGCTTTTCTCATAACTTGTGTCATTATCATGATTATTAATAATGCATAAAAATTATGTACGATAAATGTATTTGTTTTGTTGAAATTTATTTAGCATTTAAGTAGGTGTTTTTAAATTAATTTTATATTTAATTTGCTGGTTGAAGCTTAGAAATAATAAAAAAAATTTGAAACTAAAATGTTATATTTTTAAGCAAACATATTGATGGCTTAATATTACAAAGTTGTACGTAACATATAATACTTTTAAATGCATAAACAACTTTTGTGATAGGGTTGAACAGACATAGGATGTCAAAAATGTAGATAAAAGAGTAGATAATAAGACCGTTTCTCGTTCCTCTCTCACAGGAAATAGAAGTCGGACAATTTTGACGTCGGAAAATTTTTACCTTGCACACATGTTTATATAAATATATTCTCTGGCATACTTACTCATCTCTAAGGTTTACTTTTACGATACCTCATTACAGGTCTCACATGGTTTCACTTTAATAGAATGTTAGTGCCACTCACATTGGAATTTGTTTCATGAGTTAGTGCCACTCACTTTGGAATTTGTTTCATAAGTTAGTGCCACTCATCTAAAATTTGTACCAGTAGGTTGGTAGGATCTTTGGTACTTCTAACTGGCATTTTTCAATATGCGCTTCATAATCATCATCATCATCATCAGCTCTTGGGTGAAGGCCTCTCCAAGTGTTTTCCACTTTTCTCTATCCAATGCTGTTCCAGTCTGGCAGATTTTAGGATGGCTTGTTGACCTCATGGTTTTCCGCACGTACCACTGAATGACTTCGTTTATCCAATGATTACTATTACCATTTCATTTACGTGACATATTTTATTATTTTGACTAATCTTAGCTGAATTGAAATGTAGAAGCAAAAATGAACGATTTGATTGTATTCTGTTTAATGTATTCCGATGATACAGTATTAATGATGAATAATTAACAAGAATTACGGAGTCTAGTGAATAGGATGTACGATAAATGTAAGGAAAGCGACCTTTTTATGAATGTCAACAAGTCGAAAGTGATGATTTTCGATATGGAGGAAAGCAAGACACCGTGCAAAATACTTGCATGTAATGTATGTTTGGAACACGTAAATGTATGTGAGAATTATATTTGATAGAAACAGAAAGGCTGAGAACGATATCGAAAAGAGGGTGACTGTAGGGAATAAAGTGAACGGCGCTTTGAATGGAATAATTGCGCATTGGAACTTGTCAATCGAGGATAGTCTAGCGGTACAAAATGCAGTCCTGGTATCAACAATGTTGTATGAAAGTAAGGCCTGGAGCTGGCAGAATAGGTATGACAGTAGACTGAATACACTGGAAATGTGATCTCTTAGACGTATATGTGGCAGATCATTTTATGACAGTGAGAAGAATGAAGAAATAAGAAAAGAATGTAAAACGTATCTTAGCATAGTGAGTAAGATTAAAAAAGGATCACTTAGACAGCTTAAGTCATGTAAAATGGATGAATGAGGAGCGAATGATAAGAAAGATACATGGCAAAATACAAGAAATAGAGGACGTCCGCGGAAGTCTTTACGAACCAAATAAACCAGATACTGGAGGATGGTCCTGTTAGAAGCCTCAATTATATACGAGCTTGTGTGAGAAGATGTATAAATGTGGATGAAGCGAGAATTGTGTGTCAAGACAGAAGAGTGTGATGCATTAACATATCTGCCTACTCCCGCGAGAAACGGAGTGATGGTAAGTTAGTTAGTTGTCTGTTCTTTTATCCAGTATAGTAAATAACTTTGAAAACAGAGTACAATAAAAATAAAATGCTTGAAAGCTGCAGTAAGTTTACAGTCACCCCTAACATAACACAATTTAGTCACCCCTAACTATTTGGCTCCCGCAAACAAGCAAATAATCTGGTAGCACGGTGTGACGTTGCACACGGAAGACTTATTGGAATTAAAAACTCAAGAAGTAAGATACGCTAATTCGTGTTGAAGGTAGTAGGAAGTGGGAAGTAAGATATGCCGATTCGTGTAGAAGGTAATAATTATTTATTTTATATTCTCATGTACAATCCTATACCCTAAAAAAGAAATCAAATATCTCGGTGTAATTATCGATCAACATCTAAAATGTCACATTCACATTTGCGAATTGGTGAAGAAAATAAGTAAATGTATATATATATATTTATAAGATTAAGAAACATTTTAAATATAAATAACTTTAAAAAGGTATATTTTTCACTCACTAATTCGGTATGGAATTATTGGGTGGAGAGGTGCATATAATAACATAATGAACTCAGTAAAAAAAATACAGAGAACAATTATTAAAGTAATATTTTTTAAAATATCAACATTTTCAACACAAGCACTTTTTTCAAAATTCCCAGTTTCTAAAATAGAAAACATTTACAAAAAAATGACAATTAATCAATTACTCAAAATAAATAATACTGTAAAATTGAAACAAGTACATCATTAAGATTTAAAAATTCCTAAATGTAACACCAAACACTGTCATTTCATATACTTAGGAATAAAAAACTTTTATAGCCTCCCTACACAAACAAATTATAGAGATAAAGGATATAAAAGAACTATAAAAGAAATTAAATGAACACTTCAGAAGCACACAATTAGATCATAAATAATACTATAGATTACAAATGTATTACTTCTAAATCTATATAATTTATTACAGCGTAAGTTCCTCTCCAAGCACAAGAGCTAGTCTCTTTTTTGGAGAGGTAAGCAATTCACAAAAATATGTAACTTTAGTTTTGTAACAGATTCAAGTAACTCATATATTATATAAAATTGTAAAAATTGCAAAATAATAAAAAAAAAAACCCAAATCTTTCGTAATGTACAACATCTTTGCTTGTATGTAGTACACAACCCTGATATACGTTTTTAATAAGACATGGGTGTATAATTTTATTTTTCTCCATCTTAGTTAATGACCTTTGGAGATGGTCCCACACAAAGCCATGTTAGAAAACAATGTAAAGGTAAAACAAAAAAAGGATAATATTAAGGTCGAACCATTACAGCGAGGGTAGAAGATATTTTTCATACATTCTAGCTTGGGCAATTCCCCTAAACTGTTGTTAAATTATTGTACATGAATGTTGATTTTAATTATATAGTTCTGGAAGTTTAAACATATTTTGTTACCACAATAGGAGTTTGCTATTGATTAAATTAATAACTAGCTGTAAAATCCCAACATTACTCTGGCATCTTTAAGTTTTGCAACTCCGGCTAGAATCCGATAAAATTCACATGTTTTGCCATGTAAAATTGTTGTGTGGAAAAACTTGAAAATATGTTAATATCTAAACGAAAAATGTATGAAATAAGTTATAGAAAGATCATGGTATTCATCTAAAATAACTTAGAAACATGTGAAGTCTTCGATGCACTGAATATTTCTTTATGGTATGGAATAGTGGACTCTATGCAAGACAAAGAAGGATTGATTCCTTTGAGATTTGGTGCTTGAGATATATACTGCGGTATATAATATCTCAAGCATATAAGTAAAGACTCAACCATTTTTATAAGACAAAACCTTGAATTTTTTGCTATGGTGAGCCACGTCAAAGTATGGATAGGAAGAGGTAGATACATATTATGAACAGAAATAAATCTTTCTCTGGTGATGCTGATTTTTTTCTGGTTATTTTAATTGACTGATATTGATTTGTAGAGACATGCGTGACGTTTATGTATTACAATTTTAGGATGTACTTCATCAATAAAACTCAACTTGTATCACAGCGTCTTATATAGACATATTTTCACCCACGTACTATGGTGGACGTGATATAAATAGGCCGTCATATTATACATAAGGACACGTATTTTTAAATAGGAATAACGTGGGAATTAGATGAAAATATGGCTTACAGATGTCCTTTCTTTTGCTGTTAAATGCAGTACATAGAGCATCATGTTTTTGTTTTTTGTACATGGATTCTCAGATAATATTTCTATCCACGTTCGTAATAATACCCAATCCATTGAATCGACCAACGAGACTCCGAACGGAAACATGAAGTGTGGGTTACCCACTAGCTTGATGGACCAATGATATACTGCAGCTGGATTCACATAACATGGGACAGAAAAGACCGTTGAATATTAAGAAAGACTTATATCCAGCAACGGATGAATCCTCTCCGATGACGATAATAAGAAAATAAGGTTTTATCCTAAGAGAAAAATCTCTGGCCACTGCCTTCTTACAATCTTACACAATATTTAGAGGTGAAACCTAGATTCCGCACACTATGCTAACTGAGAAACTCAAAACATAACAGCATTGTACATAAAAAAGTAGGGTGAAAATTACTAGAAAACAAAAACACTTAGGTTAGACCTCAGACCGAGGTGAAGATGATAATTATCAATAGCAATAAGCGGGTCATATTTACTGATGCAGTGATATATTGTATACAATTTTATATGTATACATTTTGTGATCTATTTATAAGAAATTTTATTTTTCAAATATTAAAAGAAAAAGAAAAATATCATTTTATCACAGAAAATCGTTTAACTTTGTATTTTCATGCTCAAAAATCAATATATCATTTGCACACCACTATACGCACATAGAAAAAAAATTATTTAACTGCTTACCCGAAAACATCAAGAAGATTAATAATAATAATAAAGAAATAATCAATGCTATTAAAAAACATTTTAAAGATAAACATGTACCTGTATTTTTATATCGTTATTGCTTTTAATTGATTATATTTTACTTTACTATAAGCTAGTTATTGTAAACCATAATAATTAAAATATACTCCGCTTCTCTGCATAAGTATATGCTTTTTAGAGAAGTCTAGCACAAAATAAATAAATTATTGTCTTATATCATTGTACTATAACAGATTAATAAATAAATAAAAAGTAAAAACTATATATTTTTATCTTGTGGATAAAGAATATTTATATTAAGATGAAAAACTAGTGAAAATAACCCAACATGTGTTTAATACGATGATTTGTTGAGAAAATTGTAATAATTCAATGTTGTTTTGGGTTTAATTGATCAAAATGTGTAACCGTAAATATTGTGTTTCAAACACTACCTTTAAACGTATAAATAAATTAAACAGGAAATGTACCCGCTTACGGTTAACTATCACGTAACGTTTTGTAATGCAGCCCGGCACGCTAACGCCATCTGCCGCCCCATTCTGAATGCATTTCGCGCGTTATTACTTTCCGGTCACCGCTGCTGGACGGTACTGCCGGGGAATGGTCAGCTGCATCTCTGATTCAATCGTCCGAGACTCTTCAAAACCATTTTAGTAATTTTATTGCAGTTATATTGCTATTGTTTTTAGTTCACTAAACGACAAAACTAATTTTTAATGTATATTTTTGTAACCTATCTTTATATGTTGGTTTTCCTTTCCTTACGTATTTGATCGTGTATATTTTTTTTTATCTCTCGGTTATAAGCATCATTCTGAGTAACGTACAAGTGTACGCAAGCTCACGAAGGTGGTGTACGTTAAGAGATGTAGACACCGGCTACATGTGCTAATTGTTTATTCTTGCCACGTTCACCAAGTAAGTGCTATTATCATAGCATAACCACTTAGCCTAAGAATATTTACATTTCGTTTATTTAAGTATACTATTATATATGTTGTTGCCTTGTTCTATGAAATTGTACACACACACTTCATCTATACTCAAGCTAGAGTTCAGGTTCGCAAAGTCTAAATAATCATCTAACATTAAAAGTCCAAATTATATTTTTATTTTGTATATAACATGGCTATATATGAAACCCTCACTGCAATAACACTGTATATCGTTTTTTTACAACTGATTGCAAGACAACGTTGTTGCAAGAATGATGACACATCAGAAATTAATTGTATGTAATAGTATTTTTATTTATTTTATACTATTGCTTAATATACCATTCGATATCCAAGAAACATATACAACGTTGTGGCATTTATTAATCAAATTTACTCAAAACCGATATAGAGTGTTGTTGCAGGGGTCGCCTTATATATATATAGATAAAATTAACAGAGCGATAGGAGTGACTTGTAATTGATTAGTAGATGACGGAAGAGAAATGCAGTGTTATCGATAGGCCTTCATGTAGCTGGTGGTGAAGATAATGATATTATAATAATATAGACATATAATATAAAATTGAACTAACGAGTATGTCTACCTGAATCAAATATTACATAACCATTCTTTAGAATCCGACGCAAAACATAACCACCCCACGCCCTCCACTATATATAAATGTGTATTATTACGAAAGCTTTCTGTTTCAAATTTTTCTCAGCTGCACTCTAGGACCCTGAGATTAATGCTCGTAGTTATCCTACTCCTTACCCACCAGCCTCCTTACCCTGTCTGGTTCAAATTTTACATACACCTTGCCCTGCTTTTTAAGGTTTTGACAAAAAAGGCATCCCCTCCCCCGATCCGCTGTTTCTCTTTTCATATATTTTGCTCAATTATTAACAATTTAAATTAATTTTCTACTATTCGATTATTATATTGCATAATTTTAGAGTCGTTGAAATATGTTAAAAGTATTTTTATTAACCCGTTTAACAGAAAGATCTTATATTGTAGAGAAAGACAAAAGAGTAAAGAACTGAATGATTAAAATACTAATACAAATTAAATATATCAACTAGAAAATATACGGAAAAAATCTATTTATCGAATAAATATCTTAGTTGCTACTGGGATTCGAACCTTTTCCTATCCGGGAAAATATGTTACCAGCTACAACCGAGTAAGTTGACAATAAACTTTTGAACTACACTTCTTTCAAATTGATACAATCTCAAATACATTCGCGTAATTCACATATAAATAAAATAATTTTTATTTAATTTAGATAATTTTTTTTTACATTTAATTTGTATTAAAATACCACAGAACTGTATTCTGAAAAAACTGCAACTTCACAATAATAATGTGTTCTCATTTAAAAAAATAATAATGTACTTGTTAAGACAAAATATAAAGAAACAAATGGGGTATGTGACAAAGATCGAGAACCATTCAACACAAGACGAATGCTCAATTGTCTAATATTTAATGCTATAGTTAACAGATGAAACCGGTGCAAGAAAAATATTATTATAGAAGATATCTCCTAACCAATTAAATGTATGGACTCATAATGATATCAATGGGTTAGACTAGTTTGTAATTATGTGATTCCATTAAATTATGAAAACCTTACACAGATAGACAATTCTTTAGGCTAGTGAAGATTGTAGTAACTGTCCTTAAAGGCAATACAATAAACGAAATGGATAATTGTTGAAGCAGAAATATCCATGTTTTTATTTGACTTCAAAAATATTTTTATTCCTTATAAGTTCACCCGAATAAATAGAGCTTAACTGAACTTAATAGCAGCTATAGCCTTTAATACCAAAAAAAATGTGTATCCACTTGTCCCAGAGGCTATTGTCGTAGTCTCGCTTGCAATAATTGTTTCCAGCGAGCTATCTTTTGTTTGGCAAAGTTTTATAAATCGCCGTTCTTGCCGCAATAATTGCGCTGAGCTAAAATTATATTTCAGATGCCTTTCTCCGCCAACGGAAAATAGCCTATTATTTTATATTATTTTCGCCATGAACTTTTACAAGAGTCAACTCGTATAATTTTATTTTATGTATCATAATTTTTTATATGATATTCGAGGCAGAAATTAAATTTGTAATCATTAAGCGTAACTTAAATTTAAATAGGGTTCTTCTCATTGTGTGCTAAGGGGTTCACCAAGGCTATTTACTATATTCAGATAACTTAAATATCTATGAACATATTATATATATGTCAACCGGCGGCGGTGCTACTCTGTACCACTGTACGTATCTGGTAACCTGCTATATTGAGGTCTGTTCAAAGTCCTCTACATAGACTGTAAAAAGCTACAAAGTAACGAAGAACTACAGCTGTCTCGGACCACCCATGCTACTGGACCAAACTCTCCATTATTCCAAGAGTATACCTAGTAATACTTCCTACGATTTAAACAATTACACGCACAGGACTCTGCCGTGACTAACCCAATAAACCGAACGGCAATGTACTCAACATGCCGTCACAAAAATGATGGAGGAAGATCCATCAGAACAGCATGTGCACTACATGTGAATGGATATGGATATGCGCTTCGAGAATAGGACTCCTCAGCCACACTCGGACTCACAATCGTGAACCATGGCGGTACTTTTTAACTTTGATTTGCATATTACAGCACACTTATTGCAACCAGCAAAGATGAAATTGTAGAAATTATAATCAATATTTAAAAAGAAAGCTTGAGACTGGTTCTTGAAATAAAAAGAAGCAAGACAAAAATATTCAGAGTAAATCGCATTGACTAAATGCCAATAACTAATATTAGATATAGAAATGGAGCCAATAACAAAGCTAAGATGAATTTTGTCAAATGTTCAAATAAGTTGATGATGAATGATGACAATTAAATTAAATTCAATATAATATTCGTTGATCACATGTCGTTTAAAGGGATCATTTGTGTATAAAAAGATGGGAGGGAGATAAATGAATTTGAGAAAAAAACACGTGGTTTATTTTAGACAATTAGATCTCATTTATCTACCGACATATTCATCGCGTACTTAAGAGCAGCATTACATTCAGTGAAAATACTCACGGGCCACGTAATGATAATTCTATCTTGTATGAATTTGTTTCTAATATTTTTAAAAAAACGTGGAATTACTATTTATTTTACCAGTAAGCAAACAAAAGAGAGATTATAAACTTAAATAAATAAAATCTGATAAATGTTTAAAAAGTATTTGAGAGACTATAAGATTATATTAGGTAAAAAATAAAGAAAAGAAATGATGATAACCTAACCTGAATACTTGTATCAATATATGTATAATTTACGGGAGATCTTCTAAATATTCAACGAATATCACAACCCATTACTGCTATTTTTGAGTAATGCAATAGTTATAATAGATACTGTGACCGACGTAAACCGTCGGTCACTAAGCGGTGGGTGAATGATGGAATCGGAAGGGATGAGCTAGATAGGAAATAGGGATTGATGAGTGATGAGGGAATGGGGGACGGGAAGAGGGGAACACCTCAACTCACCGGTTGATGACGCTTTGATGTTTATTCAATGTAGGAAACTGCCACAGCACACAAACTCTGATGATTGTCACGTTCACAACATAAAAAAAAAACAGCGGCGTGTACGAAGTAGTGATTCAATACGAATAATCACATGAGAACACTTCCTCTCCTCGAATTCAAAAACAACCAGTCAAACCAAAGGAACAATATGTACTAGTTTGGGAATAGGCATCTGGTCCTGCTTGCTATTTTAGATATGACTGCTGCATTTAATACTGTCGAACATCAAATCTTGCTTAAGAGACTGCAAAAAACGTATCAGGTAGATGGAAATGCACATGGTACATCTACTTCTAACATCAGGGTACCTCACGGATCTGTTCTCAGACCACAGTTGTATATTTTATATACGAAGGATATAGAATATATAATAATATCGTCAGGATTATGGCCCCACTGTTGTGCAGTCGATATGCAAATTTTTTTTTTCTGTAAGCTGGGTGAGACAGAGATGGTAAAAAGAAAAATTGCAAAATGCATAGATGAAATAGGCGAGTGGATGGTACAAAATAGACTTACATTGAATTTAAAAAACAGAACTACTATGGACAGCAACACCTAGAAGGCAAAACTTAATATAGAAATCAATGTCTGCGAATGCTAAATCTGCAGTTATGTTGTTAGACGTGCACATTGATTCAGATCTTTCAATGAATACACAAATCAGTAAAACTGTCAGTGCATGCTTTTATCAACTGAGACAGATTTAAAGTATTCGGAGGTATCTTCCTCTTGAGGCAGCCCGTCTACTTATAAATGCATTTGTCGTGTCACGTATGGACTATTGCAACAGCATCTATATTGGCCTGCCAATGTTTCAGCTGGATAGATTACAATCTATTCTGAAGGCGGCTGCATGGATAATATTTAGAGTTTCCAAATTCTCTCATATAACATCCCTTTTAAATCAACTACATTGGCTCTGATTCCTTGAAAGAGTTGAATTTAAACTGTGCAGGTTGACGTCTAAGGCGACACATAACATGGTGCCTCTGTATCTTCAATAACTTTGTATCCCAGACAATTTGAATGGTAGACGTCAAACTCTCAGGTCAGCCTATACTTCAGCCGCAGGAAGGATTATAGAACCGACCAACCGTTGCCAGAAGTCTAAATTTAAGTAACAGGCATTTGCATTGGCAGGCCAAAAAGCGTGGACTTTATTTAAAACGAAACTAAAAACGCACCTTTTCAAAAAGTCATTTCCATAAGTGAAAATAACAATTTTTAATTATAAAAACAAAGATAATTGTAGAACTATAAACAGTTTATGTGGAAAGCACTCTTGAGATGAAAGTTTTTATGAAAATGGCGCTATACAAATTATCCATTATTATTATTATTATTACATTTAACATTGATTATTTAGGGTTAAGTATGAAAATGTTTGTGTTCACTTATATAAAAAAAATATAATTAATTGAATGAATTACGAATACGTAACAGGTATTTTTAGGTATTTAAATTCAATAATTATTTACAACAAATTAAATTAACCAACTAGAGAGATATACAGAAAAAATCTATTCTCTACCTATCCGGGTAAACGTGTTGACCATTCCACTATAGTAACCGATTACGATTACGATAAATTTAGAATAGGGTAGACCGAGGCGAATTGAATTGCAGGGCGAATCGGATAAAAATAAGGAAAGAGTCCCTTTCCCCCGTACCCTACGCTATAAACATTTGATTGTTTCAACTCAACGTTTAGCGAAGGCGAAGCTCGTCAATTAGATAACGTGGGAGTGCGTAACAATTTTGGCAGGAATCTAAGGTACGCAACCTATAATCTCGCATATAAAATGAAAAGTTTGTTATATAATTTCGAATGTTTCTGTCAGTAGCGATGTATATGATACATGAATATGGGATTAAATGTTTCTTTACTATACCTTCATAAAGTATTTGTGTAATGAGTACGTTTTGAAATCCTTAGGTACGGGGCGATTCGGATCATGTACTTTGAGGTGGATCGCAACACTTATTTTATTATTTTAAAGAGAACTCATTATTATTTGTGAAGTTGTAATATTTTAGAAGATAATTCTGTGACATTTTAATACAATTAAAATGCACCAATTAGAAAGATAAACTCATTTTATCGAAAAAATATTTTAGCTGCCAGATAGGAAGAGATCGTAGTTTAAATCAAATGTTTTTTTGTATGTTTGTGTATATTTGTATGTATATTATTATAATTGATGTATTTAATATTTATTTTATTAATTATATTAACATTTTAATACGAAATAGGATATTTTTTTATTTACACATGTTACAATTATTTATTTACTACAAGAAAAAGAACATTCGCGATTCATTCATGGTGACCACAAAATATGGGAAAGGTCCAATGTTAAGAAATGACTGCACGTCGAGCTGCAGAAGTTTATAATTTACCATACGTAAGTCTTTAATAGTGATTAACTTGTATTCAAACCACTTGATGTGTTGCTGTTTAGCATATAAAACCTACTATAACCAGCAAGCGACAGCATGGCAATATTCATATCCAAGTAAAGACAAGAATATATCGACCCCAATGCCTATCGTCGATCACAAGTACGTTAATCTCAGTTTTCAACAAAAAACCATAATATATAATCTTATACCACTGTTTACCTTCTACAACAAACATTGAGGTTATTGGACACGATAAAATAACTTATTCCATCGCCTGCTATAACGACTATATAGAGGACTCGAACTACGACTTATATATCAAATAATATCGACCGATCTCAGTATATAAAAAAATATATGTTTGATTCTAAAGAATTTTTGCATGATTCGCTTCGCCCCACAAATCGGGACAAATCAGATATTTGCACTTTTATGTTTTGTTCCTAGAATAACAAAATTTTAAGTTATCTATCTACTAGTATCATTTTTTCAATCTCAAACTTAAAGTGATCCGATTCGCCTCGGTCGACTCTATACGTATACGTATATTTTTTAAATTGATACATGTATTAATACAAAAAAAAAAATCAATCAAATTTATATTACATTGAATCTCCAGGTCCAGGTTCGAATTCCGGTAGCAACTAATATTTTTTCGATAAATAGATTTTTTCTGTAGATTCGTAGAATTTCGGCATAATCTATATACTGAAAGGATAGTGAATGGATTTTTGTCGATAGCCATGCTGTATTACTGTACTGCACTGCAACATGGCACAGTTGCCAAGCAGTAACACTGATATTGAATAGAACGGTCCTGAGTAAGCGGAGGGTCGCCATTCGTTGTTCTAGTTCTCGCTGTAGTTTTCCAAACGCTGCCCAGCCCAGCTTAATGTGTATTTGATTTTGACTACTAAGTTGTATTGTTTAACCTAAGTATGTGATACAAATATTCATAAATTTGAATCAAGGAATATAATACTTTTACCAAAAATGTTACGAAAATTCTAAGAAGCTGTGGTTATTTAAAATTCTCAAGTGTTTTATATTCTCCCTTATTAAAATTACGACTGGTTTTTGCAATGTAAAAAGCCGTATAAACTTTACTAAGTTTATATAGGTAGGTATACCGAAATTGTTAAATTTATAACTTTTTTTAACTGTCAAAAGTTAGCGTAATGAATAATGGCCAACTGGAGGTTGTAACCACGGGCGAAGTGGATGACGTACTTCGCGAACACGTAGTTCAAAAACACACAATACTGTTTCTGACACGTAAAATACGGGTTTCACTGTTCACTGTACACATCGTGGAAACAATATTTCAAAATAACAATAATTACGATAATTATACAAAGTATACATATTGTGTCGCATAACACTATTCACTAAAGCTCTAGTAAATTACCAGTGTCCACGAAATTAAACACGGTGAGATTTAGTTGAGACAAATCTCAGTAAGTACTATGTACACGTGTTAAGATTTTGATTTGGAAATAAACTCGGATTTCAGTTCGGTATTAGTAGACAACAAGCGCTAGTACACTACGTTCGATTTTTCAGCGAGACTACGTCTAAAAATTAAACTCATTAATACTAACAACTTTTTATTCCGCAAAGTTAGGTAATTAAATGTATTAAATTCATTTAATGCATTTAATTACCTAAATTAAATGCATTTATTCCATTTTAACTACCGCTGAAGAGATTCAAATTTACTTAACTGACGAAAGGAACTTACATGATCATATATAAAATGACATTTGATGTACAACAAGCGTTAAGTGAGACGTATGATGATGAATCTCTAAAACTTGGTATATACATAACGACTACGACTGCTGAGTGTTGTTTTCAAATCTAAATCTCAAGCCGAAATTCTCTCCGTGGACACGAACCATAATGGTTATTAATGAAACCTTCAGAAACTTGCTCTAAATGTATTAAATGTATGTACCCTATTCTTCATTGGTATGCATAGTCCTAGATGCCATCTCACTCTCGTGGCTTCCTGAACAATTCTCCTCAATTTTTCCCTGTCTTTTAGTTCATAATTAATAATGCTAATTTAAATTTAATGTTTATTTTTTTAAAGTTTATTTATTATCAAATTTATTTATTATAATTAAGTCTGGATTGTAACTAAATTTATTTTATTCATTTATGATACATCTGTAGCTGGTTGTTGATAGATTAGGCAGATGCTTGTATTCCGTTTACTCTTAATTAATGATTTTATTAAGGATAACATATTCTTATTATGAAGTTGTAATTATTCAGAACATAAGTCTGTGATATATATATATAAAATAGAAAAAAATAATAATAAAGAAGATGGCTTCCAAATAATGGAACGATAGATGTATGAATTTAAAAAAGTGTAACATGTAAGTTCGAAATTTTGTCGTCAATGCACGGTGTTAGTGTACCACAATCTATTAATGCATTTTCTCCGAATAGCAAAAGATCCAGGTTCGAAAGCCGGTAGCAACAACAATATTTTTCGATAAAATTGATTTTATATGTGCATCTTTCTAAATAATACATTTAATTTGTAATCATTTTATTAAAGCATAATAATAATGACTACGGATAATAATATTTTTATAATAAAAAAAAACGAAATTATAAGGAAGTATAAAGTGTTCATTCGGGTTTGAAAAAATATCTCTGAATTATTTAACAATAACAGTATTGAAAGAAGCCCAAAACAAACTTATTCTAGCCCTCGCCTTAACTCTCGTATACGATTCACAGCTTCCCAGTTACTTTGTAATCTATTTCCAACAAAAAAGCTTCAAAAATATTTACCATATAAAAAGACTTTCAATATATTTTTGCTCTATTCCGTAACCAAGGTCCTGAGGTCTTACAACTAAATAGTTAATTATACATTAATGAAAATACTTTCAGATTCACAACGAATCAATATATATATATATATATATATATATATATATATGTGTGTGTGTGTGTTTATATAATTCATTATTTTTACTGTCTGAGTGGAACAATTTAATCTTTCTTGACTTACCTATTTTCAAATAATACTTGAACGGTATCATCAAAAATTTATTTTATAATAAAGTTACCAATTCACATCATGAAATTATTGTAATCACATAATATATTGAATATTTGTATTCGCAAAATATATCAAATCTTAGCAACCACATATTTTATTAAATTTCCGTAACCACAAAGTATGTTGAAGTCTTGTAAAATATATAATTTTAAGAACCAATTTATTTGAATGTAATGAAAATATTCATTTGAAAACAAGGTTATTTTTAATGAACTACGTCGATTAATTTAACATCTATCAGTTCTGATACTACTGTATCTTTGTCAGAACGGACGCACACTAACAGATCCAAAAATAAAATAAGCAAAGAAATCAATTGTCGGGCGGGCCCTACTCTCAATCATTGTGGCCTTAGTTCGACAGGAATGGGAGTAGGAGCCACCGACATAGTTGTTTATACAAAGTTAATTATTTTTAAATAAATAATTATGTTCAAAATTTACATTAAAACACAGTGAAACCTCGACTTACAAGCATAATTCGTTTCGTAAACATGCTTGTATTGTATCGCAGAACACTCGTATGTCGAAGCAAATTTACCTACAGTAAATATAGGAAACTATTAATTCGCTTCAAGATCCAAAGATATTCATATTAAAATAATTAATGCATACATTTTTTATATTTTATTAATATTTCAATTTATAATAAAAGGCGTATTGAATTTATTAATTAGCCATATCGGAATCACTAACATTCATCACTGATGGCTCAATAAAATATTTTTCTTACAGTGGAATTTTAATCAGGTACCTATCTGTTGACACTCGCTTTTGCCTCTTTTTTTAAAGATGATAAAAATATGACATCGCATTTTCGTTGAAAAGATTAATCGCTCGCATTGCTATAGCCTTACTCGGATAGTGTTTTTCTATAAAATATTGCAGTTTCCCACATTTTACAGATGTCTTAATCTGATTTGAAATGACAAATTTCCGTCACTGCTGGTATTAGTGTCATCTCAGGCGCAGAATGCATACAATATAAATTAATGATAAAATTTTAAGTTACGCAATAGGTTTTTACTCGTATGTCAAGATGTTTTTCGTATGTCGAGTTAAATTTACTCGTAAGTCGAGATTCCACTGTATAATGAAAATATGTTAACAATTTAAAATTAACGAATAGTATGTAGATACTCATTACGTATCATTTCCTCTAATAATTATGAGACATTCTCTAATAAATATACCGTATACGGTACTGAAATTGAGTAAAATGAGTAATTGAAAAAATGTAATATTTTCATACAAAAAAAATTTAACGATATTTAAATTGACGTAAATAATGTTCTTGCAGCAATAAAGACCAATACGCCGACTGGTCTCGCACTGCCGGGTTTCTACTGGAAGGAGTATCCCCACTTCTACACCGAGGTGTACGGGGACGCCAACCGAAAAGGGAGCGGCGCGGCGGAGGACGATGGCGAGGACGAGGAAGCGCGAGGTCCCCCGCCAGACCCTCAGCCCGTTTTCCTGGACGGGCCCGGGTCCAACGTGACGGCTCAACTGGGCGGAAAAGTGGTGCTGCACTGCAAGGTGTCGGACCTCGGGGATAAGACGGTAAGCTAGCCTATTCAGGCGTAGAATTTCACGTCAGTGTAATGTTTACCGTAATATCGTTTATATCGTTGTGGTTGAAATATTGTTTTCAACACTAATAAATTCGAGTACCTCAAAATTGGCTAAACATTTATTATTATATAACGGCAATAAGGATATATTTTTTTAAATGCAGAATATGCTACTAATGCAAGAACTTATCATGCTGTACAGCCTTTATTTCCTGTAAGAAATAACACTAAAATAACGCTTCTGTTAAATTTGATGCAATTATATATCTTATTAATATGTAGATTATTTTACAAAATATATCATAATATTATTTATTATACATTTATAAACTTTAGACAATATCCACTTTAAGAATAAAAACTCAACATCTACAGTTTCATTAATTATATTCTCTAATATTCTTACTGGCAAGTTTTTTAATATCTGTTATCTGACAGAAAATAATTTAAGTCAACATGTATCAAAGATACTAACTAACCTTTAATAATACTCGCTAAGGCCGAAAATGTAATCTATTGCCAGGTATTACGTGTGTCGCGATAATGGTATATTACGTGATCATTTAAATTATTTTAAGCGTACTTATAACTAATTACGTATAAATTTGCGTTAATGTATAGTGTGGTAAACCACTACCTTTTTTCACAATAATTTACATTGAAAAACAAGTGTTACGTGAACATCGCTATTGGCTGTAAAGTGGCCAACATTAGTCGCAATGATTAGATTTCGGTCATATGAATAAATCATAAAAATTGTAATATTTATATAATGAAATGAGACCGGCTGATAACCAAATTTTCAGTTAGAGGGATTTCTTATAATATTAAATAAAAAATATTTTTAAAAGTATAATTTATAAAAATATGATCGTATGTAATACATACTACATATGTGCTCATTATTATGAAAGTGGTCTAAGTCATGTTTTTTTTGTTTCAAGATATTAAAAGGTTTGCGTTTCAATTGATCAAAAAATATTTTTATACTATACAACACGATGTTTCAAATTGTATTTTGTCTACTAGATTTATAATTTATTTCAACATATAAATGTTGCATGTAGCTTAAAGGATATAACATTTTTTAGTGGATGAAAGTTACTGTTTCTCTCGAAACTCGAGTAGTGCAAAGAGACTCAAGTAGAGTTATAACATTGTTTTTATTTATATCCATCCATTATGATGAAACTTTACAAAGTTAACGCCGATTCTATCAATAATATAAAAAAATTAAGGTAAAAATGATATACTCTATTATCAAAATAAACACTAACGGAATACCGTTAAACGTCACAAAAATACACTGAATATAACGCTTCAATTTTTTCACAATTGTTACAATTTACATCATATTATATTAATTTAAAACAATGTGACGTAAAATAATTGATAAACTCATTTTTTTCAGTTTCTTGACTTAACCACTTTCATAATAATAAGCACATATATGAAGTCAGTTACACTACAATAAAGTGTATGGATAGCCAGCGAAGGCTGAAAAATTACATAAATAATATTATACGCACACAAATACACTATTTAGTTATGTGATTACATAATTATGTACGTACTTATTTAGGAGTCCGAATTATAAATGGTATTTATGTATGTTTATCTTATTTACGTCATCTCTTAATTGCCAAGACTATTAATTATATATTATGATGTAGTAAATAAGTTATTTGATGTTTATTTATATTCTTAAACACACTAATATAATACAAATAATAATAAATCACTTTGAAATAAAAATTAAATAAATTTATTATAATGTTTTCAGTACGTAGGTCATTTGATAAATTTGTGTGAGATAGCGCCACAATTCGTTTGATGCGATCATGGCTGGAAATGTCTCAACTCTTGATCGTAGATAACAATCGATCTAGTAAAGATCGCGCGGAACACAACTCAACAGGACATCATTTTATAACATAACATAGCCTTCAATGGAAACTGTTGATAAATAAAATACTTTTTCAAAAAAACAGTGTTTAAACTTCATTTTTATCATATTCATTAAATTTATTTCATAATACCACAATTTAAGAACGAAAAAATGGTAAAAAACAAATGTGCTTGAAAATATTTGAAAATATATTAGAAAGAAAATGTGAAAGCTAAAGCGAGCAAAAGCAATTAGCACGATGGTCGTCAAATTATAAAAATAAATTATTGTACAGAGTGTAAGTAACTAAAGTCTAAAATATTTCATTACTATTAATACATTTTCACCAAAACACAATTTGAATTTCTAAAAAATGAAGCGAGAGTTGCTAATGAGCTGGCTTGAATACTTAATTACTGTCTATAATTATAACAATCTACATTTACTGTTTCTAATCTACTGTTTGTGAATCTAATATATTGGTCGATGAAAAATCTTGAAATGTTATATCTCTGTTACAATTTACAATTTACAATTATATAATAGGTCTTGCTATTTTCCCGATATTTTTTTTTGTAAAAAAATATGACATACCATACGATAGCACTTTTTCTGTTCTAAAACGTCAGTGTGGCCGTTTTTCTGAATCTTATAGTTTTTCTTAATTTTTGGGCTTAAATAATGGAGTGTCATGTTGAGAAAAACGAACATTTTCGACACGTCCTTCTTTTTGCCTTCAAGATTAAAATGGTTATCCAGGAGCTCACCTGGTAAATTCTTCCACGTCCACCCTACAGTTCCGACCTTGCTCCGTCAAATTATCATATTTTTCGGTCGCTCTTCAGTCAAATGCATGGAATTACGTTCAACAATGACGATGATAACAGATATTGGCTCGATAAATATTTAAAATTTATTGAAATATGGGATGAAGTCCGAAACAATAATTGAGAATATATCATGGAATAAAATCTTGAATATTTTTATTTAATAATTTGATTTTATTATTAAATAATTTAACAAAAGTGCAGAGGCTTATGAGACAACCACATACCAGTGAATGAATAGACATGAAATAAAGTGTGCATATAGGAGAGGGGTTTGGAACATTAGTTGCGAAACGAGAGGCATTCTACACACATTATAGGTGGAAACAAAAATCCGATAGTTTATCACACATTTATGCAACAGTAAAAGTAATTACTCTACGAAAATTAAATATTTGTGTAAACAATACGTATTTTTAACATTATTACATATTATATTAATTTTCGTTCCAATCGAGTCGTATTTTTAAAAAAAGTCACGGAGCTATTTGATTGCATAAATGGTATCAAAGTGATCGCGTGAAATGAAAATATTGGGACAAGAAATATGCATTAGGTCATGTCTATATGTCTGCGGAGACAACCAATATTTTTAATATAAATAATGTAGGTTAGCACGTAAAGATTGTAGACTAAGTATAATTATAAACTGTATAATTATTGTCATAAACACTGTATGTGAATGTGCTTCTGCTTTTGTTTTACAATTTATACTTTGGATTTATTATCTAATCATTTAGACGAATATATATTTTTATGGCTATAAATGAGTATAATCGTCGAGCAAACTGTATAATTATTGTCGTTGGGGATAATATTTTTAGTCACGTTACTGTTGCTGTATTACATGTTATTTCTGACACTAAGTATTTTAGTTATTTGTGTGATATATATTTTTGGAATTATTATGTGAAATCCAACAATTTATGTGCCTAACAACAGGGTTCAAAACTAAGTGATGAAATATTTGCTTGAACACTTTTGCCCAACAATAGAGATGGATTAAACAAAACTTGACGTCGTCGGTGAAATTTTTGGTGTTAAATTTTTTTTAATCACAATTTAATACAGGGAGCCTAAAATTTAGCGTGCTAACATTGCTTTATAATTCGTAAGGATTTATAAATGTGTTTCCTTCAAAGTTTACGTGGCAGTTGTTTAAAATTTACAATTACGTGAAAAAGTTCTCTTTATGTTTATCAAAAATGTTTGAAGTACAAAATATATTTTTTCTGCAAGAAATATATTTCTCGTGTAGGTTTTGATGCCCCCGGAGAATTTTCCGCAAACTTTCCTCCCTACATAATTTGGTAAATATTTTTTGATACGCTGTTGGTGAGGGAAGCTGCGCTTAATTCGTACCACTGAGAAATTTCTACAACTAGATTATATGAGTTGCCTCTTGTGATAGAAAACTATACTAATCTGATCGTAGTTCTCACCACAAGTGACAACAGTCATTCATTGTTAGTCCTTAAAAAACATAGTATTATTATAATATATGCAGCATTAACAATACTTAAATTATGGTTTATTATTTTAACAATAAATATAGTCATTAAACCTCTTAATAACGCTCATCACATTCGTTTACTATAATATGACAATACAATGGATATAAATTGAGCAAATTAAAATGCAAAATACATAAGGTCATAATTACATAAAGAAACTTAAAAATAATTATAGATAAATATTTAACAAATGTATATTTTGCTATTGTTCACTCACTACTCCAGTATGTAATAATTGGGTGGGGAGGAGCATACAATAACATAATTATCCCGGTAAAAATAATACACAGAACATTCATCATATTACATAACAGTAATATTAAAAAAATATTAACTTTTTCAACACAAACCATTTTTGAAAAATTTTCAGTTCGCAAAATAGAAAACGTTTACAAAATATCTTAATTAATCAATTACTTAAAGAAAATAACACTATAAAATTTGAAAAAAGCAGATCATTAAGATTTAAATATAACTTTACAATCCCTAAATGTAACACCAAATACTATCACCAAAATTGTATATACTTGGGGATAAAAAAACTTCAATAGCCTCCCTACACAAATTAAAGAGATAAAATATATAAAATAGCTTAAAAAGTAATTAAATGAATACTTGAGAAGCACACAAATAGACAATAAATAATTAAAGACTACAAATATATAACTCTCTATATAAAATTATTACAGTGTAACTCCCTCTCCATGTACAAGAGCTAGTCTCTTTTTTGGAAAGGTAAGCGAATAAAAAAACATGTAATTTTAATAATGTACATTACTTAATTAATAACTTACATTAATAAAAAAATGTAAAAATTTCAAATAAATAAAAAAAAACACCAATATGGTTACACAAAAAAAATCTTATAAAAGTTTTTTATAGCTTAGTAATGAATTGAAACATATTTTTTACTCGATAAATATGTCGTTCGCGACATGGCGACTATGAACGATTGTTTCAATATTTTTGAGAAAATTGTCTAAGCTACTAATTTAATTCGTTCTCTTACAAATTAGGAAAACTTCTACTATACTGTAGTAGTTTTCCAACTACAGTATAATAAGTTATGCATCGATATTTTGCAAGAGGCAGTAATTATATAATCACCAACGGGGCGCCAAAAAAACGTGTGATAAATTTCGACAAACAATGACTGTCATTTTTTGATAAAATACGTCTTTCTGGCGCTTGTTGCTGCCTGCTCGCTGAAATGGTGGTAAATATTAGAATGAAATGAATGTATTGTTTGTATCTGAAATAAAACCAAGTACATTGCGAGCGGGAACGCATTCTCGATTCTGTCGCCACATTGTCCCTAGTTTAAATATTTTCTATGTTTTAATTCTTCTGACCTCGTCATCATCATCATCATCGTCAGTTGAGAGAAGCAGAGATCGGCGAACCATCCTTGTTTTCTTATGGCTATACGCAACAAGTTCCGGCGTAATAATTAGTCTTAATTCATAATTCATTCACTGTTTTAACCACTGATATACGAGCTACTATTAAGTTTTATTTTGATATGTCATAATAATTAAATGAAATATGATTTTTTTATAAATTATTTCCATTTAAAAAATAGTTATTTCTTAAGGGATACGATTTTGACGCAATTCCTCTACCTATTCAATATTATGCAATCTGAAATCTTTTATACGAGGGTATATAACACAAAATATTTTAATTCTTTCAGATATCCTGGGTGAGAAGAAGGGGTGAAGATTTTGTCCTCCTATCAGCTGGACGATTGACCCTGGCCAGCGACGGTCGATGGTCTCTGCAGGCTGTCCCCCCGGGAGACTGGAAACTGGTCCTACACCCTGTTGCTGCCAGGGATCAAGGAACGTACGAGTGTCAGATCTCCATGCACCCTCCACTAGTGAGGAGAATAGAACTGACAGTATTAGGTAAGAAACATATTGAACCATATACAAACATATTGATCTGTATCCCTATAAAATATATTTTCACGTAAAATAATGAGATTTATGACACTTAAAAAAAATTTCACTGTTTGCGAAACATTCTGAACCGGTCTCTCTCTGATTTTGATGCTATTCTTTGTATATGTTCCCCTGTTCTGCTGTTCCAAGGACGGACATTAGTTTTGGACAAATGGTTAATAATGTCAGTCATTCTGCAACTGGAGTGGCGCCTAAGCCTCAACACGTGCATGGAACCAGAAGATAGTTAAGGTATCAGAATTCTAATATATATAGAGTTCTAGTAACAGAGACAGCAACCTCCATAATTATTTTATCTAACTTTAATGCAGTTGTTTTTTCATATAGTTTTATCTATTAATAACTAAACATCAATGATAAAAATTTATCATTCAACGTTGGCTTTAGTTGCAAAATCTTTTGATTTATCCTACCGCTATTCATATTACAATTCGAAATTTAAATGGCCGCCAGTATGAGAACTAGCTTTTTAGAGGGTTTTATAATAGATTTAAAAAAAAAAAATTAAATGTATATCTTTCTAATTAATACATTTAATTAGTATTTAAAATATCACAGACCTATGTTCTGAATAATTACAACGTCACAATAAGAATGCGTTCTCCTTAATAATTAATAGAATTTTTTACCCTTTCAATTCGTGTAATAATGTTTATTACAATAAGGTAGTCAGTAAAAGTGTCAAAGGTATTAGCGTTGATGCACTTACTTGTAGTAGTAATTTAGGCGGTCAAGCTGCATGTAGAGTATTCGGAGTATCGCAGACTCTTATAAATTGTTAAAAAAAATGGAATTAAGTGGGTTTTTTTAGATTCAAGAAGATGTTGCTTTTTTAGAATTTTAATCTAGATTATAGGAATCTGTGTATCCTTATAATAATATACGTATTAATAAATATATTGTTCTTCAAGCTTCTATCAGTTTTGCTCCAAATAAAATATGTAGGTAGCTGAGTTTGCAACTACTACTATCATATGTAAGAATACTTTTTAACCGCGGGTCGAGTATGTCAAATCCACCCACGACCCACATCATCTAAAAGACATGAAAATGTATCAATATATTTAAAAAAGATAATTTATTTTATTTTTACTTAATTAACTCCATGGAGATAAAATGAACTTAAAATAATGCAAAGCTTAATAAAGATGCAAATTTTTGTTATTTCAACTATTTTCGGCTTCGAAAAAGATATTTAACAATGTCAATCAATGATCATATATATTTTATATTTTAAGAATCGTAGGTATATTAGACGAACTCGCGAAAAACAACAGATAAATAAAAAGCATTTCAAGATACTTATTGCTCTGATTACATACTCACAAAGAAAATACAAAAAAACTAAATATTATATTTAAATTGCTTTCAAGGGAGAACAAACCGGTAGAAATAAAATATATAATAGAAGTGGTACAAAGTATTTTGTACTTGAAATGTTTCCTTTTAAATGCCTTTATCCGCCAAACTCGCACTCCGTTCCTGTTCACTTCATTGCTTCACATTCTAACCAATACAGCGTGGGGTAGAAGACCTACGTTCTTCCCTTTCACCTGCTATAAAGTGTAGAATATGGGGTCCGCGGGTTATTTTACCTTGAGCACACATACGCACCTTATTTTTGTCACATTCTGAATTCATCCTGAACTGGGAAAAAATTATAACAATACCCGGAGATGATAAATAAAAAATGTTAGTCTTTAGTAAAAGTAAGACATCTAATCAAAGGAAAAATATCAGATTACAAGAAATAAACAAATTCAGACTACAAATCTTCATCTCGTCGATTTCGGAGTTTGGCGTCTTTTTTATATTTCAGACGTCTTGGCATCACATCACGTTTTAGCCCGCAGCATCCAGGCCGACGCAATCTGATTTGTAAAGGTTATTTGTTGTAGATCATCGTGATAAAATTTGTCGCCTTCAAGGTTAATCCAAATATGTGATTGAAGTAAAAACAGACGTTAAAATTCCGAGGTTGAAAATCTAGAGGCAAAGCCCAGATGTTGAAAATCTAGAGGTTAAGCCCAAAAGTAAACCCCAGAGGTTAAGACCAAGAGGTTAAAAATTCAGAGATTAAGACGAAGAAGGAAACATCTTGTTTCCTGTAAAGATAATTTACCATGCGATTAGATTAACAAGTTATCATTAAATTATGCACTAGTGATAGAAAAATAAAAAAAATACTTACCCTCTAGGTAGAGTGAACCACATAACACACATTTTCGTTACATACTCGTATCTATCGACGGTTTGAAAACAAACCATAGATTTCAACCATTTTTTTAAGCTCAGACACCGAATGTGATACCAACCTGAGGGTAACCTCAAGGTGCTTGACAAAATAAATGACAGGGCAATTGTGTACGCGACTTCCATTTATAACGTTACAACAGATTATGCGAGAAATAATGTTATTAATCGGATAACATCGATTTTCATTGTAACTTATTGCAATAGATGTTTAGAAAGCTACAATGCATTTCTTAAATCCATCTGGAATATTTTAGCAATCTTGGCAACTATGTTCTATCTACTTTAAAGTGCACAATTATGCACACATATATAAATACGCAAAATCTAACTTATTTCATTGAATTAAAAAGAGGCCATCGTTTTATAAAATATTACAAAAAAAAAATTCCTCTTCCTAAATTGGCATTAAATGTTTAAATTTTCTAGCGAATGAACACTTAGGTTATGATACTTTTTTTACACAACAGTACTTTAAACATTGTTGGAAAATTCCGAATTCACATTTTCCCTGGCAAAACTGTATCTTTTTAAAAAGTAGTGGCACATGTTTCACAGTAAAACTTATCAGAAATAATAAACAGAAAACGATATTTTGAAAATGATATTAAAAAAAGTAACAAAGGGTACCAATTATTCAAAAATTCATAAAAGTTAAAATATCTCGAAAACCGTGTGACATTAATTAGAACTATGATGAGTTATTCTGATATAACATGGCTATCTATGGTTTTCATTTGGACCACTTTGTTATGTAGGAAACTATTATACAGGACACCTTGTATAATAAGTTCCTACATAATTGTACTGAATCGATATATTTAATGGGTAAGAAAACGAATTCTTTTATCTACATTTATTTAATTAATGTACATTGTACAAAAACTGTAAATGTTCCAAAATTATAAAAATGAATATATAGTTTTAATGAATCTTGTTGTGAATTTGTAATTTCAGAACAAAGTTTGGTGATATTTTTGATACAAATTCAATTATTAAATTAAAAAGGTACACACAAAAAATCTATTTATCGAAAAGATATTTGGTTGTTACCGGGATTCGAACCTGGACTTTTTCGTATCCCGGTAGTAACCAAATATTTTTCCGATGAATAGATTTTTTTTTTATAATATAAAACTTCAATTCTTGGGATTGAAATATTGTATCAAAAACACCTACCACATTATTAATATATGAATCTAATGGCAACTGCTTCGTTTTATGTAGAATATTGCTTTTATAAATTAAATAAAGATAAAAACCATAACATGAACAAAATTATGTAACAATGCGAGGTTTAGTGAACTATGTTCTAATGGAATCCAATATCAAGAACAATTTTAAAACCACGGTAGCATTTCGCGAGCACCAGTTTACTTTAAATGTTTTAATTAAATAATTTTTTATTCAAACATTAAACAAACACAGTAAAACCAACATTTCCAACTCGACGAGTGGTAAAGTTGCACTTGCACTCATTTTCAGTAAAGTTTGTTATATTATCTTAGCGATTATCTCACTTTTTTCACAGCTTAACTTTATGCTTAACTTGAAAGGGCACAGAAATTCTAAAACTTACCTTCGTCACTTCTTTCAATTACATGGAAACACCTTTCTTGTGGGAAGATTGAGTAAGAAATAAAGAGGTAAGAAGGGCGTGGAGAGAGCAGTACAGATCATTGGTTCGCGATGGACGATGACAAGTGTGATTTTTCCTGACTTCGAGTTCTCGCCGGGTATTTTCTTAGGTTTTATAGTAAAAGTAAGTAAAATTGTTACTTCTCAATAACAATATTTGTTTGATATTATTGTGAAAGTACTAATCGCCTATTCATGTATGTGTATCACAATATTCTTAAAATTAAAATAAGTTTTTTTATTTTTTATTTTGCCATTTAATTATCCTTAGGGTATTTCCTGAGTATTTTAAAGTAATAGAATTACGTATATATTTAAATATTTTTAATAATGTAGATACACCATAAATACACGTACTTTTAAAAAAAAATTAAAATGATAAAGCAATAAGCACAGTAATTTTTAATTATCTCGTATATTTTAAATATATTCTGGAAGACTTTGTAAAATCTAGTAACGCGTTATTCGTAAATATTAATAATTATGTAAGAATATTTAACGTTATATATAAATTTTAAACGTCAGGTCGTTAGAATTTTTTTATTTTGATAAAAGTACAATCTTAATTTAAAAATATATAAAATAAATATCTTCACAACAGTTATACAACTCTAATATTAAAATGGGTTTTCCTAACATAAACTTTTCATTTTAGAGAAATATAGGTAGAAAAATATACAAGCTCTTTGAAAATGAAAAATTTGTACCTTTTTGTATACTGTTTGTTTTTACCAGTTTTGTATTTTTTGTTTACAAATTTGAGACATCGTAAAATTTTAATTCACAATTTCAATAAAAATCAGTTTTCTGTCATGCATCGGTCCATACTGTTAACCCATTAACGAGAGCAGCATACAGCAGTTTGGATTTTCCGAAATTCATCTGCAGTCTCGGCTATTATTTATTAAAGCCATCACAACTCGTGAACTTTCAGATAAATCGCTTCACAGAATATTTATTGCTTTTTGAAAAATATATTATTATAGATTAAATTGGATGAGAATATCCTACTGCTATTTATTATATTGTACGGGAGGTTTGATTTGGTATCTAGCAATCTAGATTTTCTGCGATATATTATATGTATATATATTATTTTATATGCGATATATTGTATTTAAATATATATAATATAATTATCGGTCTAATGGTTATGATACTCGCCTAGTGATCCAGTGGTCGGGGGTTCAAGCCTCATTCCAGGACACCGGCAAGATAATCCTAAGAAAACAGTTATCAAAAAAATATATTTTAAGAAAAAAATGTTTAATTTTTACAATATGATAATATCGAGTTCAATTATTTATTTTAACGTAAACAGCGTATAACTTTAAAAAAATTGGAAGAAATCAAAATATGTCGCGTTTATGATTAGCGTTTACATTTTTTTGTCGACAAAGTATATTCATATTAAAATTGTTATGTTTGATAATGAAGCATAGATCACAACTCTGTTTAAGAATGCATCTACCTTCACATATTGAACTGTGCCTAATATGGAGTTTATTACAGCTATAATTTGGCCAAAAACTTCAGCTACGATAAATTCTGATCTACTGTAGAATAAC
Organism: Eubasilissa splendida; assembly: GCA_031772225.1. Taxonomy (NCBI): domain Eukaryota; kingdom Metazoa; phylum Arthropoda; class Insecta; order Trichoptera; family Phryganeidae; genus Eubasilissa; species Eubasilissa splendida. The sequence goes on along the minus strand of CM062862.1, from coordinate 10,997,386 downwards.
TTAATAATAAATAGTGCTGTCATCTAACTAACCTAAAAACGTATGTTTTAGTTTATAGTGATGTTATTTGATTGATTTATAGATTCGAATATAATGAGTGAACGAATCTAATACCTCCCCAACTAACGATACCATATATTTAACATTTAAAAAACTAAATTTAGTTAGAGTTTTAATATAGTATATTAACATTAAAAACCTAGATCCAGTTTGTATATTTTTCATATATATTTGATGGAAGTTTCCTTCCAATTTGCTCTGCATACAATGATTATTTCTACATCACTAGCAAAGGAAATAATCTTACCTAACTGTATATGTTATACAGTTCTATAATTACACAAATTGTATACACATACATAAGTACAAAAATAATAATGACACTACAGGTTGCATTAAAATATAAAATTCTCAATCCTTTTCTTAATCTAATCTAATCTGTTTCGGAATTAATTGATTATTAATGACAGCAGAATGTTTGACTACATTGGGTAGCGTCATGACCCTCCGTTACCGATTCGGCTGCGACAGTGAGTACTACATCATGACTAGGTGTGGCATGACTTGCCGGGGTTTCTTCATTTTGGGAAGGAAACTAAATGTTCAAAATTAAATAATTTTTTTTAATTTTTATTATATTGTTATTTTTACTATTTTATATAATACATGAGTTACTTGAGTGTATTACAAAACTAATGTTACAATTTTTTGTGAATCGCTTACCTCTCCAAAAAATATACTAACTCTTGTGCTTGCGAAATTTATCACATCATTCGCACGTGCACGACATGCACATTAAAAAAATCGAGTTTACACAAAAAATTCACATGTTTTAAAAATATGTGTTGCTCTTTTAGACATATTTTATAATACATAAACCTAATTGTTATCTTAAACTAGCAGACCACGGCGTTGGCACGCGGAAAATGCATTTAATGATTGCTGTCTTTTCTATAATGCTTGTATTGTCTTAATTATGGCAAATAACATTCAGTTTATTAATTCTACATTAGTGTAAAGGTCCTATCTAAGTAATAGTTTAAAAAAACGTCAAATCTAATGTACAACTTCTGATATAATAAAAATCCACATTTTTTGTAAAAAACGCAAAAATATTAATTATTATTGAAAGGTAAGCATTAAATATTCAAACTAAAAACTTAAAAAAATATTTAACATAAAAATGTTATTTAAAAATGTAAATGCAAAATCTCTTCTCATATACTCTGTTTATTTTTGAGCAATGCAGAAAACATTTTACTGTTTTAGTCAAGATCCAAACAAAGAATTAGAAGTATGTATCTAGTAAGGATGAGCGCTTTGACGTAACTTCCTATTTAACATCAAAACCAAGTTATTCTTGTAAATGCAACACAGGATTGTACTTCGATAGCTACATAAATTATTAGTTGGAGCATAATGTGTAAATGGCGTTTGGTATCGTACAATAAAATTATATTAGCCCTCTCCAAATCAAAAATAATAACAACGCACATATGATATTTTAATTAATTTATCAAAAATATTTTCAGATTTTCTGAATCTTGTGTGTAGGGTTTTCTGAGCTATATCGTGTATCCAAAGTTACATAATTATAATTTTAAATAAGTATCGAGAACCGGGATTCGGAAGGACTGTTCGCCTTACCTTGTATATGACGCCTCCTTACTTTCTTACGCCCTGCAGTCGCCACCTAGACTACACAAAATGGCACGCGGATGACCCAATCTCCGATCCCAAATAAATACGGCGCAAGTTCACCCACGGCGCACAAACAACGAACAATACGTGATCAAAACACAATATCACAAAATACAGTGCTGGTGCACAGAGGCTGAAAGGTCCACACCGCGAATGCTATCGTGATGTCGATATCGAACAAATATCGGTCAAGTTGACGTCTGCTGGCGTCAAGGTTACAATTCACATTGACGAGACAAGCATGAGAAAATATATGGATGATAATTTGGATGCAGAATTGTGTCAGTAACAAAGGCTGCGGCTAATTAGAAAAGACGCGCCAAAAGTGTGTTAACGAATTCGGAATAACTGTATTTTTCTTATAGTCCTCTGATACTGAAGTATTTATTGCTGGATCCTACGAACGGCTAACAGTAACACCACTACACGATCATGGCCAATATTTAAACGACCATAGCCTATTTTTAAATGTAAAATATATAATTTATTAACAAAAAATATGAAACTGGTCTACCACAATAAAACTAATCCAAATAACGCCAACTAGTATCCAATCAGACATGCTTTTTAAAACTATTATAATATACCGTTCCGGAGGTAATGTATTTATGCCGTGCTTTAAGGGTTACTGGTGGGATTTTTTTAGTATACATCACCACTACTGACTTTTGCGACGAAATTTTCTTAAGGACTTCGATCAAAGGGTAGAACGATTAGTGGAAGGAGGGAACGTGCCTATCCATCCTAAATCTTCCACAGTCGATTACGGTGGTGTCGTAATTTTTTAAGTCAACCCCTTGATATTGGCACGTGTTACCGTGCCGAAACGTTGGTCTAGGTTTCTTCAAGGAAACCATCTATAAAAAACGCGTGTATACCCCGAAAAAGCATTTTTTTAAAGACAAATTTATTTTCACAATATTATTCAAGAAAATAGTCTCCATCGATATACACAACTATCTTCCGTCGTTCAGGCAAGTTTTTAATCTGTCGGTAGTAATACTCACATGCATTGATTTAAAATATTAAGGAAAGGCTGTTTTCACTGACGCTGCTAAATTTTTTCTCATCTAAATTATGTTGTAAAGGCCTAAACAAATAGTAATTCTATGGCGCTAAATCAGGAGAATACGGAGAGATTTCTCGCGTTATTCTTAAAGTATGAGGGCGCACATTGTTGTCGCTTTTTGCGTGCGATACCCACGCCCCTTTTTTTCACACCTTTCCTTTTTTTTCAAAATTCTTTGAATCCATGAAAATCCTGGTATTTTTTGTTAATTCTTTAATCGACATCTATGAAATGGCCTCAATTTTTGCAGCTAACGAATCTTAACCAATGATTTTTGATGTTCCAATTCTAGGCATGTCTTCGAAAGAAAAAAATATTGGTTAAATTATTTAAATATCATTTTTAGTATTGACAAACTAGTAAAGCTTCACCATAGAGGGCACAATTGTTTTTTGTTGCTGGTGGTTACTGATTTTTTTTGGTAAAATTCATACAACACATGAGAGCTTGCTCATAACGAAGCCCTCCATTGAAAATGGGGTTTGTTTTTTAACTGTTATGCTGGCGACGTACTCTCCAGATGTTGTTAAAAATCTGTGCGATCCAAACGACAAATAAGTCACAACTGACCGTCAAAGTTATTCACAAAAATGCGACCTTTTTTGGGTACATCATTGATAATATATATATTAAACATAGATGCATATTATATTGGCTATTAAATATTCTGTATAATAATAATAATCGACAGTCTCGCAAGCCTCAGGGACTTGCTATGCTTGCTGCACAGTGTAATTTACATGTCACCTCCGAGGCTGTCATGTCAGCCTGGTAATCTCAGTTATCCTCACGGGTATATATGTATGTTAGCATTGCCGCCACTCGAAGCTACGCTCGGAATGTAATTTACTGTGCTTGACATGTAAAAAGATAAACACGACTCCTCTGTGTGCTGCGCTCTTAGCATCAGATATTCATAAAATAATATGCAAATTGGTTTTCAACATTTTGATTAAATTTGAACGTACACTGAGAATCGGAGCTTTTTAATAAATAATACATAAATAAAAAATTAAAACTTCGTCCAGCGATACGATGTTAATGTTTTACTGAGTAGAGAAGGTAATAAATTAGTGAAATTTTTGAATACTAATTAAATGTATTAATTAAAAAGATATATTAGGACAACACATTCTTATTGTGAAGTTGTAATTATTCAGAACATAGGTCTGTGATATTTTAAATATGAATTAAGTATATTAATTAGAAAGATATACATATTAAATCAATTTTATCTGAGATTATTTTATCTAAGGTATTTGAGATTCTGTAAAAATAAGGTAGATGGCTCTTTCAAATAATGGAACGATTAAATGTATTAATATCAAAAAATGCAACATATAGGTTCAAAAATTGTCGCTAAAAATATTGTCGTTGTAGCATAGTTGGACAATGCATCTTCGTCGGTTAGGAAAGAGATTCAGGTTCAAATCCGGGTGGCGCAACAACAATATTTTTCGATAAAATTAATTTTATATGTATATCTTTCTAATTTCATTAATTAATTTGTATTCAAAAATATCACAGACCTATGCTCTGAATAATTACAACTTCACAATAAAGAATGTGTTCTCCTTAATAAGAATTTAAGAATATATTATACATTTCTTGAGTTAATCAATATGTTTCTCTAGTACAGGTATTTTTGTAATTCCAAAAAAAAGTAATAATAATTCAATGTCGAATCCCGAGATCTCGGTCTAGTGTTGTGGAAATTTGGTGGTAGAATAAAACGCGAATTTGTGTATTGTCGTTTTTTAAGTAAGAAATAAGAATGGAAGTTGTTAAAATGCAAAATTACCCAAAACAATATTTTGTTCAAGGCTACAAAAGCACTTAGCCAAAGTAAGGGACGGACGGTCATAAAAGCTCGGTATTGTTAGACGCAGGTGGACCGACGCAGCTTGGGTGCAGCGGCGAATACAGCAGCGGTAATCCAGCAAACATGACTAGAGTCACGTAGGCAAATGCGCCTCGAGGGATGCATCGCCATAGGCGACCAGTTCTGTGATATTCTCCGCCGTGAGAAGTGGCTCCGTCTAAGGCGAGATTTCATTTTCAATTCGAAAATAAAATCAAAATATCGTCTCTAAAAGTATCAAGTAAGCGCTTCATAGATTGTAATTTCGGGGAAAGTTTAAACTATGCGCCTCGAGTTTAAGCTTAGACTGTGATGTTCTTTGCGTTAAATCGTAAATGAGAAAGTATCAAAAAGTTGATGAATATAATCGGTGTAGCGAGAACAGACTGTCGCTATAGCATCACAATATCGCATCCAAAGTCCCGGTTTGCCTGGATAATTGGGCATCATCATCTCATCGTCTTACAAGCCTGCACTCCGTCACCCTACGCTGGCACCACAAGAAGCTGACCACACTTCACGTCCAGGATCCAGGACCATCCTAAGTGGTAATCCCTTACGTGAGGGACCTGAATAATCAACATCAGACAAGCGTCAATATAGACAATTTGGCAGAGAAATTAATGCTGGCATGATAAACGCAAATATTAAACGTTCATTTAAATGTAATTATTTTTTAGTAGCCTTATTTATAAGTATTAAAGTAAATTTCTCATTTTACACTTTCAACACATGCAAGTATCTTAAGATATAAATTTTCTTATATAAAAATATTATTTTATTTCATAACCATTTGACTTGTCAATATTTAAAAAAGAACCAATTAGGCTAGATGCCTCCCCCCTGAACATGAAGCCGAGGCAGAAAGAAGATGTTACCTAACAAAGTGTATAGAAAAGATAAAGGAGCGTGGAGTTGGCGACGCTGCGGTGAATTATCGAGCCAGACTAACTACGGCTCCTCTCGGCGGAAACCTGGTCACTGGGTGTAGATGTTGCCAGTGTCGTCGGTAAGCTGAGAACGGCGACGATGGAAGTAAACTTGAATCGTTACTCCCACAGTATTAATCCGTGAATTTAAACATTGTTTACTATACTTGTGAATTCCGAGGATTCATAAAATTCAAATAAATTCATTCCTAAAAATCTAAATTAATCGATGTAACAATCAATGCTGTGACTTTACTTCAGACATATTGTTCAAAATAATAAAATTATTTCACACTCACATAATTATTTCTCAATCTAGCAATTTAAAATCAATGACATTGATATATTATTTATACTTGTAAACAAATCCAATATTTTAATTTTAGAAAAATATTGTAAGCCAATCGCGAAATTAATTATTTTATTATATGACAACACTATTAATGTTTGTTATCAATCGGCAATATAATGTACTTTTGTATGATTGTAACACATATTAATTGAAAGCTATGGAAGAGTTAATATCTCAGGAATAAATTTATAAAAAATATTCTTATAATGGTAAATTTTTTTAAATGTACTCTAGAGAAATTATATTTTTTCTGATAACTAGGGTTTATTAAGAAGATCAATCACTCTCTTGTGCGCCGAGTCTGAGTGCCAAATATTTTTTTTTTCAAATTCTGCCAAAATCGATAACACGGCGAATCTGTAATTAAAAGGTAAATGACATTTACAGTTGTTATTAAGCTTCATTTTGATGTAAAAGTTGAACTCTTGGGTCTTTTCACAAACTTTAATGAATAGAAAATAAATTTCCGATATAGTATTTATATACAAAATCTTGAATAGGAGAATTCAATATCCTGACCTACTGGAATTAATCAACTTCAAAGTACCATCCGTCGGTAGAAGTTTCAATTTTCATACTTTCAACTTTCATACTACAAAGCATGGAGAGAAGTTTGTAACTCTACATTGAAACAATCTGGGGTAAGATGAAATTAATTTATTGGAAAAGAGTAGCAATACTTTAAAAACCATGGTAACCATTGTTGCAAAAGGCAAGTGAACTTCTCCAAAAATAAATTTTTAAAATCAAAATAATAAAATTATTTTTAATGTGTTTATCCAAATTTAATAAAATTATTTATTTCTTCAAACAGGTAAATAAAGAACACATTAACGATAATTTATTACTTAGTAGCTGTTTTAACAATTAATCTTGGATGGTTGTGAATACGATACCCAACTTAACACTAGTATAGCCCAGCGTCATTTCAGTATCAAGGAGTTCAATTTTTAATGCCATTTCCAAAGATTTAAATGTGATTTTTTTTTTAAATATAAAGATGCGTACACGGAATAAGAGTCACAACAATATTCTCACTATTTTCAAACTAAGCTAAACGCTTGGGTTATGAAAATAGGACTAACTTGTTAGTCTCCTAAAACGGGGCTCGAGCCCCCGACTATTGAGATCACTAGGCGAGTATCTTAACCACTAAACCAACAAGTTACTCTAACAAACTAAACGTTACCAAGTATGTGTGATGTGTCTGAATGTTATTAAGGCGTGACGCGTGCATGTTGGCAAAAATGACGTGCGAGCGAAAGGGATAAAAGATCGGCCGGCAGACGTCAGGTAATTATTGTGCTACCTCATCCCTTACACAATAAACACAGCATTAATCAGTTAACAAATAACCCATATAGGAGATATCACAGTATATATATTTACTTATTATCATCAATTTACTTTTTAACCTTTTTTTTATTTTAGAAATAAATCTTTCTTAAAACGTGGCGAGTTAAGGGAAAGAAGATGACACAAGTTAACTGGGAGTTAAAAATTACCATTGACGAGACTACTATAAAAAAAAACCTGTGATCCGCAATGGACAGGCAAAAAATATATGGTCAAGGGTTTCCTCCTCGGCACCACACTCACATATTGGGGAATCTATTAAGTTCAATGCCCAATTCTCATTCTAGAGATATTTGATATTGTTCTTTTTGAGACTTTCCTTTTGGTGAACCTGGGGATGCGGGGAATAAATCTTTAAATTATTTTATGATTATTTGAATCCATCCATTGTGCAGTCTGGATAGAATTCGTACATTTTTTTACCATATTAAGTCTGTCATACATCGGGATATGGAATTGATGAAGGAAAACTCCGGAAAGAGTAGCCTCCTTGATCAGTTTATCAGCATATTCATTTCCATGACTTCCCTTATGTGCAGGAATCCAAACAAATGGGAATGTTGCTGTCCAAATTAAATAGACATCTTCTGATGAAATAGATTATCTTATTTTCTAGCTAAACTTTTATATTAACAGAGAGTGATTCAAGAGCTGCTTGCGAGTTGGAGAATATAACAGCCTTATCGACGTTCCGGAGTACGCAGATATCCAGGGCCTCTTTAATAACGGTATTCTTCTAAGTATAATTACAGTATAATAAATTTTTTTTGATGATGAGAGAAATCTTTTTGCAATCATTTTATTTTTAATCTATAATTTTTTAAATAATAATGCTCTTTCATAATCGAAATGTATTTTTTCGAAATTAAAATCTGTAATTAGTCTAGAATATTTTAGACCCTTCGAGTTATTTTTCATAGCTAGCTAAAAGAAAGGAAAATTTAATAGAACCTTTTCCGTTCGCTCATCTCCAGGGATATAATTATTACACTTTCCTATGGAATTAGCTGTGCGTACCCACCTCTCTTATATATTGCGTACTTATTGTACAACAAAAATACATTGTAAATACAAAAGACTTGATAAATGTCTTGTAATGTAATTTTCTATACAAATGTTATCCCACATATTTCACATACCTAAATGTTGTGCGCTCCTGTGATAAAATATACATTATGTCTTTTCTGAGTATTCTTTGATAACCAACATTTTCAGAAAATCATAAAGTTATTCAATATTCTGGTCCCCTGATACAAAATACTGTCAAAAATAAATAAACATCCAAAATATTATTAAGACTCTTTAAAAAGATAACAATTATATTATTCAAATTAGTTCTGACATAATAGGTAAAATATTTCTGAATCCACGGTTAGATTTGGCCTTAGTCCTGATCATGGATATATTTTAGGCCTTAGAAAATGAATTATTTGAACGTTTTTAAAATATAATTTTGACAAAAAATAAATTAATCAATTAGATAGATTATTATCTGTACATCTTTCTTGAAGTGAATATTTCAATTTGTGTCAGAAGTACCACAGAACTACATTTTGAAATTGTAACATCACAAAAAATGTATTTTTATTAGAAACATATATTCTTGATTCTTTATTTTATCATTATTTTAAAAGTATTGTACTCTAAAGATCCATTTCGATGGAAGGAGACACGATGAGATCGTCTTAGAGATTTAGTTGAGATACATCTTATGTACACGTGTTGAGATTTTGATCAAGAGATAAACTCAGATATCAGCTTGAGATTGATAGAAAGAGACAACTCAAATCAGTACACACGACGTTTGATCTGACAGCGATAAATAGCATCCGTATAACTATCTATTCTGAATGTTACCGAAAGTCATCAAATATAAAGCGTTAAATTACAAATAATGCTCCTGGGGACATTCAAAATAATATTTGACGTTTGATGTACGTGATGAGCGTGAAGTAAGACGCGAGACTGCGAATCTCTGAGACATGGAGTGTACACGCAAACTACAAAGACAGAATTGTCTCCAAAGAATCTCGATCTAGCAAAATTCGTGACTCAGAGACTGTCTTAAGTCGAAAAGTATGGGTACGGAGGACAATAACTGTGCGCGCAATCTCCGACCAAAGGATCCATGATGATTGTGTGAGGAATAGGTAACGTGATTCAGGACGGACAGGAAGTATTTGGAGCAGGAACAGAAAATGAACAAGGAGGCCCAATAACCAACCAGACACCAAGAAGAGCACGACCAACCTGCAGTGATGCTTCTCTATCTAGATTATTTTATAGCCATGGCCATAGGTCTTCTGACTTCAAGAACACGCACTTAGATGATGCGCATGCAGCACTTTCGATTGTACACTTCTTTGATAGCGTGAAGTGGAGACGCCATGCACCATGCTCAATAGCAAGGAGAACAGTTCAATCTAACACGCTCAAATATCAAGTTTCAACAGTTTGACGCTCTCAAATAACGAAGACATCAATTTCCATAGTTAAACTTATTAACTCAGCAACAGGATATCAACCTACAATAGTCTAACACGCTTCTTAGCAAAACGTTAACTGGTTCTAAATCTGGGTTTGTTTTTTATACAAATCTATAGTTTTATTCCGTGCTTGATAAAATTTTGCACACTTCACTCTCTAAGCAATAGAAAGGTCTCTGTCTACATAAGGTTTTAAAAAACTACCCCAAATTGTGGTATTTTTTAATAAAATTTATTAAAAATAAGAGGAAAATTACTATCTACATCTGATTTCGAAAATAAAACTACCTTATAAATGAAGCCTCTTCGCTCTTCACCGGGCAACGCGAATTTATTATATACTACACACACTATAGACAAGAAGTCGTGCTCTGAGGTATACAGAAGGGGGAAACAAGTAGGTAATAGGACAGCAAATACGTAAATACTCGTGGACGGCGACCGCGATCCATAGATCTGTCATAAAGATCAAACAATGACTCAATGCTTTGGCCCCTTAGCCTTAATCTAAGACTAAGTACATCAATGGTTGGTGTCGGGCCTCGTGCTTCGAGGATCCCCTATTGTGTTTTTGTATCTTAATTTCTCTACCACTCATGCGTTCTCTGTATCAATAATATACTACACATTAATTCAATCCATACTACAATATGTCATCATCAGTTGAGGATCAGCATATAATACTAGTCTGATTAGAGTAAAAATCATACAAAAACTTATCATAAAAATAATATTAAAAAAACCAAAAGATTATTCGACAAAATTACTTTTTAAAATTCAATGTACCAACATTTTGTGACCTATTTAAAAGAAATTTTATTATTAGTATAACACATTAAGAAAGATGTAAATATAAAATCAATTTTATCGAAAAATATTGTTGTTGCGCCACCGGAATTCGAACCTGGACAATATCACAAACCTTTGTTCTGAATAATTACAACTTCACAATAAGAATGTGTTCTAATAATTAAGTTATATCAATGTGTCCAAAATTTAATAAAAATGAATTGATAATTCTGACGTCTACTACATACATATTAATAATACAGATTACTCAAAGGTATTTGAGATTCTGTAAAAATAAAGTAGATGGCTCTATCAAATAATGGAATGGTTAAATGTATTAATATCAAAAAGGTAACATATGGGTTCGTAAATTTGTCATTAAAAATATTGTCGCTGTAGCATAGTTGGATAATGCACCTTCCCCGGTTTGAAAAGAGATCCAGGCTTGGATCCCGGTAGCGCAACAACAATATTTTTTGAAAAAATTGATTTCATATGTATATCTTTCTAATTAATACATTTAATTCATATTTAGAAATTTTATTCTTCAAATATTAAAATAAAAACAAAAATTTCAATTCATTACTGAAAATTGTACTTGATTTAAATTTATATTTTCATAATCTAAAATCAGTACATCATTAGCACAACACTACTATGCGCACCTAGGAAAAAATTTATTATTATTAATACAATAATAATTATTGTTTTCAATAGGTATGTAATATTATTTCCTTCTCATGAAAGCGTTGTGTATAAAAATATATATATTGTACCTACCGTAAATATTGCATCATAATTTGAAAAATAATAAAAAAATGTCATTAGCTTATTAAATTTTTGATTAATTTTTATTTTCCCTTACAAGATGTGCTCGAGTACATCATCTGAATTTTACAGAGTGGTATTAAATGTTGTTAAATTAATATTAATCTACTCTATTTTAATCTTAAAAATACGCTTTCATATCAAATAATTATTTTATGTATCTTGAGTGATATGATAAGATCATATCATCGTTAACAATATCTTCGGAGGTTTATATTACGGAGGTATTTAACCTTTTATCTACCAACCATATTTGACATGGGCACACCTGAGTTTGGCAATTTTCAATATGAAAACGTCCGTTACGATACATACTAATTCTTATGAACTGACGTAAAATTCGTTATTAACGAAAATTGAGACGAAAATGCTTCCTCCCTTGAATTCTCTGCCCTTGAACCCTTCCCCTAGATCATAAACATATTAAACTCGGTCGAATAAATTGCAGGTATGATAAAAATGCTACATCACTCTTAACTTTGATTCGAAGGTCTACAATCTAATTTAAACGAAAAACGAGTATCGAAAAATTTCTTCAAATTTTTAAACTTCCAAGAATTATTTTGATTCCTGTAACCATTTAACCTCGTTCGAAATAAAAATGTTTTTACAAAAACATTTTCTGTATTTTGTAAATAATGGACCAATGACTGGTATAAATTACGAGTCGAAAATGTTCATGGAATATGTACAAATCCTTTAATGTTGCTACAAAATAAATGTTCATTTAATATCAAATGTACCGATATTTGTACCTCACCCTTAACATTATTTATCTATTATTTAAAATATTCAGTACGAACTAAAAATTTAAATACTGGTCAACTATAACCGTTATATCATGAAAAATGTATATCATCGTCTTTATCATAATTTACTGGTTGAAGGCCTCCCCACATTTCTCTGTTCATTTTTATTCGCTGCCATGAACTTAGCCAAGTTTGATATTTTCATTAGTCCAGTGATTTTAAAAGAAGCCTTACGGCTTCTTAATTCCCTGCGGGTATCACTAGATGACTGCGTTTGTCCAACAATTGCTCGTTTTCCGACCAATGTCGCCTGCTGATTACCATTTCATTTTCTTGACGTACCATATTGTTTCGACCACTCTTACTACTTATCTGTTCTCTTAACCATTTTCTTCATTTTCCTGTCTCTTCGTGTGATGCCCAACATACCGCATTTAACTCCAAATTATTCTCAATCTACTAACTAAATTACAATCACAGACAGGATAGAGCGCTACACTCCTCCGTCCTGACACACGATTCTCGCCTCGTATACATAATAAGCTCGCTGATTATTAAGCCTTCTAATAGGACCATTATACAGTATATGGTTTACCTGGTGGTGTTATGTCTTCCGCAGCCGTCCTCTACTTCTGGTGCAATCAACACCTACGTCATATATTTTTCTTACCAATCTCTTCTTATTCATCCGTTCCATATGACCAAACCACCGAAGTTACCCTTTTTAATCTTACTCACTAGACTATAATCAGCTTCACATTCTTTCCATTCTTACGTATTATGTTATTTGTGACGCTTTCTTGTCCATATCAAATATATTAGGAGATAATTAATTAATCATTTGTTTTATTATCTATTTCGTTGAGAGTCCATGTTTCGTCACACTGAGCACTGGTATTATACGAGTACATTGATTGAATACGTTCCATTTTAGACCAAGGGAAAATAAAAAACTTATTTTTTTATTCTACTCATTAAATTTACTCGAGACGCGTTTCGCCTTGTAAGGGCATTATAAATCTATATAATGCCCTATCTGATAAATTTGAAATGCCCTTGAAAGGCGAAACGCGTATCTAGTAAATTAAACGAGTAGAATAAAAAAACAAGTGTTTTATTTTCCCATATGTGATTATGGAATTCTACTAACTTACCTCGGAAACAGTAATTAAATTTAAAAATCATGTCCAGGCATTCAAATTTACTCCAACCCAGCTATTTTGCGAACAATTGAATATGCCTCCGCATGCAGATATGTGGAGCGTAAAAAACCAACCCTTAACCACTATATTTATCTGGGCATCAAATTCTTTAATAATCTCTCCCTCACAACTAGAAAAATTAGACTATTATAAATTTGTACCTGAAACCAAAAAATATATATACATACTAGCAGACACATAAACGATATTAACTTTTATTTTATTTTAATATAAAAGATTATATTGTTTATGTGTCTCCTCTCTATACTCATTCTCTATAAACGAACCTCCGATTCTCGTAGAGAAGTAAATAATGTGTAAATGAAATAATTAAAAATATATATATAAATTTAAATTATATTTATTCATTAGATAGATGCCGTTAGCCGCTTTTAAAAGGTGCGCTAGGTGCATATGAAATACCTGTTCTGAGGTATATAGCCATAAGATTCCAATAGCTATTTATTATTGTTTTTAATATTCCTGAAAACTGATATGTGTTTAAGTAAGAAGAAAAAGGTAAGTACTACTTAAAACAATCTAAATAGTAAAAAAATAAAAAGAAGTCAAGTAAAGAAGTAAAAATTTAAGTATGGACTAAAGACACGTAAAAAGTAAAGAACAGAGTTAAGAACATTAAATTAAGAGCATATCAAAGAAAGAGAGTAAAAAGTAATAACATGGTAGAAGCAGTTTAAAATAAGTAGACATGGGAAACAATTAAAAAAAGCATAATACGGTAAAAGATCAGAGTAGAGTAAAAAGTAGAACAGAGTAAAAACATGGTAAAAAGCAGGATTAGAATAGAAGCAGGCAGAGAGTAAATAATAGAAAAACATAAGGTAGTATATAAGGTAGGTATTTAGAAATAAACATCTGTTATTATCGTTAATTTTTTCTGAAAACAACTATTTTTTACAAAAAAATTATCATCCCCCAAAATACATAAGGTAATGATTTTATTTCAAATATGGGAATTTGATGTTGACCAATTTAATCAGCATTTAATTAACGACAGTGAATCTGTGATATAGCAATTTATTAAGGTGATTAAGAATGTGAGTAAAGGATTGTGCAATTTATAACATTCTTTTAACAATAAAAGTGTCAAGTGTTTAATGCTCTTAATTTATTAAGTGCCCCTAGCACTGTCACAAAGGCTCTCTACACCTAACATTTATCGCAAACATTTACCTCATCTAACATTCGCAACCTACCCACGCCTTTTTCATGTCCAAACCTTTTAAATGATCTTCTCTTTATTTCATCTTAAATTTTGAGAAATTATATTTTCTCTTCCGCCTGCTAAAAATAGATAAATCTAAAATTATTATTTTTAACTTTTTATTAAAATATTTAAAAATTATTAATTAAATTTGTTGATTCTATTTTTTTATTATTATTAACCAATACTTATATTCATTTTAATGATTTTACTACATACAGATGTTTATGAGATACATATTTTATAAATAATATTAAGTAAAATTTATATTATTAATTCATGAATTGCAAATACAAGTTGTCCCAAAAATTTTTTTCATAATAAAAATTCTATAATTAAATAATAGATGGGTTTGAAAAAAATATTATTTTGCATTAATCTACAGTTCCTGGGAATTTATTTCTTAAAAATTGTTTTCTAAATGTGATCCGTTATTTTGTTTCTAACGTTGCATATGATGAGTCAACAGATGATGGAAACCATTGCGTATGCGCAATATCGCAATCGCAGCGCTACACCGGAAATATCTGGAAACGGTACTTACTTGAAAAACGCATATCATATATGCGAATAAATAAAAAAAAGTGAAGTACCAAAATTGAGAAATATTTTGTTTCTAAAAATAATTTTCTAAAACATTCTTATTGCATGTTAAGAAATTATATTAATTCGCATTTCAAAGAAAATTTACACTACACTAGGACAAAATGTATCAGTTTTCCTTCAAATTTGCCTGTAAAATTTGCTTTCAAACTTTTCTACAAAAAAGCCGGACGTTTCTATTTATATTCGATTGGTGTTAAGAATTGAACTTAGTAGGCAAACTGTATGAAAAAAAAATATTAGAAAGAGTAGGACGGTGATGATAGAAAAAGTATGGAACTTGCAAAAAACCTTTTAAAGGTACTCTATAACCTATACACGCAGTCGCACCCCTATACGAAGGGAATTCTGCATGCGTAAGTATTAATGGATCATTCACATTATGATATAATATTACAAGAGCAGTGTAACGCTCTATCCTCTCTGACTACCTTTTTGGTAAAAAGGCGTGACGGTAAGTTAGTAAATAATCTGTCACTTGATATATTGACTTTTGTTAATTATGTGAATCAGTTACTCCAACAAACCTTTTAGAGCTCAAACATCATTGTTATGAATTTCACAGCCACTTTTAGAGCTCAAATTTAATTGTTATAAATTTCACCCCCACTTGAGTGCACCCAGAGGCTCTGTCTGACAAATAAAGCCATTAGCCATATCAGAACCGAGGCTGAAAATGCGCTCACGCGGGGCTATAACAAAACTAACTTAATCATAATAGAGCCGCCACCCCTATTCCATTAACGGAGTAGTGTTTCAGAATAACAACCTTCCCACTTCATTACGAACACATTATAAGTGCTATTTTAAGTAAAACGAATTGACCTTTTTAATAAATGAATTTCTATAATCACACATAATATGCTACATTCGTTATTTATAACTATACGTTTAATCCGTGCCATGCACAGTATCAATTCAAACACATTATCCATGAATTTCTAAAATACAACAACGTACATATCAAAATGCAACGGAAATTCAAACCCTGAAATCTTTACTTGCGAATGTCATGTCATGTAGATAAAAAACTAATCATTAATTTTTCAAATTAATTACTAAAGCGCGCGCCTCACTTGATATACAAAAAATACGTATTTTAGAGATTTATCAATATATATTTTTAATTTTTATAAAGTTCAGAGCGTTACAGATAGATCTCAATGTACATTATACCATTTTTTTAAATCATATTACAGAGTGAATAATATGTTCTAGGCCGATCCTCTGTGGCCGCCATTTTGGTTTGGCAAACATATGTCAGTTAGAATTTAGTAATTGTAGATAGTAGTTAATTACAATTTATTATGGAATATTTTACGCCTCAACAAAGTGTTGAAGTTATTGAAATAATAATGGCAATGCTGTAAACATTAATCGTGAACGCTATCGTCACATGTTGGAAAACTAGTTGCTGCCCGAATTGGGTCGATTGGGCTTGCAACACGTATAGTTTCAACAGGACGGTGCCACCTCACACACAGTCCGAGCTACGCTTGAAATTTTGCGAGAATTTTTCCGGGTGATTTGACGGCTCCCGACTTTTTTCTGTTGGGGTACTTGAAAGTCTACGACAATAAACCAACAACAATTCCGATGCTACAGGATAATATTCGAATTGAAAGTACCGAAATAAAAATATGATTAAAGGAGCACGCATCAGTGCCGCTGCCAGTGGAAGCCACTTGTCCTATATCATATTTTATACATAATTGTAATAAATAAAATAATTGATAAATGAAAATTAAATTAAAATTATTTAAAAATAACATCGGCCTGGAACATAATATTCACCTGTATATCAAAATTTTATAAAACTCATTTAGTAAATTTTATATATATTGTATATGTTTTCATATTATTACTTTATATTAATTGATAGCAATTTATCATACAGATCTGTACTAATGATTCTCTAACATCTATAATAAGTATTCAGTTTAGCACTCATTTAGTAATCAAATGATCTGTGGTTCGAGCTCTTCCTGGAAATTCGCCAATTTACCGCGATGTATTCCGATGTGATGTGATTCTATGTACGCATTTCTATTATTCTCGTTAATAATTTTAAGGAAATTATTTTTAAATCCTCGCACGCACCACTAAGGGTAGACAATCCGCCACTCTGTTAATCCTCCAACATTCACTCGTGAAATATGACTAAATCATACATTTTAATGAGAAAAGAAACCTTTCAAAGGATTTTCATTAAATTAACAATCTCGTACTAGAATAGGATTGTTCAAAAATATTATTCCAAAAATGTCTTATATAATATTTTTATCTGTAAGTCAGTTATTGTCATGGGTTAGTATTCTCAATAAATAATACATAAAACGGCATTATATTAGTACATTTACACATATGTATTTGAATTAATGTATACACTTGACGAAAGCCTGTTGGCAATGGTGAGAATAAATAAGATATCTATAAAATTCAATATTAATTACAATATTATAATAAGTTTTCGAAATTTAACTAAATTGTCGTGTAAAAGAATTTTGAACGAATTAATAATAAATAATAACAGGACAAAATAGTAAATAGCAAGCAGAATATCATTGATTTAACTGATCTGATTTTGTATTCCTACTCTGTATAGGTACTACGTCGTGAGAATTATTTAA
Organism: Eubasilissa splendida; assembly: GCA_031772225.1. Taxonomy (NCBI): domain Eukaryota; kingdom Metazoa; phylum Arthropoda; class Insecta; order Trichoptera; family Phryganeidae; genus Eubasilissa; species Eubasilissa splendida. The sequence goes on along the minus strand of CM062862.1, from coordinate 10,979,606 downwards.
TTTGTTTTAGATCAATGCTTAAATACGTATAAGCGTAATGTATTGATACTATATTAAAACAATCGATTAGCCATTCTGTGTTTTAACCTTTTTAAAATTAGAAGTTAATATTTGTGTATATTTCATAATCATATATGTTGATGTTAACAATTAATATAAATGACTGTATTAAATTCAGATTTAGATCAAAAACTTATCAAAAATGTGTTATAAAAACTGATCGTATATTTATAAATAATGTATTAATGTAAAAGCTCGTGTGGGTGTTGAGAGACATATTAACCGAAAATAAAAAATGAGGAAGTAGCAGCTACTAAAATCGTTTCTGATAAGATACAAGTTTAGAACTAGTGATGGGATGATTCCAAATTGTTTACCGATTCCGACACATATTTAAACTTCCGATTCCGATACGATTCCAGATTCCGATTCATACAATGTAAAAAATAATGATTATAAAATTTAATATTTTTACTACTATCACTAAAAATAATAATTAATCAAAATTAAAAATTAACGTAAGTTTTCTTTCATTACATTTTTAAACTACTTTTAAGACGTACCTTAAGTACATCAAAATTATTTTTGGGATTAATAATATTTACGACAATATTCGGCGAATTGTTTACGGCGAATTGATTATAATTAGTTACCTTTTGTAATTATTTCCTTTAATATATCCAAGTTTCTGCACTAAAAACTTTCTCCCGCACTCTGGCTGTTCTTCCCTTGCTCGGCTAACCTCGGCTCTTTAATCCGAGTTAACCAGAATTAGTACCAGAAACAAAAATGAAAGATTGGTTGCCAGGCGGTTATCTTTCCTATGCGAAAATTTAAACCGCGCGTACATAATTGCGTTCTCATTAACGAGTGTAGACCGAACAATAACATTGGCACCGCAAACCATAAACGCCTTCGATCCATATATACATCACCGACCACGTTCGCCGCTGATCTATTTTTGTACTGGCAACAATTTACCTGTCAAAATAATTTGTAAGCAGCTAATACAAAAGTAACAAAAAATCATTTTCGGAATCGGAAATTAAGTTGAAAATTCTCCAATTCCGATACTCAAAAATGTTCCGATATTTCCGATTCCCGATTTCGATAAATCATCCCATCACTATTTAGAACTAACGCTGTACTTTCGAGATACAACCTCGTCACCTTTACTCTGTCTCTTTTCCGAGCACTAAAATTCTGATTAAACATAGTAAAAGAGTAACTCCGGTAATAAATATGTCTGTAAACTTTATCAGAAGACGAATGGCATGACGATAAACCACATGGGACTGGTTCTTTAGCAATCTCCTCAAGCGCAGACAGCTATCTCGCATCGAGATTGATTGAAATAAATAAACATTCCTTTTCAATTTCTTCAATAAACAATATACACCAATTCATGGGAATCAGGATTTATACACTAAGCACGATAAAAAATAAAATTAATCCAACATCCTTTTACATTCACTCAAGTGGCAAACAATAAATTTTATTATTACATTTCAATAAAACACATTTTTATTGCGAGGTCGCAATATTATAACATACATGTTTGATAAATTAAACAAACTAAATAAATCATTTTGACATGCAAACATAAAAAATCTATGTATTGAAAAAATAAATAGTTGTCCCAGTGGTAACTAAATTGCGTGATTTATCTAATTTGTTTTCATAATAAATTTATTTTGTTCGAAGTATGCGTGCGTACGGCCTTCGTTTGCAAGCCATTATTTTTGATAAAAGGTATTTTAGACTAAGCAAATTATATATTAAGGTGATAGCAGAAATACGTTTAATCAACAAAACTTTTATTCTATTTATGGCTATTATGTATTTATGTTTTTATAAAAATAATAATAACAAATAAACAAACACAAAACAACATGTAAGCTTAGTTAAATTTTTTTTAATTCATTCTGAACGTTACATTCTTATTTTTATCCCAATTTTAATATCTTTCCAGTGACATTTTTGTTTGGTTTAGTGATAAGAAACTTGGTCGCACCTCCAGTGACCAAATGATCGATGTTTCAATGCTTGACCAACGAGTCTAATAAATTTAAAAATTTCATTTTATTTAATTGGAATATTATGGTATTGACAATACGAAATTAAATTTACATTATCAATAATATGTAATAATATAATAATTGAAAAAACTTGCTTATAAATATTCACCACATGATTGATGATACTTCAGCAGGCTTATAATAATCGCCAAGCCAACTAATACATTGTTACAGTTTGTTACAATTCACGCATTGATCCAAAGTACTTAGTAACGTAATATGTGTTGCGGTAAGCAATTGAAAATGATAAATAAAAATGTCTGAAATTACGGTATTTAAAATGAATATGGACACAGTTGAATCGAGTATGCAAATACAGAATATAGATAATCAGCAGTGAGGTATATGGAAAATATAAAACCTTTTCAATGTTCATGTTGTAAAATTTTAATACTGTACCAAATTTGAGTTATAATATGTATTTGTATGATATATTATCTCTGTATTCACACTTATAGGCCAACATGGACCAGTATTCGAACTTATTAACATCAGTTGGTTCAGTACAGAATTCAGGATTAGACGGGAAAGTAAAGTGAAGAGGGACTTACAATTTTCTTTTTCGGTATTTATTCACAAAGTTCATCACATAGTAAATGACTAACTTGAAATACTCAGCGGAACCATACAGCGCCTTGGCTGCGGTAATGGCGGAAAACTTTCGGTTGTAAACTGCTAGGAACATTTGACTGATCCAAAAGCGAGCAAAGATCTGAAAACAAGACAAAGACAAGAAAACAAAAAACTGGAAATAGCTCACCTAAACTACTTGTCACCGACTGAAACAGACTACAAAACAAACTCAATATCAATAATAAATAAACAACTCACTAGTTAAAACTCCAGAATTTACATACAAGATTGCTAATGGCGATATAAAAGATAGGAATATCTAATTACATAAAACATATCAATACTGTAACTGTAGTAGTTTTAAGATGGAAGAACATCTCAAAACTAAAACATGTCAATCGCGACTTATTTGCAACAGATTTAAATTATACAACGACAGACCGCAATAAGCAATACAATTAAAAAATAACTGACCAACATATTGAGACGTCAATAAAAATCAGTGCATGACCACTTTAGCGTTTAGAATCGCGTGGTGATGCTAGATAGTAGCATTCACAGTACCTTAATGAATATGTCTATGGTGATGCCTTCTGCCACGCACTGAACGCATCAAATATCAAGAATCACGCACGACCACGCGCGGGTTTGCGCAAAGAGCCAAGTTCATGCTCTCCTCGACACCGACAATGCCAGTAGTTACCTCGCCACACTCCGCATTATCGAGTTTAATATAGAATCGAAGCCTTTAATCTTACCTAAAATAAATTCATTTCATTTAAATAGTGAGTTTTATCATTTCATTTTATATTCCCTGATTGCTTGAGTATCTGTCATACTTCACACGAACATCTAGGTGCATACACGCGACATACCTACGTAACGAACACCGAATAGGATCCCGAGATTAGAAGCAGATACTCTTTGTATCATCATAGCGCAAAATACATTTAATTTCCTACAAACTGATCTGGAGTCGGACAACACTCAACATTTATTGGTGATCTACGCGCTCCCACTAAGCCGCAAACCTCACATGCACAACCTATAAAAATCTAAAAATGATAATCTACTAAAACAAATAACAAAAAAGGTTAAAGTATCTAGCTTAAATTATGAATATTTAATATATTCATATATTATCTCAACAACCACTCGACGATATTTTTCATATCTTTGTTCGTACGTTTTATTTCGTCAATTTAGATGGAAAAAAAGAAAAAAAACTATTTGTTCAAAGCGATAAAAGTGGCTTTACGTAAGAAGTTTTTATATTATGTATATATCAAAAAATCTGGTAACATGTTAAATTTTCAGGAAAATGTGTAAATCTTTTCAACCCTTGCAATGTGATACTATTGAATTTTTCGGGGGCCTGTTTCATTTTCAACCCTTGTTGAAATTCTGGCATGAAGTGCTCACGTCGCCAAATAACGGTATTTTGCTGTGGAATTTCATATGAATTTTTTTGTTTTTCCACTATAGGAGCAATTTTAGCAACGGCATGTTTGAAAGAAGCGACAGGCGTGGCTGGCGCTATTTGTCAAAAAATATTAATGTTCCCCATGTGAGTGTGTGACATTAAAATGATAAAAAGCTCTGGAAATAGTAATGTATCTGTGTGTGTCATACCCGTAGCAGTCGTAACTTTGGCATTTCTAGGTCAATCTTAAAAGACAACGAAAAAGATTTTAATAAATTGATCAAAAAAAACCTTAATTTTTTTTTATGTATGTCTTGTATGTTGTTATGTATGTATAAAGGTAACTAATTGACTTTTGTTAAATTGAAAATTAGCTGTTATAACAAACATTTCCAAGATAGACATGTATTTACATTGACAAAATCAAGAATTGAAATATATTTCGGGGACTGCGTAATTCTATCTATGCATAAAATATTTTAGCAATAATAAATCATAAATTGTTTTTTTTATCAAATCTGTCAATAAGTTTCTCTTTATTTATATCTCAAAAATTATTTTAAAAGTTTTTTCGAATATAAGTATATTGTAGTATCCCAAAGTCCTTCAGTGTATCACGCAAAAGGAAATTTAAAAAAAATTGATACAAAACAATAGAGAATAGGACCAATTCTCTTTAATGTATACAAATTAGGTGAATATGTGACTTTTTTTTTAAAAGTTATATTTTTCAAATATAAAACAAACAAGCCCATTTCTATCATCAGAAATTTGTAAATTGGAATACTTTAATGCCGCTGTATGGTAGTAAAGTAATTATTTATATTATTATGAATAATGCGAGAATATTAAGAAATATATATAACGCATGTTTCGATGGCAGTAGAAGAAGAGGACGTCCGCGAAATACTTGGCACGACCAAGTAAACCTGACACTGGAGTATGGTTCTGTCAGAAACCTCAATAATTGACGAGCTTGCATAAAAAGATGTTTAAATGTGGATGAGGCGAGAATTGCGTGTCAGGTAAGAATATCGTGGTGCTCTATCATATCTGCTTACCCCTGCGCAGAAACAGTGTGATAGTAAGTTAGGTAATTAGTTAGTTATGTACGTATTTATAGATTGGAAATTACGTATTTTTTAATTGTTTCACATCAATTCTTTGGGCGGTGTTTTAAATTCCATTTAGTAAATAATCATTAGAGAGAACATATTCTTATTGTGATGTTGTAATTATTCAGAACATAGGTCTGTGATATTTTAAATACTAATTAAATGTATTTAGTAAATAATTTATTAAAAATAGATTTTAATTTTTAAAGCACAGAGACGTATCATTTTACATATTGACGACCGTAGTATTGATACGTAAAAAATGAGAACATAGTTGAGAATTGTTTGATAGATTTATTTATTCGTTTTATGTATACACTATAAATCAATATTTCTCTAGATAGATGATGTTTAAACTAAGCTGCTTAATTGAACATATTACCAAGTCAAACCTTTTATAAATAAAAATGTAATTAGACACGTTTGGCATGAAAGCAAGTCTTAAAGCCAGATTTAACCGAAGTTAAGTATTGTCTTAGCTGAGCACTCTTAGCAGAATATCTGGCAACCGGGTGCTATCGCCAGTACCTAATTCATATTTTCAAAATGGAATCCGATCAGGGTTGCTAATTCCCCTAACTCGAACTGATCCAATTGAGTAGGGCAATATTTATCATCTATAGTTGGCGACCCTTACTAAAAGGTGGAGTTTAATCATTATTTATTTATGTGTGCCCTGCTTTGGTTTAACTAACAGTAGTTAGTGGGCATGCGTATCTAAATACGAACACGGTGGTTAGAAATTCGAACAATCTAGTTAACAACTGTCTAGGAAGACTTTTATTCTTTATTTTTTTTAACCAAAAAGGCTCAATTGGAAAATGGTAACAATTTTTGTTGTACGGAATATTGTTCGCACATAATTATTCGACCACAATTTGTTATCTCACAATTATTCGCTCACAATTTGTTATTCCACAATTATTCGCCCACAATTTGTTATCCCACAATTATTCGCTCACAATTTGTTATCCCACAATTATTCGCCCACAATTTGTTATCCCACAATTATTCGCCCACAATTTGTTATCCCACAATTATTCGCCCACAATTTGTTATTCCACAATTATTCGCTCACAATTTGTTATCCCACAATTATTTGCCCACAATTATTCACCCACAATTATTCGCCCACAATTTGTTATCCCACAATTATTTGCCCACATTTGTTCGCCTATAATTATTTGCGTCCACAATTGTTATCTCACAATTCACCAAATGTATTAGAAACGTTTTTTAATGCTAGAAAAAGTGACTGATTTAATTTATAGGGGCATTTTTGCTATTTGGGCTATTTTAATTTAGAACTGATTCATTTACATTTTAACATATTTTTATAATTTTGTTATATTAATATGTGTATTTTTTCTTATAGCATACCTTTCTCTTTCTGTGGATATAGAAATAATAATAAATTTTTTTTACACAATTATTAAAAAAAAATAATTATAAATATACGGCAAACAATTTTCCATATAAATAATCATGAAGTAACTATACCTAGACCTAGCATTTTTCAGATTAGCAAAAGAAAACCTTTATATTATAATGTTTTTTGTAACTAGTGTATAAAATCAATAATGTTCATAGTGAATTTTGTAATACGATTTAATATGAATCGAGTAAAATATTGTAAGTAAATATTCTAAATAGTAAGTAAACTATTTAGAATATTGAGAACCCTAATTTTTATTAAATTCAGACAAATATGTAAATGCAATTCAATGAAGAGGAATTTGAGTCAGATAGTGTGAGAATTTTCATTTTATGCTATAACAATTGGTTATGGCTCTAATAACAGGAATGGTTGAACTGCCATAAATATCGATAGAAGTTTCAATAAATGTACAAATAATCTCTACTATTTTTGAAAATGGCTTACTATTGTGTACACTGTTACGGTTATTATAGAATATTGTTATAACCAATGATTATTTTTCTTAAGTCGTTGTCACATTACTGAGGATTAAAAACTCCTCGCCATTAACCTTGATGCACCAGGCATCTCCAATCTTCGCGGTCTTGAGCTGAATATTGCGTTCTACATGTGGAGGTTCCAAATCCTTGGGAAACATGATCAATCCAGCGCATCAGAGATCTTTCACTGCCTCTTCCGTGATCTACTTTAGTAATGACCTGAATTAGTTTTCGAGTTTGGCTTTGTCACGTTGGCGAGCAATGTGTCTAGAAAATCTTTGTTTACGTCGCAGACTGTTATGGACAGGCTTATATCGATACAAAGCTCTTCCAGAATAGATTGATTGGTGCGCCTGGCTGCCCATGATAATCAAACCATACCTTACCTATACGACATCCCATAGGCGTTTATTAGCAACTATTAATTAACAATCTAATAATTAATGAATAAAAATTAGATAGATATACATGTAAAATCAATTTATCGAAAAAATATTGTTATTGCTACCGAGATTCAAACCTAGATCTCTTCCTATTCGTAAAAAATGCATTAACCGATTATGCTACATCAACACAGTAAATTGACGACAAATTTTCAAACCTATATGTTGCACATTCAAATTGATACATCTGTAGTTCCATTGTACAACAACAATATTTTTTCGATAAATTAATTTTATATGTATATCTTTCTTATTAAGGAAAACACATTCTTATTGTGAAATTGTAATTATTTAGAACATAGTATTAAATTAGTATATCTTTATAAATAATACAATTAATTTGTATTAAAAATATTACAAATCTATGTTCTGTAAAATTGCAACTTCACAATAATAATGTGTTCTTAAAAATAAGTAATTATCTATAAAAGCGTATTTTTCTTATATTCCTCATAAGTGAACACTGAATTAATATATAACTTAGTTTCTATCGCTTAGGACTCTTCTGAATAAAGCAAGATAGTTGACATTGTTTAAAGAGATTTGAAAAAGTGATTTTTAAATGATGGTAGATTACAATTTTAATTTATTAAAAAACATATTTTCAAAAGTTTTTGTACTTGATGCGTGATTATATTACATGATGCGCTTTGAGATTTACTCAATGTTCTTCTGATACCTAGATACAACTAACAGTCCGTACTTGGCGTTGTCCGGTATTTATGATAGAATAAATGGTCGTTGCGGACAGGCATAAGAGGGTGCCATTGTTTTTCGCAGACCCTAAAGAATAAAAGGTGTATACAACATTTTGTCTAGGTAGAATAAATTTTTAGGGTGGTGGGTAAGGTTGGAGTGGATTGACTACATTTCTCAGGATCCTGGAGTGAAACTGAGTAAACTTTTGCAGTTAGCAGCAGCTAGCAGTCCTTGCCCTATTTTTGCAGAAATTTTCTAACTTTCAAACTTAATAATAACAATTAACAGGCCCATAAGGCATACTTTATGATAAAAAAGCAAGGAGTTTAATAACCCGGTACTATATTTGACAATAAAACAAAGTTCTAAAATTACATACAGAACAGACGGATAGTCATGTCTTCGTTTAATTTTTATTTATTTTCATTCATCGACATATCCAGCTTTTACTAACAAATGCCTTCAATCGAAATTGTCAAAGATTTTAATTATCCCGGATCTATAACCACTGATGACGATAACCGCGAGCAAGAAATAAAACGTTCTATCTCCAGACTTGACAAAATGTGGAGAGACCGCGCTATTTCCATGACAGCAAGATCGGGTTTGTACAGTCTTTGGTATATTCTATATTTTTATATCGTGTATAATCATAGACCTTAAAGGCAAAAGTGAGAAGACCGATTAATGCCTTAGAAATGTGCGTTGCACAAACCATGAACGACGATTGGTTTATTGGAGTTAAAACGTTGAGAGTAATCATTTACCATTGGTACGGTAGGCTGTGAAAATGGTGTTAATTATCGTCCTGCTATGTGGGGCTGATATTTTTTATGTGTTTCGGTTTCTCGCTATGCTTGCCGAAACCTGTACATCTTGCTATTATGTATTGTTGCATGACACTTTGCGTTATCGCCGAAGTATATATCCAAGAGTACTTCATGCGGAACAACGATGTTTGTGTCCTGGAGCCAAAAGATTTGTGAATCCACTGGAAAATCCTGATACCTAAATGAGCATTTCGCAAGTGGATTGTGTTTTCTGGTTCTGTATGATCCTTCAACCGCCACGCTACCTAATCCTGTCCTCCTCCTAAATTCCTTTCAGCCATTTTACATTCCGTATTTTCCCAACCACCTTGTTCAGACAACCTATGTTATAGTAAATAGATGTATAGAATGTATAAAAATCTTGTAAAACAAAACTGTTTCTATTCATTGTCTTACATAATATATACTGTAATGATACAAAATAGCTTACCATTTCAATCTTGAATTAGACAAAATGTTCTGGCGAGGAATAGGGGTGTAGAGCCATCCTGTGGGTGGGTAGGTGCTGCGATAAAACCGTACCCCGTATAATTGAATCCAGAATTCTAAAGGTACGGTACAGGGGTTGCCTTTATCTGATGAAGGGTCCAATTTAAGTTTTCTATGGGAATTTATAACCATAGTTAACTTGCTCTTTTCTCATACATCCGAGTGCTGATCAATGATGACTTCTCTAATTTATTATCTGCAAGGTACTAGATTATAAACTTTCAATAGATTATATTAATCTCTTTCATTGAGAAACATTATTATACATTGAAAAACAATAACAACTACAAATATACGACATGGAATACATAACTTTATGTATATATTTTTTAATTTATTGTAAAAACTGCAATATGCATATTTTAAATCAAATAACATTAATTTGAAATAATGACAAAACAATTTTAACCGTGCAGGAAAAAATTACCCTGGTCGGTATTGTGCGCATAATAAAGAAAATGGGGAACCTACTCATTTATTTGTAACTTCTCTGTAAGATTTTTAAACCAATGATATAAATTTTGAACTTGTGCAGTGATTCCGGCTCCTTGGCAACTACCTACGGCACTGCTTTAATCTCATGTCAAAATCTCTGATGATTAATATTCACTCAATCAAACAAAAAATGTATATATAACATACTAAGGTATTCAGGGTAGTATATAATCATATTAAAAAAGATTTTTAATTCATTGTTAATGTATATATATTCAATTATAAGTATCCATGTTCAAAAATAACCTTAACATCTCTTCAGTTTATAAGTACATGTAATTATAAATAAGAATGATAAAATAATATTCTTAAAAATATCTAAATCAAATATTTTATATTGATTAGTTTTGAAATATTGCTTAATTTATATACTTTAATTTCATAAATATGCACATTTAATGAATACAAAAACAATTTTTTAATAGCTACCAAAATAACATAAATAATATTAATATATGCGACTCAGGTGTAAATAAAGGCTATTATTGCCGCCGTTTGGTTTAAACCCTATAGACATAAATTATAATTACCTAACATCATTTATATATTAACGCATCATTACTGACTTATGGCGTCGACATTAGCAAAATTATTTGCAAACTCATTTGGTAGTTGTCTAAAAAATATAGAATTAAGGTACATAAAATACTTTTTATTATCACTGTTAGCGTGACATCTAACGACCATTATTTGTGTTGGGATAATACCTCGCGCCTTCTCTCCTCCAAAGCAATAAAGAGATTTAAAATAAAATATCTATTTTCAATGCAATCCTCGTCAATCAGACTCAATGTTAGTCCTACCTTTATATATATATCCGTGAAATATTCACGGCTCAAAATTTGAGAAATAGAATAATCTTAAAAAATAAAATTTGTATGTGCGTAAATCGAATTCAATTCAATGTTTTGGGGTTTTTCTGACTACTTAAAGGTTAAAGCTGGCCAGTGATATATAAAAAGTTTGATAATTATATGGTGTAAGTAAAATCCATGTTCTGACTTTCACAAGCTTCATTTAATGTAACGATTTAATGTGAAAGAAATAAAAAATATTTAAAGCTTTTGAAGCAACTTTATGGTTAGACATTTTAAACAATGTTAACAATTAGGTACTTAAAAATATTAATTTCATTAACAAATAATATGTGTATTCAGCGAATGCAGCAGTAAAATTTACGTAAGAAAATTTCGAAACATTTATATACTCACTGTTCCGAATTCGTAAACACACCTTTGGCGCGTCTTTTAGATTCAGCCCCTACCACTGTTATTTACATATTTCCGCGTCCAAATTCACATCCAATACATTGCTTCATGCTTGTCTTGTCAGTGTGAATTGTGACTTTGACGCCAGCAGACGTAAACTTGACCGATATTTGTCCGATTTCAATATCGCGATAGCATTCGCGCTGTGGACTTTTCAGCTCCAGTGCACAAGCACTGTATTTTGTGATATTGTGTTTTGATCACGCATTATTTGTTGTTTATGTGCCGTCGACGAACTTGTGACATAGCCGTATTCAATTGAGATTGGAGATCGCCTCATCCGCGTGCCATCGTGCGATCTCGGCGACGACTGTAGGGATTACGGAGGCGTCATATACAAGGTAAGGCGAGCAGTTCTTCCGAATCCCGGTTCCCCGAAATTCACTATTCCTTCGACTAGAACCTCTATCCCCTCACCGACCTCATCCTGTACCAAGGTTTTCCTACTTCTCTCCCATACCTTGCGTTGATTCCGATTTACGACCGGAATTATCGTATTCCATTCCGCGGGACGAGCGACTGGGAGATTGCCCAATTCGTTCATTAGATCCTATCGATCCGGATTTACAGTTCGAATTCACTCACCATTTATTTTATTTTCACCTTTACTGGTACCGGGATCGATACCAGGCACCTTCAAATGCATTTAACTCTTTCTACCTCGAATGTACTTTAAAATACCTTCAACTTTATCTACTCATATATCTTACTGGGGTGTAAATTCTCTGACAATACTACTAAGTCTACGTAAATAATATTCTATACTTGAATTATTTAGACTACTAACATTAGTTATTTATTAGGTATTTCAATACTACGACAGGTGAAATGTTAGTTGCGTATTGTTACAAAGTTAGGTTTTACGCGCTTGTATTACTTGTGATTATTAATTATTATTTTGACCGTATCATTTTTTTCTTAAATTTTAAACTATTCTTTTAATGTTTTGGAATATTTCTTTCCTATTTTTTGTACTATGCTATATATTTTTTTTATGTTCGTCATCTAAGGTCTGACTGTACATAGAAGTATCACAAATTATAGTGAATAATATTTATATACCTTGATTTTTTTTTTAATTTTCTATCACTTTTTACTTATTATATGTTTGAAGAATACTGCAAAAAATACACAGTTGCTAGGCATTTCAATTTAATAATACAATGTAGAAAGGTTTAAATAGATAAGAACATTTGGAGGTGCGTAGTTTCGATTCCACTACTACCTCTACTCTCTCACTATTGCCACATATGGTAATTTTATTACGTATGAATTAAATGATCTGATTTAAATTTTTTGTTATTCTTTATATATTCTAAACATTAAATTGTAATATTGAATTACGTTTATTTAAAAAATATATACTACCCCCTGTTGGACTTCATAAAAACTTCACCTTCATAAAGCAAGATACCTACTTGTGAATTGTCACTTTCACATTTCATTGACTTCATGGCAGCGTAATGGTTAGTATTCCCGTCTGTCACAGAGTAGACAAAGGTTTAGTTTTTCACCAGGTTAATATTTAATTTTAATCATTAAACTCATAGCTTAGCTCTCAGACATTTTATTTAAAAAAACACAAGTATCGAATACCAGACATTTCTTATAACTACAAACCAGTAAATAAAATGTATATATAAGTGAGGAGTTTAGAATATTAGTTGCGTGACGAGGGGCATTCTACACACATTCACGGTGGAAACATAAATTCTATAGATTATGACATATTTATACAACAGTAAAAGTATTAACTCTTCTAAAATTAAGTCTTTGTGTAAACAAGACGTATTTTTAAAATTAATGCATGCTACATTGTCAGCGTTTCAACTTTCATTCCAATCGAGACATATATTTTTAAAAAGTCGCGAAACTATTTGATAGCGTAAGTGGTACCAAAGTGATCACGTGAGTGATACGAAAATGAAAATATTGAAACAAGGAATTTCCGTTAGTTCATGATTATATAGTTCGTGATTACAATTTAATACTTCATACACGTGTATTCATTGTTTATTAACCTTAGTCAACTAGTAAATATATCAACATTTAATATTAAATAAAATCATTAAATGTTTATTTCTATTGAAATATTTTTAACATTCTTTAAATACTTCCTTTGTTCCTTCTCTTAACAACTAATTCCAATCACGTAATAATGAAATTAATTTTATAGATCTAATAACTAGGTATTTCATGAAGTAATATAATATTTTAATTAGAAATACCCAGTTACTTATCTTTATAAATTATATTATTTGAAATCTAAAATATTTCTACATAATCTAGTTAAAAATTCCACCCATTTACGAGACCTTTGTATTTTACAAAAGCTAACGAGTAAATTCGAAGTAGTTTTAATCAGTTTAGTTCCTTAAGTGATAATTCTCCGTAGAGTTTCTAAATAATGAAACGAAATAAGTTTCTTATTCTTAGTGATTCTGTGTAATGAAACTGCTCCTTCATTTAATGAATTGAATATGCTTAGCCACTATAATATTATTTTCATTAAATTTGATATATGTGCATATGGATTGTACAGTGCCGTAAATATTATGTATAACTACTCCGTTGTTCTTCTTAGATCATTGGAATCAAAACATAACCCTGAAAATTAAAGAATGAACCATTCTTGACGCCTTCGAGATGTGGTGTTAACATTGGATGATGTGTTTACCGTGGACTGTTCCGAATTCGTAAACACACTTTTGGCGCGTCTTTTAATATCAGCCGCAACTAATATTATTGGCATCCAAATTCCTATCCTCGATCTTTTTTCCTATTTGCTTGCCTAAGTGTGAATTGTGACCTTGAACGCCATCGGGTGCAACTTGATCGATATTGTGTTTGATCTCGACATCACGATACCATTCGCGGTGTGGAACAGTTACATCTAGTGCACCAGCACTGTTGTTTGTGATCTTTTTGGTTTGTGTGTGCCGTGGGTGAACATCGACATCGCCATCTTCAGTCAGTAGCGGAGATCGTCACTATCCGCGTGCAACCATTGTACGATGGTGGCAACCGGGAGACTGCAGAGGTATTATACTCAAGGTATGGTGACTATTCCTTCCAAATCCCGATCGCTGTTCCTTCTTCTAAATCATATAATCTCTAAATCTCTATATACTACGTCTCCCAATATTTCCCCTCCACCCTGCGATGATTTCGATTAACAACCAGAATTATCGTAATCCATTTCGCGGGAAGTGTGACTTGGAGATAGCACACTTTATATATTTTTTGTTGTTATTTACACCTATCGATAGTAAGGTCTGTTCTTCCTGAAACTAGTCTTGAAAAAATAATATTACTTAATAATTGTGTGTAGTATGTACAAAGTTTAATTAAACAATATGTTTTAATTAAAAGATATTCTGTTTTAACTGGATGGATGAATGGTAGAAAATATCAACCATAGTAGTAGACACTGCTGTATTATATCTGTGGAGGCTTGCTCACGCCTCACAGACCTGGCAACCTAAAATTAACACCTACAGAAAAGCCGAAACGCACCGACCAATAACATATGTCAATACATCGTGACGGACGATTCCTTGAAGCTAGCGAAGGCTAGCCACTTTGCAGACCGTTCTTTCGACAATACTTCAAGCGAGCAACTCCAGTCTTCAACTTCATTTTCGTAATTAGCTTTATACTTGTAGTACGTGCAATGTAAATCGTTACGCAATAAACGACAACTTTTATAATTTCTGTTTTATTTACCTTACTCTAGACACAACATAAATACTCGCACGCACATACATATACATACAGGAGAAGCGAGGAGACATAGGGTCCTCGATTCTCACCTCACAAATCCTTCCGATACAAATATTTCCTATTGGTGACCTTAACGAGTCTACACAAACATTAACCACTAAATCATCAAAATATATTTTTGAAATAACGATGAATATAAAACGCATGGCAAAATTGTAACTAAAGATGATATAAATTTTACTGGAGTATTCACTGAAACTATATATTCAGTGCCCAGCCCACAACTTTTCTATGACCAAAGCTGAGAGCTCCTGGTATTCTTGCAATGAGTTCAAAGGTCCGGTGGAAGCTGACACAGCGTCTCGACGAAACTATCAAGTAAGTTGAGCGTTCCTCACACCCGATCCCTCTTGACTCTAATCCCCTTTTCCCTTTTTGGGTCTAATATCTTTCATACGCAGTTAAAATATACAAAATATTCCCATGAAGAAAATGTATACAGTTATTCTATTGAACATGTTAAACTAAGTTTTTGTATATTCCCTAGGTTTCTGGTCTAACAAATTATTTATTTGCGGGAAATGTTTCATATCTTATCAAATTATTATTTTGTGCCTAAGTGTACTGAGTGTTTTCTTTTAGATCTTTCAATCAATATGTTTTAGTGTTCATTTAATAATCTTGCCGATTGCAGTGGTATGAGGAATAGAAAAGGATGTATGGATGGGAAATAGGCAATCGGAAATAAGGTAATAATGAGGAATGAAGAAATCCTTTGATAGCGGACCAGGATGAACTCACGGAACTAAAATGACAGCTCGACTCACCTTGTTGATGACGCCATCTCTATTAACTTCCGGAACTGCCATGGCATAGAAAACTCTGATGAGTTTCAACGTCCACAACACACCAAAATCACAGCCGTACGTAAACTAGTGATCCAACATGAAATGATCACACGAGAACACTTTTTCTCCAAATTTCGATGAAAATCGTAATAATTAAATAAATTCGTTAATATCTTCTTCTTTACATTATGACACAAGAACCTATTGTCTTGCAAAATCTCCGGTTGATCGGTAAACTCGACGTTAATTTGGAAATTTGTGTTTATACAAGCCCGATTTTAATTGCTTTTACATTAAGCAAATATTTTCCTTACATAGAAAGGAATTTGAGTACGTTGGCGTACTTCATACGACCTTTAATGTGGGTCACGCTAACTTTATGGATATACCGGTGACCTTTCTGCCTGCTTGTACAGAACAAGAATAGTTTATTGTATGGATAAATAAATGTATTAGTGTACCGTAATTTAAGGAAAATATAAAAGATTTACGTATTGTCGATTTAAAAGAATTATGTGCTTTGTAGTTTTTTTCAGGTAAATAATGGGCCGTAATTTGTGAGACAGTCCCTTGAATATGACACGTGTTGGAACTTTGGTTTCTTTAAGAAGGAAGAAGAAAGAAAAGATAGTAGTTACGTAATATATTATATATGTGGCTCTAAGGGCATATTAAATGGTTTACTAGGGCAATATTTTCACAGTGGATAACTTTCAAGATAGTGAAGATGAGTGTGGGATGGTTCGGTAACTATTTGATGCTAATATTAAAAACCCATCTTGGGACGTACACGGAAAAGTTTTACAGTGAAAAATAATTATTATCTTCCTACAGTACAGCAGAATTGAATGTTCAATGTTCAAATTTCTGAAAATGGAAATAGATTTTTTTATTTTCTGTTTTAAAAATGTGGCATCAGAATAAAAAGTTCATACATCTACCTAATTTGTAACATAATTCATTTTGATTTAATTCCAAAAAATGATAATCTTTTACAACTTAGTATACCAACCTATTGCACACTCCTGCACGTATTCGTATGTATTTTATGTAATATTTTCAGTATATAATCTACTAAATACAGTCGCAAACATTAGTTTTGTATCATTGTTAATTTTTTTAACGTATATATAATAATCTAAAATTAAGCATGTCTTGAAAATTTAAAAAATATTAATAGTTATTTAACTTTATTTTTAAAAACCATTATAATATAGGAAAACTACTCATAAATTCCAAAGACAAAGATGATAAATTTAATAATTCCGGTATTTATAAACTTAGCTGTAAAGATTGCACTCCTTTCTATATTGGATAAATAGATCGAAATTTTAAGTCAAAAAGTATTTAAGATAAGATTAAATAATAATGGTTTTTCAGAAATTTCTTAATTTATTAGAAATTATTAATTTGAGATTGTCTATTTTACATAATATAGAAAATTTTGGTTTCAAATTAAATAATTTAGAATCGTTAGAAAAAAGTAAAACGTGTAAAATTAACCAAAATATTATAATTAACCAACTAAATTTTTCCAATAATTTTGGATCATTAAGTCCACTTCCACATCTTTCATCATTGTAACAATTTAAGTTAGATATTAGATATATTTTTAAAATATTTTTTTATGACGTAACATGATTTTAGTTTTATCATCCTGAAGATGAAAAAATTGTATTTTACAAAACCGGTTGGTGAAAATAAATAACTCAAAATGACTTTTTAAAACAAAGTTAATAAATTAATAATTATTATAATGAACCTCAATGTGTTTACGATAAATATTAAAAATATTTGCTTTATATATTGTAAGCATTAAAAATTCATTCCTAACATAAAACGTAATACGTAGATGCGCACCGTATTATAAATATTTCAACTTTTTAAATTTTTTGTTAATTCAAATAACCACTATTCATTTTCGCGAAATCTTAAAAGCCTTCGTTCAACGATACATCAATAAGCCTTCATCCAACGATGCATCAGGAAACTCTCGTCCAACGATGCATCAGTAAACCTTCATCCAATGATGCATCAGCAAGCCTTCACCCGACGATGCATCAGTAACGTTCAGATTTATTTAAGTTTTTTAATAAAACATATTCTCTCAGAAGTATACAATGATGATTTCACTTATGTAAATAAATAAATTAAAATTGGAAACAAGCTTTTCAAAGAAAACTTATTATTTACAATAGTACGAAATACGTCAGGAATGTGACTCCAACAAGATGGAGTTCGCACTGCGAGGTAAACGATGAATGGCGTTGTAAAAATCGCATAATTTCTAGATTTTGTTACGCAGATTAGCTTGTACGTTCATCAGACTGAAGGCGAATCCCGCCAGATGTTCGTGTTTGGTCGGACGATGGTTTCTTTGAGGATATATTAAAATATATATTGAAATATATATATATAAATTATATATTAAAAAATACACATATATTGAAAACCTCGTTTTTACCAATTTATTCTGAATTGCCATGAATTGTTATCGGGTATCGATCGGTGGGTGTGTAAAATAATTTATGAGCCATATAAATATTTATATGAAAAGAATATGAAATGTTCTCTTAGAACTCTTACAAAGTAGAATGGGAGGTGATAGGATCATTCATAAATTGTGGCCCGCAAAATTATCGTTATAATACATTGTACTCCAGCAAAACTTTTTTATGGAAAAATCAAAACTTCAAATAGGTAGGTGAAAGTATTTTATGAATTGCTGCTTTATAACACTGAGTAATAAAACCGTTTTATATTAGGCAATAAACGGTATCTTCCTACGAATAAAATACATCCATGCAGTATACATAAAACGTAAATACCTACTGGCATACGGTGGCCAAAAATTTAGTTGCCAAAAAATCTACGTATTTTACTAAAATTAATATGCAACCTTCAGAAACACATTAGAATACCTTATACCTAAATTAAGCTCCTCTTTGTACTTAAAAACAAAAATTTTATTAGAAATATTGCAGAGGGTCTCGTGACGCAAATTCCGAAAAATTTAAATTCCCTTTCTTCGATCAGGATTAGATGATTTCGATACCATCCTCCATTAAAAAGATTATATATACGTGCATACTTGACTTAACTGTGAGAGATTTATATTCCCTGCGCACAGTAACACGTGCCATTGTCAAGGTTTTGCCTCAAAAGTTAGCATATAACCTTATTTGTGTTCGGGGATTATAAATCACTGTAAAGTTTATCCAACGCGTACAAGTACCATTATACTGTAACTTAAGTGGCAAAGCTTTGACAATGGCTCGTATTACCGTATCTAAACGTTAGTTTAGGTTTCCTTAAAGAAAGCATGTACAAAAAATGCGTTTTAACCTTGAACATACATTAGTTCCTCTCCTTCTCGATCAATGTATCAGCCATGACGGTCTGAGCATCGCGTCCCTCAATTCTGCTTCCACTTCATCATAAGAACCAGTACCGAAAATATCTAGGTACATTTTTACAGTTAACATAAAACTATTTACTTATTTATCGAAGAAATACGTTTTATCTTAATGTTTCTACCAGTGCCAAAATTTGGAAAGTCAAACAAATTCCGGTATTTTGCAATTTCATTCGTATAAGTCTTAAAAATATTTGTGTAGGTAATTTGAAATTGTTGCCAACTTCGTGTTCTGTATTACAATGATTTTGAAATATATATTTTTTTTCATATTTTAGCGTTTTTTGAGTTTTGAGTTTTCCGAAATTTATCGGAGTAAAGAATTATAAAATCAACAAATGAGCTATTTGACTTTATAATTATTGCACTTAGTGATACGGGGCTAAAAAGATCCACCTATTTCAGTTTATGGTAATTTAGTTACCCTAAAAATATGTATATATATATATGTATGTATGTATATAGTGTTTCGATCCATTATGTACACACCATCATCACTTGCTTGTTGTCCTCCTTTTTTATTTTCTTTAAATTAATAAACGATACAAATCCGCCGTTATAAATATGAAAAAAATTATGTAAATAAAACATAAAGAACGATCTTTGCATGTTTATATTCAGTGAAATATTGTTTACAAGTAGGTTCTTTAAAAATGAATACGCAATTTTACAATTATTAAAAATATATGTATTTTTTGAGTAATGTGTAAATGCTATGGTCATTTTTTTATAAATTTTTTGAACACCTTAAAAATATTATTTTATTTATGAATCGCATGAAATATTTGCATAACAACAACTAAAAACTAATATGTTATAATTTAAATAAATACATGTTTTCTATTAGGTACCTACTTCCGTTGCCAGTTGATTTCGTTGTGATGTCGACCGGTTTCGATGATGATAAATCTTCTTGAGGGTTGATCCACACTTAATAATCCATAATATAAAAAATTTTAGGTGTTGGATAGGTATATCGCCAAATATAAGTGTAATATTAAATTGAAGTATATTTTAAATACAGAGTTACTTGTGAATTAATTATTAATTATATTTGTTACCCATTAGTGATTTTTAATTTTCCAAAACTTATATTAACTTCTTTAACATCACGTACACGTCTTTTGCATTAAAAGTATGTCAATCTAATTTTTTATTCTACCTAATATTACTTCTTGAAATACTTTTCTAATATATATAATAGCCAAATTTACATACTTAATTGTTCATTTTTAATATCATTACGAAATTAAAAAAAACTAAAACAAAACTAGCTTCTTTCATTTAACAAGGCATAATTTACTAACAAATAATCTCCCTTCATACGGTGTATCTACCTAACACATTATACTATCATTAAGGGCTTAAATCACAGACAATTTCAAATAAAGTTTCACATTTATCTATTGGTATTTCATTATATTTTAATTGGGTCAATAAGCTGCACAGCACGTGTACTGTTGACAACTTTTATAACATCGCTTATATGGCTGACGCGATTAGTAATATCGATAAATTATGCAATCGCATGCGCATCGAAACAATGGCAAAAAAACAAATATTCCTGAATATTTTTTTACAAAGAGTAGATTCTACTATCTGAAGTGGCAAAAATTGACGCTTAAATATTGAATAAATTTGGTTGAGATCACCCCCGATCCCTAAATTATAATGAGTCATTTTTTTTTAAAAATATGCGATGTGCGTAATTTTCTCTTCTTATTCTAATGCTTGTCCGGTTATCAAACGATAGCAATCGTGTAGGTGATCATTATTTTATTTATAGTAGCTGAAATAGTTGAACTCTTGACTTGTCGATGCATTACTACAGTTGCCTTTTTTCATCCTATTGACCCCGCTTTATTTTTAGAAGACATCTGTAGATTGACATCTCAAATGCTTCAAGTCACTAATTTTCACGTTTCATATAAAAGTACAAGAAATACGCAGCATCGTATCATTCTCCTTCGCAAATATTAATTTAAGTCATGGCTGCATAACACTTTCTTCATGCGAAAGAATTTTTCTTCATCAGAAAAAATACATTTTCTTGTTTAACGGAACTTCTTACTAACATATCCAATATTTAAGGGTAAGAAATTTTTGGCTATAAGGTTTATTCATATATTCCGGAGGTCTGCCCGATTTGCGGTTGTTTTCATTTACATTCATCCATTTACGTCTTAGCCTGCGCAGAATACCGAACATTTGCTCAGTAGCATCTAGGGCGATACTTTAATAAAATGTTTAGATATTTTAATAAACAATATCTTGAATATTTATTATAAAAAAATTACGGTATTTTTACCACTCTGGTTAATCAGCATCGCGAGCAATGATACCCCGGATAAACGAGAGCGTACTGTATACATATTAAAAACAAAAATAATTTAAGCCTACAAATTTAACGTATTTTATTTTATAATGTTACTTATATAGAATAAAATTGGATACACTTTATAAGAATAAATCTAAATAAATGTATAAACTTACTTTGTATTTAACCACGGTGCATTTGAATACCTCTTTGAAAAACTGACTAGTTTCCACAAAACTATTTTCCATGTATTTTGTTTAAAAAAACTTATTTTTTACAAAATATTTAAAAATTGTTTATAGAATTATTCTAGAAGTCGACTGTTTAAAATATAAAGAGTTTATTTTTCAAACATAAGTCACATAGTTTCCTACAAAGTTACTGAATCATTTTATGAAAAATTTCTAACCACAACGTTTTTACAGTAAATATTAAAAATAAAAAATAAAAATTCAGTATTTTTCATTACAAAGTATTATGTAATTTCATTATCACGTCGAGTGTGTATTAATTAGTTAATGTATTTTAATACTACTTTTATTTTTTAATATATTACAATAATACCCATATATATATATATATATATAATTTAGTATGTTTTCTGCTGAATGTTTATTTTGAATAAAATAAGACATCTCGTGGTAAATTCGTAAAACCCTAGCACGGTCTTCAGATGTTTAGATTTTTTTTATAAGCCGATTACACCTAGACTAAGCTAAATAATGGGTAGAAAGAATTTTTGTTTGAGCTTTTAAATAATAAAATATATTATTCATAATGATTAGTTAGGTGTATAAAATATTTTTTTGCATATAAAACTGTGAATAACCATGAATATAATCCTGAAAGACTCAACCCTCATTGCATATAAATAAAACAGTTAATATATGTTAAATAAATCAATTTGAAAGAATTACAGAAAAATATTGTGTGTCGAAAAAATATTTAGGTTGCTACTTGGATACAAACTTGGAACATTTGCTATTTTAACAAATTGGTAATATATATATATTTTATTAATACTGATATATTTGTTATTCCATTTATATTATATAAGCTTTATAATGCAATGAATCCCGAATACCTTTGAAACACGCTAAAAGACGCCAGAATTAAATAAAACCATTTTATTAAAATTAGAAATACTTTCACAGAACTCATTTATATTTTTGTTAGTAGAGTTGTAATTTTAAAACATAGTTTTGTGATGTTTTTTAATAAAAATTAAATTAATCAATTAGGAAGTTATACATACAGAAAAAATCTATCGACGAAATATTTTGGTTACTACCGGGAAATGGTAACTTATTTACCTAAATAGAAAATTTCAAAGTTTTTATTTATTAATCTGATAATTTTGATCATAGTACAATAAAAAAAAAATTATGCTACACTTCTCTTGAAAGCATATGCTTGTGTAAATAAGTGTAGTGTATATTAATAAAAATTATTATTTACAATAACTCGTATAATATAATATCATTAGACATATGTAAATATTATAAGTTTGGCGTACAAGTTTCGTTTTAAAGTATTTTTTAATAGCATTTATTCTTTATTATCATTAATCTTCCTGATGTTTTCGAGTGAGCCATTAAATTTTTTTTCCTATGTATAGTGGTATTGTGCAAATGATGTGTTGATTATTGAGTCACAATAATTTAAACCTAGTACGATTTTCACTAATAAAATTATATTTTTCTTTTTCTTTTACTATTTAAAAAATGAATTCATTTAAAATAGATCACAAAATGTTGATACTTAAAATAATTTTGTCGAATAGTTAATGTAAATTGTTATGTTATGTTATGTCGAATAGTTAATGTAAATTGTTATGTTATGTTATGTCGAATAGTTAATGTAAAGTAAATGAGTTTTTTTTAATATTATTTTTATGATTTGTTTTTTTCCTAGAATCAGCTTCGTATTATATGCTAATATGGATTGAATAAATGCATAGTATACTAAGTACAATTTTTTATCGATAAAAATGTTCTAATTCTTAATAATATGTATATTAATTTTCTAATCTTATTAACAACTTGACAAATTTGATTTTTCTCGATGATTACTCCAAGATATTTTTGTTTTTAAAATTGAGCTATTACGAGACAATAACTTTGTATTAAAAAATATCACAGAATTATATTTTGAAATTTCAACGTCACAAAAAAGTGTATTTTCATTAAAAAAACAAACATTAATGTTGCTTATTTATGCGTACTGTCTTTATCTCGAGCAATGCGGTCATGTTGCAGTTTATTTTCTGAATTATTACGTCGTTTTGCTCCCAAGTGTCTTTTGAATTATTTGCCACAAACGCAGTGGACGTTGTGGGAAACATAATGGGAAGATTTCCAGAATTCGACTGACTATGAAAATGAATAACGCTCAACATTTTTAATAGCACCCTCTTTGTAAGTAAACGCCTCCAAAACGACTGATTTGTATCACGTTCAAAATGGATACACGAGTACCGTACGAAGGTTTTTTTTGTATTTTACGACGACAGCCTGCTGTAAATAATATTTTATGGCGTGAAGCTTCTCGCAAAAAGGCGTAAGCAGCATCGATGGAAAGAAAACCTCCTCGTATCATTTATCATCTCGTTTCGTAAGCTCAAATTGTCTGAGAAATACCGCCATATATAAGGTGTTCCAAAAAATGTTAACATCATTTGAAGGGTTATAAATTTATATTTATATATCATTTAAATTAAAGAAGATACAAACTGATTTTTGTTGAATTATGTCAAGTAAATGAACAAGTCTTTGATCGAATCCCCATTTTGTATCAGCAAGTATTAACACAAATCAAATTAATTTCACTTCCAAACATTTCAGTTTATATTTGCGTATATTCTCTCTGAATAGCTGCCTTTAATTCTTTAATTGTTGGTTTTAAACCATACACTTCATTTTTGAGGGAGATTCATACTCAACGAGGGGATTCAATGCTTTTCCTTTACCCATTATATTTGTTTTCATCAAAATAGACCCTCACATTACGATAGCAGATAGACCTTCACCTAATGATACAGTAGTGCTGAAAATAAAACCCTTCCTCATTAAAAAGTAAACCTTTTCTAATGGGCTCCCTTAAAAGTGCAATTCATTCTCAATTCGGGAATTCCTGCTTCGTGTACTTTATTTTATTTTATGTCTTTTTTGGGACAGCCTGTGTGTGAAGAAGATTCAAAGCAAGCAAAACCATTCGGTATAATGTATCTCAATTCTAACATTTATGTATAATATATTTGGCAATAAAAAACAATGTTATAGTTGTACGAATTATCAGTTTATTGAAAATTTGACTTATTCTTGTAAACATTTTTGATTATTTTAATACTAGCCTTTTGTCCGTTCTAGTACGCCATGCTCAGATAACATCAGGCAAATTGTTGAAATAAATTGGAAAAAAAAAACTGAAAGTTGAACAAATAAAAATCTATATATAAAAAAGAAAAAGACGCGTGTTTAACACTGAACGCAAATCCACTGAAACAAATATTTGTTCATTAAAAATCAAGATTAAGAAAAAGCTACCTCCTTATCTTCCACTTTAAATGTGTAAATATTTATGATGAAGTAAAAACTCTTAAGTGTTTTTGACCTTAGACACGGTCAAACATATTAAACTTGATCGATTATAATATTTATGTTATTAAAAAATATTGGTACAGTAGTTAATAAAAATATTTAACAAATTTCAACATTATACATACATATAACCAATAATTTTTCTATTTAAAAAATTTACCTTAATAATAAAACGATTACATTCCAACCAAATTCAAACTTCAAAGAAAACTGAAAGTTGAATTTTTTTTCAAAGATACCCACAAATAAAAAAAAACGTTAGACACAAAGCTTGACATTTATTCATATATTATATTTGTTCACAATTTATTTTACAGGAAGATATTATATTATATATACAATATTTTTATTAAACCATCTCATATTTAAAAATATTTTCTACATTACCGGATAAAAATACGTAGTATTATTGACAATAAATAATTTACTGAAGAATAATATTATTGAAAAAAGATATAATAGCTAGCATTGACATCAAACATAAAGAATATACACAAAGCCTACACAGGGAGTAGTATTACAGTAACAAAGTATCCTTCCTATTCAAATCACTCTGGTATATAAGCACTGGAATAACTTGTAGACGTCAATCGCCTCCGCAATTATCATCACCGCTAACCGCTTCTGAATGCACGTCATGTTACCTTACAATTGCAAGGCTCCTAACAGCCACAAGTTCGCCCGATACCGCGGTGTGACCTTCCACAATAACCACCAACCGGAGCCGACTCCCGAACGCCACTCCTCTCGCGACTGCCTTCCCGTCAAGATCTCTATAAAACGCTCCTCAGTGTACACTTTTTATAGCATATTTTAAGCAACAATACACTTCTGTCAACTGCAAGTAGTTTTTCTTGTTTAACCTGTTCTGCCCACATACACGCACTCCGCGATCATATTCAAAAGAACACGTGAGCGCTGGGTGTAATAATAGAACACCGCGCGCTCACACACATAATCCTCTGATTCTTTCTCTTTTAAAACGTTGCACATATTCCCCAAAAACTTTTCCTCATTGTTTCTTAGCAGTTCGTCGACATTATTTATGAATATACTTTTTTTTAATACGTTCTATGTTTACATTTATACAATATTTTAAAGTTGTATTTATGTTACTGCGTCATTACGTTAGTAGGTCATCGGTTCCATAACCCGCACATTATCATTAAAATGGGTATATTATGTGCATCGATCGTAATAAACTGGCTTCGTCAAATATTGATAACAGTTTGGGCATGACTTGCAAAATACAGATTAATGAGTTTCGCAACTTCGCTCCAACTGCGTGCACTATATTGTATTTACACATCATTTCTGAGCATTTTTGTCGATCATATGTATTTTTTAATTTAACAAAATACACAAAATAATGACATGAATAATATATACAGACCAGTAAATGAATAGACATGAAATAAAGTGTACATATAGAAGATGGGTTTGGAACATTAGTTTAATTCTACAAACATTTTTTTGTGGAGACACATTTATGCAACAGTAAAAGTATGAACTCTTTGAAAATTAAATCTTATTGTAAACAAGATGTATTTTTTACATTAATGCATATTATATTGTCAGCGTTCAAATATTCGTTCCAATCGAGTCATAAATATATTTTAAAAGCTATTTGATTGCATAAGTGATACCAAAGTGATCACGCGTGTAACACCAATATACAAATATTGAAACAAGAAATTTGCGATAGTTCATGTCTATATATTTGGTAGTCTGTGGTTGTATAATTGAACCAAATTTTATACTAAACGCTATACACAACTGAAAATTAAATAATCGCCTTGTACCATAGAGTCTTCTTCAGCGGTCTCTCGTTACAAGGACAATGTCTGCCATAGTTATCGATTGTAAGTCCGAGCGTGTCTGAGGGGCCCTATCTCGAACCAAACACATGTTCTTTTGTTCACAAGTTTCTCCTGCACAATCTGCTTTTTGACATCATTGTCCCCGATCATGGGCCGCGGTTTCTCGGTATTCAGGTATCAGTATCTATTTCATATCTGCTCAGATTCGCCTTCAGGGTGCCATTGAATCTTTTCCTCAGCCCACCCTGTCTTTTTTTGCCGTGATATAACTGCATAACAACGTAAACTTAATTTATTTTTTTGTTTGGGAAGCCGTGTATAATTTATATATAGCGCCTACAAAACCCTTAAAACGACTTTATATATTTTTGAGTTATGGATGAAAAATGTATATTTTGAAACCAAATGTACAAAATGTTTGTTTTTACATCAACATGTTTTTAAGAGACAATTCTGTAATGTTAATTCTTATTTCTATGCGTATCGTTTTAGCAGCAATACTGGATTAATCACATTAGATCATCTGATCATCAACAAGCTTTGTGATTGGCTGATTTCATTTTATGGGGAATAGCAATCTATACTATTTATGCTTTGCGGTATTTTAGAACTAACCCTGATTTTTAATATGCAATATCAATGAATTTAAGTGGTTTTTGAGAGAAACAATGCGTTCTTCATGTAACTGACAAAAAAATCTACAAAACTGCATATTTAACTCAAATTATTCCAAATCCGTTTTAAGGGTTTTAGAATTAGACGTTACATGTGCATATAATGACCTGCCCATCGTAGTTGGTACTTAAGGATCGTAATTTCGTCATTGCAAGTGTTTACCTCTTCTAGGATACTCAGGTTTATTCTTCAAGCAACTTACAGCGAATAGCCACAAGAAAATAAGAGTGGTTCGCCGATCTCCGTTTCACTCAACTAGCGCTTATGATGATGAGGTCAGAAGAAATGAAACATAGAAATATGTTATTTCTAGGTACACTGCGGCAAGAGAATCGAGAATGAATTCCCTCCTGCCCACGAAATACTTCATTTTATTTCGTTACAAACAATACATTCAATTCATTCATAATTTTCAATAAATTATATATTACATATTTATTTATTTATTACATATTTTTCCTACCATTTCGGTGTGGTGCCTAGACAGGCGCCATCAAGGCATCATTTGATGATTAACGATTTTTAAATTACTGTAAATAACTGCCTAAATAAATCATTATCACATTACTTTATTGGCATCACTTCGGCGACCTCTAAATCCTGTGTGATATACATCTGTTGTAATATTTTTAGAGGAACTTTAGGTTACGGCTATATAACACCCACGATTCGCATCCATATATTAGTGTGGGCAATACTGGTAAAGGTAACGGCTATGTCAATAAATAATATTTTTTGCAATTTTTAAACCAAATACAACTAAGCTCTGTGAGGAATTAGAATCCTTACCTAGTTAGAAGGTGGGCTTATTGATTCAGATTGACGGATAACTGTAATGAAATATTGTTTCTTCCACAGTGCCAAAGGTGGAGATAGTGGACGAGCGAGGAGTGTCCGTGTCTGACAAGTTCTACAAGGAAGGCTCCATCATCGAGCTGCGCTGCGTCATCACCAGGGTGCCACAGCCCAGCGGACAGGTGGTGTGGTCTCACCAAGGCCGGCAGCTAAACTACGACACTAAGAGGGGAGGCATAAGGTTTGACTTTTTCCCGTATGCTTTATAACAATCTGGTGTATACAACAATACTTAATAAAATTGGGATATTTTGAAATTTTTGTAGGTTGGCATTACTGTTAAAATTTAAAACAAAATAAACAGAGTGTCTCTTGTTTGACACTTAAAAAAATATTAAATTACCCACGTATTTGTCTTTAATAAACGGAATATTTTCAGTAAACATACAGTAAGGATAAGCGTACACCACAGTAAAATATTTGTTAGGATTCTGCGAATGGCGACCATTATTTTATCATTAATGTAGATTATTTAAAATTTTGTTTCTAACCAAGTCGGTTTCGGAAAATACCATTTCCTTCATCAGGATGTCAAATTAACTAACTAAAACCATATATGTCAAGTTTTTCTAAAAATATATATTTTTTTAAATTATAAATTATTTAAAAAATAATTATTAAATACTAATTCAATTAACTTAAATACTAACATAACTTTAATTGTTACGATGTGGAAATTGACTTAATGATACCAAATTATTATAAAAAAAATTGAGGATTAATTTTAAAATAGGATTGGACTTGTCGGTAAATCAAGTTGATTATTTATTATAATTTAATATAATTATAATTTATTAGAAATTATTAAAATTAAATAATTTCTAATAAATTATTGGAAAATTCTTTAAACCATTACTTTTTAAACATATTAAATGTTCTTTGACTAATTAATAATTATTTTTTAATCTACCTGTTTTTGCAATACAGCTGTAAAGATTATATTGCTGAGACAAAAAATTAATCATTTTCAAATTTTGTTAGAAAATTTAAGAGAAAGTCATAAAAATATTTAATCAAATAATATAGACGTGCCTGTTGGTCTAGTGGTAAGATCGCTCAGTGATATAATGGTGTTATCCGAGGAAACAACTAAGTAAGTCCTATTTTCATATCAGAAGGTCTGTGTTTGACTGATTAGATAAACTTAAACAATTGATGTGACACGTTTTTCGGATATGCATCTCTATTTAAAAAAACCTCTGAAATACCAATAAAGTTAAAAAGGCACATCTTTCTATATTACTAAAAGCTACATTTTAGTTTTTACTGAAAGAGAAGATATTTGTTCAAGAAAGGAGTATTAAAAGCAGAAGGGAAAAGTACAGTTTTACAACTTCAAGTCGATAAACAAAATAAAAATGATTACTCGGCATGTTTTATGTATGGAAGACGAATAAAATAAACATAAGGCGTAAAAAGAAAACTCTCGAAGACAACAATATGTTATATCAGCTTTTAACAAAGAATCATTTGAAACGATGTATTTTCGTATAAAAGGCTCGCAAAGTGAAAGGGAAAAGTTGTTTTTTGTCGTTGGCAGACTGTTAAAATGCTTAGGCTGGGAAAATAATCTCTGTTAAGGGATGAAAATGGCGGAGATCCGTCAATACAATTCAGAAATGTCGGCGGTAAAGCCGCGGGATGGGTATCAATTCGTAGAATTGTTTTACAGACAGATATTTACAATACTTGAAATCGAAACTTTTAATAGAAATGAAAACGATTATTTATTTGGTCTTTAAATTTGACGTAACGACCACTCAGAATAACAAGGTTCCATCTGATACTGACACTGTTTTGAGATAATGAGCTCAAAAGTTTCGATTGAATTTCAACATAAAATCATGTATATTTTGTTTCGAGTCGTATGGAAAATTATGGATCAAATGTTAATGGGCTTATACTTAGTGGGTTAGTATTTTGCAATGGGCCACGGGGAGGACGAGGGATAATGGTAAAAGATATATTAAAACATTGGGTTAGGCCACAATAATGATGCCATTAACGGTGAAAACGCATAAAACTGTATCGGAAGTTGGGGGAACTGGCAAGCTCAGGACGAGTGCCGTGTAGTAGCCGGGTTAAATATAGTTGATTGTGTTGGGAAATGAAAGTAATAAATAATGCATTTGAAACCTATTTCACGCAATAACTCAAATTAGCCCAAAATGTTAGTTGGAACCTTATTATTCTAAGGGGTTGATGATCCTTACGGGGTTCTATTCGGACAAACACCTTATCCTTGAGGCGGGGACTTGTTCATGCTGGCAGCAATAAGTCTTGGTTGTCTGACTGGTTCTATCACCATGCGTTCATCGTTAGCAGTCGCTGCGAGAGTACGGCTGTAATGTGATGATCACCTCTACTTTTACGGGGCGGCCGGTGGCCTGGGAAGGGTCGTGGGTGTGGATCCTCTTTAGTTAAAGTGTAAGGCTTGGCGATTCGCCGTGCAGCTGTGGGGTGGGGGTAGGTGTATCACTGTTGGTATTGGCGGGGCTGTGGGGGCAAGTTTACTGTGGTTTGGGGATGGGGTGACTTTTGTTTTGGTTATATGAGTTTATGAGTCTGTGATGTCTTATGTAGCGTATATTATCCGTGTTTCTTGTATGGAGGGTGGTGGCGGGTTTTTGTGTGTCTGGTGGTGTTTTGGGGTGCCTTTTGGTAGTTTTTGGTTGGGTGGGTTGGGCGGGCGGCGGCCGTGCGGAGTGGTCGCTTTTGGTGGGTGGTGGGGTGGACTTCGTTTTGGGGAGGGTGCTGGATTTAGGGTTTGTTCTTGGGTGCTTGTGTAGTTGTTCTGTTTGCAGAGTGAGTCTTTTTGGTGTGGGTTACTTGGTTCGAGTGGGGGACGGTGGGGTTCGGGCGTTGGCCGTGATGTGTATTATTGGGCCGGGGGCGTAGAATGGGGGGGGTACTTTTGTGGGGGGGACAGGGTTTGGTTGGGGTGAGGGTGTGAGGGATTGGGGGTGTGGGGTGGGGACGTGTTGTGAGGGCGTGTTTGGGTGTACTGGGTAGGGGGTGGACTGTTGTGTTGGGCGCCAGTGTCGTCGGGCTGGGTGGCTTGACCATGTTGGTGTGGGCGCAGAGTCGGCATATGAGTGAATGTTTTTTAAGATTAGATAATCTTCGATAAAAAGTATAGAAATATGTTTAGGTGGGTGCTTTGTATTAATAGTGTATTAAATGTAGGTTAATAAGATCTCACACTAGACCAAAGTACTTTATGCACTCTCGGAAATTTGCAACATGCTCCTTCCCATCTTCAAAATCATCTTTAGTATTAAACATATCTCTCAATTGGCAATGAATATAGTTAGGTATATAAAATATCATATGTTTTAGTAGAATTTCTTAACAATAACTAATAGTATGCTTTAGTTTTTCAAATTTATGGTATTTTATCTTTGAGGCACTTTCTAAATGCAACACTGCAAATTCGTTTCCTATTATAAAGTGTGAATAAGCTATTTATCTATTTAATAAGTCCTTTTCAAATATATTGTTGCTTCAGACAAAACATTTTGTTACACTTTCATTATGATTTCTGTTTATATGGATCAACTGTTTTGTTTTCCAAATAAAATAAAATGAACCTTTTGTGAAAGGGACGAAAATCAACTAGAGCGATTAGTTATTTCGCGATATCGATATGTCGATATGTCGATTGCAAGAAATCTATTAGTCAGTTCGAAAATTTGTATGCACTGTGGTCTATCGCATCTACTGCCCGGCGATACTAGACGCATCCTGCAATACCAATGCGTGAAACAAAACTCCTAGCAGCCGTAAATACACACAGTACCGACGCCGTATAGCAATACTAATACAACCACCAACCATCTGGAAGGCCGTCTCTTGAACGCCACTCACTAATAACAGCCACAGGAATCGCCTCACTTTGTAAAGCTAAACTACTTCATATTTTTAAACTGTTCTTAATAATAAATGAAGTGTCAACGGCAAGTAGTTTTTTAAATATTTATCATAACCTGTACTCATACCCATACACCTATACCCAATACATCTCGCGACTGTCAATCGGACAAGAGAGTGGTGGATAAATATTAGGGCATCCACCTTTCTCACATCAAGTGGTAAATATTAATTCCCATAACACCAATCAATGCGTCTTTTAACGTGTAATATAAATCAAAAGAAAAAATATATATTTTATCTCACACGCAATATTATATAATATATTCACAATAACATTATTCCTCTATTTTTTTATCATTTTCTATTATCGTTAATTACAGAAGACTGATTTTAAATTGAAAATTATTACATTTTATATTACACTAGAAAAGATTATTTTTAACGAGAAATTAGAAAAAAAGCTGGAGTTTATATTTCTAAAGTAAATATACTGAAAAAAAATGTAGTAGGTAAAATAAAATAATAAAAAAACTATCTAAATTTGGTAGATTATTGAAATTTTTCAGATTCATTTAAACACTATTTACATTTGTTCAATTCAACTGCTACAATACAAATACTTGATAATAAAAGTGGGAAAACTTATTATTTTTTTAATGTTTACAGTCTGACTCTGCTTGGGCCATAAAATATACATTGTTTAATTACGAATGAATTCAATTTTAATATTATAAGACTTAACTAATTCTTACATAGCCAAACATAAGGATTATTCATTGTTTTAACAAAAACATAAGATACCCTTTACCAGGACGTTTGGCTGTTACGAAATGAGTCCGATCCATTGCATCAATTATCAAGACAAGGGGGAAGAAGAAATTTTCAATCAAATGAATGTTGTAAATAAATAAAAAAATAAAGATATAACATTTTATAATCAATTTGGACAAGATGCTTGATTTTACAATATTTACTTAAGAGACCTTCCAGAGTTCTAGTCAAGAAACAATTTGAAGTAGAATGGAGATAAGTAGATGTACATTATATATTATTTGTTATTATTTTAACATGCTAAGACAAGACGTTTTATAAATGGTAACACCCCGCCGTGTTATAGTTCGAATCAGGTTTATCATTCTTAAAACCAAAATAAAAATCTTACAACTATCTTATTTAATTACATCAATTGGGGAACTTTTGAGCGGGGTGGGGGGGGAAGGACTTGTACCTAGGTGCGCTCCATAAATATATATTGGTGATATAGGTTAGAAGTACCTCTTTTTTCTACCGTGGTGAGTGGCGATGATCTAGCTAACCTTCTTGACGTGGCTTTAAACAAGGTCTGATGGTGGATCCGGAAATTGCTGCTTACCACTTGAGTTTATGATTGATTATTATCGTGGCACTAAGGTTCCTGTGATTTTCTCGAACATGTCCATGTAACTTGTTTATATCTCGACTTGGCTTTATTTCTGATGAGTTCTGCACAGAATGGTTATTGAACATACTCAAAATTTAAAAATTTGTATTTATTAATGTGAGCTGTCTTTTAATTTGATTCCAACTGATCACGGCCGTTCGTAACATATTATTCGGAGCTTAAACTGACAATATTAAACTGCGATATTAGTAATACAATTATCCGGTATTTGATCGTGAGCCCTAGAGTGAAAGCCGAAATACACGTGTCATATTTCAAATCAATTCGACCTTCAGAAAAGCTTGTTTATTACCACGGTGCTAGATGTGAACTGTCGCAAGGCAGCCGACCGCGCGATCCTTCTAGTATAATATGAAGCAGATCTTTTACAGAAGACAGGTTTGCGGGTTTTCACTTACACATTATATATTAGATAGAGAAGTCTATATTTAACACCTCGCAGGACACTACATTTCTTATATACAGAAAGTGCTCCTGCATGCGTATCTAAATATAGAATGAATGCTGTACTTCCTAAAATAGGTGTAAGCCAATTTTGCATACTTTCATCCAAAGTTATCGGCATTCAGATCAAAACGACGCACGAGAGTCAGAACCTTTCAATCCGGGCGCCAGATTTGCTTATTATACGGCATCTAGCCCTGATTGTTGTTGACACGTATCGAGGCTATAACGGAGTTATTTTTTCTAAAATATAACTCTGAGATATCGCTTGATACCGTAACATGATAAAAAACATAGGTTATTAAAAATTTCAGAAGAGAAAAATTATGAATTCCTAGGGTAGCGTAATGCACAATATGATCAATTATATAATTCGTAAAAACCCAGTCATTTCAAGTTACAAAATCTTGGAAAAAAACTCTGATCGAGTAAGTGTCTTAAGTATGATCTAACCTAGTTACCTAGTAGATATCCAGAGACAGAGTTGTGTGTGATTTACAAAATAGTTTATGAGAGACCACTGCTGAATTTATTAGAAAGCCGTCACGTGACAAAAACATTGCCAAAATATTTCAAAGATATTTAATATTATACAATATGATTGATCAATCTTGATTCGTTCAATTAACTATCGAGACAATATTCTAAACTTTGAAATTTCTTAATTACTTCAAATATAACTTGTAAAACTTGTATAATCTTAACTCTTTGAAAAGTGTTTTCATTAATATTTTTATTATAAAGTTTTACTTTTGACACAATTTAAAACTACACATAAATTATTCTGTTCATCATTTTATTATTTTCTGATTTTTTAATGTAAAATAAAGCCCAGTAAGGCCGCCATTTAAATAATTGCATTCAAAATAATAATAATTATCATTATCAATAGTATGCTATGCGTTTCAACAACTGACCGTTAACCACTCTCAATCAGCGAACGAATCAGATCACACGAGATGTGGTCATTAGTGAAGTTTTGTCAACAAAAATTAAGTAAATTTATAAAAGCATGGGATTTAGATTATTAGAAGAACACATTCTTATTGTGAAGTTGTAATTATTCAGAACATAGGTCTGTGATATTTTAAATATGATTTAAATATACTAATTAGAAAGATATACATATAAAATTGATTTCATATCTAAATCTTTCGAATTAATATATTTAATTCATATTTCATTTAGATTAGCATAAAACTATTCCACATATCTGTCTACATACATGCAGCCGATACCTGGGGAGAAAAAAGGTTTTACTAGAACAGAAAAAGAATTTTTACAGGTATCTTTTCACGAATAACATAGGCCAATCAGTTTTTTACAATATGGGGTTAGGACAGGAGGTGTCGGAGGAGGATTCATGGATATAAATTTAACAAAAAGGCGTGATAATTTTATGTTATTATTTATTTTTACAATAAATTAATTCAGCAAGATAAACGAATGCGAGGAAACATAACGCCAAAAAAAAAATTTTTTTATGTAAAACTAATTAAATGAATCGATTACAAGAACATACAGAAAATATCTATCAATAAAAATATATTTTAATACTAATTAAATACAGGTAAAATCAATTTATCGAAAAAATATTTAAACTACCACCGGGAATCGAATCAGGAACTCTTCGTATCCGGGGAAGCACGCTGACCAATTACACCATGTCAGCCTAGTAAATTGACGACTAATTTTCAAACTTATACCTGTTGCAGCTATTTCGAATTGATACATCTATTATTCCATTTATTGAAAAGCGTTCACCTTTTATTGCGAGTAATATACGCTAGAAAACGTCAGAGATTTTTTTAATTCATTTTTATTAAATTTTTGGACAAACTTTAATACAACTTATATTTTTTTAAATATTTAGTTACCATCGGGATGCGAACATGGAATATGTCCTTAACAGTCTATGATCAAATAAAATATGTTATATAAGTTTGTAATCTTTTGAAAGGAACGGGATGCGAATGCAGAACTTTTCGTATTCTAGGTATTCTTTTTTTTTTCTACACACAGATTTTTTCTATATATCATTCTAATGTATTAATTTAATTTGATTTAATTATCACAGAACTATGTTCTAACTAAAATTAATTAAAAATGCACCGTCACAATTAAATATATTTTCATAAAGCAAAGTAGCCAGAACAATGCTGTATATATCAGAGGTGGAGTCTACTCCATCCCGCACAGCAAACTACTAGTATTATACTAAATAGCAATATAATTGTATCTTACGTGTATCATGTTATATTATAATATTTTATATTCACCTCTGTCACAACAAAAACATGTATGTCAATAAAGTGTCATAAAAAAATTAATTAAAAAATAGATATTTTTATTAATGTGAGAGACTACTTTCATTGTGTATCGATTGTTGCCAATTGTCAGTTGTATGTAATACATTTATTCCACCCGCGATCATTTTTAAGATTCCGGATACAAGTATCCACGCGAATGTTTTTTATACAAATAATACAGTCGAGAAATTTAAGTAACATCTTTGTGAATTTTTTATATTTGTCAATACGATGTATGTCTGAGTAATAAGGCAATTTTCTTTAAAACTTGTGGGTAACTCATTTTTATTCAAGCATCCCTCTTCCAACTACGTAGTTGGGTTATCTTTTCTACGTGCCTCTAAAACAAAACCAGCGTCAAACTTGAGAGGGTTAAATTATCTTGAAAAACGGGAAATATTTTTATCCCAACACTTTTACACCAGTGAAGCAGATTCCACCTCAATATATAAAGACATCCACGTTACGCAACACAACTCAACTTTCTCATTTTAAAAGAGATGCTTTTAAATTTTGTATTTTTTTATGGGATACAACGTACCTTTAATGACAATTATATGATAGATTAACCAATTATTGTTGTGTCGCTTTTTTAATAGAAAATTTCATCAGTATACGTATAAAGCTACCCCTGCAACAATACTCTACATTGTTTTTTACAAATGTTGATAGATAGACAGAGTGTCGACCATCTTGAATGATGCACAGTGTTGTTGCAGGCAACATCACTTAAAAATTATGTGTAATAGATTTATATTTTTTAACATCGGGTAGAGATCAATCAGAACCATGGCTATTCAATATTCTAACATATTATCACCATTATACAGTGCCTAGACTAATAATTCACTAGTTCTACAACACTCCCACTATAATTTTTTTTACATTTTTTCTTTTTTTTATCTCTATTTTTATTCCTGTCGAATCTTTATATTGAATTAAATAACACCACAACAGCACGAAAAAAACTGGCTACTTTAACACAGACTTCCAGCCAGCATATATCAGATGTGGAGTCTACTCCATCCCACACAATAAACTACGAGTATTTAATTGCTATATAATTGTATCTTATGTGTATCATGTTACATTATAATATATATTCACCTCTGTTACAACAAAAATATGTATGTTAATAAAGTCTAAATAAATAAATACTATTCGATACCCAAGAAGATATGCAACGTTGTGACATTTATCACAATATCATCAGCAAATAATGCATCCTCACTTAACAAGGACACAGCCTAACTGTCACTATCTTGTGCCAAAATTAAACAAAACTTTTATTTGTTTCTAGTACCAAAAATATACAACAGTCTAAATTCGGACGTGAAAAATTGCAACCATAGTCTGACATATTTTTCAAGAAAAGTGCAGTTCTAGTTCAACAAAATGGGGAGAAATTACGCCCAAGAACTTTTAAAAGTCCAAACTTGAGATTAAAAGTGCTACAACGATACCAATATATTGAATATTGCATTTTCTGTTTTTCTCTGTAGTTATATTAGTATATTATTTAACTGAACTTTTTACAATCTTTTTATATAGAACATTACAATTTTACATAAGTTCACTTCATATATGTATATTATACACTCTTACTTCATATTTGTATATTATTTACTCATTTCTTCATACTTTACTCTTTTTTACTTTTGATACATTGAACATAGCATTTACTTTAAGTTTTAGGTGTTATTTATGTATTATCTAGTTGCATCTTGTTTGACTCTTTATATATATATATTTTATTATACATTGAACAATGCAGTTACTTTAAGTTTTATATGTATGTTATCTAATCGCATCTTGTTTTACTTTATATATATATATTTTTTGTAACATTGAACATTACACTTTGTTAACCACTAGGCAGGGTACAGAAATATATGTCTAACTTTGCTCCAATGTTATCATTATAACAATATAACACACTGTACTATGAATCAAAAAATTAATGTATTATTATTATTAAATTACTATTATTATTCATAACTCTGATCTGCCCAAAACTGATATACAGTGTTGTTGCAGGGGTGGTCTTATATATAAATAGAACTTATCATTATTTTCTAATTTTATAAAATGTTTTTATTTGTTGTGAGATTTTCCGATTATCATGCCGTTTACGCAATACAAAATTTCATTAATATACAATTTATTCACTTACCATCGCGCCGTTTCTCCGCGGAGGGAGAGAGATAGGATATAGCGTCACGCTCTTCTGTTTTGACATACAATTCTCGCCTCATCCACATTTATACATCTTTTTATACAAACTCGCCGATTATCAAGCCTTCTAACAGGACCATCCTCCAGTATCTGGTTAACCAGTCGTGCCAAGTCTTCCGCGGACATCATCTATTTCTGGTATCATCAATACTTGCGTCACTTCCTTACCATTCTCTCCTCATTAGTATACATATACTCGGATATATTAAATTGTTGTCTCTTAAGGATAAAGTGTTTTTTGTACATGGTTACCCTAAGGAACCTAGGTCGACTTTTCGATACGGTAATACGTGTCATTAACAAGGTTTTGGTGCAACAGTTACAAAAGTATAATCGTACCTACTTGTATGCGGGGGACATGAATCTCCTACATTTGAGCAAGAAGATTAGATAACATGAAATATTATATTTCAACTGTTAACTCCTTAATAGGGTGACTTCACACGGGAAAAATACAAGAGGTGTAGCTAATCTGAATTTTACAATTTACAAATTCACCAATAAGTATGGATAGAGGACAATAGAATTTGTTTTTCCTACAATAATAAATAAACTACCTGGGTTTTTTTTACAAAAGAGCGCGCTTTCTCTCAATTAAAAAGAAATGATAAAAAAATAGCTTGTCGATAACAACCTGTCTTACCTGTAAGAATGAAATGAATTGTTAAAACTGACTGATTAATTATTATGTTTTTGATTTTATCAAATGTAACAAAATGGATATAAATGTACCTGCAGACAAACGTCTATCAAGACGTTTTGTGAGTCAAGTGCTAAGCAAAAAAAAATAGATGATTAATTTTAAAAAATAGAAAATTACGTAAATAAGTTTTAGTACATTTCTTGCCCTGAGGAAGACAACATCGCTCGCGAAACATGTAGATTTTTACAAATAAAAGTTGATTGTTGTAAAAAGAAAGTATTTTATTATTAAGGAGAACACATTCTTATTGTGAAGTTGTAATTATTCACAACATAGGTCTGCTATATTTTAAATACAAATTAAATATATTAATTAGAAAATTATACATACAAAATCCATTTAAAATATATATATTAAAACCGCTTTAAATACAAATTAATACATTTTATTTGTATTTAAAGCGTTTTATTTACAAAAGTCTATTTCTAAAAAGTATTTTTTTAAATTTTTCTTAAACAAATGAGAAAGTTTATACGGCTAACAACAAAAAAGGAAATACTAAAGCTCTTTAGTAATACGGAAAATGTCTGTAATTTACGCTGCGGCGCAATTTCTCACGACGAATTTGTTACGTTTTGTGGAAATACCCACCTATCTGCTTGTGTTCAGCCTGAAATGTTTCAGAACAAGCACACCCCTAATACATTATAATTTGTAAGTTGTTTTGTAAAATTACCTCGTGGTGAAGATATAACACAGATGTAACAGAAAAAGAGCAAATGGTTTGATTACCTATGTTCTTATAGCAGTCAAAAAGAGCAATTCGTTCAAACGAAATGAAATGTTCAATAAATGTATCAGATTTATATGGAATCATAAATATATTTATTATTCAAGATTTTATACCTATCTACAATTAATGTACTATCAAATTATGAAGCAAAAATGTAATTTATAAATATTGGTCAAAAATGATTTAAGAAAAATATATTTGTACCTAAATTAAATGCCCGAAATAATCATGTTAGTTCGACGCATTTTTTATTCCATTCCTTGGAGAGTTTTTCTTCACCAATCATCATTTCTTAATATTTTATCACACACAATATAAATCCAGCAACATTTCATCACTGGGAGCGTTTAATTTAGTTATATTTTTTTTATTCTAATTTTAACAATTAAACTTTGTACTACAAACACGTTGAGTTATTGTTACTACTAATTTCAAAAGATGCATATCCCTCACATACTTAGGTGATATCTAAACTAAATACAGTTGTAACGACTAAAACCTCATCCCTCTTCTCAAGCCCTGCTCCATTGCTCGAATATACTACAATACTGTATTTAGTTTAGATATCACCTGATGATGAGAGGGACCGTACCTCTCAAAACTAGTGCTGACAATAACCTAACATGTGTGTAGTACAAAATTCAGTGGTTTAAATTAAAATAATCATGTA
Organism: Eubasilissa splendida; assembly: GCA_031772225.1. Classification (NCBI taxonomy): domain Eukaryota; kingdom Metazoa; phylum Arthropoda; class Insecta; order Trichoptera; family Phryganeidae; genus Eubasilissa; species Eubasilissa splendida. The sequence continues at coordinate 10,938,616 of CM062862.1, read as the reverse complement.
TGTATACATCTCTTTAATGTTGTATTAAATACCAAATATAAGAACACTACATAATGCTATAACATTTTTTTTAGAATTCTATGTTATAGCTTTATTTAAAATTATACACGTTTTGTTTGAAACATGCTGTATAATATAAAATATGACATTGACTTAATGAATTCACTTTGTATCTGCCGTAAGTTTTCAATTCAGGATCATGGAGAACGATGGGATAATGAAATTTTGTATGGAGGTATAGTTTACCCCCAGCGGAGAACTGATGTTGAAGAGTGTTTGATGGGGCCACGTCCTTACATCATTATAAAAGTATTTTATTTATTTAATAAATTGTATACTTGGAAAATGAAGACAAAAACAATGAAGAAAGTATGAGGAAATGTAAAGTTGATCTCAGTATGGCGAATAAAATTTTAAAATGATCGCTTAGGTGGTTTGGTCATACAGAATAAATAAATGAATAGAGAGTAGTAAGATATATATGACACGCGTCTTGATGACATCAAAAATAAAGGGTGTCCAGCGGAAAATTTTCAATTTTAATATTAAATAATAAAAAAAACTATAATGTTATTCTCATATTTTATTTAACTTATTATAATTATATAACTTATTATAATTAATATTATAAAGCGTTGGTTTAATGGGAGCAACTTCACGGCGGATATTTTCTTGTAGGGCTTGAATTATTCGAGGATTGTTACTGTAAACTCCATATCCCCACAAAAAAAAGTCGAAAAGTGACCGAGGTGCCCAGTGTATGTCTCTTCCAAAAATTTCCCTCAGCTTCTCCATTGAAACTCTAACTGTGTGTGGAGTGACCCCGTGTTGCTGAAATTGTGAAAACCCGGGAAATAGTTAGAAGACTGTCTCTCCTCTCTCTCTCTTATCCCTCGGGCAGAAATTGCACACCACACTGTCGTTTTTAGATAATGCAAACGTTTTTGATGGCATTCCCTTGGCTTATCAGGGCACCAATACTCATGTTACTTTATTAACACAGCCATCGATACGAAAATGTGCTTTGTCAGTAAACAATATGTTTCCAAGCATTCGTGTTGTTCCAAAACGTTCTTCTTTTTCAAACGTTTTTGCTAAGGTTTCACATAAATAATAGTTATTCCGTTGAAAAACTGCACGATTTTCAATTTGTATGGGTGAAACTGTAGTTTCTTTTTTCAAAATAAAGTGCACTGTTGATTTTTTTATTCCAATACAGGCTGCAATCTTCCTTATCGATTTGCGCGGATTGCGCATAATTTCACGTCGAACTTGAGCCATATGTTTGGTTAACCATTTTCCCTTCTTGTCTGAACGTTTGAACCCAACACCAGATAAGTTGCGTGCTCGGCTTATCACTTACTCGTCGAATATTGAAATGACTCCAAAAAGCGCGACACACATGAACCAATGAATCGCCGCACTTTAAATATTGCTCAACCGCGAACGCGCGGTACGCTTCTTACCGGTGACTCATTGCGACTGGCAAATCCGCAAATTACGCGCGTCAAATAATACCCCTCCTACTTACCTCACTCTGATGGTTCATGAGCAATTACAATACTTGTAATTGAAAAACTGTGACTCAACTGTGACTCAATGATCGACGAACTTGTATGAGAAGATATATGAATATGGATGAGGCGAGAATTGTGTGACATGACAGAATAGTGTGGGGCTTTATCTCCTATCTTCTCTAACCACCAAATATCTGGCAAGAAATAATTAAAATCAATTTTGAAGAAGTAGAAACTTCATTAATCGATGAGGGTACATAATAACATGTTAATGTCAATGTCATCATGCATGATGCTTATGCATGATTTACTTGAAATTGTATTTCCAAGAATAGGCAAATTTCAATTATTATTATTATATACGAGTATATTCATATACCCATATATATATATATATATTTTATTAAGTATTTGTATTAAAAAAAATATTTTCTGTATAATAAAAATAAGTCGTTTGCGAACATATTATGAAGAAGATAATTATTGTGGAACAAGTGGACAGATAATCTTAGTGATTTCATAAAAAAATGTTTTCTTTACATTCTAATTTTGTTACCTGATTATTTTTCAAATAAAATAAATAAAGAGTAAAAATAATGTATTTAACAACATTACAATGAAAACGTATATACTACACTATCATTATACATGTTTTATAAATATAAATATTTTAATTTTACATTAGAAGTGGGAAATATTTTTAAAAAAATATTCGTTATAAAAAATTCAATTCTGGCAATGGCCGCAAAAATCGGGTAGATTCCATGTGTTTTAGCATATTTTTTTTGCTTTAATATCAACTGAGTTAAGAATTAAAGTTTTTGAATAAAGGCCATTTTGAAATAAGACCGTGGATCAGGCTAGATAACGAATTTAGCCGAGAAATTCATCAAGTCAAATTTTCAGAAAAATTTGTTCGAATTCTGGCACAATAACAAGTTAACAAGAAAACGAGAGTTATAGTGTCCACAAAAATCGTTACATTATTTACTTTTTACATTATTCTCTATATGTAGTGGAGAGATAATTTTTCCTCACCTGTTATGTTTATGCGTAAAACATTGAAACTCTTTCTCTTACTCTTATCTCATCGCCACTATTTGAATGTTTATCATATTGAATGCAGTTCATTTGTACATCTTTACATACCTTCGCCCTGCCAAAATCAAATTGTGCATACATCGTTATTCTTTAGAGCTTACTCACAACAAAAGCACCACTCTTCATCCCCTAATCCCCAACCGAAATCCGAGGAATCCTGGTTATGATAAAAAAAAAGTAGCGTTATGAGACCTTCTGCAATAGAAATATTTTTATCGAAATCTAGCTAAAAAAATCCACCCCAATTTCCAATTTATGCTAAATAGATGAGCTGTTAATGTGATTAACTGTAAGCGATAGAGTTTGATTCATAGGACATAAATTAATTTTCTACACCCTCGCTACGCTGGGTTTTGAATTCAGCAATTCTGCAACTTTGGAAGCGACGAATTCCTATTACTTCTTCAATATTTGCAAAATTACTTTGTGGCCTCGTTTTATATTAATAATTATACAAAATACTTTATTTAAACTACTATTTCTTAATTATTCTATATATTTCGATATCTATGGTATTATCTTCGGGAAACAATGTATATTGAAATTAAAAATACAAGCTTAGATAAAAACAAAACTATAAAATGGTGAATAAGTAAGAACTTATATGAAAACAAATTTAAAAGGTGTCTATTTACAAAGAGGATTTGGTTATTTATAATATTAAGCTTTCTATTAACACTTTTTCTTATTTCTATAATTTCAAATTTATCTAACTGTAAACTTCTAGTATTTGTATGTATAATTTCTAAACTCTTATTTAATATCAAAGGAATGGTTTGTTTCCAAAAGGTGATTGGAAAAATTCTGAATAGTTATTGTTATTTAGGCATCTCAAATGCGCCTTAATTCTAATATCAAAAGTTCTGCAAGTTTTACCTAAATAAAAATAATTGCAATCATTGCAAATTAATTTGTAGACCCTCGTTAAATTTTAAATTTGTTTTCATATTAGTTCTTACTTATTCACCATTTTATAGTTTGTTTTTATCTATGCTTGTATTTTTAATTTCAGTATACATTGTTCCGTGAAGATAATACCATAGGTATCGAAACATGTAGAATAATTAATAAATAGTGATATAATCAAAGTATTTTGTATAATTATGAATTTTAATTAACCCATGGTGGTTGATAATACCCTATAAATATCTTAAAGAAGATATTAATATATGTGAGAACTGTCACTTTGTAAATGTATGTGTGTGTGTATATCGCAATATAAAAATATCTATCGTTTACCAGTTATACCATTCCGTATTTAAGAAATGTAGATCTAAAACAGTTTTAAAATACTCCTGCCTAAGTACTTCGAGTAAAAAATATACCGCCCCTAAAATCATTAATTCAAAAACAGCTTTCATTTCCCCTCGGTGTACATTTAAAAAAAAATCAAGGGTCTTAAATCATGCTGTCATTGTAAATTTTCTCATTCAGCATTTATCGCGTCAATTGGATCAGCCAACCGCTACTAGGGTTGACAGAAGAGATATTTGTGGTTATTCAATACACGTAAATACGTTTAAGAAAGTCTATTTCGGATTTGTATCCAGTTTGAAGTTTTTGTTAGCGCCATTTGAAACGGGGTTTAGCTCGCTCGGTCCAAAGTGGCGGTCGGTTTGAAAATAAATAATCCTCTGCCTTCGTTGAAAGCAATTTTCCGAATATGTTAGTGTTGTTTTTTTCACAGTACCATGTTTGATATTGTAAAAAGATAAACTGAAGGATTTGCGAGAAACTAACTTAAATTCTTTAATATTGGCAAACTTATTAAATTATTTAAACTTGGCAACAGTGCTTAATATCAATTTGTATATTATAAATTTGTTTTAACGTAGTATATGTATATTAATTCAGTGGGTTTTCTAGTAAAACTAATCAAACTTTTTTATTCACTCTTACATTTTGCTTATATATACAGTACCGGATTCGATACTAAATCGCGATCGCCTGTAATACAGTATTGAAATGAAAAAAAAATTTGGAGACACCAATGCTATGCCATCATGTCGTATAAGTCTCATTTTTTTTTACAAACAAACCTGTGAAATACACTTCAAGATAATTTTGATAAGTTATAAAATATCTAGGTTATTTAGGTACTTGTAAAATATGTTTGCTTTTTCATCTTCTGTCTAATCTATGATAAACGACTGACTGACGTGATACTAGACACTAGTATCGAGTGTAACGTTTGGGCATACGTATTACGCGTACTGCTGTCGAACTTCATAACTCTTATTTCTCGAAAATAATATAATATATATTACGATAAAAAGTAATATATTTATTAGTAAAAACACAAGAAACGTGGAACATAAATAGTATTTTAGGAATTTAAATAAATTAACTTCGTATACAAATATGGAAGTACGGTTTGTAACTAAAAATAAAAAGGATCGGATGTGAATGGTGAGGCACCTCCAAGTCAGCTTATTATTCGTATGCATTAATATCGCGGTAATCACATTGGTTTGTTGTGAGGCTAGTGTATGTTTTAATGTCAGGAGCATGAGCAAAATTAATCGATCGATACTTTCATTTATTATATTATTATTATATTTATAATTATTTTATTTTAATACTATATGTCTAGAATTTATGAGGTGGTATCTGATATAGAGCTCGCAGTGTAAGCTGTTGTCGACGCAGTATGTTCTAGTCTATGCGTTGACGTACACTTACGTTCTCCGTAATGGTTATTCACTGTTCCGACAGGTGTCCCGATCACCACTGAAGTGATTAAATATCATTTCCCCTAATATAAAAACAGCAACTTTTTTGATTTTTATTATTTTTTAACATTTTGTTGATTTGTTTCAATGCAGATTTGTCTCTGTAATCTTGTATTCAAGATTATAAGAAAATATATTGTTTATATTTAAGCAATTCTGTGGCACGCGGAAAATAAATTTAAAGGTTGCGGTCTTTATTATAATGTTTGTATTTTCTTAATTATGGCAAATAACATTCAGTTTATTAGTTGTATATGAATGTACAGGTTTTATATAAGTAATTGTTTTAAAAAACATCAAACCTAGGGTGTAACTTTTGATATAAATGAATAATAAAACCCACATTTTCGTAAAAAAAAAATATATTATAAAAAGGTAAACCATAATTGTATTAAAATATTATGATAATTATAAAATTGGATACTTGATTCAGTACCACTGTCAAAAATGGTTTACTTCAAGAATCCTTTGTACACGTACATATTACAAATTAAGTTTTACATTAGCATAAGCTGTATATGATTTAATTATGTTGATATGTGCAATCCTAGGAAAACGCGTTATCATTGCTAGAATCTATCATACCTCGATACAAAAGTTATATAATTTCATAATACTTTCCTCGTCAATGTTCAAAGTTAATTGTTTAAAATTTTTGATATAACATTGTTTAAATAAATCTACCACAACATCTACAGAACAAATAAATTATACCTTGGAAGTAGTGTTTCTACGTTTAAAAGTAATATTAGAAAAGTGTAAAAAGAAACTTATCAACGCAAGACAAACCATTCACAAGTTGATTTAAAAATCTACCGAAAATTAGTCTAATGTAATTAGGGAAAAAGGCTCGCAAACGATTAAATGGATCTTAATCAAAAAACTGAAGAACCTAAAAAGGTTGAGAAAAAGTAGATAGGAATAATGGGTAGAACTGAAACTAGAAAATAGAAAAAAAATATAGAATTTTCTCACCTTATCTGTCGGTACTAAGATCCTTCAATTGTATTTTTTCGTTTAGATTTTCTTTGTTCGTTCGATTTTTGATAAAGAATTTCCACAAAAGCGTAGGAAAATTTCTCGTTAATTCAAAAATGATTACTTTTTTACGTGACCAGTTGAAAATGAAAAAATATATATCAAATTATATCAAACTATATCGGAACAACAGAATACAAAAAAATATTGGCAAGAACAATATTTTTGATGTTTTCAACGATCATCTATAACTTAGTGGTCGAACATATACATTTTTTAAATAAAAAAGGTAGTATAAATAAATAAATGCACTAAATCAATAAAATAAATTATGAAAATATATTCATTATCTGGTGGAGGCATGACTAGTCGTGGTGATAGTGGGAGATGAGATAACGACATTAAAATGAGGAATATATTAAATAAGGGGTTATTTTTTAGATTCAATTAATTATTTTTTACGTAGTTATATAATCTATGTGGTGTAGCAGAAAGAAAGAGATCAGTGCGCTGCTAATCGGGAACCGGAACGAGATTCGTGTCGAGACTAGCCGGGATGAGCGATCGAGATCGAGACCTGGTCCCCACGTGCAGATGTCGCCTGTGTCGTGACATTAGATCGGCGACTCTGATGGTAGATTTGAATAGCTCCCTCCATTAGCCCGTTGTCTTTCGAGCACGCTGATTTTTTGGTCAACATTTATTACCTTGGTTTTCTGGCGAATTTGTTACACTGGTTTTAGGCTTTAGTATTCAGAGATTATGGTGTTTTGGCTTTGAGGATATGCTCTAGCATTCTAATTACCAACATATATATAATAAATATTAATCTACAATATATATAAGATTTTGCAATAAAATTTAATATTAGTAAAAAAAATTATTATGTTACCTAACAGAATAAATGCATCATTAAATAATATTTTGTATAACTACTATTTTTTTCTTTCATCACGATTAGTACGACATCTTATAGTAGGTATAGTTAATAATTTAATATGGTATTTTAAGAGTGTACATCTATAAATTATGGAGCCATCTCACGATGTGATTTATCTTTAAAATGGCAGGAAAATAGAAATAGAAATATTTTTATTTGTTAACGTTGTTTTATTAACCACTTAATTATCTATATTTTCTTTTGATAACAAAAATTATAAATGGCTTTTTAATAATAATAGTCACATCAAAACATTAATTTAACACATAATATAACGCAAAGTGTTTTAAATATGAGCGAATAAAATATGAAAATGGTTTTGTGTGGATTTTCAAGAGAAGATCCGCCTTATGTATTTTACTTTCAATCAATATTAAGTGGCGTTAAGATATTTCTAGTACGATTTACTTTGATTTATCCGACCGTTAAATCTTTATAATGCCCTTCCAGATATTTTTTGCTTTAAATAAGATGAATTCAACGTTCATATGGGCCGAATTTCAGAAACATCTCACATGCTCAACTTAGGCGAACATTTCGTCGATTTGTGACATTTATAATAATATTTTCTGCTAAATGTCAATAGGCTGTAAAAAGTATTCAACAACCTTTGGGGATAAGTTTGTGAGAGTGCGGGAACAATTGAATATTATGATTATATGTAAATAATCAGAATGTGTGAGCGTCTGGTGCCCTCAATTAGTGTGTGGAGTGTGTGTGTGTGTGTGTGTGTGTGTGTGTGTGTGTGTGTGTGTGTGTGTGTGTGTGTGTGTGTGTGTGTGTGTGTGTGTGTGTGTGTGTGTGTGTGTGTGTTACAGTTTGAAGTATATGTAGTAAAAAGTCTACAACGATAATCTTTTGCTAGACTTTGAGACGACGCGCAAGCGCCGACTTCCTGGGCAGCTGCCGACGCATATTATTGTTGTCGGTTATACCGGCTTGGTTTTGTGGTTAATGAGAGCCTAGTTTTACACCCAGGTATATGCAGGGTGCGTTCAGGGGCCGTCGGTGGTGTTACTGATTGATATCTCTACAAACCCTTTAAACAATTGACAAAGGCAAGAATCAACATCATTTTTTTTTCCAATTTTAATTATTGTCTACACATACATTGAACTGGTAGTATTTAAAAATCGTGCTTAGGGCCTTGAAAAATATTGGGCATATTTTAAACATTACCTACACTAGTGTTGTATTTTCAATTTTCTACAATAGAATTGACTGATTCAAAATCGTTAATATTTAACTAACTCTCACATTTCAAAACAAATCAATACTTCACTTCAATAAAATGTATCTATTTCATATTAAATTTCCCTTCTCGTGAAACACAGATAGACATTAAGATATTATATGTAGAATACATACGTAAAAATATATTACCAAACACACTTGCACACCCTTTTAAAACCTTCAATTCCAAAATAAGTAATATTATTGTGGGTAATATTTGTAAATTCAGCAATCTCCATTATTATCTTTTTTTAATACTCACATAGCTTTTACATATTGTGTTAATGCATCAATAATCAAACATAGATCTTTTTAATGATGATATTATTCAAAATCGGTGTTAGATGCAAAGTCAGTTACTTTTGCCCAACGCCATTTACATGAAACTTAGACCAATAGCAGTCTTCAATACATTAAAATTTAAATAAAATACCGCCCGCCAGTATGGAAATTATTATTTTTAATTTATTTTTGAAAAACTTTATTTTTAAAGCGTTAATAAAACGAATGTCTTTCATAATAATAAGTGCATTAATAAATATATTGTTTAACCTACGTCATAATGCGTTCTCAAGTGGGTTCATATAGCTCGAACATAAATGCATATTAATTATTCTCACATACATATCTGCTACAATTAATAATGGGTTGATGTTAATAATATTTCAAATATAAATTGTTTATGGATTCAAGTCATCAGTACATCTGGTTTTAATCTTAGGGGTCCGAATCCCACTTGTGACTCTTTGCTCAAAGATATTATTTAACATTTTGCCTTAGATTGATAATAGCAAGAATATTAGGTAATTAGACTTTTTGTTTTGTGGGTCACCAGATATCTTTAAATATTGTACAACTAGATATCACTCATAAACATGCTAGAAGCAGCTATGAAATGATGTGCACTGCACTCGTAAAAACGCCGGTATATGGTAGGTACTGAACGAGACCCCAACTAGATATTCGCAATCAATTACCTTCACAGGCTAGTGCAGTCTGACTTTTAAAGCGTAGTCCATAGCAAATCGACTTCCTAGGGCAAACCGAAATCACTGCTTGAGTAATATTGTTATAATATATTTAATATTTCCAAATTGAACTTTGCAGGTTAATTTTTTTATATTATTTAATTATGTTTGTAAAATATTATAATAACGTAAGATATATGTTTTTGGTAAGGTAATTTGATATCTTCGAGAAGGAAATGATATTAAAATTAAATTAAATGAAGTTAAAACTACTTTTTTAAATTAGCCGTATGCAAAAACTTTAATAGCATATATAATATGATAGTTGCATTTTCATAGCATACGTATGCCAAATTTTATAACGATAGATCGAGTATTTATGGCACTGAGCTCATTTTTGTAATAACAGGATGCAAATTTCATGAAAATTACAAAATATAGAATAACATGTAAAGCGTTGAACTTCGAATAACCCTCTTTGATGATCAATGGTTGCTAGTGATATCATATCACCATTTGGCTCCATTTGAACTACTGTCTCTCTGTATAACTTTGTAACCATTTTTGAATAAACGCGTGATACAGCTTTGACTTATGTAGTTTGTATCTACCCGTGTTTAATTGATTTGAATTTGCGGTTTATGGTATGACGTGTACTCATCACATATATACATACATACGCCTTAGTTTTACTCATTTCTGTAAGGTCGCCGAGTCGAGAGTGTCTTGCAAGTCGGCCCTTCATTCAAAAAATATATTTTTCAATCCGGCTAACCTATTCCCCGTAGTCGGAAATCTTTTGACGCACTAAATAATAATTCTTATAACGAGAGGAAAAACCATTTAGACTTCAAGACATAAATCTTTTTAAGATTTTGTATAACTTATAACAGCTTGGTATCATATAACTCAATCGATCAAAGTTTCCCCAACATGATAACGAAAATTAATTATAAAAAACATTCTTATTTTTAGGGAGGCCCTTTCAACACTAATTATTTTTATGCGAAAATATTACTTTTTATTATTAATTTATATCATAAGTTAAACACTGGGTTAGATTTTTTTTAAACAATTACTAACATAAAACTTTCGAACTAATAAACTGATTATACCAATATACCTAAAATTAAAACATTATAAGCATTCATTGAAAGACTGCGATCCTTAAATTTTCAATCTATCAGAAATATTTCTAGTTACGAAAAATTACATACAATACATTAATTTCTACTTAATAATATTTTAAAGGTCCTATTGATGTGTATTTTTACAGTTAACATCTAGATTTGACAAAAAAACTATTAATAAAGTCAAATCTAGAGTACTACTTCTGATATAAATAAAAATAATAAACCCACATTTCTACAAAAAACGTGAAAAGATAAGTAACACAAATTAAATTAATCAACTAGAAAGATTCACAGATTAAATATATTTATCGAAAACATATTTAATTGCTATCGACATGCGAACCTGAACCTATTCATATTCTTTCCCTGTATAGAAAGAGATCCAGGTTCGAATCCCGGTGGCAATTAAATATTTTTTCGATTGATAGATTTTTTGTATTAAATATTTTTTTGTTAAATAATGATTTTAAAAATTTACTTACTCGAGTAATCTGCTTTTCGGTATTTATATCCGTGCTTTTCTGATCCTCCCAATGAGGATTGATTAGGATGAGGAAAAAACCACAGAACTATATTCTGAAAAACCAACCAAAACCAATAAAAAAGATTAATTAATATTGAAACTCCCCTTGGAATTAGATAAATGTAAGGATATAAAAAAATGATATATGGAAAATAAGATGCCTTCAAAATAAACTGCTGTAGACAGATGTCACGTGCCCCACAAGTTAACAATTATCAAAAGACCTTTGGCAACAAAAAGGAAAAGAATTCCTGTGTACTTTGAGTATTTTGCTAGAAAGAACAACCAAATATCACTGACTGTCACTAAAGTATTTAGCAGAATAAACTTCAAACACTGTAATTATCATTATTTTTAATCTCAGACATTTCAATGCATCATACATTATTACTTTTATTTATAAAATACTTTATAATGTATGAAACTAATATACTCATATATATTATGTTAATAATAATAATATGTTTTTTCTAGCGTGATCAGGTTTTTGTTAACCCGATTCGCCATAAAGATAATACATATTATGTTATACATTAAATGTTATGAAATAAATATAATGCTATGAAAAAGAAAACCAAGGAAAATATTTATAAATAAATAAAATAAAAAAAGAGGGCCCAATATGAGGAATTGTAGGGGACCTACTTAAATCCTATAATGTTGAATAACAGAATTTCTTAATACAAAAAAAAAAACATGACAGTTTGATAATTCGGCTGGTGTCACATTACACAACTAGAACAACTACACAAAACATACATATAACAACTACCCCATATGAAGATAACACTTGGTCAAAGACACTTTCTGTACTTAGCACCCAAAGTTTACAACAATTTAGGCTCCAACTTAGTCAAGAAAATGCCGTCACTTATTACATTTATCCAAAAAAAAAAAGATGAATGGCATAGAAATAATAAAAGAGAGTTATTCCAGTGCTTGTATACCATAGTAATTTGAAAGAGTAAAATACTTGATTATTGTGCTATTACTAATTAAGCTTTGTCACTACGATTATCCAAATTGATTACTATTATTATCCAAAAATTGACTTATTTTCTGTACTATGATTTTTAAACCAATATTGTGGAAAATATTTTAAAATATGAAGTAAATCAGGCTTAGCATAAATGTAAAATCGCCATTATATCTCGTATTATAAAAATTGTAGACAAATAAAAAATAAAAATGAATGAATGGAGGCGTTTAGTGTACCAAGTTCCAAATAGATCAGGGGACCATGAAGAAAACAACGAATTAAATAATATTTTAATTAATGAATTCATTATAAACTACATCATTTAGCTGCCAATAAAATGAGAGAACCTTTCGTTACTGTCTCCTTACGATTTTGTCATATTGTTATACAGCACTCGCTCTCATAAAAAACATAACTCATATTCCCGCTGCGCTCCTCAAACCAATTTTGTAGATCCATCCAAATCAAGCTTTTCGACGCTGGAATAATCTGCCACAAAACCTATTCACAAAACAAAACGACGCTACACTGCCTTTGAAGAAAGTAATACATAGCTAAAGTAATATTTATATATCATTTAAAGCACGTTGTGGTTAATTTTAATAATTAATAGCTTATTAACTTTGTTTTAACCTAACTCACAGTGGTTTATAAAATAAAGTTAAAAAACTATTAATCGTATTACACTGAAGGTGTGTTTTTAATAATTTATTTATTTCTAGAAATAAATAAACAAACAAAACATCTACCAAAAGTAATGCAAGCAGTACAGATATTATTTTTAAATTTAAATAAATATCTACTAAGAATAAACTCCCAAGTACTAAGAATAAACTCCCAACAAATGTGACAAATTATGATTAACTGCGGAATATTTGATTGGTTTATATATATTTTTTTAAATCTTCTTAAAATTGGGTAATTTAAGAACGAATAAATAATAAATACCTAATATGGTTAGTCATTCAATACAAAAAAATCAGAATTATATTTGTACGACAATTTGACACCTCAGTCTGCCAAAGGATTGTCTAAGATGGTAGAGCACTGGTTTAGCAAGTGAGAAGTACTGATACCTCAATATCTTAATTCCAAAAAATACATACATTTTGTAGATGCCTGGAATCGATTCCGGTACAGGTAAAGAAAATATACAAAAATGTTGTGTTTATGAGCAAAAATCTACTTTAATATGTTCAAGTTAAAATAAAGTCAGGTAGAATAACATTATTTGACAAATTCAGTTATATTATAAACATAGACATACAGTGCTGTAAGCATTATTCTATTAAATAACCTAACCCATTGATTAGTTAATATACAATAATTTGGAAATCAATTTTCCATCAGTATGTTGGTTAGTTATATTGACATTGGCTCTCTTTGTATCTAATTTAACATTTTTGGAGACATGAAAATTATTTGATTAAAGGAAAAATAAATCATATCATTCATTTAATGACAGATGACTTCAGCATCATCATCCACGTTGGTCTCTCGTGGCTGAGGATCGTGACCTCTTGACTATGCTCCTCTACTTTTCTTGGCATCCTATAAATCTAAGGACTGTCACCAAAGAATTATGGTGGGGGATCTTCTCCTTCCTTCTCCTTCCACCACAACAAACTTCTCCAAGCTATCTTCCCTTCTCGCGAGATGCCCAAAAAAGTGATGGAGTCGTCTCAGGCAAATGGTTGAATGTCTGTCATTGATGTTCACTTCAGAATGAATTCTGCAGAATATAAACATTTGTACGTCTCACCGTTCATAGTAACACGTGTCTCCAATACGATATCTATAAACACAGATGACTTAACCAGCGACTAAATTTGTTTGAAAAATAACCCCTTAAGCCATCAATCAAATAATTAAATTTAAAAATATACTACAAACATGCACAAGTTTATTTATCGTTTACATTATATTTTACATTACTTGCTTTAAAGTTCTAGGTTGAGCGTCTTCTTCACCTTCGGTTGACTAGCACGTTTGTTGTACCAAACCGAGAGATCACTGCACTTCTGGAACTATTGAACATACTTCCTCTTCGCGGTCCCAGTGTTATGTACGACTCGAATGTAGGACGGCAGAAAAAAAGGCACAAGATCTTGATAGTTCACGGTCTGAGCGCAATCTGTCCCCCCGTCGGCGAAATCGCAAGTAATGAGTTGGCCAGAGCGGGACAGGTATATATCATTGGATGAACAAAAGGAACAGAGAATGAGTATTCGACTTGCGTTAACAGTATACATGAATGCATTTGTGAATATGAAAATCATAATTTGCAAGTTTTTATTTTTTATATAAAAACAAATAAAAATTTCATGCCGTTAAAAATATAATTTTGAAAATAAATACATAAAAAATCAAAGTTATTTAACTTTTAAATGATATAGTGGCTGTTGTTTCATCCTGTATTTGTATATATCATACACTTTCAGACACGTTAATAAAATGTGACAAAGTACAGAATTATGTGACATATTGTATTTTCTCTTTTTCCCACACGGAATGTAGGAGATAATATAAAACGTCTTTATTATGAACAATGGTTGAATGCAGCTGCGTACGTGAAGAAAATATAAAATATTATATTATATATAAAATATTATATTTTACAAGCGTCGATCTTTAAAAAATGTATACATTTTTTATTTAGATCCTCAATATGACAAAAGTAATAATTTAAACACATTTCTGAAGGATCTACTTAATTCAAATCGTAACTAAATATCCTAATCTTGTAAGTAAATATAGCAAAGTTCTAACAAAAAACAATTTAATAAATATTTTCTAGCAAACAAGCTTAATTTCAAAGCTATATAATATAATAGGCCTAATAATTGCCATTTTATCTTGGATTAAATTAATAAAAAATAATCAAAATTTTCAGTGTTGTTTCATGCATTAGTCTAAATATGCATACAAACAATTTATCTTGAGAAATAAATAAACTGCAATATTTTTATAAATTAATCCCTGAAAGGTCTCTCTCATCATCAGTTGATACTACAATACAGTATTGTAGTCTATTCGGTTAATGGAGCGGGGCTTGAGAAGAGGGGGGATGCTTCGGTCGTTAACGGAAATATGGACAGTAAAGGCGAAGTGTTAAGAAATTTTTCTGTTGTTAATTAGTGTTTCCTTCGAATTTAAATTATTTTGTATTTCAACGCCCACATTGACCGAATAGATTAAAATATTGTATTTAGTTTAGTTATCACCCGATTATGAGAGGGACTGCACCTCTCGAAACTAGTAGTTAAATTAATTATTAGTTTCGAGTGTGTGTAGTACAAAGTTTTGTTTTAATAGTTAAAAAAAAAAGCATGTTATACTATAAAGTAACTGCCATGTTATAGAATGAAATTGAATTTTAATACATTTAATCCGTTTATTTAACAGCTCGATAAATTATTAGGCTATAAATAAAATTAGCTGACAACTTGGAAGTATTATCACATTTATCAGGGAAGAGGATATTGTCCCAAGTGCGTTCTCTATAAACAAGCGATTTAAATTAATTGTACCGACGATAGTCCGATCTCACAGAGCGGCTTCCCGAATGATTTGTGTTGGAGAAAACAGATGGACAAACAATTGTAACTTGTCTTATTTAATCCCCAGGAAAATTATTTGAAATATCCGATGGTGTAAATTATTACAGTAGACTGTGATAAATAAAAAATATCTTTAGAAGTTGTAATTTTTTACATGAGAAGATAACGTATATTTTATTTAAGAGATACTTGATAAAAAAAATACCAAAAGTATTTGTACACCTTTGCCGGTATTTATTTGTTTACAACTATATTGGAAATAGGAAAATAATTACAATTTCATCGAGTTAAATTAATATCATTTTAAAGTGTATTTTTCAGAGGGCTATATTGGTCTTTTGAATTGAAGATGGAAATGACACAACATATTGACAAATTGAAGGAAATGAGACAAACAAAACGCTGACCTAGTGATTTAGTGGTCGGGGGTTCATGAGACCGGCAAAATAGTTTTTTTTTCATAATTCAAGTGTTTAACTTAGTTTTAAAATAGTAAGAAAATTGATGTGACGTGTATTTTGTGTATGCATCTCTATTTAAAAAATAATAATACAAGCATTTTTTGTCATCAGCTTGAGCATCAGCAAATGCGCATAAACGTTAACATTAACGTGAAGTGCAATGATGGATCTAAAAATCGTCCTGGGGATGAAATCCTGAAAATATTAAATAGGTCGTGGGATCCTACTGTAGTTTATAATGATCAATTGAAGGTGTTTATTGAATCAGAATTACCGCACAACAATTTGAAATCTTGCACACAAATCGAAGGTTAGTCATACCAACTGTTTTGAATGAAATAAAAAAGCTTGCCAGATTGGCTCCCTGACTTATTTTTGGATATGTTTGGCTACAATGGCTTGAAAAATTGAATGCATTTATTATTGGTTAGTTATTTACACTAATATAACAAATATCGTAAAATTTTGCACTTATAGATAATATTTGTATTTCCATTTCTGAAATATGATCCAATAATTAATTTATTTATTATATTTCATTTATATATAATTATTTCAGGCCTGAATATTATGGTTTTAATAGAATATAATATAGTTATAATGAAATATAACATTAAGAGGAATACATTATTATTTTGAAGTTGTAATTTTTAAGGATACAGTTTTGTGATATTTTAATTCAAATTATATGCATCAATAAGAAAGATATACAAATAAAATAAATACAACAAAATAGTGTTTTTGTTGCTTTCAAATAATTGAATAAGAGATGTATCAATTTGAAAATGCAACATATAAGTTCGAAAATTTGTCGTTAACTTACAATGTTGACGTGGTATAATAAGTTAGCGCACTGGCTCGGATAGGAAGGGTTCCTGGGTCGAGTACGGATGGCAACAAAAATATTTTTTCTGTTTATCTTTTTTATTGATACATTTAATTTGTATTGAAATATAATATTATATATAAAACCCATCAAGTAAGATTTTTTCAACAGAATCCTTATTCCAAGAATTATAAAAGAACGCGTATAAATGCCGAAAAGCAGATTACTCAAGTATGCAAATTTCTAAAAATCTATTATTTAACCAAAAATTATTTCTCCATATTTGATACAATTTTCCTACACGTTTCGACAAAGTTATTCAAAATCCACTGATCGTATATTCTTACAATTGACAACTTACATATTTAACTTATTTATATTTTTTCTGTCATAATTATGATGCAATCTGCTACGAGTGTTTAAAAACCTAAAGTAAGTTTATGACATTTACAAACTATGAGCATTTTTAAACATGCCTATAAAATATTTTCGTTTTTAAACACCAACCTTATGATCTATTTAATAACTCAAAAAAATTTAGGAAAGCAAAATCTCAGACAATAAACCAAAATCTCGAGGGAAAAGCTCTCAAAGGCATTAGCAGCAGAAGAATATTAGGGATGGATTATTTATTATAGGGGAGATTTAATTCTTAAGGCAAAAAATAATCCCCTCATTGGATGATCATTTGTCAAGTTGACCTTACCTTACTCACAGAAGGTGGAAATAAATGGCTTTATCAATCCACTTCCAAACAGACATTGATTTAAATAAAAACATTTAGCGGGCGACTTATATTTTCTGATTCTATATAAAAATGTAATCTCGCCATTCTCATTAGTATTTTTTGGGATAAATATGGTCTGCTTAATTAACAAATCGATTTAAATAAAAACTTTTAAATGGGTTAAGCCTCGCGCTGAAGCCAAAGACATGTTAAAACTTAAAACTCACCGAGAGGCAGTTTTTAAAAATGTTTTTATTGATCCATCTTTTAATATGTATATTACGAAAAGAGTAATTTAAGTTGACTCAATAAAGTTGTGCAAAATAGTCAGATGTTTTAATAATTATTATATTTGATTTAGAAAAATTTTCTATCTGCAGGGATCCTAGTCGCCTCGGATGATTATTATTGATGAATTTTACCATAACATCACGATTAACTGAATTGGCAATATAAAAACCACTTATTTAATTAGCATCAAATTATTTCGTTAATTAATGTGGTGTTTATTATTAATAGTGTGGAAAATTATGTTCGGTTTTAATCTACCATTTTACAAGACTTCAAGTACTCAATAATATTATTTTTTCAATCTAAGACTAATACCATAATAATATATCTATGACTTTCTGGATGTGGCGTTATAATTAATTTTTTTACCAAACTGCATGATAGTTTTATAGCAAGGATTACCTTTTACACTATTATTATTGAGGTTTTATAAATTTTTTTTACAACCAACCTAGTCCACAATATTTTAATTAAATAACATTATAAATTAATATAACAAGGTAACAAAAAATTTAATAAGAATATGTTATTTTAATTTATATATTTTGGTGGTCTCTGGGGACTCATAATTTTTTTGAATGTTTAATAAGTCCTCATTGATTTTATTAATTATTAATTAATTATTATTTTCTTCAGTAGGCTGCAAAGTACTTGCTTAAACGGCCAAGTCTCATGTCATCTATATGTCATTGTCATATCGCGTCGCACTCTATGGTTTTTTTCGTTATCTATATCACTGTCAAGTGTGACATTAATTTAATATTTTTTTCGTGTTTTTAACGTTTTTACAATTCCATTGAAAGCAATACAAAATGCACAGAACAGAAAAGCAATCAGCAAAAATAACATAAAGAAATCGACGACAGCCTTAATCTTTTGTTCTCGATCTAATATAGATGACTCATTGTTATATTCACTCGCGTTTAGTGGGTCCATCTGGTTAAGTAGGTAAGGTTAATACATTTTTTTGTATAATATTTCTTAAACATTTTAAAAATGTATTTAAAATGGAATAAAAAGGTATTTGCAAACAAACCAAAATACAAATACGACCTTCGTAATTTACAGCAAACGTAGAAATCAGACAAACATCCAATCAAATTGGCGGGAAGCTTAATTGGTGAATACTGCAGTTTGCTTAAAGCTCGCCAATGTAAATCCTATTACCAGAAACAACACTACAGAGACATCTCTGAATGCAGAATAGCACTAAAACAACATGCTGGGATTCCAAAATAAGAAACGCTAACTACATTTGATCGAATCAATTTGATTGTAAATTTGGTGAAATTTTTAAATAAAGGTGGATTATTTTCAAACAATCTTAAATAGATGATTCACATAATATTATTTAATACATAATTCACATAATTAACAGATTTTATAAATATGAGTAGGTGAAAATAATGTGCTTTTTAACAATTGATTTTAACTAGCAACAAAAAGTAATCGGCTATGGCCGATTGCTTTTCTGCTAGTGCATTATATATTGCCCTCCGTGCAATTAATTGTACAAACGATATTCTTACGTATCTACTTATTCCACTTAAAGGCATTCATGAAAAAACTTAAATCATGTTAATTATTATTAAACACTTTGCATCTTTTCTCTATGGTCGCATTTGACAGTGCGACTATAGATATGAATAAAAATTTGTACGATTTCATTCACGGCTTCTATGATACGACGCTATATGATCATATATACGAGAGATCACA
The DNA here is from genome assembly GCA_031772225.1 of Eubasilissa splendida. Taxonomy (NCBI): domain Eukaryota; kingdom Metazoa; phylum Arthropoda; class Insecta; order Trichoptera; family Phryganeidae; genus Eubasilissa; species Eubasilissa splendida. The sequence goes on along the minus strand of CM062862.1, from coordinate 10,918,928 downwards.
ATATAGATAAGAACAGAATATGACAGATGGTCTAGATACTTACCAGTCGTTAAAATACGTACGATTTCGCTAATGCGTGTTTTCTTTTAATCGCAATAAAGACAATGTACACGCGATGACACTACAGTCCAGTAAATCATAGATAAAAGATGGGGAAGTGCAATATTATTATGGATTATTCATATTGCGATAAGGAAAATATTTTAATAATATTTCAAAATACCTGGAATGATGGCATTTTGAACTGGAATGTTTGAGAATTGTAGCGTTTTGATTTTTGGAGAGTTCAAAAACTTCCTATAATTTAGAATCAAACTTTTATAAGACTTTGAAATAGATACATAATTTAAAATTACTAAAAATGTTAAATATCATCCATAAATTGATCGACCTTATTTTAAAACAAAAACTGACACCATAAAAATGTTAAGTGCTTTTTCTTCTTTTTTACCCACCTCCTGGGACTCGGAAGTTCATGATATCAGTCACTATAGAATACTCCTTATCTCTTTCCATCGCCGTTGTGGACAGGTCTACTATTTCCAGGTACTCACCTACCTTTTGCTGGTCCTCTTTAATCTGTTCATCTATGTACATCTCAGTCTTCCCTTCGTTCTTGATTCCATTGGCTTATGTAAGTAGCATTGTGCATATTGCGGGACTTATCTACTATTCTTACATGTCCAGCCAACTGCAAAACCTGCTTAATAAAGTCCTACGTAGTGAAATGATATTGCGAACCACATTATTGAAGAAGACAATTAGTTTAATAATATCACTACTGTAAATATCCTCCATAAAAACGTAAGTAAATAGTGGTAGTGCAATTCATAATAACCAAAAAAAATTTCATTAGCCCCATATTACGTATGTTTCCATTTAAATCAATTAAATATCCATTCACATTGTACTTTCTCCTCCCTTGATATTTTGTCTATTGTTTTAGTTTGTCTTCCTCTTTTCCATAAATGTATATTTGGTTTCTCCCTTTCGCTTGTAATTTTATATTCTGTCTCCCTCTTTACGAGTATATAAGTGTACTCTTTTTGTATTTATTATTAGTTTTAAATACGCCCTGACGAAACTTAAGCTAAGCGAAACCAGTTGACGTTTAATAAAATTCGTGGTTTTATACAAAGTGATTGGGTTTTATTTAATCTAAAATGATATTTGTAAAATATGCATTATTTATTGTTACGTACAGAGCGGGCTGACCGGACATCCATCCATGTCATAGATAGAATACCAGGCCCCAAGCTCTACGCTACCATTCTAGCTTCAATCGGTAGTTACTTACAATTTTTTAGCTTCTCGTCGGCTAATGTCTATGGGCCGCCACATGAGAGTTACTTTTATTTGCAAGGGAGGCTGAATGCACTGTCTTTACACACACTATTTCTTCTCGTTCTTGACTTCTTGCATACACCAAAGGTCCAAGAGATCAGAGCTGACGGGGGCCAGCGAGGATCAGCTCGCCAAACTCGGAACCGTCACCCAGAATTGTATTCTCCCATAATAACAAGGACCCTCAGCATCTCGTTCTTTTCATCTTCTCCTCCTCCTACAGCTCTCCACTTTTGACCTCACTCGTCGCGATCAAAGTGATAGCTCTAACTTTCATTGTGCCGAGCAGCGGGCTTTTCATTAGCTGACTAGACTATGATGGGCTCCATAGACAGCCTGACGTTTTACATCGTATTATTTTGGTAGGCTCACACACTGAGATGCACGCATCCTTACGTCACAACATATTTGTTGCTCTAATATAGTAATTCGAACATTTATAATAACACAACGCAATGTTATATACTAATTTAATAATCTTTTTAAGTATAATAAATCTTGAGAGAATTTATATATATATTATTATTAAACCCAATACGATAAGGTAAAAAGCATTAAAATTCAGTCATTCTTTAGTCTAACTTATTTAACATACTGACAGATATTGCTTTTTATTTATGAAAGGATCCTAACTATTAAAATTAAGGTTACTACTAAGTAGGAGCGTATCGATAAAATACGTCAATAAGAATTTATCAAAAAAACCTTTACATTAATAAAATAAGAATATATTATTAAATCCATTTTTCGTTATTTCATACAATCATCATTCGTAATTTCAATATCTTTTCAATGCAGAATTTTGAAGAATTCTATTAAAATTAAAAGTATTTAAGGAATTATTTACTTAATCCTGAGAATTTATTCTTTTTTTTAAGCTTCTTTATAAATAACTATTTAATTTAACCTGTTTAAATTTGCAAAAATTCAATTATTTTATTAATTTAAAATACAATTTTGAGAATTACACATCAAAATTTATAAAATATCATATTACGCTAGATTATAGATTTCGATTTTAATACATCGTATAAAATCTTTAAAACTGAGTAAAAAAATTTACAATTATAAATATGTTTTGAACATAATGTTAATTGTTGAATTTTCTATGAATAATTCATTATTTTTCCTAAGTATTATTGTTGGCATTCCCCAAGTTATTAATTTTGTAAATAAAAATTAGAAAAATGTTATTTTATTTACTGTTGACAAAATTGTGAATTCTTTTGATACTAAAATTAATTTGAACCATACGTAAATTTATAAAATAATCATGTTTCGATGAGTTTGAAATTTGTATAATTAGTGTAAAATGGATTATGGATTACAATGCACCAATGCTTAATACCTCAAATTAATGAAGTAAGCCAATGAACCGAATGAATAAAGATAAAAATAATGTTTTAATTAAACAAATGTTATAATTGTTTTGTGCTTCTGATCTTTAACATCAAATAAATAATATAGAGACCATTTACTTTGTACTGTAAAAAAATGTTTCTAAAAACAAGCATATCTTTAGTAAACTTCCCCTTTTAAAAAATAGTTTGTTGGATCTTCACTGCTACCGGTACTACTAAAGTGCTACCTAATGTAAAAGGAGTATTTATGGTATAAAAGAGATCCTTTTTAATGAGTTTTTATGTATGGTATAAAAGGTTTATAGTATAAAATAAATTTCTTTTAATATACTTTTAGGTACATACATATCTAGGTAGTTTTTAGTACTGTTTATTTTTTGAAAAATATCACAAATAGGTACATTTTCCATACTTATTTTTGATGTGAAACGTACCAAGTGCAAATCGAAAATCGACGATTGAAACGAAATCTTATTACGAAAGTGACATCTTCGAACTAATCGCGCTACATAGTACACAGTGCACGTTTACCAATCGCACGTTCATCCGACGAAGTGACTACAAGACTGAACTAATAACTTCTTTTTTTTTTCCAATTCCTTAGTCTGAGTACTCTACATGCGGCTAGACTGCCAAATCTACTTCTACAAGTGCATCAGCGCTAATCGCTTTCTTTGACACTTTTAACTTATTGTAATAAACATCATATGTGTTTTATATTAATACATGAATTGGAAGGGTAAAAAATTCTGATAAAAAACCCTCTAAACAATTTACTGGAAGTTAAACGTAATAACTTCGCTATTGGTAGTCCGATTTGGACAAAATAAACCACATTCTAGTTAAACTACATTAAATTCAAAATATTTTTTTTTATTTCTCCGTTCGTCGTAGCTAACGAGTCAAAGATGCTGTCTTAATTTTTCAATACTATGGCCCTTAAAATACATCAACCTCGACAATGCCGAGTTCATCCCCGGCTGCCTATTTCCCTCTTTTGAACTAATATATGACATTTTCATAGTCATCATCGGAATGTTTTTCATCAAACTCTCACAATTTTGGATTTTTTGTCATTTGTTTATGTGCAGTTAGAAATCGATGTGTCATTTTTATGAACATTTTTAGTGATTTGTGACCCAACTTTTGATGTGTTATAGATTTATGGCGATTTCAAAAAAACTAGACCAATTTTTTTTGGTGTACGGGGCAGTTTTGATTTAACTAAGTTGATTAAATGAATATTTCGGCGTGAAACGTTTTCCTCCAACCAATCAACCTACTTAACTTCAAATTTGGAGTTCACACATTCTTGATTAAATACTACCGTCAAATATTTTTTGCCGGGTATAACCGTACACTCCGCCTACCTGACAAGTACATATACAAATATATACCTTCAACAAAACCCCAAATCGCACACAAAACCTTCATTTACGGCTGTAGACTAATAAAAAGGTATATCAATGTTTTCAATTTCACTGAATCACAAAGGTAAATTAATGTTGAAATTTCGTAGCAAAAATTATATTTTGACATCAAACAGCGTTATTTATCGCTCGTGATAATTCCTGTCTCGTAATACTTACAATAGTTTCATATTTCGCTAATTACTTATTAAAATGGTGCCACAAGACAAAATTTATTAACGTTAATATTTACATGGCCACAATAATTCGTTCTTAAATATTCCGTATTAATTAACAGTCAAAGGTAAGGGGAGTGATACGGAAAACCTTGAGCAAATTACCTCGAGGGTCCATTTTCAGCCTACTACCTAGGGTCAGTTTCCAAAATTATCTGAAACCCGCTGTGTTCCCTGGAGTGTAAACATACAATTTGCATGTTTAAATTCAGCTCTGACCATACAAAGTAACCCAAAATTTCAATTACTCGTGATATAAACCAAAAAGAAATACGATCACATATTTTTTCAGAGAAAGCTCTGTTTCAAAGTTCCGTGATTTTTAAGAGTAAAAAAGTTATTACAATATTTATATATCTTTAAAGGTACACAAAAATATTTTTGCTTTCAAGATTATTATTAAGTTATTAACAATATTAAGTATTAAGTCAAAAAAAAATGTACCAACTATGGTTCATACATTACATACTACATTATTCATATGAATTACTTTCTAATAGAACTTTTCAAAATAATTAAGATTATTTTGATATTATTATTATTTATTATTTTAATTTGCCTTACACAGTTCCATTCATAATTCCAGTCTCACTAGGTCATGCCTTTGCATAGGTAAACATAATCTTTAACTGGCGCATCATAAATATTTTAACAAATAAGTTCGATATAAAAATAAAAATTTGTTTGGATACACTAACATTTTTGGAAGTGGACAGTATTACATTGTATTACCACTATGTATCTTGATTATTTGATTGGCTCAAAAGTACAAATAAATTAAAACGATGTTAAGAATTCACAATAGTTCACACACACATTCTGTGTCACCTATACATTCAATAACTTTTTATCCCATAGAAAAAAAATAGTTCACTATTGTAGTACAATATTATTGAATATTTTAGATCATTAAAAAACTTTAAAAATAAAAATGAATACACTAATACTTAAATATGTGTTGAATATACATGAAATAATATATGAAATTTATTTATTAAATTTACCCTAGTTCCTACATCATTAAAATGAATATCTATAGGAATTTCGCAACTGTTTTTTCTGAGTTTGCCCAGACTTTTTGTAACATAAAATATTAAATATTCTTGATTTGCATTACTGTACCATGTACATAGGCTTGATCAATTTCTAGAGGAGTATTATATGATATTAATAGCTGAAAAAAGCACCGTGGGAAATTTCCACCGAGATGAGAAAACCAGACAGGAATACAACTGGACCCAGACTTCAAATGTCGTAAATTCATTAAAAGAGAAGATATATCTACACAACTGAAACATATGTAAGATGGAAATTTTAAAATGATGATGATGACATTTATAATAAGAAAAAGAGGTGAGAGAGTGTACTTTCATAAATAGTCTATTTTAAAAAAAGGTCTACAAAGTGCGATAAGTACAAAAAATACTACTCATTATCAAAAAATAAAAGAAATTCCCAACAAAAGTGTTGTAAACAATGGTTGTTAAAAAGATGCCAATACAGTCACGCCCATTTGATAAAATAATTAAATCTAGAGCCTCAAAATTACTGTAATTATTTAAGAATGGATGTCTAAGATTTATACAATTCAATAAAACTAGGCTGTGCTTACGAGACGTTATTTCCTCGAGACACAACAACTGAGACCTGCGCCCTGGAGTAACACAGATGATCAGGTTTGCCTGATGTTAGAACTTCTCCACCGGTTGAATATATGAATTTTCAATTTTTTTCACGTCGCCTGTACAGGTACAGATACCTGCCAGTTTTGTCACATATACGTTAGGGTTTACCTGTATAGTCGACCTGTACTGATATACCTATCAGGTATAATGTTACGTGAACAGCCGGCTTTAAGAAAGTTTGGGGTTTTCGCAAAGCGTCAAGGAACTTAAGAGCAGAACAAAAAACTCAACATCCGCCGACTTCTCGGGAATATCCGAAAGTTTTTGAGTTTTGTTGTGTAATTCTACACGGATATTAATTATTATAAATTTAAATAAATAATTCTGTGCGGAAATTATTTTAGAAATGGGAATTCATGATAATCTAATCCAAAACCTGCTTGAAAATAATACACCGGAGTCAGAGCATATTCGATCTCGTCCACAAAGATGAAAGGATAAAAAGAAACTTAACAATAATGTTTACAAATCTATTTAAACTCAATTATGATTTTTTTAAGGAAAATACTGAAAAATTAAGATGTAGGAGTCAAAATTAGTGAAATAAAAAATCTTAAATTTTAGAAATGCAGACCGCACAACACTAGAGAAATAAAAAACACTTAATTAAAAAAAAAACTTTTTTGAGTAATAACCAAGTGAAAAAACTGGTCACAACCAACTTCCCAGGGCAGAAATCCTAACAGAATTAGAAACTGTGAAACCATTTAAGAATCTCGAATTGATAATCGAGATCACCCTTGCAACAACACTGTATATCATTTTGGGCAGATCCGCGTTATGAATAACTATGCGTTGGGCATCGGGCATGGGCGTCTTGAGCATCGAGTAGTATATTAAACAGCCATATAAAATAAATAAAAATACTATTTATTATACAAAAGTTTTAAGTGATATTACTAGAATTATATATATTAAGAGATATAATGAGACTGCCGTTCAGAAAGAAGGCTAAATCTCAGAAATCATTGATGTATAGTGCGAAGATTTTCAATGAAATGCCAGACGATATATATATTTATTCTTAATATAGTGCATACATAAGTTTAAATATATAGTATATGGAACTGGTATTTCTTCTGGGTTAGATTGCATTTTTTTTAGATGGTTTCTAGTCAAGAAGGTCAAGGAGTTACTTCAAAAAACAATTATTATTATTAAAATGAATATATATATATAAAGGTTTGTTTTTCGAATTGGCAACACTTTTTCCAGCGACAGCCAATTTGACATCTGACTATCTGATTTGTGTTCAATTTGGTTTGCCATTTCACCATAAATAGACTTATCCCAGAACAACGCTTGCTAATTGTGCAAATTTATTTCGAAAATCGTATTTCAGCTCGCGAAACTTACCGTGCACTACGTCCATTTTACGATCGACATAATCATCAATCCGAGCAAGTCATTTATTCGCAGAGACATCGTACAGTGCGCACCGAAGAAGCTGGTGTTGCAGTGGAGCGTAGTATTGAGGAGGACCCGAATGAGTCGATTCGCCATCGTTGCACAGCAATAAATCCATTATTACTGACTTTTTTGTTCCCCAATTGAATGGCATTAATGTGGAAGAGCTGTAGTTTCAATAAGACGTCACAACATGCCACATAGTGCGCGCCACAATCAACGTATTGGACGAAACATTCGATGAGCGCATATTTTCGCGTAATGGAACTGTGAATTAGTCTCCAAGATTGTGTGGTTATTGCCGATATACGTCTCTAGCTGCTCCAAAAAGTGGTCGAAAATTGGATTTCCAGATTGCGCTTTATTCGAGTCTGTCGCGGCGTCCATATGCGCGAAATCATATTTAAACACTAATGGCATAAAATTTTCTGTCCAATAAAACCAATACCATGGCCATTTCCACGATTTATATGTATTTTATTTTAAAGTTTTATACCTCTTAAAAAAAACACTCTTTATATATTTATGTATGCAATATATTAAGAATTAATCAATATTGTGGAAGGTTAAAGTACGTACGTAAAGTACGTAAAGACGTAACTAATGGTAATAGAAAAATGTTATTAAAACGAATGAATGAAAGGGCTCTATGATGGTTGCCATTTTCTTTTTTTTTTTTTTTTTAGGAGAACACATTCTTATTGTGAAGAAGTTGTAATTATTCAGAACATAGTTCTGTGATATTATAAAAAAAATTCTTTGTTTTTATTTTTGATGTTTCCTATGTGCGAATTTATCACTTCTATCTCGTTAGTCTACCGAATTAAAAGTGCAAATTTAAAAAAATCACCCTTTTTACGATCGTAAACTTGTTGAGTTTATCTAGTTAATTATTATAGTGTAACTCCCTCTTCAAGCCAGTCTCTTTTTTGGAAAGGTAAGCAAAAAAAAAACATGTAATTTCAATAATGTGAAATACATCATTCATGTTATAAAAAAAATGTAAAAATGTCAAGTAAATAAAAATAATAATTTTAAATATCTGTTGTCATCTTTAACGGGTTTTGAAGTAAAATTTTGTTTAACGCGTGATTTTATGAAAATACTGTTATTTTAATGTAATTATTTCATTTTAAGTTATTTTGAAATTGGTTTTGAAATCTTTTTTTCAATAAATAAATAAAAACTTGTCAAGACTGCAGATCATTCCGACCCAGCGGCGGGGTACTTGTAGATTCGCTTTGTTTTAATTTGTTCCTCTACTAACAATCTTCATTTTCATCTGTCTGGAAATAAATTCAATGCTCTGAATAATATTAAATTCAAATACCAACATCCAAATAAGGGATGAGAACCTCATTTCACTGAAATATATGAGGGGATAAAACTTTAATACCCAGACAAAATTGAAACAATCGAAATACTAAGCAGAATAAATTAGACAAATAACGGAAAATGCGTAAGGGTTTGTGTTCTTTGAAAATGGAAAATCTAAATACAAGATTTCAGTTAATCTCGTGGCTTAAAGCGACCAGATTTTCATATCGCAAAATGGTTTGATAGTTGATCTTTACGGCTAAGAAAATACAGCATTATCGGGATTTATTTATTTAAAACAAACTTATTACACACCAATATCACCTCAAGAAAATATTTATTAAATATATCTATAAATACTATTATGACAAGCGTTCCGATATATATTTTTTACTTTATTTTATTATATCGGCAAAATATGTGAATGTTTGATCTAATCTAATCTATGTATTTGATAGCAAGGTATTGTTTATTAAAGTAGTTTACAAAAAAATGATTCACAGAGCATAAATTTTAATTGTTTAATACTTTTTACTCCAAAAATGTTACACGTATAATTAAAGTTGTAACAAAATTAATAATAAGGTATATAAATACCACTTAGACAAGGCTAGAGACCTATGTGAGGGTCTAATTAATCGGTACTTGCACTGCTGAACAATGATAACATATTTTAACTTTATATATATATATTATATAAACTAAATAATTCATAATAACAGATTATAGGAATAAAACAATTTACAACACGTATTTTTTCAATACTTTCAGTGGTTCTAAAACGTGTACTCTAAGAAAACGGAAATGCAAAGAGACAGATGCTCTAGTAATGTAGTGGTAGCGGCATACTATGAACATACCGCAGAACGAATGCCTGTATTATAGAAGAATTAAGCATCGAACTGAATCTGTCTTCAGCTGCTCTGAAATATATTTTGACCATATTGGTAGACACCTGGAAATCTTGGTAGTCAAAATGAGGATCAAATAAGCCAGGACCGGAAACCATGTAGAAAAATCACCAGCAAGATTGACCGACTTGCCAAGGATTTTCTGAGGAAGGACGCAATGGAACCAAACTTGTACAAAAAACACGCAAGAATAGTTTGTTTTTGGTCAGTTATATTTAATGGGTAAAAACAATATACATATTGATTTTAACTTTCCTTATCCCGACTGAATAGTAGATCATTTAGTCACCTAAATAATTTAATAAATAAAATAAATAATTAAATAAATAATTTAGCGGTAGCTTTGTTTTTGGCTCTTACACTTTCGTCGAAAATTGAACAATGCTTGCCAAAAAATAATCAATTGTCATTTTGTATATTTTGTGATATTGTCAACTTAATTGAAATTTTTTTCTTCGTGCAAACCCAGTCGGTATGCGAACTTAGTGAAAAAAAATTGTATAGGCACAAAAAAGTGTAGTATAATTTGTCTATTTTGTTTATATTAATTACGAGTTTGTGTATTAATTAAATGGGCAGAAAGTGTTTTGATGATGTAAAGTACTAAATGTATGAAACAATAAAACTACGGATATTTAACTACTTACAAAACTATATAGCACATAATTAAACAACCAATTAGTCTAAAAACAACAACCCTGCAGTGACATAAATTTAACATTGATATTAATTAAAATATAAAATGTTACAGTGAAGGTCTGAATATACACAACAGCACATTATATCAAGTATTTGCTTAAAAAATATTGTTTTCTTTGATTATTTATGTATTTCAGAATTCGATCATTTTATTTCTTCAATGTGAGGGCGAAATAGGTTTAGGTCTCTCTGGTGTGTGGTGATTGTAGCAAGAGTTCACCACTTGATCAATAAACGTAATCAACTTTTATTTTTAGGAGGAAACATTTTTATTGTGAAGTTATAATTATTCAGAACATAGGTCTGTGATATTTTAAATATATTAATTAGAAAGATATACATATAAAATCAACTTTATCGAAAAATATTGTGGTTGCGCCACCGGGATTCAAACCTGGATCTTTTTCCAATCCGGAAAGTGTTTTTATATATTTAGCGACAAATTTTAGAACCTATATGTTACCTTTTTGATATTAATCGTTACATTATTTGAAAGAGCCGTCTACCTTATTTTTACGGAATCTCAAATACCTTTGAATAATCTGATCGTAGACACTAGAATTATCAATTAATTTTTATTAAATTTGTCGAAAGCGTCTTGTGAATTAATTAATTTAATTCTGGTCTCTTCGAATATGTTTTACATAAAGGTAATATTAAGTTATTTGTTTTTATAAATGGAATAATAGATGTATCAGCTGGAAAGATATCAAATTTGTCAAAAATGTATTCGATCGCTATATCGCAAATGGTAAATGTACTTCCCCGGATAGGAAGTTCATATTCGAATCCCTGTATGCGTGGATCAATTTAATACAAAATAATTCTTTAGGAGAACACATTCGTATTGTGAAGTTGTAATTATTCAGAACATAGCTCTGTGATAAATACTAATTAGTATTTATTACTAAATAGTATTTACAAAATAATTTGTTGAGACATCTCATTTTGAATTACATGATATTAATATTCTTAGCTTTTGATACATATTTCAAATTCTATACATCATCGGTTAGCAAGTCTTGCTAATTTCTTGGATTGGATAATTTTTATAGCAATATTTTCATAAAATATTTCACTTCAAGGGCACTTTACACATAAATCTGTTATAGTCCTACATTATCTTTGTATTTAAAATTGAACTATTAACAGTGCGATTATAGTCTCTTCTTAAATAAAGTCTCTGATGCAATGTTTCTTATGACGGAGGGTAAAGAGTTTCACCGCCAATGCCCGGTCACTAAATTTAGACTTCTGGTAACGGCTGGTTGGTTTTACAACATTTCCTGCGGCTGAAGTAGAGGCTAAAATGAGAGTTTGACGTCTACCATTCAAATTATCGTGGATACAAAACTCTTGAAGATATAGAGGCGCCATGTTATTTGTCACTTTGTACATCAACCAGCACAATTTAAATTCAACTCTTTCAGGGAACCGGAGCTAATGTAGCTCATATAAATGTGATGTTATATGAGAGAATTTATAAACTCTATATATTATCCGTGCTGCCGCATTTAGAATGGATTCTACTTAATCTATCCAGCTGAAATGTTGCCTGTTATATATTTATATATGCTGTTACAATAGTCCACACGTGACACCACAAATGTATTTATATGTAGACGGGCTGCCTCAAGAGGAAGATCTCTTCAAATACTTTTAATCTGTCTCAGTTGATAAAGGCGTGCACAGATAGTTATACTGATTTGTGTATTCATTGAAAGATCACTAACAACTTATCTGCAGATTTAGCATTCGCAGAAATTGATTCCTATATTAAGTTTTGCCTTTTAGGTGTTGCTATCCATACTAGCTCTATTTGGGATGGATTCAGTGGATATTTATACGTAGCACAAGTGTTAACGCTTTATTTGGAAGCTGTTTAAAATCATATAATAAATGTAATTATATAATACATAACTAATTCAACAACATTTTAACCCTTCCCAAACCGTGCAGTAACACAGGTCTACCGTCATAATTAAACCTGTAATATTTAAGTAAATACATGCAACATAAAATTTATATTTTAGATAATATTCGCCCTTAGGAATGACTAGTGAAAAACAAATTATGAATAGGGAATCGTACAAAAACAATTATTTTTTCCATTCAATCTATTGCAAAATTAATACGTTGGTAAAAATACAATTTGTGATATGAAAGACAGAGATCACACACTATTTTCACAGTGAAAAGAACAACAAACATACAAATATAATTGTCTCTTTCTCATTAATTAAATGAAGAGAGATAAGAAAGAAGGACATATTGTATACGACTTAATGAATGCTCTAAATTATGTTATAAATCATTTTTTCAAAATTAAATGCTCAATATTTAGAGTAAATTCGTGCTATTAAAGCCATTTAAGCTAGTAAAAACATTTTTTTTAACAGTTCTTTACGGTAACACGAGTTGACAGCATGGCTGCGTTCGGGTATTTTATATCATGGTATGGTAATGGTTAAAGAAAATTATTATAATTCAACAATCATTAAGATGCTAATTTGCATACATTTAATATCTATGCGAGAAAATATTAATATACAAGAGTCTATATTCATATTCATAATAGTACAAGGCTTTGGTAGCGAATTGTTTTAAATATACATACAGCACTTATATTTATAGGGTACTTATACTTCAGTGGATGGGACGACCCCACTAGATAATTGCATGTTTAGAAGAGGCCATAACAATTGGCGCGGTGTGTGGTGGGAGAATATATCTCGGCCTGGCCGTAACTGAACATTATTTTAAATTAATGAATTTCTAATTCATAAATAACACTTGATCCTTTAAACATTACATGGCACTAGAACGATAAAATAGATAATAACAAAATATATAATAATAAAATAGATTATAGTTTATATTAAAATATTGTCGATTCATCGGAATAACTACTTAACGAAAAACATTATTGATACCATACTTAATAAAGGGAAGTAGAGGAGTATTAATATTATTTCCTGAATCTCAAGCAAAATCAGTGGTGTGCAGTAGGTATAGATTAAGGTTATGCTGTTACCAATGATACAATCAATCAATATATACAATCATATATAATATATGTAATACAATATACGTATTTTCGTTTAACGTATTAAACTTTGAATAAAATAAATCCGTCGTTTATACGACCCTATCATGTATTTATTTATAATTTTAGTGTACTGTTAATAGTGTTTATAAAGTTCAAGTTTTAACTATAATAATACTTTCTTACCCATATAAAAAATGTATGAACCTTTTAAAAAACACTTTCTATGACTGAACATGATTCATTTATTGTTTGAAAATACTTCACGTAATAACTATAGGAAATAATTATTTTTATCAATGGTTAACGTAGAAAATAGTTATGCCTATTGCTTTTGTTTTTCTAAAATCAAAAACCAATCCATGCACCAAATTTAAAGAACAATCATGAAATCAACAGGTAAAAAACAGGAAAATAGTAAAATTCGCGAATTAGTAAAAGATAAAGTAAATACTTCAATGATTTGCACGCAGTTGTAACCCTTTCTAATGTTATTCTGTTAATAAACAACATAGGTAACGACTCCATACAAGACGGATCAAGCGAAAGAAATTTTCAATTCAGTATAGCCATTTATATGACTTGAGTAATTCACTAGCTTAAATACAGAACATAGTTATGTAAATAGCACGATGCGGTGAATAAAAAAGAGCGCCATGAGTACAGCGGCGAGTTGCGGTGAGTTTTTAGAACTAAACAATTAAATTCTCTACTGGTACACAGATGGCACTAATTTCAAAATAATGTTTTGTTTATGTTAATCCAATTTTTTAATTTATATTTGTTTCTCAGAATTTGTAGTTATGCACTGTTTTTTGCCTGTATGCACTGCACGCTCCTGAGCACTATTATAGTTCTTTCTAGCAATGGCCGCAAGAGTTAGGCTGATTCCGTCTGTGCGTGTATGTGTGTGTTTTTTTTTATTTTTTCTCTAGGTCCAATATTAGCGGATTTACGATTTTTTATGTTTTTGAAATGCCGCTATCTTGAAACAAGATGACGAATTAGATTGATTGATATTATCAGAATATTTCTCAATTTTTTAGGAAATATATATATGTGTGTGTATGTATACTCCCTTCAAAGAATATTATGATACATATGTGTGATGAGTGTGAATTAGGTTACTCGTCATTCCATATACCATTTCTGGGTATGATCATGAATGATATGGCTATAAATATAAAAGTGCATTGAAATTTAAATCAGTATAATGATTGACGGATAGATCAATATTTTATATATTTAGTGCTAGTTGTATTCATGGTTATATTAAAGGTAAATGAACTCTGAATACCGTAAAATATATTATTCGAGTATTCATGAAATATTATTTTTTGCACGTTATAATTCATGAGGCACTCTACGATATTACGTAGCCCTAATATTTTTCATAAATTTACAGATCCCATAAGAATTGCAAGTATGCTTATCCCGGTACACATTAGAGTACAGTTCATAAAACACAGTCATTGTCAAACTTTTAACAGACATGTCACTTGCGAGTCAGTGGGCAACCACAATTAATATATCTTTTGTAATTAGATATATCATAATCAACAATGTAAAAGTTTTGTAAGCGCAATATTATAAACGAAAAAAGTCAACAAAAATTACAATTTAACTTACACAAAAAGTTTATACAGGTATAACAGACCTAGTCCACAATATGTTATTTATTTATTTATTATTATACATGCCCTATTCAGGCATTAACATAATTTGTTAAATAACAGAAAATTTTATCAAAAGTGTAATAATCAAAGAAAAAAATTACTTAATGTCAGGATGTTTTTTATCATAATCAAAATTAAATATACATATAAAATGTGAAGTAAAGCAATTTATCCGTTACCATTGAGTTGAAACACAAAAAAAGTAGTAATGTAGTCCTATAAAGAGTTAAATTAACAGCAAAAATGTCGACTACCTCCGCATATTCATGCATTAGTTCTGACATTGTCACTATAATAGAATAATGAATTGTGTCTCGTTGACCTCAATAGTGCGTGAAAGTTAAGCAGACCAACAATCTGAAGGTACCTGAGGGTATAACCGTGATTGGAGAGTTTATAAATTTAATAGATCTACTGAAAACCTATTATCATAATCATTTCTCCAAAACCGACGCTTATTATACAAACAAATAATAATAGTCATGTTTCTCCTCACCTAGAAACAGCCTGTAAAATTAACTGAAGACAAACATCAGGCCGTAAACATCTTAATTATTCAGAGTAAAGATTAGCGATTTCACTTGGCGCTGAACTGCCGGCCTGAAAAGACGTAATCTATGATCATTTCACCGGAAAGGCAATGAAATTTACCTGAAATATTGGGATATCAATGGTCCTTCTCAGGGCCAACGGATGCGGAAAACTACCAAGAGACTTCCTTTCTAACATTTTACTCAGTTCGTAAGAACCTTATTTAACATTCTCGTATATACTCTTATATAATATATATATACGTATACAATACTAAGCAACATAGATACTATTTATTTATATTAAATATTGTAGTAAACATCAATCAATGTATAAATTCATCGTTTATTTGTAGACCTACAGTACTTCCCTAACATTATACACTGTCGATCTACGCGCCACAGTTTGAGCCCCCGGTGTCGAGGATTAATTAATTTTACTTGAAGTAGGGTAATATTTTACAATATTCCACCTTGCAGTGGCGTAGTGGCAGTTAACTTCAATGAATATTTAATGTCCTCTCGCCTAGACTACGTTACGCCAATGCCGTATCGCGTGTGCTGCATTTAAGCCGCTTTTCCTGGGCCAAGAAAAAAGTGGCGTAATTTTTCATCTCAATAAAATATACAACGCTGTTGAAATATTAGTTTTGGATGCAATAAAAGAATTTATATTTTCAAAGGATTGAAATTTTAGGAACACGTGTGCAAAATTTTTGAAATTGAGTTAACTTTGCCATTGATAGTGCAGGGTGAGCCAAAAGTTGTTGGTGATTCAGGATTGTTAGCAATCTGAATAGGGGGTATGTTGTTATCAGAGACAGAGTGGATCTTTTATGTTAACATACACCATCTTATACATTAAATATAGTAGAATTCGTAAAACATAGTGTTGGGATTAATCGAATGCAATTCAGAAGTTTAATTAAATATCTAATTAAATGTCAAAAATCTAATTAAATGCTTTTGACTATCGACTATTTTAATGCTGAATTATCTACAGTAATAAATCAAAGTGTAATCTGTAGTTCGTTTAACAATAGCGGTGGCGATGAATTCACCTTTTCAGCATGCGGTTTTTCAGCCATGTAAACAACGCATTTGCAGTAATTTAATGTAACACACAAACAAGGGTGCATCAGTCATAATAATGGCAGTGATAAACATTCAGATGAATTAATAATGTAAAATACAAAATTTGATTTAAAAAAATATATATATAGATTTTCACACAAATATCACGTATGGTAGGAGTCATTCATGATGCAACAACAATGGAAAATTTTAATGAAATATTAATTACTCAAATACTATTAAATGAAGTACTCAATATACTCGTACAAATTATAATGTATCTGTTTATGTTTTATATCCTTATATATGAGATATAACGTATTTGAGGACAAGATAAATCCTGTAATTTATTTCAGATTTCATTAAAACTTTCAGAAATATTTATCTCGTAGACCAGCACTCTAATTTAAAATGGCGGCTGTTTAAAATAGTTAAAAATTCGTAATTCTGTCAATATTGATCCTTAAAAAAAAATTAATTACTTATAAGCGATTCTTCAGTGTCGGAAGGGATTAATTTTTTTTCTGGTAACGTTTTATAAGTATTTTTTTTACGAGAACCTACACAGTAGATGCTTTCAAATCAATCAAGAGGCGGAATTTTTCAACTACTAGGTTTCCACCATAAAATAATTCAGAACATTTCTAGATTCGTATTGACCGCTCCTTTACAATAGATCTCTTCTTCTCTCTTCATGAGACACCAGCCACAAGGTTGGCATCAATCTTTGATATATACGATGATATATAAATAGTATTTATGTTTATTTAGCCTTCTGTAATACAATAACTTCGTACATACTGTAAGAGATGTTCAAAGATGTTAACTAGACCGAAATCCGTTGAAGTTCATCCGTTATTCCGTTAACAGTGAAATCTAAACAATTAATTTCACTTGAAACACAAGTTGCAAAATTGAATAATACGAAATGTTAAACGATTTAAATATGTAATGAAAATGAAATAAAATAATCTAAATAACAAAAATATTATTGTTTGACTGTGATTGAATTTTTTTTTAAATGTTGGGATGCTGTGATATGATAGCAGTGTAGAAAATGTAGCCTGGCTACTAACCTAATCTTTCATCGGTTATGATTCAAAAGAATCATTCTCTCAGTACAAAGAATCAATATATACATTAGCATCTAATCATGAGCCATGTTGACGTGAATAAAAATCTCAATTTAGATGACTTGGACACGTCTTTTGAATACCAAAGAAACGAGTATTTTTTCAGAACTCTGTAAGAAAAGTAGCTGGTTAGTCCCCCCATACCCACCTAAGATACTATACATACAGATTGAGTCTTGATTTTTCAGCATGTACTGAAGCGGTGCTAGACATGGGAAAATGGAAGTTCCTTGTTTCTGAAAATGGCCCTTGACTTTACTGGAATAAGGGAACAAAAATTATGATGGTGATAAATAATTATAGGTTAACAACTAAAACATGAATAAAATTTTAGGAGGCGTGTTGATGGTAAGAATGAAATGCATGACTCGTGTAGAATTTTTATTTAAATGCCGCTGGTATCGATTTCGGCTGGGGACAGTGACAATGGCGGCAAATTTGAATCGACGTCCCCACATATACAACATTTTCATTACATCAATATTTACAACATGCATATTGTAAAGCTATTTAGATGAACAGATATGGGTGGCTTTCCGTCATGACAGGCTCTGACAGGCTCACCAGCTACAGCTAATAGACAGACGTCGGAAATGATGTGCGGTTTTGTCGAACACGAGAACAACTGAAACAAAGTCGATAATTAACTCGCGATATGAAACTATTTAAGTCCAGATATGGAGGAAGTTATAATACAAAAAAAATACTAAACTTAAAAGAAATTCTTAACATTAATAAAATGAGGATTGTTTACTATGTAACTATAAAATGATCATTTACATATAATATAATGAGCCGGGGAGCAATTGAAAATTACATAAGCCATAAATATAAATGATGTAATTTTTTTTTCATGTTACCCACCAAGTAACTCTAATCTGAAATGTAATAATAAAATTAAACATAAATACAGGAATTTTATGTAGACTTATCAGTAAAAATTACAATTTTACAATGTAAATCTGTCCTTACATTAATGAATATAATATTACAAGACATAAACATTAAAATATTTAAAAAAATTATTAATTTTATTATTACATAACGGTAATGATTATTATCATATAAAAATAATACATAATTATATTTGTATTTATGTAGTATACGTGTATAATATATTATTAAATCCATCCTCAAATAATAATTATAATTTTTACATTAAAACTGAAATTTTTTAACAGTATCAAACAAACAACATTTAGAAACAAAAAACAATTAAGTAACGTAAAATGAATTATCATCGTTCGTAAATAATATTCTGAGATCATTTTAAAACCTTCTGCAACATTAAACAGATTTTAAATTAAATACAAATATTTTTTTAATTTTTGCGATATTATTTCATAATAAATAAATTTGCGAGTATGGCAGATTCAATGTGCATAATTTAATTTATACTATTATACTTCTAACTCAACTACGGTACCCAAAACAAAATATTACAGTCTCATTTATATATTTTTATTACTCGTCCAATAAAAAAATAAAAATTTCAGATTGAATTTAATTATTGTTATTATTTATTTAATATTTATGTAAATACTATGTCTCAAACTTTAGTATAGTTTTTTTTTATAACTTTATGTTTCACTTAATATTTTTGTTACAAGAAAATTATTTCTTTATTGTAAAGGTTTATTACAATTACGAAATACCCGGGTACTAAAATTTGCGGGTAATTAGGTAACTTAAAACTTACATCTTAGAGATTCCCTTTATTCCATCTCTGATGATTTTACCATTTACCATATTACCAGAACTTCAATATTCTTAAGTGGAGCGCACTGAAGTTGATCGAGGAATACCGTACTACGAATTAGTTCTAATTGCATTTTCGTGTTTAGTATAGGTACGTTTATCTTTCATTTTTCAGTTTAGTTAATTTGTCTAGTTAATTGTGTCTTGAAAAAATTTCTAGTTAAATAAAGAACATCTTTTTCTTGTATAACATACCTCGAATTTCGAATATTGAATCCACCACACATGACTTGAAATTAGTAAAAAAATAACACAATCTTCGATATATTCGTCTATATTATGCACAACAGCTGCCGGTTTTCTCTATTTACCATTTTCTATACACCTTTTGCCCGACAAACTAAATTTTGCACACTTATTCTTTAGGACTGCGCAAAGCGTAGCCACCCAATCCTTGATCACCATCCGCTCCAAATTTTGCAAAGTTACTCTTTATGACCCTACACAAAACATAGGCACCATCTTCTCTTCCCCTGATAACCCCATTCCTACCACCTCAATATAAATATCATCCACTTCAAATTAAATTGAATGTCAATCCAATTCAAATTTTGCATTGTTCTCTGGGGTCTCCCTTCCCTTGCCAAGATTACTTTTTTCGTACATCATAATAAAATACCTCCTTATAAACCCCTACTTTAAATTATAACTAAATCCAAATCTCGGGCCTTGTCAGGTACTAATAGCTAGTACCTAATAAAATAGAATAAATAAGTTTAAATTATAATAAAAATACAGTTTTTTCGCATTTTCAAAATGAACTCCATTTAATATTCGCTCATTGAGCATTTATTTATTCACTCAATTGCCTGTCTAGATCCTTGTAGTGTCACTAGTTTCTATAATATTTTATTGGCACAAGTACGCCACGTTGAAGAGTTGTAAATATTTTCATCTTCCTGACTCCAAATTAGTTTTATAAATATTTTCGTTGTATAATATATTTTCTCTTCCTCTCTTCTTCTTCTCTTATGGGTAATCCAAACTTATCTGTTATTAAATTTATTTTTTATATTTAATGGTTAGAAACGTTATATATAACATCTGTCAAATAAAAACCATACTATTACGAGAAAATGAGTCGACATACGATTGAACAGCGCAATAAAGTTGTGAAAATTCACTATATAAATGTAAAAAATATCATGGAAACAGTTCGTAAAGTTCTAAGTGCTTTTGGATGATGTCTATTTTTAGCAGAATGGGGTTACGTGCCACATAAGCCGGAAAACAATCGAGTTATTATATCAGAAATTTCCTGGACGCGCAATTTCTCATCTCAGAAACATCAATTGGCTGCCCAGATAGTACGATTTAATGCCTCTAGATTTTTTTCTTTAGGGTTATGTGAAAGATAAGGTCTACGCTAATGCTTCAATAAGCGATCCAAGTATTTTAGATGAATATTTATGCTGCTATTGGTGAAATAGAACCTTAGTTATGCAAAAAATCGTTATAAATAAATAATGTGTGTAAAATTTACCAAAATATTATAAATAATCAACTAAATTTAACCACAAGCCTTATTCGATTTTTGTTCCAAAATTTAGGATCATTTCGTGAATTTCCACATCTTTCATCATCATAACTGTGATGTTCTTGAGATCGTGTATATTTTTGTATGTCAGCGCGCCAGCACCGCCGGTGCGAGATGTATATGGGTGTGTGTCTGTGACAGGCTTAAAAGGTTAACGCGCGCGGGGCACGGCCTCTTTTCGATACCGTTATACACTTTGTATCATAAAACTATATTATTCGTGTAATAAAGATTATAATTGTCACATAAGAGTTTCTCATTGGACCACCAACAATCTTATACGAGGTATACTTCTGGAGAAGTACCTATCACGCAAATACGTACGATTTTTATCAGGTACTAGATAATACATTTTTCGAAATTATTAGGTAATTAATAAGAACAATTTGACGTTTTAGTTAGTTTTTTATCACTCCAACGAAGGATAAGGTATTTTTCGAAACCAGTAAATATAATTATCTCAGTGGTTTAAATTAATTATTTATAATTAAACAATAATTCAAATAACGGTTCTGTTTGGAATACACTATATATTACTTAATTATTTTTTATTCTCTAGTTTATTTGAATTTATCTAGCAAAAAGACGCTTGGCTGATGATCAACAGAGCGAGGCCACTTTTTGGGAAATAATAAAGTCACTTTTATTTTACATGGTTTAAGCGCTTCGTTATATTTCAAAAATAGTATAAATATTTATGTAATATGTAATACATGTAGGCATGTCTTTTTTTAATAATAATGGAAATAATATCAGATCGTTTTTTTTCCGATATTGTGTAAATGGTATTTTGTAAGTAGGTACCTAGTTAATCCACGTGACCACGCTATTCAGCACGTAGACAGACGAATTGCTGACTCATAAAAAATAATTTATAATGTTTGTTGGTTATATTTAATCTCGTTGATAAATACATAATCCCATAAAACTCCGGAAGCTTTCCGCGTAACACATATACAGGGTGAATATAATGTTCCAGGCTGATGTTGTTTTAGAATAACTACAAAATGAAATACAATTTTTTTATTTGGTTTTTGTTTATCGATTATTTAGTTTATTAAAATTATTAGTGATGAGTTCAAAATCACGAACCGTGCTTTGATCACTGATATCTTTGAGTCACATTCACTATCGGTGATTTAATATCTGGAAATACCGTGATTAAATTGATTAGCACTTGAATCAGCGCCATTTACCGGATTCTCATTAATTTGATTAGCACCATCTATTGAAATAGATTTATAATGTTTATGCTAGCTTGCTAGTAATCAGCCACAAAGCCGTCCCAGAGCCTAGCAGTAAGCAATCGGTTAGTATTATATATTGTCAATATAAATCTAAGAGAAATGCGATAAAAATTTCGATAAATTGAGTTTATCTGTATATATACCTTTCTAATTGATGCATTTAATTTGTATTAAAATAATATATGTTTATATAATATGAAATTATTGGAGAAAGAGAAGCACTGTCAGCTGGCATATCTTACCGATGAAACTCACCCTCGCAGTACCCGTTTGCTTCTTTCTCTCTTAACAAGATACCATTGAAAAAATGAAATATATAAAATCAGTGGATACAAGACAGCCATCAAAGGGCTTACTACCAAAGACACTCTCCCACGAAGGGACTAAAATGAAACACAATGATCTTATGAGTCACGCCAAAACTGGCACAGGCCAACGAAGTTACGCACACGGATTTGTTAGTATGATTAATTTTATTTGGTCATATGAAAATAAATGTTATTAGGTGATTTTTTATTGAGTATCTTGTACGATTTAACATTAAAAAATGCTAAGCTTATTTATTTATATAAAGTTAAATATAAAAATAAAGTCGAAAAGTAATAGTTTTATTTTTATATCAGCTGTACAAATTAATTTTCGACCTATAAATAGCACAGCTGTAGCACTTACCTATATTTTAAAAAAATACCACACTATTAGACGCAGTCAAAGTTGTCCAAGTGCTTAGAGTAACCCAACAGCTACAAAAGATGGAGGAAATTCAGAAGGCGGGCCGTTGGGTTTCTCCTCTCCTGACAACAAAGAGCGACGACCGACTGTTTCCCTGCTGTCTAGGGTACAAAAGGAAATTTTTTTTGTACAAAATGTTGACTGGTGATGAAAAATGAGTGAAGCGCGACAATCCAAATAGGCGAAAATCGCAGCGAACCGTCAATATCGACCGCGAAACCTGATATATATGAAAAAGAGTCTTACTGTGCATTTGGTAGGACATGGAGGATATAATGTAATATATTTACCGAGATGAGATTCCCGAGCTACCAAATCTATGGCAAATATATAGATTCTGGTAAAAATAAAATTTAACTAGATTTTTTATAAACACACAATACTTTTTTTGAAAACACGAGATCCAGGTATGAGTTTGAACAGCAAATAATAACATTAAACATGTCTTAAAAATTACAAATAATTATGAGAAAAAAATGTACTTTATTATGTGAAAAGTGATTTACAACAATTATTGTTCAACATTATAAAAGTGATTATATGTAACTAACTTACGTATCATCGTGCCATTTACTTGCATGGGTAGACAGAAAGGATAGCGCCACAATCGTCTGTCTTGACGCACAACTCTTGACTCTTCCAAATTCATACACCTTATCATGCAAGCTTGTCGATTTTGAAGGCTTCTAACAGGACTTTTCAGTATCTGGTTTACCTGGTCACGCCAACATTTCCACAAACGTCCTCTGTTTCTGGTGCCATCAACATTTGCGTTATATACTTGTATATTTCTTACCACTCTCACTTATTTATTACTCCAACTTCCAAGAAGATACTTCTTGGTAGTCGTTTCTCTGACAAGACATACCCAAGCAACCTTTATTAAGATATAAATTTATTGTTTAAAAGGCAAGTTTGTAAAACTCCATAATCAAACATATGAAAATAAAAACACTTGTATTTTATGGATTATTTTATTTTTTTAATACAGACGGTAACATTTTATAGAACTCCATTGTTAATTAACACAATAAATCAAACACGATTTTTTTGGTTCTATATATTTTTTTCTAATAATTGGATGATTGCTTCAGTTGTCTGGTCCATTATCGACTGATAAAATATAGAACAGTGTGGTGAGCTTATATATAAATTATATTACAAAGTTGGGTATTAGGTGATTAATAATATTTCCTCAGTGCTAAAAATGACAATATTGGTATTACCGAGGATAATATCTTTAGTTATATATCTTTGGTAATATAAAGAAAATATTTATTTTAAATATAGAATCAAAAAAATCGTATTTGATTTAATGTGTTGATTAACATGTTTTTATTTTCATAAGTGTTTAATTGAGATATGTTTATACATAGAAGCAAGGACTCGATGGCGATAATCTATTTTATCTTGGTATTTCTCACTCGAACCAATTATTTTACTCCTGCTGCTCTCCTAACATATCTCAATTTGGCAGGTAAGAATCCATATTTGGTGACTATAAACTAACGTAGGCTTCATTATCACTGTGAATAAGCCCCACTAACAGCCAAGATTCTCCTGTCTATTTTACATTCCTATTTCTCATCTTTAGAGAATTCCACTCTGAGGTATTTGAGCTCCTCGACTTGCTAGAGCATCATCCATGTACTGGATTCTGATCGTGTACTGCTCCTGGTGTCATCCAACCATCAGTACATTTATTTTTGAAGTACTTATTTCTTCAAGTCTTGATTACACTCTTCATTTAAATAATTTATCTACTTTATTAGGTTTAAGTCCGCTATATTTTAATATTTTTCAAAATCCATTATCACGATTTTCTATCTAAATTTCAATTTTTGTTTTTCTCTCTACTAATTTTCATTAGCAGAGTTTAGATTAATCAAATAAAGGGCATAATTGATAAACTTTAGATTACTTGATAACATGCCTAGTATTATCTTGTTTTCATCTCTCGTCACGACGGCCACTCGAAACGTCTCCAGCGCCGCGACGCCGACGCCCAGCGTACAATCGGTTGAATTATGATTTCTGGTTTCTACATCTTGAATTTAATATAACGTCTCAGTATAAAATTAATAATACTCTGGTAAAGACATAAGAAATCAAAACAGAAATTTTAATTAAAATTTTCCTGGCTTTTGATACGACCGACACGATATTCAATGCAGTAAATATTATTTTTAATTAAACTTGAAGTTTTTATATTGGTTAAAGTACATATATTAAAGTTTTATTTAAATTTACGGAGATTTCTAAAAATAAAGTGTAAAATAAAAAAAAAAATAAATACAAATTAACTGTATTAATTAGAAAGATGTACATAAAAAATCAGTTTTATCAACAAATATTGTTATTTCTACCGGATAGAATAAGATCCAGGTTCGTATCTCGGTAGCAACAACAATATTTTTCGAAAAAATTGATTTTATATGTGTATCTTTCTAATTAATACATTTAATTTGTATTTAAAATATCACAGACCTATGTTCTGAATACTTAAACTTCACAATAAGAACGTGTTCTCCTTAATAAAATAATAATTACCTACTTGCAAAGTACATGTATCAAAAGTTACTGTTTGCAATTCTAATTCTCAAATTTTTGACAATATAAATTAACATTTTTGTGTACTGTAAAAAATGTAACTTCAAAACAAAAAGGTCATGTAATCCAATTTGACACTTCTGTTCAATGAAATGTATGAATATCCCATTCAATTTTTTATTTGTGATGTGTAAATATTATTTAAATTAGAGTAGTTTAGGATTTTGTTTGTCTAGAATGTGTCGTAACTTTAATATATTTTAGATATTGATATTTCCTCATACATTATTTCACTTTTTTAATGAAACAAGATTATTATTTTTTTTTTTATATATTTACATTTTTTTTTATCTGTACATGTTAATTTCTATAAATATATATATATATTCGACACGATATATAATTTGTTTTTATTTTGAGTTTGATATTTTTCGTAAAAACATCTTAAATCTATTTCGGAAAACTTCTTATGATTTTTAGAGAGCAAATTTGTTAATTGTTAGGTAATATTAGTCATTTTCATTTTTTATGTTTGTTATTTGTGATCTATGATTCGTTTGTTCTTCGTATAAAATAAAATTAGTATAAATAAAGTAGTTATTGCGTTTTATTTTGTGTTGGTACCAAAAATACTATCGAATGTGAAAAATATACAGTACTTTATATTTGTAATTCAATTTTGATAATTGAATGGATTTTTAAATATGATTATAAAATAGTTTGATGATATGAACTGTCATTTTGTACGCCAGTCTAAATTTAGACTGAAATGCGATCGGGAATTGAAATATATGGAAAGAAATATCAAATAAGAATCGACGGTCAGAAGAAGAGTAAAATAATAAATAACATAAAATGAGAACGGTTTACTTAGATTGACTAATAATATGATAGATGGCCAGAAGATGGTACAAAGATTAGAAGGACAATTCACGGGTATTTCACATATTTTTATAACAGATTCATCTTATAAAGCGTGTCGGCCCTGACAGGCAGCGAGCTTTTGTGAATAGTGTGACTGAGAAAAATGGCTGGTTATCAGGTTGACCCAGATATGTCATATTGTCGATCAATAGTAATTTTGAACGATCTAAAATAGCAGCTATTTTATGTGTGGTCATTATTAAAAGTATTTATACATAAGAAAATATATTTAATATTTTAGATTTGAAACGTGAAAGCCAATGATGATTTAATAGGAAAATATTGGCATAATAGTCTAAAATAAACAAAAATGTTGTATAATAGGGATCGCCTCCACTCTGCAGCACGAAGCTGAACACGCCCAGTAAGGTGGTACTTACAACACAACTTACAACAGCTATAAAGACGCAGCACACCGGCACATACGGCAGCCTTCACTCGGAAGGACCGAGCCATAACTCAGCACTTTATTTTTCGACGTCTCCTGAGCGGCAGCTCCAAAAGTCACCTCCGGCCCTAGTTTGATATCTAATTTTGTTCAATAAATTCAATGTATTCATCTTATAAGCTTTTGTTCTTATAACCTGATGCCTATCACACGTTTATAGTCACATACGTTTCTATATATTCTAGACACACAATACATTCAACGATATAAAAGAACACAAAACTACACATCTTCAAACCTTCTAATCTGGAGTCAGATGTACATTCACATTAACATACATCCACATGCCCATACTTCAAAAGTGTATTTTTTTACATATATATATATATTGTGACGTTACGCAGGTGTTGTCACTTATTTTTCAATGCACACCATCTATTCTACATATGGTATCCCCAGATCTTACGTCTGGGCAATGAGAGTGCAATGTTCGTAATTCATGCGCTCCGTTTCTAGTATTAAATGTAAATCTTTTATCATCTGGCATTGTAAAAAGAGTAATCATACATGGTTATATAAATTCTTGTACCCATGTGTATGATGCGTGTATGTCCCTGATTGGTATTGTGAAATTCTTATATTCTAAATACGTGCAGTTTCCAATTTAACTTATGGCATTTATTCCACTTGGCATAATTTATATAACAGTTTTATGGTATCAAGGCTAATTTAATTATACAAGCAGGATGGCGTAAGATAATGATATCGTAAGATACCCATGCAGGTGAACCAGCATGAATATGGAAGTACAAAACTCAGGACTAACGTTGCGGTTACCATTAATTTGATTTCATGGACCCACAAGGTAAAGGATGTATCTCAAATATTACGCTGCAATTTATAAGGAAACTGGATCAAGGAAATCTACACATCGTTGAAGAATTATAAACTATTTGCCTTTCTTTTGTATACTAAATTGATATCTTTTTTTGTGATCATAACTTCATTAATTTTAATTTTATAATATACATATTTACTAAGATGAAAGAAACTAAAAGTTAGTAATTATAACCTATCTTTACATTTATTAATATTTAATAAAAATAAATCCACAAGTGATGGAGTTAAAACTTTTTTGACAAAAGGTGGGTAAGTGATCCTGAGGTTAGTAATCCACAAATCCTATCTCTAGGCTAAAACTATCGGTGGAGGCGTAAGACCCCCATCTCACCCTCGATAATATATATATTGTCGATATATTCTATTATTTAATATACGAGTGTATATTTATATATTAAATATATAAGTTTTATTTAATACATTACTTAAATTAGCACCGCGATGTCGGACACATTCTTGCATACTGTTAGGGTTTTTCTTCTTTCTTCCTCGGCTTCATGTTCAGGGGGGAGGCATCTAGCCTAACTGGTTCTTTTTTAAATATTTACAAGTCAAATGGTTATGAAATGAAAGAATATTTTTCTTATAAGGAAATTTATCATTTATATTTTAAGATACTTGCATGTGTTAAAAGTGTAAAATGAGCAATTTACTTTAATACTTATAAATAAGGCTATTCAAAAATAATTACAATAAAATTAACATTAAATATTTGTGTCCATCATTCCAGCATTAATTTCTCTACCAAATTGCCTATGTTGACGTTTGTCTGATGTAGATTATTCAGGTTCCTCACGTAAGTGATTACCTCTTAGGATGGTCCTGGATCCTGAATGTGAAGTGTGATCAGCTCCTTGTGGTGCCAGCGTGGGGTGACGGAGTTCAGGCTTGTAGTTGATGACAAGACGATACCCAATTATCCAGGCAAACCGGGACTCTGGACGCGATATTCTTATGCTATAGCGACAGTCTGTTCTCGCTACACCGATTATATTTATCAACTTTTTATAGATCCAGCGGGACTCTTTTTGATACTTTCACATTTACGATTAAACGCAGAGAACATCACAGTCTAAGCTTAAACTTGAAGCGCACAGTTTAAATTTTCCCCGGAATTACAATGTATAAAGCGCTTGCTTGATACTTTTAGAGACGATATAGATTTTATTTTCTGATTGAAAATAAAATCTCGTCTTAGGTGGAGCCACTTATCTCGGCGGAGAATATCAGAAGACTGGTCGCCTATGGTGATGCATCCCTCAAGGTGCATTTGCCTACGTGACTCTAGTCACGTTCGCCGCATCTCTTTATTGCTGGACCCTCGCTGCGTCGGTACACCTGCATCTAACAATACGTTGGCGAAAGTCATTCATGACACTATGAAAGCATGAATTATTATTTATTACTCTGATTTCTTCTTTAATATCCTTTTTCCGTGTGCTTAAAATGTTTTCATTTATTTATATGTAAAATAAAAACGCATTAATAAATACTCTGGGGTAGGAGCGCTGAATCGGACAGTGAATGGTGTTGGTTTGGTGTCCGTGCCACGCCTCCGTCTTGCTATGCAGCTCTGAGGCGTGGCACGGTCGCCTTTGTAGTGTTAAAAAAGGCAATGAGCTGCAGCTCATACAACGATCCTAGGTAAGTGGTAGATTCGATTCATTGTAATATTATTCTCTAAATCCTCATGTATATTGAGGTAAGTTGCAACTCATGTGTTAAATTCATCCCCTCCACTGCAGTCTGATGCAGTATTGCACTGAAAACCAACAGAAACCATTGACCCATTATAAATATTATTTCCATTTTCAAATTAATCTAAACATTTATGCTATGAAATTGGACAGACTTACCGATCTCTTGGAACGAAGCTTGAATCCCCGGCGAGGAGTCTTATCACTGACCAACCAGTATGTCATTGCATTTGCAATTTGTCATATTTATCAATTCTTAGAAATATAATTAATGTTTTTTCTTTCAAAATAAATTTCGAAATTCGGTGCGGAATTTTGTAATAAAAACCAATCTATGAAGAGTAAAATTTTAAATTTCTTAATATAAAAACATTAAAAAAAATACAACTAATATATAAGTTCTGTAAAATATTCGATTTTTTTTCGGCTATTTTATTATAAAAGTAGATTATAATGATTAATGACATTAAATATCGTATTTCATATCTTCAAAGTATTTTAACTTAATAAGTTAAAGTTTACCTTAATAATAAAACGACGTTTTTCATTGTAAACAATACTAATTTTAAATGAACGCGTAATGCATCTAGGGAATTTATATTAAGACTCTATAAAGGACAATATAAAAGCTATTTTTTACATTCAAGTTAAAATATATAAAACGAAAAATTTTAATTTCGACTCTTACACTAATTTGACATCAGAGTCGCTCAATGTCAAGTGCTGCTGTCCTCGGAATACGATTAGTTCCCGTATTATTTGTTGATTCAAACTGTCGTGAATTATTTGAGCAATAAGGGATGTCTTAAAAATGTCGACAAGTGATATTCTAATTTTTTTTAAGGGATATAAAAGTTTTTTATTGTTCTGAAAAAATGATTCCGTTATAATTTTCTTTTTTTTTAATTGACCCATTGTGCTTTTTTAGTCTAGCGGTAAAGTTCTCGCCAAGAATCAAGTAGTAAGAAATTAGTGGAATTTTAGTCACTCCTATTTTTCATTAAAGTATGCTTAGCTTAATTTGATAACTAATTTAATGTATTAATTATAAATATATACATATAAAATCAATTTTGTCGAGAAATATTGTTTTTGCGGGATTCGAACCTGGATCTCTATTTCCAATCCGTATTTAAAACATCACAGACCGTCTGTTCTGAATAATTACAACTTCACAATAAGAATGTGTTCTCCTTAATAATTTGATAACGGTTGCATTTATTTAATACTAGTAGTAACATTTATCATCAAACTACATCTCCGTAGGGATGGGTAGAGAAGATAGAACGTCAAACTTTTCTGTCCTGGCATATCACTCTTATCTCGTTCACTTTCATACATCTCATGTATTCTCGTCTATTGTTGAAGCTTTTAACGGGGCTGTTCTACAATATCTAGTTTATCTGATCATACCAAGTCTTTCCCAGACGCCCTTTATTTTGGATGCCTTCTACACTTATCTCTCCACATTCTCATGTCCCACATTCCCAAACTATTTTAGTGATTATTTATAACGCTACAAAAAAATCTACATTCGCTCCTAATTTGTTAATTCTTCACTTAATGGGAACGTAGATTTTTACACATGCACCTGACCGCATTTCCATTGCATTTAGTATATAGTACACTTTCGTTCAGATAAACCATTTATATTTAATTGTTAGTTATATATTGATTTAGCGGTGACTTTCACTAGGCGTGAACTTAAGTTATGCTGCTAACATCAATGCTCTAAAAGCGATGGGCATTATCACTAAAGGTTGTATTCATCGTACACTCTTACAGAAGTATGTTTTGTGCATGTCAGTTTATTTCCGCTCTTCAAAATTTTTATAATATTACTATTAATCGTGGAAAATTCTTCAACCTATTAAGTGAAGACTTAAAATATATTATAATATAAAAAAATCACATTTAAAGAATATTGAAACGCATATATTCAAGTCCGCTTCAAATACACAATTGCAGCGTTTTGCAACACGTCTGTTCAAGCGAAGACGTGTACATAGAACACCGCGAGGCGCGAGAGTTGCATTTAGTTCAAATTTTGCGAAAAAACGTAAAATTTGTCAATTGCGAATTCTTTTGCTAGCTAGACGGTTCTAATTAACACAAAAATTACAGTCATGCATAGTTTTTTTATTTTATAGAGTACACTCCACTGGGATTTAAAATATTATATTCCATAGTAGACTTTTTTGAAGAGCTAATAAACTATAAAAGTCATACATCACATTAAAATTTATTAAACTGAACGCGTACTCCAGAACTATACTATAGTATTAAAGTGATAGTCTGCCTTTTATTTACCCACAAATTTATTCAGTGTACACGCTCCATCTAAATTTTTTTGAGTATAATCCAACTAGAGTAGAAGGAGAATGTATATAATATATAAGCCATTATACGTTTTGTCTATTTTCTCAAATAATCCAGTTGATCTTCAGAATATAATGCTGAAACTATTTGAAGTGGCAGAACAGAATTGAAGATAAATAGACTTTTGTCTTCAATCATTATTTTAGTCTATGATACCAAAGATTAAATTGATGATAGACTGCTTCATTAATTTGATAGATATTCATGTTAATGAAACGCAACTTAAACAAGTCGATAATTGTATCATATTCGATGAAATTGTTCGTAAAACATAGCTGGGTTGGAGTGTGTTCGGATGCCTGAATATTTAAATAATATTTCAATGTGTCTAAACAAAAAAAAATCAACTAATGCGCACTTCTAATGTTTACATATGGCCGCAAAACAGAAACTCAGTAAAAGACAATAACGCAATGGGGAATGGATAGGAGAACAGACAAAAATAGTCCATATAGTTAAATACGTAATGATAATGGGCAGGGCTTATTTCTAGGAAAATATACAACCATTGAACAAACGCAGTGATCGAGAGTAATCAAAAGAGCAATAGGCTGCCGTAAAACTCAGGTGACGAATGAAATCATCAAAACGATAGACAATTGATAATGATACTCCATGCTCTCTAATATCCTTATTCGATCATAATATAGGTAGGTAATTTGTTTTCTAGGATAACACATTTTTGTTGTGAAGATGCTTTTTTTAGAATAAAGTTCTGTGGTATTTTAATACAAATTAAATTAATTAACTAGAAAGATCAAAAAGAAAAATAATTAATAAATTTAATTTGAAATTTG
Source organism: Eubasilissa splendida (assembly GCA_031772225.1). Lineage (NCBI taxonomy): Eukaryota > Metazoa > Arthropoda > Insecta > Trichoptera > Phryganeidae > Eubasilissa > Eubasilissa splendida. The sequence goes on along the minus strand of CM062862.1, from coordinate 10,886,191 downwards.
TCAAAAATGTTTTAGATTGCTATAGCGAATTGTGAACGCGCTTCCCCAGAGTAGAGATCCAGGTTCGAATCCCGAAAGCAACTAAATACTTTTTGATAAACAGTTTTGTTTCTGTATATCTTTCTAGTTTTTATTTAATTTGTATTTTAATTTAATTTTGTTTTACTAACCATTTATTGAATTTAATATATCTAGTGGTTTCGAAAAATATCATTTTCTTCTTCAGGATGTCAATAACTAATCAAAAACATATGTTATTGTTTCTTTAACAGAATCTAATTTTATTAAAACAATATTTATTTATAAATTAATTAAGTAACTAACTTAAATTGTTACATGATGATATAAAATTACTAGAATAATTTTTAGGAAAAAAATTTAGAATGGGACTTGTGGTTAAATTTAGTTGGTTGTTTATAATTATTTTTTTATTAGTTTTACATGCTTTATTTATCTTCAACGATTCCAAGTTATTTAATTTATGACCAACACCATTTACATAATCCCATTTTTTTTATCAAAACCATGACCATTTTCTATCAAATGATTAGAAAATTCTAAAAACCCACTATTGTTCAGACATCTCTAGTGCTCCTTTATGTATTTAAATTTAATAATTGGTTAATAAAACAAAGTTAACAAATTCAAATAATGAATTTAACCACAAAGTTAATTTTTTCAATTTTAAAAATAATTAAATATTTCCTTAAAGTTCAAAAAAAAAAAAAGTGATACAGCTTTAATTTTGTGTGTGTGATTAATTGGACAGAAGAGCTCATAACGAGTTTTTTATTCACGTTTTGAGTAACAACAATTTCCTGACATTATTTTTATTCGTTAGGAAATATACAAAAGCTGAATGCAAATATTCCAGGATACTTTTTTATTCCCATTTTTGCTGCTATATACGTCAAATTATAAATTTATTTTTCCACTGTTTTCGACGCGGAGTTGGCTTTATACAAAAGGTTGCATCAAAAGTTATGCAATATTGTTTTGACACCGATTAATAAAAAAACTTTATATTTAAAAAAAGTGAATTTTATTTTCTTTTTAATTAATTAATATTATTTTTCATGTACAGAGTATCAACAAATGGTTAATGACTAATATACTATAGACTAATAATAATATGTTACAAAATACACTTGTTTATGGTTAAGAAATTAAAAACACATCAATTAAGACTAAAATAAATATTGTGTTCTTAATTGACAACTGAGAATAATGAAGAATATATATTAAAATACTACACAGTAGAACTCAAGTGCGTGAATTCTATGGTTAACAAGTCTAATCACATGACACATGACATAACTTGGTGTTTATGGTAAGCACGTAGTTATATCATCATCATTTTTTATCATTTTCTATCCACTTCTGACTGAAGGTCACCCTAAGTGTCTTCCACTTTTCTATGTCCATTGATATACACTGCCATATATTTTAAAAGAATTTGATGATTTCGTCACTCCAGCTAGTGTTAAAGTGACATATTGATCGATTCTTCTCGGATACCAATGAATTTTTAATGTATTTTTACTGTTCACTTTATTTCTACTTATCATCACGCCCTTTCCCCGCAGGTTTAGGCATATAGGATAGAGTGCTACACTATTCTATCCTGACACAATTCTCTCCTCATTCACATTCATACATCCTCTCATACAAACTCGCTTATTATTTTGGCTTCTAACAGGACCATCTTCCAGTATCTGGCTTACCTGATCATGCTATGTCTTCTGCGAATGTCCTCTATTTCTGGTGCCATCAACAATTGCGTCATATATATTTCTTACTATTCTCTGCTCATTCATCCATTTCATATGACCAAACTACCTAAATGATCCTTTCTTAAACCTGTTTAATGTTTCTACAATATCGTAAAATCTTCTGTACGCCGATTCGCATTTTTTTTTTGTCTTTTTCCACATAAAAAATTTCATGTTTCGAAATCGGTCCACTAGAACTCGAAATATAGCCCTGTAGAATATCGTGCGCTCCCAGGATAAACAATTTTAAAACACATCATCATATCAGCCTATATCTGACCTCTTTAATTCAGACCCCTTCAATATTTCTCCACTGTTCATGGCTCACTGTCTTCCAAACTTCCGGATGTCTTTCTATCTCTATGACGGTGTTCCCTGAGCACTCTTCAATGTCCAAGGGCACCATTTGAAAACGTGTTTGAGCCACCTACTCTCGCCCATTATCGCAATGATTACGGATTAAATTGAATTTTACTTGACACGAATCGAATTCATACAATCTCTATAAAAATAAAAATGACGTGAAAAGGATGTAAGTGATGTTTAAACTCAATCAGGAGTTATGGAGTGCAAACTACGATCCACTGTTAAACTCTCGATCCATTTGCCAACTTTCCACCCTGCGAGTTAATTGCTTAAAAGCTGGTTACTTCGACCGCCTTCCTATATCAGTGCTTAGTTGACTAACTTTATAGATTGTAATTGTTCATCCCTAATTCTAGTTATAAAATTTGTCACGCTAAAATTATACAAAAGTTGTTTTATGCTGCTATTGTTTATTTATAATTTACATGTTGTGTTTATGTACATAGATAATCTAGTTACTGGCAGACTAGGCTCCTACAATTTAAAATACATGAGTAAACAATGATAACTTAATCAATATTGAACATAAATCAAACAAAAATTATACAAACATATACTTAAGTCGAGTCATACATAACTTTCATTTTTATATCAGACATTTATTTTGCTTTCATAAAGTAATAAAATTATATTAATCTATTGTGTATTTACCACTATTAGATATGACTTTCCCTCATCTTACTGGCAGCATGTCAATTTCGTCCTCATAAAATTTTGTGCGTTTTTACTTGATGAAATTTTCGACAGGCTGATTAACTTGTTAACAGTATTGAAGGTTTGTCAATTCAAAAAGTTCTGTAAGGAACAGAAAAGGTGGTAGTCTGTCGGAGCAAATTTTGGAAAATAAGGTGGATGTGTTAAAACAGACCGTCTAAGCTCAAGAATTTTTGCTGTGTTTGGTCTCGCATTGTCGTGTAAAAGAATGATGTTTTTGCGAATTGACGCGTGCTGAACGCTTTTTGTAGAGAATCATTAAATTTAAATTCAACATGTGATGGATTATAGCTTGACGATCCCACCACACGTACAATAAACTCTTTTTTCGTGAATGTGTTAGCTTTCGGGTCTGATAAGGTGTCCGATCGGTTATTAGTCCTTCACCGCATATTTTTTCAGCTGTCGCCGTAGCGCTATTGCCTTGTTTGAATTCCCAAAACATCACATGACGAATATTCACTTTTTGACTCTCCATTTTAAAGGTTAGGAACAACACTTTATTGAAACGTGCACCATATAAAACAAAAGTCTAATAACAGAACTCTTATCTATTTAGTGGAAGCATAAACGCATTTGTCCTGTTAACTCATAGTGGGTAAATACAAATAAGAAATTCTACCTATCTGCATCGGAAGTTATTTATGACTCGACCGATATATATTAATAATTGAGTAGATACTTCTATAAAATTCAACAATATTAAAGAATGATAATTTTTAAAATTAACATAATAAAAATGTCCATAACCAGAAGAATATTCGATTTATTTGTTTGCAGAATAAAGCTAAGCTGGAGCGCATTTCGACGCCTGAAGACGATTTCATGAACAAATGTGATATAGAAATATATACATATGAGAACGACACTGCAACAACACTGAATATCAGTTGTGGGCAGATCTGAGTTATGAATGCCATGATGTTGTATGTTTTTTTGAGCATCGAATGGTATATTTTGTAACTTTGATGAATGCGTCAATCGATGCATGGAAAGGAACGCTGGAGTCCCATTTTAGTGAATCGATTGGTAGTCAATGCGAAGCCACTTTCTACTCTGTGGTCAGCTCTGATCTGATGAATTATATTTCAAAAAACTTTACGATTAAAGCAGCTGAACTTGTCGAGAATACCTCCTGGTCCGCCCTCTGCATGGATCCTCAGCGACCGAAATACGAAACTATGGTCCCGCATCTGTCGGTGGCGCCATCAAGTGCGTTCGTGACCTAGCGCTACTGGTGTGTGTCTCGACTAATGCAGCTCTTCAACATGACCCAATGGTGTCGCTGTCTACTCGACACAATCATATTAAATATATAAAAATACCATTAAACACAAGTTCCAAGTGAGATTTCCTGCTAGAACACTGCATATCATTCAAGATAGCTGATGCTCTGTCTATCAATCAACATTTAAGCCGCGTCGTTATGCCGTGTTGTTTGCAGATACTGGCAAAAAACCTATAAATAATGAAATAAACAAGAAGAGTCGATGTAATAAAATATGTCAATACAATTAAAATAACAATGGGCAGGCCACAACGCTCGAAGGACGAATAATCGTTTGATAAACGTTCCAGTGCTACCCAAAGATAATCAAGAGGTCGTCAAGACACCCTATGACAGCAAAAACAATGGCCAAAGAAAAGTGGGAAACCTGCATCTAGCAGTGAATGGAAAATAACTGAATATTCTCCAGGGGTCTATTTCTTGGTTTGTGGTCTTAAACAGGGAATTTGTAGCCTCGCTATATCCTTTCAAACATTGTCCGCTCTCTCATTCTTGGGCATCCCTGGGGTCGAATTTCCATTAGTGTTCCCTCATGACTATAGAGTCAGTTATGACAACATATTCTGCCCATCTTAGAATTATTGTTTTTAATATTTCTGAGGTATATAGTTGTAGGGGAATCTTGAAAAGCTCGGTCTATTTCTATTTTCTTTATATTTTCCGAAGAATATTGTTTTCGAATACTTGTAGAACCATAGTACATAGTAATATACCTATACGAGTATATAACAAAATTAAATGTTTCAACAAGAAAATTGTGTGTGATAAAAATAAAGAATATTATCAAATATTCTATTTACTAATTTAATGTATTAATTATAAATATATACATATAAAATCAATTTTGTTGAAAAATATTGTTTTTGAGCTACCGGGATTCGATCCTGGATCTCTATTTCCAATCCGGGGAAGTACACTACCAATTGTGTTATAACGCCAGTATTTTACATGACAAATTTTCAAACCTATATGTTACACTTTTTCAAATTAATACATCTATCGTTCCATTATTTTTGAAAGCTATCTACATTATTTTCACGGAATCACAAATACCTTTGAGTAAACCGACTGCAGACGCCAGAATTATCAATTCATTTTTATTAAATTTTGGACACATTGATACAACTTATATTATTAAATTAGTATTTAAAACATCACAGTCATATGTTTTGAATAATTACAACTTCACAATTATAATGTGTTCTCCTTACTAAATGTTTTATAATTTATTGCAGATATACAAACAGGCTAAAATTTTATTTTCAATTTTATAGTTACTTTCGGTAGATAATTGATTTTCACGAGTCCCAAAAATATTTATCTGCATAATGTTAAACTTTTTGAGTCGCCTAACGTACTCATATACGCAGTGCGCCTTAGCAGTACTGAGCCAACCATTGTGCCACTGTGAAAGTTAAAATAATATTCTTGGCCCGCAGTACGTAATATTCTATACACATGCATGATACATTAGTATAAAGGAGTTTATCTATCTGAAGATACCATTAATTCTAAACTACTTAATAGATTTTTTTTTTAAACCATTAAACGCAAGAGTCGTAGGACGGCCAATAAAACTAAATTTTCACCAAGATAGTCCGAAGTCCGAAGCATGGAAGCGAAGACAAAAATAACGTACGTCTATCGAAATATTATGTACCATTTTCAACAACGTGTATGTATCAATAGTTTATATAATATTTATATCAAGTGCTCAGTCTCCGTTAATATATCCATTATAATAAAATAATAACGTAAACATGATATATACAGAAAACACATAATCAATTAAAGTACCTTCTTCTTACTAATATGCAAATACTTTTGACTTCCCATGAAAATAATAAAATCTATACAATACACATGTTACTCCCAAAAATGTAATTTTCAATTTAATAAGAAGCACTCAACTAATAAATGAAAATTTACTCTTATAACACAGTAAATACTGAACCTGAAAAAATTCCTATAATAGTAATTAAAATACAAGAAAAAATCCCAACATTAGAGCCAAATTAGCACCAACATTCAAATTATATACTCACTGAAAAACACTCCTATATTAAATTGTATAAATATCTTAGCTTAAAAGAAAAATGTACCAGTCTGAAGGTAGCTGTGACAGGCTGAAACCCGTAATGGTCATTAAATAACAAATATTGGAAAAAAGTTAAAAAGTGTTTTAATAAATCACTAGTTTTGTATGTATAGCGCTTATCCACAGAAGAGACTTTTAGAAGATTTTCGACCCGCAGCAATTTCTGATATACGAATTTTGCTCTCATGAGATGCTTTAAAGACAACTCTTGAATTTCGTATTCACAGTGTCTCAAAAATTCACGCTTTACTTCACACGTCAAATATCATTATCGTCATTGTTGTCGTTTGAGTGATTTTGAATCTTCCCAATAGCAATAAATGTTTGTAATTTAACGTCTTTGCTAATGTTGATGTTTTCGTTCAGAATAAATAGTTGTAGGAATCTGTGCAGTTTTATGTGACATTTATCAAACACGTATCAAATCTCGCTGTCAGTGTTTTGAGTTTTTGTCTCTTTTTCAATCTTAAACTGATCTCTGAGTGTATCTTCAGAACAAAATTTCATCACACGTACACTTTTAAAAGCAATCAATTTATATTGCGTTGGATCTCAAATACATTCGAGTAAAGTAAAAAGTATCAATTGTAAAAATATAGATATAAGTTCTTAATTTGTCGTAATTATAATCGGTTGCTATAGTGTAATACTCAATACGTTTCTCCAGATAGGAAAAGGTTCAGGTGCGAATAATTTTTTCGATAAGTTGATTAATTATGTATACCTTTCTAGTTGATTAATTTCATTTGTATTAAATATACCACAGAACTATGTTATGAAAATTCTGTAAACATCACAACAAAAATGTGTTCTCATTAAAAATAGAAATATCACGCTTTTGTATTAAATTTAAATCTATAAACAATATACGAAAACCTTCAATTGAAGTAACTTGTTTTTTTTCTAACTTTTAAAACATTTTTCTTCTCGTATAGCTTTTACGCGTTGTGCTAATTTACTAAAAATTAAACACAACTCTTTTTTTATGTAAATTGGTCATTCAAAATCGATTTTAGCTGTAAAGGCAGTTGCTTTTGCCCTCCGCTATTATTTTATTTAAAAAAATAGAGATGCGTACACATAATACATGTCACATCAATATAATTACTATTTTTCAAACTAAGCTAAACATTTGTGCTGTGAACTATAGGACTAAGAGCGAGCGCATACTGAGGACAAATCATTCGTACGACAGTTCACTACCGCGGTGTGCGCTCACACTAACTTACTGGTCTCCTAAAACAAGGCACGAACCCCTACTATTAGACCACAAGGCCAGCGTTCTAATCGCAACACCGGCAAGCTACTCAATTTATATTAAGATTTGACCAATGGGAATCTCGGCTTCTTTGGAATTTAAATAACTACCGGGATGAAAACTACATAGTTTGTTTTTGCAAAAAGGTGTTGCATTTATTTTGTGTTTTAAACTGAACTACAGCGATAATCATTTTTTAAAATGATACCCCTTGCAAAAACACTATATACTTTTTACAAATATTGATAGACATGTTATACAGTGTTGTTGCAGGTTAGATCACTTAGAAATTATGTGTACTAGTATTTTTATTCATTTTATATGATTGTTTAATATATCATTCGATGCCCAAGAAGATATACAACGCAAATGCATTCGTATGTCAGATCTGCTCAAAAACGATATACAGTGTTGTTGCGGACTCAGTGTCTTTAAGACTAATGGGAGTTGCGTTTCACGCACCGGTACTTGTTGGGTACGTTCAGAATCGCTGGGCGGTGATGACAAAAGTGGAGGTGATAGGTCTCCACAAATCCTACAGCACTTAGATTAACTGCAATATTCTTAACCTAATGACAATTTATTAGATACATTGTTATTAAACTTATTGACACCAACTGAATGATTTACCGATCCAATCCGCATTAACCTTTCGCAAAATCCACATTTCAACATTCTATAATGTGTAAGCAGGTACGCATATAAAGGCCAAATCTCTCTTCAAAGATCTCTTTTTTAAAAGGGTTTTTCATTTAATGTTTCGAATGACATATAAATATCCAAAGGCACTTTCATTCTGCGAATAACCGTAAAAATCGTCCCGCACACGGACCCCAGACAAAATCCGAATTGATATAGCAGACATTTTTCGGATATGTCGTGTCCACATAAAAACACACGTTCAACCCATTGTGCGAGCCAGATTCAAAAACCACTTTTATCCAATAAGGTATTTCATTACGTCAATGGGCATTTGAGACAGGGGCTGGCTGTCTGGCTATTTATATATAACAATTTTATCTCACCTTGATACACATCTAAGTATTGAAAACATGTACATTAATCGGATACGTATACTCTCTACATATAATATGATAAATGGCTGGCTCTCTGACATTTTCAATTTTGTATAAAAATAAAATGATATAAATTTTATTGATTTGTAACTTATTTCATTCGTATAATTTCAGGATCTTGTTTAGCCGCAAATATTAACCCAGACATCTTCTCCGCTGCAATCGATTACCATCCACAGTTATTTAAGCTGGAAAATTATTTTCCGCATTTATAAGAAAAATATTTTTTAAATATAAGTGACTATTTACATTTGAATAAGCTTTTTATATGACTGTTTTAATTTAGATCGGTTTTTTTCGCACCGTAGGGAGCTAGCTATCTAAACACAATTCTCAGGCTGAGTTTTCAATATTTTCTCCCTGTTTTCAACAATCGCGCTATTACCTAGTTTTTAAACATCTCGCAAAAATGACCTTCCTGCCTGTTTTTAAATACTTCGCAGAAACGTTGATGACCTCTCTGATACTGGAATATTGTAAATTTTTGCTTTCACTGGAACATTTTAAATTTTAGATCATTTATGAATAATTCATTGTTCTGCATAAAAGCAACGTACTGGGAAAAATAACATTTTCTTCAGGCATGGTTTTGCAATCATTATTTCGTATTCATCTCAAGTTACTTCATTATGTATATGTACAAGCTTAATGGCTATCTTGATGGAAAAATAGTCAAATAGTAGATGGAGTTGAGTGTGAAATCGACTGCGGGTGATTACACTGTTTTATACCTACACACGGTTCCAATAGTATAACTATTTAATATATCTACTTTATTTTTTTTGTATTAAGAAGCCGTTTAAGTAAAGTTACAAGCTGATACTATTATTTGTTATAGTCATGTTTTCTTTATTTTGCCTTATCTGGAACTACTTCCGTTCAATGTTCCTAAATCCTTTCATCCAACTAAAATTACAGTTGATAAGGTGTCATCTAATCAAGTTTCCTGTAAAGAGATGTGCACTGAAATAATGTGTGATGAATATTGATGATTCATTACTTTCTTTATGCCTCACGATCCAGAATTGAGCATATCTGTCATGATATAATAATTTCCAAAAGACCTTCGTCTCTTATATTAAGGAGAGGCTTTTTATCAATACAGACATACTTTTTTGTATATTTTACAACTTACTGACTTCAATACGTATTAAGAATGATATTACTTTCTGATTAATAAATGTTACGCTCCATCTCACCCGATTATCTCATATATCAATTTAGATTACCTAAAAGCGAAATGTATTTGAAAATATTCGATTTATCAATCGAGCACATAGAAACTTTTTATTGACATTTTGTACAACACACAATTTTTTTGAGATGCGTCACTAGTTTTTAGAAAGAGCAGTCATTCCCATCTACTGGTGTAATTTGAACTAAAATTAATTACAGTCGGCTGTTGGGAGAGCGGATCACGTAAGGGTGGGAGTGACTTTATTGCTTTTATGAGACATTGATAATAGCGACTAAAGATTTAAAAATGTAATATTGTTAATTAATTTAGGACTGCTTTTCCCGAAACTAGTTGTGGTATAACTCAAAAAAATGTGTGTGCGTGTGCGTAGTACAAAGTGTTATTAAAAATGATATATATATATATTTTAATTAAAATGTAAAGTGTAAAAAAATAAAATGTAAGAATAAAAGTACAAAGTGTTAATAAAAATGATATATATATATATATATATTTTAATTAAAATGTTACATCACAAAGTATCTGCCAAATCAATGATACACTTTTATTTTAAGACATACCGCATTGATCTGATTATTCCACCTGAGAAAACGATCATCAATTATTGGTTGATTTATTATCTTTTCCATTATTTCTATTTAGAATATATTAAATAATGATTGTTAAATTGTTGATTTTCGTCAAAGCTATTGGATAATTTATTTGTGACGCTTTCGTTATTGCATAAATTTCTTGATAATTAAAATAGAGATCACTAAAATCCAGCATAACATATTTTTAAACTATTTCAATGTATGCATTCAAATAATAGTGATATTTTAAAATGGACTGTTATTTATAACCGTCGCGTCGTTTGTTATTTTGAATACACTCAAAAATAGTTATAAATATCGCACACACATTCAAAAAAAGTATGTAAAATTCATTTCGCCGAGTTTCACACTTTTTTTGATTTACAAATTTCGAAAATAATAAATGTATGTTATCCATTCTGAGTCAACATCGCGTCATTTTACTTTTTAAAACAATGCCGAAATGGTGTTTTATTTTCATTCTGAAACAACATCACGCCTGTCATACAACAGTACAATTAAATACGTAAAAATAATTGTAAAAATCATGAAAATACTGTGTTCATCTTCTCTGTCATATCTGTTTAATTTTTCACCACTCTAATTAAATAGATTTTATCATCACACGCGAATAATACATACCAGTTGTTGGTTGAACCAACCTCCCCTGCAGCCGTCGGGTTGTCGCATGAACTGGGGTAAGTAGCAATTAGAGGGAGCTTTTATCGTTAGAAGCCAGAGGTGCCTACCTTATCCTACGTTAACCCTTAAATATGACATAATAACGTGGTGACGTTAACACAAATGGATCGTGAAATATGTTAACTCCGTGTGTCTAAGATTTTCAATCGTTTCTCAATGCCTGCTTGATACCCCAAAGACATTTGTGATACTAAAATCATTCTTAATAAGAATTATTTTATTCAATATGATAGCAAGCTTCCTTACATATTTTTTTATCGTTTGAAATAAAAAAAAATTGTAACCTAAGACAATTCGGACGGTCCAACAATGGCAATTCATATACATTTGAAAAGAGGAAAATAGTCGTATTTATTTTAGTCATATGCTTATTATTTTTTTCTCAAAGACAAAAGACAAAAATCAAAAAATAACATTTAGTCTACGAAGAATGAGTTGACGTTATTTGAATAGACCAATGAATTTTTTTACAAAATAATGAATTCATAAGTTTTTGGTCCTTCTTATCTTCGCTTTTATATTCTAAATTATCTTATATTTCTCCGACTATTTCATTTTTCATTTATAACAAAAGAATATATTTTTATTAAAAATAAACAAATTATGATTATATTATTTAAATTTATATTAATAAATATTTATATTAAAAAATAAAAATATATTATTCATATTTATTTTAATACTGTTAAGACTTTTTTACCAAATAGATTACTGTCAAGATCGTGTAGGATTCTTTATTACATACATAAATAAAATTAAAATTAAAATAGCTCAGTTTTTAATTAAATAATTAATACAGCAATTTCTTTATTAAAAACTCAACTTTTTTTAGTTTAATTTACACGTGTATTCATGAATCGTTAATGTGTAGTGAGCAGTACATGAACGGCATCTTTAAATGCTATTGCAAACCGACAATGTGACGTCCGCCGTACGCCGCCAGAGCGCGGTACACCGAGCGCGACTGGGACCACGAAAGGGCCGGCCGGGCGCGTCACTTCTCTACCGAACTCAATCTTAAACTTTCACTCGCAACTCTGATTCTTAATTAATAGTCGCTTAATAATATAACCGCTTATTGATTAAATCAATTGTTTTCATGTATATTCTATTTTGTTCACACCACACTTTAGAAGCACAGGTAGCTGATGCTTTATGTAATCATATTATAATTAAGTATTATTTCATTGAAGCCAGTGAAGATATCTCCCAATTATTATAACATATCTGGTATCGCTATTCACAGTAGAAATAATTACTGAAACCCCTTCGTTCTGCCCAGAGGCATTAAGCGAGATAATCGAAAAGCATTATTAACTGTGTTTACCGAACAATATGGTGTTGTGATTCAACGTGTTGAATAAGTTCTTGAAAAAACAATTTTTGATGATTTAGTGGACAAAAATAATCATTTTTATAAACATTTTGACGACACGTCCCCACTAAGCAGTTTAAATACCAAATACAATATTTTCTCTAATCACATCACATATATATAATAAAAAATTCGTTTATCTTCAATGCCGACATTGCTGTCATTCTTAATCAAATACCAATATTATTTTTCAGGAAAAAAATGTAATCATCAACTCCCTTTTAACTGTTTTATAATTAATACATTATCTTTCAATTTCTGTTTAATCATTTTTATTTTACAATTAAAATAAATTATCATAAGTCGTCATCATTCATTCATAAATATTTAAACGGCTGTAATTTTTCTGTCTTTTTAATTTGTAAAATTGCATTTGAACATGCAAAAATATGAGTCATCAACACTTTATAGCTCAGTGAGGTCGACATTATGAAAACAGAGTTGATCTACATATATAATAATATAATATCTTAATAATCTGAAAGAATTATTAATCCATATTGATTTAATTCCTGTTGTCTCCTAGCGAATATTACTCAAAGGTATTAAAGATTTTCGCAATAAAAAGTTAAATAAAATTTGGAATAATAGATGTACCAACTTATTCTGTTGGTGTGGTGTAATGTGGATCCAGGTTAGAATCCCAGTAGCAACTTTTTTTTTTGTTGATAAATTGAATTTTCCTGTATATCTCTCTAATTGATATAATATATTTAATTTGTATTATGAAAAAACTGCAACTTCACAATAATAATGTGTTCTCTTTAATTGACTTATTAATCATTAATAATGGGCCTTCGCATGTACCGCTTTTGGTATATGCGAAGCGATAGCCTAACAATGGCAATCGGTGATAGTAAATCAGAAAACTTTCTACTATTTCAGCAAAATTCTATATATTTAGGGATAAAAAATTTCAATAGCTTCCCTACACAAATTAAAGAAATAAAGGATATAAAAGAGTTTAAAAAGAAACTAAATGAACACTTCAAAAACACATAATTGAACAATAAACAATATTACAGAATACTTCAGAAGCACACAATGGACAATGAATAGAATATGTAAGGTATTATATAAAATTATTGTAGTGTAACTCCCTCTCCAAGCACAAGAGCTGGTCTCTTTTTTGGAGAGGTAAGCGAAAGAAAAACCATGTATGTATGTAACCATATATTTAAAAATTGAATTTATTTTGCCATTGTATTTTCGCTAAATTAAATAAATAAATAAATACTAGTAAATTAGTTAAAATACAAATTCAATTAATCAATTCGAAAGACATACGGTAAAAATCGATTTTATGGAAAAAATATTTTTGTTGCTACCGGAGTACGAACTTGGTACTTTTACTATTCGATGAAATGCATTGACATTTCGCTGTATAAACCGATCATGTTTTCAACAAATTTTGATCTAAAGTATTTTTTTCCAAACTATTTTTTGATAACGTAGATGTGTTCTGTATATTTTTTTAATTGGTACGTTTAATTTTTAATAAGAATATCATAGACCTTTGTTCTGAAGTTACAACATAACAGAAAAAAAAATGTTTACATTAAAAACATTGAAATTAAACTATAATTCCCTATTCATATAATATAACTGCTCTATTTAGCACTACATGCTGTCAGCTATATAATAAATTATTTCATTATCATTGATGTCATAATGCAATGTATTTAGAAATAAGTCTGTAAAATAAATTCTCGATAATTTTACGCTTGTAATTTGAGTGAAATATTTTTTGTCAAAAATTAAACTATCACCAAAAAAAAAAATTTTTATTATCCGTAAACAAAAATCTGCTGCAATAATAAAGATTAAGTGGTAGCTACATTATCACAGTAAAAAATTCGTGCTAAGTTTTATCATGGTATGTTGAGTATTTACGACAAGCGCTTAATTTTTATAAGACAATTTTGAGGTTGTAAATTTCTCTAAAAAATAACTTCTAAACTGTTGAATTTTGAAAAACCCTATTTCAAGATCAATGAATGATTGATCAATAATGGAAGTTATGTCTCCTAACCCTAGGCTCAGTTTGGACTACTGTCTCTTAAACACCCTGTATATGTAAATATACCTATATTAATCAATTAAAATCAAATTTATCCTCTATAGTTTCTCTAATCAAAAAAGTTATGTAGATGAGGCATTAAAAGATTATACTAGGAATATATTTTTTCAAGTCATATATATAACTGCATAGCTTTTTCTTTATCTTCGTCTCTCGTTACGAGGATGCCATAGTTTATCGGTTGTGAGTCCGAGTGTGGCTAAGGAGACCTATTCTCGAAGCGCACGTGCATACTCTGGGCAATGAGGTTCTGAGAGATGAATCTCCTTCAATCTCTTTCCTCTTTATGTGTTATTGCACGGGCGTTCCGGGCGCTCAAGTGACATCGGACGAAGGTAGAATTGAATCTGTCAGTTTCAGTTATAGTTTCAGATTTTAAAAACTGTTTTAGGATTATTGTCTGGAGCGTAAATCGGCAACATTTTTCGAGTGTTTTTAAATAATTTAAAATAATGTTTCTCGGTGAACTGTACGCAAAAGCAAAATTTTAATTTTATGTTTTGTTTGATTTATTTAAACAACAATAATTTTACATGAATTGATTCCAAATCTTCGACGTCAGTTGTAATTATTTATAGTTTTAATTTCACGAAAAATTCTAGGTATTCAAACACTTTTTTAAATGCCATTTTATCCAGAAAAAAAAAATTCAGATGTACTTATAAACGTCTAAAAGCTTTAAACTTTTTTTAAAGGTTTTCTATCGTAATTTAGCTGCTGAAATTACTAAAATTGCTAATTGTTAATTAATGTATCTTATATACAGGGTGTAACAACCTAGTCTACAATATTTTATGAGTGGATACCTGACTAAATTACGAGTCGAAAATGTTTAAGGAATATGTGCAAAATCTACACCGTCATGGAAAATATTATTGTTTAAAATATTTACAAAATCGTATTAAGCCTAAGTCTACATATTTTCAAATAAATATTTGCGAAAATTATCCATTATTAATCTGTATCTTTGCTTCAGGCCCTAAATCATCTAACAAAAAATAGTCTTGCTACTCGAAATTCAATGAACTTTAATTTGTTGCATATATAACTAATAATATATTTTAGTTTATCGAAATAATCGCATAATTATTTTTTTTAAATGCTCATATCTCTGACATGGTTCGATTTAGATACATATTACTTAAATATTTTCGACTCGTAATTTAGTCAGGTATCCACCAATAAAATATTGAGAACTTGGTCTGTTACAACCTGTATATAATTATATTTGAGTAATATATACTTTTAATACTATAAGAACGGATGTGATGTTATTATTATTACATCCATTATTGATATTTAAATATATATATGTAAGTATATAATTATTATTTATCTGAAATGCGTAGTTGAGTCTGAAAATATCCGGCAGTAGTATTTACATGTATTTATAAGTAAACTCCTTGTGAAGTTAATCCAAAAAAAATCTTTGAAGATTGATATAATATTCAGTCAAAGGTTTACTGAAAGGAATATGACTCATTGCAAATATTTTCTGAAGTCCTTATAAAATATGGGTCTACTCTGAACCAATGTAAACAATCCTTAGAAGGGATGAAAAGTTCATAGAACCCCAGCAATATAAAATGTAATGAACATTTTTTCAGAAGCAATATTATTATAAGATGCTTAAATAAATTACTCCTCAAATTATCGTATCTTATATTTTATTTAAATATTTCGGGATACTTCAGTTAGAACACCGACAAAGCACTGTAGCTGTGTACTTTAAAGCAAATCTTAATTACGGTTTAATGAATTATCAATGATATTCTTTATTTTTAACAAAAGTTAGTTGGATTGTTATTAATTATCTCTGACGTTTCCAATCCAGTTTATTTAGGATCTTTCTATTTGTCATCTACAAATATTGGCTTTAAGTCGAGACTTCTCCTGATACCGATACATCTCACTCGGTGCAATTATCTTGCTCCTACTACTCAAATAAGATAACTCATGACTCGACGACAGTTCATGATGGAAGGCGGATCGTCTCAGACTACGCTGGGATAAATAACAACAAAGATTGTATGAAGACAGTATGGAAATACTCAACAAGTACCGAAGCGGCCCGAGACAGGGTAAAACGGAAATGCCTTGTCGAAATTTTGGACCTCCAATCCTTCTAGGATAAGTGGACAAAAATCATGATGATAATTAATAATATTTTGCTGTTGTGATAAAAGAATATTGATATATATATATCTGTGGGGAAAAAACAGTATGCAATTATGGAAAGACTAGCAAAAAAGCAATTTTTCTTGCTGTTAGGCCGTGACCTATACTTCAATGTAGAAATTCCTTATTATATTGCTTTAAAAATGCACAATCAGTGTATTTTATCTTTATTTCCTGTAAGAAAAAACAAATTATTAATAAAATGATACATTACAATATGTACACCTAAAACTATCTTAAATAAATGTGAACTTAAAGAAATAAAATAATATATGAACAGGTAAAAAAAAATTACCTAAAATCTGAAGTGCATAGGATATTTTGAGTAAAACCAAGAATCAATAACTGCAAGTATTAGACATTAGTGACATGCACAATTCGGAAAGATTCATATTCATTATTATTTTTGCATCTAGCGATTTTGTAAAGAAAAATAATATTCATTATTATTTTGCTAATCTCTACTACCATCTAGCGGATTTCTTAAGAAAATAAAGACACTGATACAAAGTATGCATATACAATACAAAATATATATATATGTATATAGATTATGTTATTACGAATAATGATTGTGTAGGTATGTTGACGATTATGGATCAAAAGGTTCTGTTATTGTGTGAGAGCACTAAGCGCCCGGGTAATTCACCCAACACCCACGTGTTCAATGTGTGATTAATCGCAAAGATGAAGTGTATATGTGTATGTGGCCAGAGCAGGTTATGAAATTTTTTACTGTTGACACTAGATTTATTTTTGATCAGAGTTTTGCAGAAATTTGATACAGATTCATACAAATAGTTAACGGAGGCTGTTCTCAGAACTCGTGATTGGGAGAGCGGTGGCGATCAGAACTGGCTTCTAGATGCCAGTGTCCGTACCAGTGTTGCAAGAAATTTTCCCTAGAAAATTGATATCCCGATGAGATGACATAAACTGGCCTCTTGACTTGACACCAATGAACTTTTTCCTATGGGGTTAACTTAAATCAAAAGTATACAGTGACAATCCATCCTCTCTGGACTAATTAAAAGAAAATATCCGAGAAAAAAAAGCAGCAATCACGGAGAATACGTGCCGAGAAATTCTCAGAAATTTTGCCTCCCGTTTAGAAGAGTGCCAGCGAAATAACGGATCATATTTAAAAAAACTATTTTTTGAAAAATAAATTGCTAGGGACTGTACTTAAATGTTATAAAATACAATCATAAACATTTTTTTATTAAACCCATCCATTATTTTATTACAGAATTTGTATTATGAAGACGTATTTTGATCACTTTGTATCTTAAATCTATTATACAATTATAAATATGAAGTTAATACTTAACTGTGGTACATTTAAAGTTGAAATGAACCGCGCAAATAAATAAACACTTTTATTGTGTTAGAAAAATGAACCCTTTTAGTTGCAGCAAAAACGTTAAGTTTACACAAGCATACATCTTAACTTAACGGACAAGAACAACCGAGAGCTTCTGCATTATAAAATTAAGTTATATAAATGGGAAACCATTAGGAAAATTTCACCAGAAAAGCCTTTTTGTGTGGGCTAACCAAAAAATCGTTTTATTTTCATAAGTAGTATTCGGTAATTATACTGGGGCCAACGGCATTACTGAGATGATGTAAACTTAGTCGGAATTTGTTTCATAAAGAACAATTAATGTGTTAAAAAAATGTTATTAGAAGCAGAAACAAAATTCAAACGTAGACATTTCTTTTCTTCATTATTTTTTGTTCTGACATTTTAAGAAACACTTTTAATTTAATTTCATAAAAATATTTAAATATTTTTGGCAACTCATCCTAGATTTATATTATATAAATATACAATGAAATAAATCATTCAAAAAATAACAATGTCCGAAGGGATAATAAATAATTTTTAACTGCCATTTCCATGACTTTGTTTTATTTCTTGGTTAGTTTCTCATTATTATTTTAATTGTTAATTTCATAAGTATATTAACTTAAAAAAAAGAAACTTTTTTATATTATGTTCATATATAGTACATTATAGTAATTCACAATTATTTACAACTCATGAAACTCATTTACCTCTCTTATTTGATTTCTAAGACACACATTTTTTTTTCTTCTAAATGATTTTAAAAAAATAATATTTTATCTAATATATCGCCTAATTGTCCTTCATGTTATGCATGAAACGAAACTGATATATTACATTAAAATTATGTGTCAATTTTCTTTGAAATATATAAATTAGGTGAAAATGTGATCTGATCCATTTCTTGTGAAATCACAGAAATATGAAAATAGAAACTATAATTTTGCTGTATAGATTAGATATTATAAACTGACTCTTCAAGTATAACATATATTTTTTCCCTGGTTTTAAACACTAATTATTTATCAATAATATCATCACTAAAAACAATAATAATATGTTAAAAGCAGTATTAATTTCATAAGATTAATTATGTAAAGGTATATTTTTTATGTGCGCCCAAATAAGAATGATATTAAAATAAGAAGGTAAAACAATAAAGAATAAATATATTTCATCATTAATAATAAGAGCTAAAGTATTGTCTTAACGCGATTTTCAAATCTTATCTGCAACAGGAATAAAAATTTCAAAAGGGAAACTAAAACAATATTAATTCCGCGTCACTTCTCAAATGGGGTGTTTTTGCCAATATCAAGTCGGTATGGTAATTTATGAAAGAAACAAAGAAAACTAAGCAAAACTCCCCTTGACAATGCCAAACCCAGGCAGAGGAAGGCAGTGACGAGAATTCTCTGAGAGCACCATTGACAGCAAAATGTAGGGCGGGCATCACAATCGGGTGAAAATATTTTTTGGAAAGTTTGCTAATAATAATTTTAATATCGCGAAATTGCTGTCTGCAAAGACCAGTTTGGTGAATTTTGGAAAGGGATTTTATTCGCAGAATAGAAGTTTACCAATATAAACATTAGTATAAATAAAATGGTTTGTAGGAATCAAAATTAACTCATATAGATGACATACACAAATTCATAAATCTAGTTTTAGATCATGATCAGAAGACCACGAAACTATCCTTTGTTAAAAAGTTTATTAGTACACACACAAATAAACATGTATATTATATATATTCTCGTATATATGTTATATTTGAGGTTAGAAAAGATGTTGTTCTTGATCTTAGTTATCGCACACTTAACTGAACTATCTTAGCGCCTGAAAAGACGTGTTACACAATAATTTCAGAGCGACATTTCATCAAAGAACGGAGCGATTCTAAGCATGCAACTCGTGTTGGATCAGATCGGCGTCGAGGCGAGTGACGAAGCAAGATTGGGCACTGCTTCTATCGGCAAGAGCCTTGCATATAGATGTCGTCGGACATGTCCTTGGAACTTATAACAAGATTTATAAAAGAAAAGGCGGATTTTTTTATTTTAAAAATCTTGTTCAAATCCAAGTTACCGTCAAGAGAAAACAAATTCTACGTTTACATTTTATATAACCGTTAAGTCAAATGTAATATATGAATCTGAAAACTAAAGTCTCACAGAAAACTAATTAAAAATTAAAAATTGGACCGGCTAAGGATAATCACCGATGGCACAACCACATGAGCACTGGGAATCCTTTCAACAACCAAGTATTTCAGCAGCATTGAAGTGGAGAAGGTCGAGATGAGCAGAACAGATGTGATGACTTCCAGAGCAAGGCCTATGAGGAAAGGCCAACGGAAACGCCCAATGAATGCGATGAACCAAGTGCCAATTATAAAACATGATAATAGAAATATATTTGAGATATAACAGATTTGTGGATATTATAACTCTCGTGTTTCTTATAAGATTTCGATAAAACTTCCTTAAAAATTGATTTGATAAATATCTCGACTCCATTATTTCGCCAGCTTATTTCGCCATCTTATTACGCCATCTTGCTTGAAAATGGAGGCTTGAATTCAAAAAAATAATTTCATAATTCTATTAATATTAGGCCTAGAGTAAAAAGTGTTAGACACATAGACGAACCTTACCGGCATTTTGTCAAAATAAGCTATTCTTCAAAAGATGTGATTATGATATTTATTATATTATAATTATATTATTCAATGTAGAATAATTCAGCGCATTTTAGGTATTCTCTTTATTGCAACACAAATCCCTTTAACACTTGAATTAAATTAAACATAAAGTATCAATAGCCAACCTTGTCAACCCTTCTGCATAGCATACAATCTGTAAACGACATGGATCCACCCTACCTTTGCATAGGTTAATATTTAATATATTATAAAAACAACATTTTATTAACAGCTATAACCCGAAAACAAATATTACTAAAAAAAAGCTTATCCGCAAAAAATCCTGGAATACATTTTACATCATTTAAAAAGCATTCATTTAAAAATATTGCTCGGAATGTGGTCCCTTTCTTGACAGAGTATTAACAATAATTTATAAGGTTTTTTTAAATAAACTCACTGAGTGAAAATTTAATATTCTTCGTCTGAAAAGTCGCGGTGATAATACAAAACCCTTTTCATTTTCAACAAAGCTTTTATTTTCTTTTTAAACTGACAGATTAAGCTTCCTGGTTAATTTTCACGGGATATATTCAGGTTGTCAAGTGAAGTTTAAATATTTAATATCATAGTTACATGATTATAAATTATAATTAAATACACGTTTGATTGAACATTTCTCGCAGTTCATTTTATTAATAATGTTTAAAACATCGGTTATGTTTAAACGTCACTTTTTTGAACATGATATTTTTTCTTATTAATTTTACACCACAACGCGAACACTTTTTAATAACCAATCGTCAAGAAAAATACTGAAGAGTTTTTAATTAAAAATGGATTATTATATAGTAAGAATTATCTACTTATATATTATTCGTATCAGAGATATAATTATTAATTTTAATATTTTCTACCTACTTACTTATAGCATGGAAACAACAGTATTATTTATTTATTTTTTTGACAATAGAACACCATATTTACTATTTTGAACAAAATATACTTTCAGAATAAAATGGTAATATTTGCACATTTCGAAGAAAATTAACACTCCCTCTTTAAGTTTAATTATTTCTTCTACATTATTTTCTATTCCACTTACATATTATTCTTTCGCTCGAAACGCTAAATTCAATCATTAAATTTATTAGAAGGGGTCGGAAACAATTTATATAATTCTGGTTACAAACAGATTTAGTAATTGTTAGCTGACAAGTTATATATAGTTATAACGCTAAATTTTAACATCAATTTTATTTACGAATAACTATAAACTAATTATTTTGAGTTTTATAGTTAAGAGAGAGATTGTATTTGAAGGCTGGCCGTCTGGATTAGGTTATAGAAAAAAAATATTATCAAATTATTTAAGACTTTTAGCTTATTGGTTAACTAACATAAATAACATTTATATTTTTATAATAATTTTAAAATCGCAAAAAACTTTAAATAATATAATGAATCACTATAATTATTTGTTGATAATTAATAACTTATTATGCATTATGTTAACTCTTTCTAATAAAAATGTAAAATCAACATACCTCGCATTATCCACCGTAGCATAACCATTAAGGCGTTTGACTAGAAATTATTTTTTTATATTAGCTTGTAATGTTGTTTTTATGATTTTGGTTAAACATTAATTATTTTTTATTTTCAAATTTTATTAGAAAAATTATTTATTATTATAACATACAATTTATTATGATACACACTAGTAACAATGATAGCATACACTTTGTATATCTAACAAAGATGCTTTTTGGTTTTTTCCTAACTTCAGTTTACTCGATAAAAGCCTTGCGGTGAGATTGTATAATAAGATATGAAACAATATTATTATAAAATATTACTCTAGATACATTGTACATACAAAATATAAAAACACATAGTATTGAGTAGTGAGCCACTACTCCCAAAAAAACTTATCTTGAATGTCAAATAAATTTAAATTAGAAATTGAGTCATCTCAGATTTATAAATAAACATCGCATATGCCACACCACTCCGCAGCAAAAAAAAAATTCTTGTTACGATAACTAATTCAAAAAATATATGGGCTGTCTCTACTTTTGCAATAACTAGAAATGATAAACTGCTCCCACATAATATATCTTCCGGTTCCATCTGACAGTTGACATTCACATTCCCCTTAATGCGGTCAAGCTGCGTGTGACGTCGGCCGCCATGACGGCCATTTTGTCCTGGGAATAAGAACGAAATATACGAACCATGAATGTAAATAGTCCAAAATATTACAAAAAAAATGCTCGAGCATTTTACGTAAAAACAAAAGCGAAGACTCGGAAAATGTACGAATAACTCATTCCGGAGAATAATATTTTTTTATTAAATTTTATGACGTCCGCAAATAATAAAGGGAAATAAAGGACTTTATTAATTGAATGAGATATTATATGATGCATGCTTCCATCATCATCATTTTTGTCTCCTAGCCCTAGGAGGATCGGGAGCTTTAAATTTCGACAATGCGCTTCCGTCTTCCCCTGTCTTATACTACTCTTACTTAATCTATCTCCATGCAGTCTATGTTGCTGTTTATCTTAACTTAATCTGGGAAGACCCTAATGCGAGATACATCTTGGTAGACGTTCTTATGCCATTCTCAAGATGTGAAATTAAATTAATATATTTCTGTGTAGAAGTTTTTAACCATTTCTCGGTGTAGCTCGTCTCGAGTCACGGGGAATTTCGTAGTAAGTTCTTTGACTTATATCTGCGGCCGTGTGAGGCAGATTCCGTAGCATATCATCTGGCGACGTGAATTATTGAGGGATGCTAGAGAAAATACGCAGGTGGTATTGAGGAAGTGGGTCGGGATTTCATTCGGAATTCAGACCTACTCAGAAGCGGAAGGAATCTGGAATTGTTTAGGTCCTCTGGGTGTGTTTGAGTTTCTAGGTGGGAAATTATTCGGAGACTTCAATTTTTTAGGGGGGTCTGATTGGCTGCCAATGGACCCCAGGTGTGTTGTTTTTTTCTCCGGCAGTGATGCTTGATTGCAAGTCAACTCTCTGCTCCCCGACCTCCTGACCACTAAATGTGGCACTGTTGTCAATGTTTTTTTTTTAACGTTGTGTACTTTTTGTTACAATAATAAAAATAATAATTTAATAATAGTTTTATTTTTGCGTGGTGCTATTTAAATTAAAATAATGCATATATGGCGTCGAACATGTAGAACCGATAAAAAAGCTTTTGCTCATAGAACGGTCCAAGGTATGTGGTGAGTCCGCTCTCATTATGTAGAAGTCTCTCTTATGTCGGAATGATACTTCAGCAGCAGAAGCATTTCGGTAGCTTGTATTCTTGATCATACTCTCACTATAAGGATACTTATTTGGTGGCCTTATTAAAGTTGGCCTCCTTTACACCGCTCTTAAAACTGTTACATCTTGACACTTAACACGAATTTCTTTATTATTGCACTATAAAAGAAATTTAAAACCCACCAGCAGCCCCTATTCTCCTATACTTCACTATCTTTTCTTTCGTCTGGGGGTACTTGCGTTTATGATTTACTCGCAAACTAGGTATTAAGTAGTCAAGATGCAGTTAGCAATAAACAATCCACGTTTCATGAAAATCTAGGTCGTAAAAAATAAGAATCATAAAAATCTATAAATCTTTCCTTATCGATTAGCAACGTCTTTTACACACATTAATATTTTAAAGAAACATGAGCTAACACTATGAACACTAACTATTCCTTAGCAAAACAACGACATTACAAGAGTTCCTCAATAAGATTCTTAATAAAAGTCACATATATACTATCATGCTCCAGATATTGCAATTACTTATTTAGTATAACATTCCTTTGGAACAACAAAGTATCATCGGATATTTATATCAAACATAATTGAACTTCAAAGTTTTGAATATAATTTTACGATTCCTTCGGCGGAGGTTGGTTTATCGATGACTACATGATTTTTTTACAAAAAATTTCCCTTTATAAATTATAGTTAATAGTGTAAAGTAAAATAAATCCCTTCTTGATTTCGATAACACATACATTTATTTGTATTCAGAACAACAGTTTTTGTTCTAAAAATATTAAGTGATATTAAAAATTGGTGGGAGGATGACAGCCAAAGCGTGATAAATGAAAAGTACTGTACCTCGGGCTTGTAGTTGCTTTAATCGTCCAGTACAGTAATACTGTATTAAAATTGAGGTAGGTATGCAATATTTAAGTACACTGTAATTTACACTTAATTAGACTTATGAAAGATGCCAGCTGCAAAAACAGAATGGCTCTCTCGTTTCCCGCGCCCGGCAACCTAGCGGGATGTTCCCCTAGCGAGCGTCCGACACATCGCGTCGATACTCGGCCGGCTTAGAGATGCCTTTCGCCATAAAAACGTAACTATATTTTCTTGTTACTCAGAAATTTGACATGATTTTAAAAAGAAAATAATTGTAAGAATTTAGATATAAAAAAGTCAATTTTAACCAAAATGTCAGTTTCGGTGATCTTGTCACAAGATTAAAATAATTTTTAGATTTATATTATGTTAGTGAGGTTAACTCTTTTAATACAAAATGAATTATATCATTTTGTAACAACTATTTGCACCGACTAATCAACAAAGTTCTGGGCCAGTATTTTTTCTCTTAAAAATATTTTTTTGATATTTAGTAATTTTACTTACAAATTATATAATAGTATGGTTAAACTATTTTTTATTCTATAGTTGATATCTTCCTTCCAGAGGGACAGTTTTATGGAAAAGGTTATTAAATATGACTAACACAAAAAATCTGCATTATATAGTTATATGATAATTTAAATACCACAGTCAAATGGGGTAAAAGCAAGATGGCAGAACACTCGCTTAGCATGTGACGGAATCAATATCTCTAAAACCTTTTTGATTTCAAAAAAGTATTGAAGGCTTCTGAAATCGATCCTGGTACCAGTAAAGGTGAATATAAAAAACAAGATAAAAGTGATATAAAAATCTAATAGAAATTTTCTAATGCGCTATTTCTGACACTATTTTCGTAACAAATTTTACTAGGGATACCCACTGAATAAACATATACAGTGGTACCTCGGTATACGTCTGCTTTGATATAAGTCCTACTTGTTTACGTCTTGTTTGGACGCGAAATTTTTTGGTTGGTAAAAGACCTTTGTTTTGTATACGATCATTGTTTGGCGGCGACTCGCATGCCTCAAATAGTACGCGCTTACGTCCTCGGTTTCGTTTGGCTGAATTCGGTTTTTGGAGAAGGGGCATCTCTACTACGACTGCCCACGAGTGTCAGTACGACTGTTTCTACCATTTAATGAACAGCGCGCGCTATAACTCTGTGAATTGCGCGTGATTTTGTGTTTTTGTAAATTCATTAACCATGAGCTCTTCGAAAGTTAATGAGAAGCCAACAAAACCGTAATAGCATTGTCTGGAATGACCGGAAAATGTCAAATGCTAAAGAGAAGGCAGAAGCAAATTTCTTTGGACAGATTTTTAGCGCTTAAACGTCAAATCTGATGATCTTCAACATATTAGACTTTCATTTATTTTATTTTATTGCTATTGTATTTATATATTTTAGTATTAAGCAGTATTTAATATATTTTATATAACCTCATTAATGTATAATATGCCAATAATAATAACAACGTATTAATCATATTTGCTTTATTTCTCATGAAAAAAATTCGTTTGGTATACGTTCTGTTTGGTCCAAAGATCTGGAACGGATGAAGGACGTATACCAAGGTATCACTATACTATGAAATTATTTATATTGAAGTACCACTAATTGTTGTGAATTTTTGTATGAGTACAAATTTAATAAATAACACGTCCAACATCAAGTCCAATATGTAATTTGATGTTTACTGACGTATATTCGTGACCTCGGGATCCTGAAGTAAGCTTAACTTCAAGGATATGCTATAAAACAAAAAAGAATTTTATGATTCAGAAACATCGATAAACTTAAATTCCTTCATGATCATCATATAGTTATAGGTACGTTATATTATATTACTGAGACATGGCTCAATTTAGTCCTAACGTAATTAAATCTACAAAGGATGAGATGCTTAATGCTGAACTAATATATTTCAACGATATATATATATAAACTAATGAGTGAAAGGAAATCAGGGGTATTAATTTAACTATCTTGTTAAAGCAAACCTAAGTAAATATATTACTGAATAAAATGCAAAGGACAAATCGTTCTTTCGAAAAAACAGAACGGTTAATATGTCCTGGGTTCATGTCCCACTAGCAGCTCTGTTTTTTAGAAACAGATTTTTTAAGTGCCATTTTTACTTTTCATTTATTGTCAAGGCACAATAATATATTCTGAAGATTCACAACTTCACCAGTAAAACGAGAATTTCAAAGACCTATCAATATATTTTAAAGTTTTCATGAGAGATAAAACATGTATTTTTATATATATATTATTGTTTGAATTTTTTACAAAGTCATATTAGGCTTTAAGTCTATTTTATTCTATATCAATTTATTAATGTATATTTTTACTTCAAGCCCTAAATCACCTAACAAAATATCGTCTGGCTACCAAAACTCGATGACCTTTAATTGATTTTTATTCAATATATAATTTTTAATCAATAAAATATTTCAATTAATCGAAATAATCGCATATTAACGATTTTATTTAATGCTTATATCCTTGGCATGGCTGAGATTCAGCACACATTCTTTTAACATTTTCAAGTCGTAATTCAGTCAGGTATCCACCCATAAAATATTGTGGACTAGTCTGTTACAACCTATATATATTTATTTTCACATTGTGAATTGGGCTCAAACCGCAACCGCTGTCCACTAGACTCCGTCTGGGGAATTAATTTCATTAAACCGTCCCGTTTTGTTCCAGTGTGAAGACCGAGCTCCAGAACAGCGGCGCCCTCTCCCGGCTGTACATAGCGAACGCAGCCCGCAAGGACTCCGGCAACTACACGTGCGCCCTGGAGGAAGTGTCCGCCACCACCGTTGCTGTGCACGTACTCAGGGGTATGCGGAACCACCCAGTATCATATTACTTAAATATTTGCAAAACTGTTTGAAAATGAGTTAAGGGATGTTTAAAATGTCAATATTATGCGTAATGAAAATATTTCTAATATTATTTAATTGTTTAATCAAATTCTTCTTCTTTGTGTGAGCTACTATCAGTTCAAGATTGAAAGTAAGCCTCTGTAAAATGGCGTAGAAACTTATCGGGTCCGTGGGCAAAAAAAATTTCATATATTTATTAATTTTCATATTTAACAATTTTCTATGTGGTACATACTAGAGTTTACAAATATTCGTTACTTTCAACTACCGTACAGTAAATAAAAATATATTCGTTATGTAAAGTTATGAAGAATCTAAAAAAACTATTTGAATATTAATACATTTTATCCTATAAAAATAACCAAAAATACAATAATTTAATTTTTTTTAAATAAGTCTATTTATCTGATTACTTTAACATGACCTAATAGAAAAAAAATATATTTACTCATAATATGTACCATAAATCAGATCTAGTAACATATATCCGTATAAAACAATTGATACTGGTTACGATTTCCTAAAAAATATAATATCGTATTTCCTCAATTATAAGATGCTCCCTTATTTTTATAAAATAATTGTGTAAACTTTATTATAACAGACAAAGTTATACAATCACAATAAAAAGGATTTAAAAATAGGTATTTTATTTTTGCACAATAACCATCAGAGTCTGAAATTTCTTTAGATTCAGTGTCCAATTATCACTTTTCTACTCAGTTCTACTAATAATCAGTGATGATTTATCACAACTGCGGAATTTTACAGCGATTGTAAGATGCCATCGATTGTAAGGCGCCATCAATTGTAAGACGCCATCGATTTTAAGACGCCATCGACTGTAAGACGCCATCGACTGTAAGACGCTATCGACTGTAAGACGCCAGCGATTGTATGACGCGCCCCGAATTCAGAGACACCAAAATAAGAAAAACGTGCGTCTTATAATCGAGGAAATACGGTATTTGCGGTCTTGATTGCGTACAGGTGTATTATTGAAAGAATTTCGTGTTGATGCGAAAGAGTCAAAGCTTACTCGGATACTAATTTAAAGTCTCGCACACTAGATAACTTTCATTTCGAAACGGAAAAATATTCGCCAATTTCCCCGAAATATTAAAATGCATACTCAGAATATTGTTTGGAATATGCCATAAATATTTCAGCGGATAATCTGGACTAACTGTGTTATTAAAAAGCGCTTTGAGTGCAATATATATTTTTTTATATTTTCGAAATGCTGCATTGCAAATGTGAATAAATATTGTTAGAATAGTTACACAATTATTCTAATAATGAATATTTAAAAAATGGGCGAATAATTCAATATACGAATATTCGAATTAGAGCCCCTAGCACATACATACCTTTAAAATGGTTCTTGTAAAGTATAAATAGTTTTCACTAATACCAGACATCCTAAAACGGGTTTATCTGGTGCCACAAAATGATTTTATATTTATTTTAAGACGTACATACTCATTAATTCGTCACTAATATTTTTAAACCTATACTGTAATTATTATGATTTTGGCCCCATATTATTTCTTGTCTTAGAAAATATAGTCAACCTACCCCGCTCCTCTGGATATCTCACAACCTTCACCATGAAACTTGCATACATCGTTATAAGATACTAAGATCCTACGCAAAACAATGTCACCTCCCTCCCCATAAATATTGGATTTAAATTATCCCGGGCAACACTGAGACAACAATTTTTGATTAAAATAATAAATTCAACTTTTGACTGTTCCTTAAATTAATCAATTTGCGAGAAACAAACGCGGCACCATTCACTATTTTATTGTTGTCATTTAAATACAAATTATCACAAACATTCCACTGTCTCTCGGATCCATCAACTGGCTAATGATTTTACTTCCTTAAAAGACATATTCAATATGAATTTGTTAAGTTTCAAGTGGCGACAGAGTGAACATTTTTCACAAACGAGACATTAATTAATTCATGAATTACATTTGTAATTTAATATTTAGATTTGTACTATAATGTCTATATTTGTATGTGAACTGACTTTTGTATTTTTTATTATTATTATTTATAGTACTGCGTACTAGTAAAGAAATAAAAAATAACAAATTATAATTACGTAGCAATTTTTATTTCGTTTTATAACTTTGATTATTAGTGTCAAGACCATATTATATATGTTAGGTAAGCTTAGTATATATTATTTCCACGAGAAGTTAGCTTTATGTAATGAATAGGTACTCTTATATAATTTCAGTAAGACGCAAAAGAATATTAACTCTTGAGATGAAAGGATTATGAATTAGGTCATTGCAGGCAATAAGATATGAAGTTTCGTTTCTCCTTGAAATGTTCTTTGAAATACAAGCTCCCGTGAATATTTTATTTCGTTGTTGAAGTCACTCAAGTCTTATTCCAAAAATGACTGAATTTATAAATTTGTTTGAAGCCGTAAAATATCCATCGTTCACGTAATCTGCACAAATACAAATATACATAAAATATGCACTGTACAAATATATGCGTCAAAAATTCTAAAAATATTCTAGTATTTTTATTAGGTTGGTAGAAAAATAATTAAATTTATTAAACGATATTAAAGCATCATTAGCATTTTTTCACACATTTTTGTTTATTTATCCAGTTAAAATTCTGAAGTTCTACATTCAATTCGTGCGGCACCAATTTGATTTATTGATTGTTTTAAGCGATTCAAAACTGTTGGATGCCTAAACCTAACTTTTGTGCAAGTTTTCGAATTATTGTATGTGGATATGATACATTATCAACTGAAGAAGTACGCTCATGACATCCTCCATCATCAAGGCTCACGTCTCAACTAAAATAATACATTCACTGATTTCACCGAAACATCAAAATGCGTGGTCAGAATATTGTCTAGAATATGTCTTACTGGACTGTCATAAATATTTCAGCGGATAATCTGAAATAACTGTGATATTAAAAAACGCTTCGAATGCAACATTTATTTAGAAATATTTTCAAAATACTTCCCTGCAAATATGAACGAACAGTTAGATAAATATTCGACTAACTGTTACATATAGAACAATGTCTAAATTTTCGTGATATCTTAATGTTTTTTATGTTCTGGTTTGTATCAATCTTTACGTGATTTTATAGATTTAATAACTCAGTAGAGATGCATGTAGATTATTTACCAAAAGATTCAGGATATACTCGGTTAATGAATAAAATCTCAGATTATTATACCGTAAATTTATATCAGACTTATAAAACATTCACTGTACCTTATATAAGTAGATTAACGGTCCATGTTCTAAAAACTCTCATGTGGCAGACGTGATACATATTAAATAAGACCAGGTATTCTTTTAACGTATGAATTCATACATAGCAATATGATATGTACATCGTCCACGTTTTCCTACTTTGGCCGTTGGCGCGGTAAACACAATACATGACTTTTACATAAGTTGTAGGTAGGAATATAGTGAGTTAATTCTCGTATAATGTTAAAACACGTTTGTAATTCTTAACATATAAAAAATTACTCTAATTCGCTTATTTTCTATGTAAATACTCCAATTTAAAGCAAAATAATGTCAAAAAATGAAGTCGATGTTACCCAAACACAGACGGAAAATGATAATAACAGAAGACGATGAAATTACACTTTCATTGAAAGAAATTAAGATTAAAATTCAGTAAACAAAACCGCAACTATTTTCCTACGAACCTAATAGTATAATTATATGTTTCAGAATACTTCACTGTCGATATATAGAAATGAAGAAATAATATAATTTACGATACGACCAAAGTTACTTAACAATTGTTTGAATAAAAAATAACTCCAAAGATGATTGGACGGAGAGTATCAATTTCATGGTCGCCTCCTCGATCACCTGATAATACTACGCCACTTCATTTTTATCTTTACAAACACCTTTAAAAAAAGAACGTCGCAACCAGAAGAGAATAATAAATTTAAAAGTATATCATTTAATCCCAGGACGTATAATTCAAGATTCAAATAGATTACCTAACCTTCGTTCTAAATTCCATCTATTAAATCATACCTTTTTTTGAAAACATCATCAAATTCCCATTTTAATATCGGAATAATAAAATAGCGTTCTTTTTGTTCTCAAGCCTTTGTAAAAGCACTATAGATGGTTTGTTCACACTTGCATTATATTATACAATATGGTGGAAATAATGGAAGATAGTAGGCACTTACTTTTTCGGTCTGCCTGATGCTGGATGCTGATTCGATTGTTTCTCTCCTTTCCAACCACAAGACAAGTGACGCGGAATATGTATAACAAGCACTGTTAATACTCACATAATAAGAATTGTTTGTATATATTAGCGAAATTAAATAGATATAGATTTTAAGCGTTAGCGGTAATTATTATGCGACGGTAGTTTAATCCGTAAGGTTCCAAACGTACACAGTTCTAAACGCACACTGGGCTCGTGCGGGAGTGTTGATTGCTGCAAACTCTTATTTATTTTCTTCCTCGTGCCTAGGGACAGGTTAGGAAAAGAAAGGGAAAGATATACGCATGTTCAATTTTGATAATCGCGAATATAGAATATATACTTGTGAGTGTGCATGTGAGTGAGTACGTTATACGGCGCTAACACAATACATTAATTACACTGGCCGTCAATTATTTTGTAACTGGGATTTTAATGACATATTTGGACTATCATACTACCATGAATATCATACATATTCTAAGTCTTTATAGTAACAAGTTGATATCATGTCATGTTTTAATGTTACAGCTTTATTATTGTCTGTATGGACCCCGCACTTTCAAAATGTACCGGTGGTCGGTATCTAGAAATGTTTTTGTCTAAGGGACAGATGAAAGGTATGATAATTATGGAGTTACAGTCGTCATATATTTACTAGTTTATATTAAAACGATTACAAATATATAAAGATAAACTTCAGTCAACAACAGAGTTTAAAATGCTTCTAAGTATATTTTTTCTCTTATATTCTACTGTGTCAGTTTCTGCCATCATGCTGGCATTCCATTTCCTTTAGAAACGATATTCTATAATAGCCATAACTTGATGGAATTACAGCAGATTTGTTACGAACTATTTCCTAATTTTCTGGAAAAAAATCAACAAACGAATGGAGAAAATTAAACTTAAATGACATTCTTGAACCTATTTTCTGGTGAGTCTAATAACTATTTTACTAAATCAGCATAGTTATGGTATTTATTTTTACCTAAAAAGCTTTCTACTACAGCTCTGAATAACTTATAGGTCCTAACTGTCCTAACTGAACTGCCTTCCTAACTGAATTTCCAACTCCTTTCCAGTAATATTTAGCGTGTTTGTAGCCCAACAAAAATATATTTTTTCAACATGGCTTCTGAAATTATTGTAGAAGTGAAGAAGTAGCAATCTATTTCATGTACTCTTGATTTCCTCCATACCATTAGAATGCTAAATGACAGTTCTTTTTTGTTTATGTAACCAATAGGATCACCTTACAAGATGTGCTGCAAAAATGAGGAGCTCATGATTTATTTTGTTCACCAATGTGGCACTCGAAGTAGTGAAAATATCCTGTTTTAATCTTTGTAGTTGTATTATTTTTTTGTTTGCCTGTCTGATATCAATTCAATATCAGATTCGTGAAAGGAAGAGACTCCCGCATAATAAAATCAAATGATTGACTGTAGGAATTGTTGTAGGAAGGTGGAGCAGTTGGCAGTTGACACTTAACACATACACACACACTCTCAGAAATGAAGGTCTTATTGAAAGATCATCGCGGACACAAGCCATTAGGATCACAGCTGACTGAAGCTATCCATGTTGCTAGTAGTTTTCCCGATCCCGATTTGTTCTCGATAGTCACGGTTTTGTGAATCACGTGATTTTTCTCCCTTTCACTACCATCAGAATAGTCATTTTTTAAGCTACCCTAAAAGAAACATGGGGCCATGGATATATTGAACTTCTTAGTATTTGAATCTCAGCTAAATGCATCTTGTTAGCCTGTTATCAGAGAATTTTCCATATGTAGAACCCTCACGATTGATTACAATGATAAAACAAAAACTTTTACATCGTATGTGTGAAAACTGAGCGATATATTGTTTATAAACATGATTTTTAAACATATTCCAAATATAAGTTCAGAACCAAATGGTTTATTGACCGTTCAAGATTATAGCTCAATGTGACGGTTCCGGATGAC
This sequence comes from Eubasilissa splendida, assembly GCA_031772225.1. Taxonomy (NCBI): domain Eukaryota; kingdom Metazoa; phylum Arthropoda; class Insecta; order Trichoptera; family Phryganeidae; genus Eubasilissa; species Eubasilissa splendida. The sequence goes on along the minus strand of CM062862.1, from coordinate 10,852,217 downwards.
AGTCAGAGATGATGGCTATAATCGATGTGATGGATGGGTATCGGCCTTAAGGCTCTAAATACAACTGTAAGTAACAGTTGGCAACTATTGATAGCAGATAGTGCTAACTGTTCAAGATTACAGCTCCATGTGACAGCTCCGGATAACAGCTAGGGATGATGGCATCGATTGGTATCGGTCTCTCAGATATATAACTCAACAGAAATGATCAGTAATTACAACTCGCGATGACGGCCAAATGGTCTATTTTATTTTTAATTCTATAGATTTTTTTTTTTGTGTCGCTAAATTGTCGCTAAAAATAATGTCGCTGTAGCTTAGTTGGATAAAGCACCTCCCCCGGTTAGGGAAGAGATCCAGGTTCAAATCCCGGTAGCGCAACAACAATATTTTTCGACAAAATTGATTTTATATGTATATCTTTATAATTAATATATTTAATTCATATTCTATAGAAATTGATATTTCACTCCGATGTATCGCGTTCCTTTCAAATTACCGTACAAAATTTTTACATATGCCACAAATAAACCTTCGTCCAAAAAATTTTAACTTCTATTTATATTTAATAACACTCTAATTCTTTTAAAAATAAATATATTCCTTTAAAAATACGTTGTTGACTCCTGTAACGAAACAATCACAAATATAGAATAGAATAAATTCTTTTGTAAATGAAAGATTTGTAAATAAGAGAATCTGCATTTCTTTATAGATAAATAGACTTTGTTTGTTCCGGGTACTTATGGAACACGCTTTCGGAGTGATGTTGTTTTATTTTGAATGGGAAATTTAAGCGGAAATTTTCACGGATATTATTGTTTTCTTTAGTCGGAGAAGAATGGCACTATTTATGACAATAACCGGTTATGACAATGCAAAAAGCTAGAGATAATAGATGAGATGTACGAAAAATTTATGTTTTTGTGATTATTCAAATAGAAGAATGAAAAAATATTTTTTTGTCTTATTGATATTTGTAGCGTTAACTTTGTGGTTAGACATAGTTAAAAATTGTATGTATATTTAACTTTATTTAGACCATACTAACGTATCTTCTTGCGGACTGGCAAGTTACATTAGTATCAAAACTGGTCGGTGTATAAGTAATTCACAGTGGTCTAAACATAGTTAAATATAGATACATTTTTTAATCTTTTGTCTATTTTCTTTCAGAGAAACATTTAGAAATAGTTTTTTTTTAATAAATTAAGCATGAACTGTAACAGACACAAAAACAAATTCGAGATAAAAATATAATTACATTTGCTTATTATTACGTGTTTTCATTGGGTGATTTTCGGCGGCGTGCAGTGAGTACTTTGAAATAATCTATACTTAACCAGAATTTCTGCAATATAAAATATATAAATCATGTAATATTCCTATCATAATTATTATCATATTACTTAAATATTAGGTAAATATAAAAATATTCGATACGTGATATATGTATGTAAAACTTACCGAATACTGAAAAAATATGTACTAAAATTAAAAATAAAAGCATAATCGCATATTATTCAGATTTTAATATATCATAATAAAATTTTGAAAGATAAATATTTAATTTCGCTATATTCCTCAAAATATGCGGTTTCATTCAGCTTATTTCAATGTACTGAATATACGACGCGCCTGGTTATTTTACTGTGTTCAATATATTAGATATTTTTTCGAAAGATTTTAAGAAATAATTAAATAACCGAAATGAGCATCATTTTCTAAAAAAAAATTCATTTAAAAATTTCTACTTTTATAATATCTTATATTTATGAGGATGCTCATGATGCATTTTCTGTTCAAATGATATTAGTTTTCTTAAATAAATTCTAAATAATTCAAATAAAAAATAACTCGACTGATTCACGTTTAAACGTGTCTCTCTGACAGAAAATGATCGCCAGATTTAATGCCAGATATCTAAATTTTCAAATATATTCTCAATCCATACAGAACATTGTGCTTTGTAATCAAATATTTGTCTTGGCAAATATTGATTCATTGGTTTATATACTTCTTAATATTTTTAATATCGTTACTAATTACCTCAATTTTATAGCTAAATAACGAATTATTATATATTTCTATAACTTCAAACTAAAATAATATTAATTAATACGTTGTTATGAAACTTACTGTGTTGATGTCAACATGCTGAAAATAGAATTCTAGAGATGCAGGTACCCTAATCACTAGACATAAACTTTAGAGTCCGTAAAAAGAAAAAATGTGAATATCAACTTTTTATTCTAATATGAACCATTTTAAGAACTTCACGAATAATACTCAAATTCTTATAAAAAAGTTAATAATAGTTTTTTGAAATATAATTAAATTAAATATATCGCTTTTGGATCAAATAAAATCATTAATTTTTCTATATACTTGTAAAAAAAATTAATCTTCGTCTCGGTGTTAAATATAAAACTCCTCCTTTTGTAAAAAAAAAAACGTGAATTTTCATTAATTAAATCTGTATATTCAAATTTTATTCCAAAATAATGAACAACATTTTTACTGATCCTTTTTCAGACACTCATAACAATAAGTTTGCAAGAAGAGATTATATAATTCTTAGGCACGTCTAAAACCTAATTTATTTATATTAAAATTGTTCATCAAAAATACTACAGGCTCGAAAAATATTCTGAACAGTAAACTGGCTAAAAGATTTCAATTTTATTTCACAATTTTTTTCTTTATCCACAGGTGAAAATCCTCTGGCGATGCAGCGCGGAGACTCGTCCGACCTTCAGCCAGTATCACTACCGTCCCTCCTGATCCTCGTTCTTCTGATCAGATGACAACTAGTCTGCGATGTGTAATTCTCAAAGCGGTGTTATTTAAAACAGTAAATTCTATAGCAAAAACATACTGCATGAGAAAAATGTATTTCTAAAAGCTTACTAACTCAGCAGATGTCGCCTACTATAAAACTGAATAAAAATGTGTATTCAAAAATTTCACATGATTGACGAAAAAACTTATTTTCTATTTTCAACATCAAAATAGATATTCATAAACATCAATAAATATTAAGCTAAGTGTTCACATGTTATTATAGATAGTTGTTTTATATGAAACTGTAAATAAATTAATTGTAGAAAATATACTAACTTAAAATACTTACTATTATTTAAAACTGCAATATAAATTTCTTAATGCTAATTTTTACAATAGTAAAATAATTTAAACTTGTCCATTTTTATATATATATATATACATACTATTACTACGTATTTAACCGATTTACAAATATACTAAATAATTTTAATATAAGTCAACGTTATACATTTACGTGATTCTTGTTAAATTTAGGTATTATAAAAATAGATTATTTGAATAATGCATCGTAGATAACAAATCTATGTATATAAAAATAATAAAGATTTTAAAGGTACACGGGCCCCCGTTTTCATTTGAAAATAGTGTACATAATTGATTTATTATAATTTTTCCCATCTTATGACAGTGAGTATTTTATTCTGACTGTTTATTTTACAGATATTATAAAATGTATTAGATATTTTTTTGTGGTTGCTTAAATTCTGAACAATCTTGTTTATTTAATTATAAGCTTCATTTTTGTAACTCCAATCAATAATAAATATTTTTTAATTAGTTAAAAAGTAATTTGAAGACAGTCTAAAAACAAAAATAAATGTAATTCATTTAATTTTCAGAATTCTTCCAATATTCGCATGGTTGAAATACGAGAATTTAACTTTCATTTTATGCAGTATTAATAATGTTAAAATTCCCTTTAAATGCTTCGTATTACGATTTCAGGCAAGCGCAATAAGTCAGAATCAAGTCCATATAAATCTGGGTGTACTTTACACAGCTCTCAGGTATTAAATATTATGTATTTTAGTCACAAAATCTTTCACAAGAAGTGTGGTCCAGATTTTCAGTCCTCTTTGAGCAATTAACAAACCTGTCACGTCTATCCAAGGGGAATAATTCACCCTGTTAACTTGTTTATTGTTACGCTAATTAATATATATACAATTATATGATTGTTCGTAAAGGTATTTTATTTATTTACTCGAATATTGCAATTTCGTTATTTGAAAGGAGCAATTTATTGTTGATAAAATTAATTTAAATTTCTGTTTCAATTGTTCGAAAAAAGTAATCGTTGGTTGAGTTATATATATTTTGACAAGGGAATTTAAATAAATACGTATAAAAATTGCAGGATGGGTTATTTTAAAATTAATATTGATTATTTTTCGACCAAGGTACGAAAATGGCTTCAGGTCCAATGAATCGAGATGAGATGAAGGACGGCATAGAGTTCAGCGCGAAGCGATTTATGATATATGTTTTGCGCACTAATTAGAATGACCCATCCAATATACATTTACCTTTAGCAACTTTCAGACACCAAAATCTCATTGAGAGTTCATCTTTGACACGGGCCATTAAATCATTTTGTTACTCGATATACTGTAATATAGCATATTAATTTGTATAGATTTTGAATTTATAATCCTCATATTTTTTATTATAAAAAATATTTACATGAGATAATTTAATATAACACGGTATTAAACAGAATTTTCTTCTTCTTTTGGTAAAATTTTATAATTATGAGTTCTATCCTTTTATCTTTAACAGTTAATATTTTCATTGAGAATGGTATATTGATTATATTTAAATAATATTATTTTCTTAGTTCTGTTTTTAATATTAGATCTACAAATTAAAATCGCCATTAAGAAGACGTTTGCAGGATTTTAATTTAGACTATTATTATATTCCTCTTTGGAACGTAAACGGATTTGTTTATATATTTGAAATATTAATCAGAATTGCCAACCGAGCAATTGAGACAATTAAGTTTTGAAGTATTGACTTCTATACATTGCATTATACTAGTACATCTGTTAAATAATTTAGTTTAAAATATAAAATATTTTATGTTCTTGCATTATAAATATAAGTCAAAACGTATACAAAAAACTTAAAATGCTTAATTATTTGAAACACTTCTTCTCACTATTATCGTATTCCAATCAAGAAATTTCAAACAATTATATCGGCGATTGGGTAGTTAATGGATAAGGCAAAGAACTAATTGATCTTAACATGTAACATCTTCAAGAATCTAAGTTCGTAGACTAAGTGATCAATCTTGAATATCTGTACCTATTATAATGAAAGGGAGGAGAGCTCCTTCATTAAATCTGATGTATGACATGATGTTGTACTAATTATTAGTCAATACAGTATCACGACACTTGATGCGAATTATGTACAGGGCATTCGCAACAAGATAGGTATATATTTTGAGCTACATGTATTTCATTAAAATGAATTCTTTAAAAATAATATTATTTATTTATTTGCTGCTGTTTTACTGTTTTAAAACGATTATAAATATTCAATCTAGATTCGGTACAAGATTGTTTGAAAATAAAATATTCTTTGTGTTACGTTAAAATAATAGCGAATGTGAGCATACTATTAAGAATCTCAGCTCGATCTCAAGCATTATCACTGTATTCGCGAAATGCGAAATACTTCATAATTGTGGGTCTTTAGGTGGCTCAAGAGTCCAAATTTGAATCCACAAGCTCTCGAGCATCTGAACATGGGAAGACAGCGGCTGCGGTCTAACTAATATGCCCTGCTTGCTTTTTATTTTATTTCTGTTTTCTTCTCCTAATTTCTGCTGTTAGTGTTCTGCTTCGATGTGTTGTGTATAACGTGGCCTTTCAGTTAAGCCCATCTTTTTCAGCTTCCTTTCGTGTATCTTTGTTTTTTGACAGCCTTTTTAATTTCTGTTTTTATCAGCCTTTATTAGTGTTGGTATGGCATTCTGACTACGTGACTACTACCAATCTATCGAAGTTATCGTTGAAAGATAGTGGCTTCAATACTCATTATTTTAGCTTTTTCGTACTTTTACTATTAACTAATTAATAATTACTCTGTTATTTGAGTCAACTTATATTTCTTTCTAGCTTAAGCAAACTGAAAGTACAGCTAAGTTGACTCAAATCTCAAAAGGAAATGAAAGTTTCTATTATTTTTTACATAACTACGAATACTAAAATATCTAGTACTACTCCTTTAGCTATGCTCGAGTTTGCATAAGCGAGTCCTTCAGTGCTATATTACGTATTCAAATATAAATCTATCTTGAAGACATTGCTTTTTAAATTTTAATGCAAATTTTTCTCAAGAATTCAAATCAAGAGAATACAAAGCCATCATTTAGAGGTGGGGTTTTCAAATAATTTATGTCTTTATTCAAACCGCTGGAGTGCTTCTTGTTGTAATATGGAACAGTTTAAATTTTATGGACATCTGTTTTGAGAACATTGATCGTGAATAAAGTGTTTTGTTTAGACTCTCAGCAAACAAATCAAAATCAGGAACCATTGTGCTTCCGTGTATAATATCGCAATTTTATGATACATGGAAGCACGAGCTTTATTCTTAAAAAAATATGATTAATATTATTTTTGGGTATAAACAAAAACGGTTTTATATAACTTAAAATAAAGAGATTAATTTTTATTTGAAACCTGTTAATAAAATAATTGATAAGATCTAAGAGTGCGTGCACACGGATGGTAACATTTGAGTAAATGACAACACATGGTTATCCGCGAAGTGAGCGCTCAGTCGTTGTTCACTAATTGATATGCACAGAGCACAATGACAAACTTTTCCTACAAATCTCTGAGACGCGAGAGAAATGTTTCATCTATGACATAGATTTAAGTGTTGTTTACACTAAAAATAAAAGTATATCAATAAAACATTTTTATTTTATTTGTTAAAAATTATATAAAATGTTAATAGCTATCTTGTAAATTTTGTATTATATTTTATCATTGAGAAGAATCATGACATGACTTAATATAAAACATAATCTTGTTAAATGCCTTCAAATAAGATTTCTGATATCGCTTCACTCTAAAATATTATTAATGTTGATTTTTACACATTTTAAATTACATTTCAAATGTGTTTTAAAATATTCAAAATTATGTAAATATTTCTCAATAATTTCAACCGAATGTAAATAATAATATAAAGTTTAATTTTTATGTGCCAAAGCCAAAATAAGCTTTCCAAAAACGTATTTAAAATATTTTATTTGCAGTTATTTACATTTAATGAAAGGATTATTAAAATCATTATTTTAAACTTTAATGGGGAAAATTCACACAAAATTATTTTTGTAGTATTTGATATTTTGAATATAATATACATATTTCATTTTTTCTTCTACCATTTTTAATCAAATAAGGAGGGGGTGGCATATGTACAATATCTGCTATTAAAAAATAATATAATAATGTACATACATTTGATAAATACATACATTAACCATTTATTATAAATGTAGGTTTATCCAAAATACTATAACCAAATATATTTAATAAAACTTTTTTAAACCATCATAATATTTCACATTCCTTTTATATGAATTTTGATTAATCTCAATAATATAAAAACATGTACGTAAATAAAACGACTTAAACAATGTATTATTTATAATATTTTAAATATGAATTATGTGTGAACATGTTAAGAATATTAGGTTGTGATATTAAGAACTCAATGTATTAAATGGTTATTTAACAAAAATATAATAAAGTATTCAAATTAAACATCGATTTTTTTTATTTATTTCCACAAAATTAATTTTGTTGAAAATTTTTAATATAGAATTTTATCAACTGGTTTAACTGATCTTATATAATCTGGTAATGATCATCTCATAATGAATTACAATGACGCATTCAGTGCATATATTTATACCTTATCGACTCCCAGTCAAAATGAGAACACAAAAAGGTTAACAAGTAATAAATTATATCATTCTAATAATTTATTTACTTTATAAAGTGAAATATTTATATCACAAAGAGAATTTTGCGTAAATTCATTAATTTTATCATCGGATGACTGACGGTAATAACATATTATAAATCACAACAAAATAGCTTTCATCTATTTCATTTCATATCATAAATACAAAATAAATTATTCGAGTAAAGTAATTCCAACCGCGTTGTCGACAACAAATTACAAAATAATGCATCGTATAAATTGCGTTTCCCATGTAAATTTTCAATGAATTTAATTGGAAGTATTCAACGGTTTCATTGATCTAAATAACAAGTGTTTCATTAAACCCTTCCATTTTATACTGTAGGGGTATATTATAAAAAACCTTTAAATTTCCTAAGAAATTAGATAGGTATAAAAAAATGTAAAGGGAAAAATATTTGATTACCATCGAGGTACAAACCCGAAAGGTTTTATCACATTCCGAAAATTTGAAACTTATGTATGTAGTCTTTTGTAAATAATACATTTATTATTCAATTTTCAAATTAGAAATATTATTTATTGCTTTTTTATTATTTATATTATACAATGAATTTCAAAAACCCATTTTTATGAAAAATATTACCTCGGAGGTGCTGATTTCATTTTAAACTTCAGTCAATTATTCATAAAAACTCTGCTTAAAGATACATGAAAGCAAAACCATGCGCCTTAGCACACATTCTAAGTGTACTCGGGCAAAAACACAAAGAAAACTAGCTGTTCCATTAATGAAAACCTTGTTTGCTGAAAGATATGCATGTTTAATAGGACTGCAGATATACAATAAGCTACCACAAGAGATAGCAACGGTATCGTATTCTCAATTCGATCTTTCAAAATTGGAAGAAGTCAGCTAAAAAAGTTCCTTAAATGACCAAAACTACTCATTTTATGTAATTATTTTTATCCTTACATACTGCCTCGTACTTATCATGTTTTGTTTGCTCCCTGCTTGTTTCTTTCATTTTACTTCTCACATGTCTTTAGTCTGTATCAAAAATTTTACTTTGTTCATTTTACTTATTCTCTATGTCTCCTTTTTGTTTTTTGATTTTTCTGTTTTTTTAATTATATAATTTAATTTGTTACCATACTTCCAACTTATATTGTAGCTTATTGTAGGTAATTCATATGTACCTAGCAAGATAGGAAGCGGCCAACAGGCTTTCATGTAAATGAAATGTATTATTAATACTAAGGAATTTTATATTAATGCAAGTAATAAAGGAATGTTGTAACAAAAATAAACGCCGATTTATCGGCACTAAAAATGATTATAACTCCATATAAGATATCTGCACACAAAACAATATCACACGAGTATGCACAGAGTCAACGGTTCCCTGACGATTGATTTTCGGACAATTAATCCCCGTCAATTGATTCCTTGTTGATCCTTCTACCAGTTGATCGTTACACATTGATCTCCCTGGAAATTGATCCCCTGGATAATTGATCTTTCAAAGATTATTTAAGTATTTATATTCGTAAATTCCAGCATACGTGAAGATTATAAGTAGGTACATAATATTATATTCAAATAGGGTGGGAGCAAATTTATAAAAATGTTGCTCTCGTAGAAAATTACATATAATTCCAGATAATTAAGAATATTTTAATATTCAAAATAACATAAAAATATGACAAAATATGCAGGTATAATTAACTCGAATTTGGAACTTTCTATAATCGGGATGAGTTACTAATTACAATAATGTATTTATTAATTCTTAATATAGAGCATATTATAAATTCTGCAAATATTTTTAAAAAATAAATACCATAAAGGTCGTCATATTAATATGTTTCACCATTGCACTGATCCGAGTAGGTAGGTATATATTTTCTAAAAGCTTTATATTTCAGTACTAATAATTGTTACATTTCTTCTTCATTAACCAAAAATAAAATGCTGCTGCAGCAGTTTATGTGAGGAATAATAACAGAGTTATATACTATAATATTTTACAACACTGTACTAATTAATCTTCTGATTTTAATCTATTATGACTCACAAATATTTATTTCAGTCACTTCCTTCAGATTTTCACCATTTATGATAATTGGTGGTGTTATTTTATTGCGATAATTATCTACTATCTCGTCTAATTTAGAACCTATATGTTATTACTTATATATAATAGTGAAATATCTACGGTTTCCAATTAAAATAGTATAAATTATAACAAAAAACTAGATGTGTTCTAAAATTACAATTTTGCTTCACAATAAAAGTGGGTTTACATTCAAAATAACATATTATGACGTGTGGTCGTCATGATATAACACTGTATATGCACATCCACCGGCTTGCTCAGGAGATTGCATGAAGTGCATGGGTCTGGTTCACAGAATTCACCATAATCTCCTGCCACTCACTTTACCCAGCATTCTCAGGGAAAAATAAGAAGATTATTGCGAATTTTATAATCACTAAGTTTAATACCGAAAAAACAAGAAAACAGAATATTAAAGTAGAAAACATTAAGCATTCCATCACAAAATGTGATGTGATGAAAGAGATCATATTGGTAATTTTGCCACAATTAAATAATGAAATTTACTGTTATTTCAAGAACTAAATAAACATAATTTTGTACAAGTAATAATGTTCAACATAATTTTGTACAATTAATAATGTGCTAGAATACTTGAAATCTTTACCTAGGAAATAGCACACATAAATTTGTCACCTGACAGTGTGTCGGGTTAGATGTAGCACAGAAATAACTTAGCAAATAAATTGGTTTAACACGAGCAGGAAAACCATTAGTTTTAAATAAAAAAATGTAAAGAAACAATAATACTACAATGTAAAATTATTAATTTTAAATTATTAAATGAAAATAAAGATTCATACTACAATAGAAAATTATTAGTTTTAAATCAGAAAATGAAAAGAAAAATTAATGCTACAATAGAAAATCATAAGTTTTAAAGTATTGGTACACAACAAAATTCATTTTTACAACTATTTTTTTATTTATGCATTGGATTGACCGTCCGTGTATGTTCGAATTCCTTTCCTTGCGCGGTCAGTGTTGCCAACTTGTGAATGTTAATTGCCAACACATCTCGTGCGCGGTAGGTACCACATATAACATAATAATATATATATATATATATATATATATATAAATGTATATATTTAGAATGTTCATAAATATATATGTAAGCACGCGATGCCTATTAAGATGATAGATTCTCGGGACAAAGTAAAAGGGATTACCAGAGGAATATTTCCGAGGGCGTTACGTAGGGCTAAGAAAAAGTTGATATGGTTACTATAGTTAGAAACCATTACATACTGTGGTTTTTAAAGTAAAAAATTTCTACCCGTGTAATGCCGAGTAAATCAGATGGTTAATAAAATATTATGGAATATTTATACATTACGTAATATTTTTAGTACAACCTGTATGTATCATTGTATGATTGAACCGGCAGTAATCATACCTCACTTGATAATGCTACAGTCTATGATTATTGAAGTGCACTCGAGGATCATACAAAACATATTTAGGTAAGTATTAATAAATCAATTGGTTGTAATATTATAAGAAATTTTAGAAATAATACATCATTAAGGAGAACACATTCTTATTGTGAAGTTGTAATTATTCAGAACATAGGTCTGTGATGGTTTAATTACTAATTTAATGTATTAATTATAAATATATACATATAAAATCAATTTTGTCGAAAAATATTGTTTTTGCGCTATCGGGATTCGATCCTGGATCTCTATTTCCAATCCGGGTAAGTACACAACCAATTGTGTTATGGCGTCAGTATTTTTCATGACAAATTTTCGAACCTATATGTTACACTTTTTCCAATTAATACATCTGTCGTTCCATTATATTTAACAATATTATTCGACAAAATCGATTTTATATGTATATATTTATAATTAATACATTAAATTAGTATTTAAATAATACATCATTTATAAAAGAAATATAATTAGGTTCGTGCATACATGGGTTTGGTGAAATATATCAATATTTATTTATCTATGAAAGTATTATATTTGATAACTTTTTCAATATTTAGGCATGTAGTATTACATTTTCAAACTTTGATAATATGTTTCACGAACAACAATACATTTAATAATCTATATATCGATAAATAAACAAAATTTTAACAGATGTTTTCAACAGAAATTATTAATCTGATGGATATATCTCTATAAATGCTAATAACACAAACTTTTGTCATTAACAACGAACTTTCACGTGAATTAAAGGTATTAATATTTTTTAAATATATAAAAGAATTGAGTGATGTAGAAGGAAATACAGCTTTCTACCACAATATAATCCGATAAAACACAATAAACTGATAAAACATAGATATCTTTAAATTAATTTAGAACCTACTTAATAATCACATTGTAGAAATGAGGATAAAAAAGGCAATTTAGATGCATTGATATTTTTGATTTATATTGTATTGTTTTTATATTGTATTACTGAATTTGCTCCCAAAATGCAAGATTAATAATTTAATAATTGGTTTTCATGGCATTACGTTTCAGATATAGATTATCAGACTTATACATGTGACATTGATTTCAAACTTTTCAAACAACCCGCTATTTAATATATTATCTGTTTCAATGTCTCCCTATAAACCACCTCCCCACTCTTACCATGACTCCATCTACACCCCGTAATGAATGTCGTTTACATTTTATGGAATAGTTCAGTTATACGCCAATCCTGACGAAGATACGCTAGTATCTAAACTGGTTGACGTAAAAATAATACAGTGGTTTAAACAAAGTTAAATATAGATACACTTTTTAATTATGTCTATCCACAAAGTTAACACCGCAAAGATCAACAATACGAAACTACTCATAGTTGACAAAAGTTTATTGTTGCTTGAGCGCAGTTACAGTTGAGAAATATGTAATAAAAAGTCTACACCGAGGAGCGTTTGCTGGAGATCATAACCGGAACGCAGCTGCGAGGGAAGTGGCGATCGGGAGCAGGATGGTTGATAGTTATTGTGGCATGTTGGAGTGGAGAGAAAAAGAAACACTCCCTAACGATGAACAAGACAAAACAAAACCAAATATGTAGATCGACTCGCAGTTCGAATAACATTGTCGGCAGATATCGCCGGGGAGTCAAACATAGATCAACTGAAAAAATTAAAATTTTCAATAGTAAACTCTCATTACTCTTAGAAATAGAAGATTTTCAATGAACTAACGTCTGACACATCCATGTAATGATTTAAAATGCTAAATTATATATTTAACAGTAGAACTCTTATTTGATAGCTCTAAACAGTATTTTAATTAATTTTAAACTAATTTAAACTAATTTTAAAATACGTTTTTGATTGAGATGTGGTACTGGAAAATAATTAAAAAGTGAACTTGAATTGAGCGAAGGAAAACTAGAAAATATTAATTAATATTGTCGATAGCAGAAGAGAAAAATGGATTAAATGAAATCCATTTCGCTAAGAAAATGGAGAGGAAAATAAAGTTATTATATATTATTAAGTAGAACACATTCTTATTGTGACATTGTAATTATTGAAAACATAGGTCTGTGATATTTTAAATACCAATTAAATGTATTAATTAGAAAGACATTCATATAAAATCAATTCTGTCAAAAATATTGTTGTTACTACCGAGATTCGAATCTGAATCTCTTTCCAATCCGGGGAAGGTGCATTTCTCATTTTAATTGCGGCTTAGATCATCCATGGTTTTAAATTAATTGGAAATTCAATTTGATTTTAATTTCCGCATTATTAGATATAGATATACAGAAAAATCTGTGTATCGAAAAAAAATGTAATTGCTATTCCTATCCAGGGAAGCGCGTTCTCCGATTTCGCTATAGCAATCGAATACATTTCCGACCAATTTTGAATTTATATTCTGTAATATTTCCAATTGATACATCTACTATTCAGATTTATAATATTACCCTTTATATTACGAAGAATCACAAATACCATTGAGTAAAACCCGATAGGAGACGCTAGAATTAAATTAATTAATCCATTTTTATTAAATTTGGAAACTTTAATACAACTTATAAATATATACCGAATATTTGTCGGAAATATATTCGATTGCTGTAGCAATATCGGAGAATGCGTTTCGCCGGATAGAAAAATTTCTAGGTTCGAATCCCGGTGGTAATTATATATTTTTTCAATTGATGGAAATTTTCTGTATATCTTTCTAGTGAATTTATTTAATTCGTATTAAATTACCACAGAACTATGTTCTGAAAATGCAACTACGCAGCAAAAACTTTGTTCTCCTTGATTTAAATATATTTAATACAAATTAAATTAATCAATTGAAAAGATACAAAAAAAAATTATTTATCAAAAATAATCTGCTTGTTTCCAGACTTCGAGCCTAGACCATTTACTATCCAATGAAACCTGTTACCATTCTACTACATCAACCGTTTACTTTTATAGCATATTTAGAACTTATATTCTGAATATTTTTATAATTGATTCATCTATTATTACATTTTTAAAAGCAATCAACTTTATTTTCCAATGAATCCTAAATACCTTTGAGTAATACACGCTAGGATTCGTAATGATAGCACGTTTCTCCGGATAGTTAGACGTCCATGCTCGAATTCCGATAGCAACCAGATATTTTTTTTGTGTGTCTTGCTAATTGATTAATTTAATTTGTATTAAAAGTACCACAGAACTATTTTCTGAAATTACAACTTCACAACAGAAATATGTATTCATTAAAAAACATAAATATATAATATTAAAACATAAAAACTTCCCTCAACGCTGAAATTATCTTTTTCAGAAGTCAATTTATATATTTTTATTTGATAACTTTGTTTTGTTAACCATGGTTTCGGAATATACCATTTTCTTTTTCAGGATGTTAATACTAACTAAAAACATATATTATTGTTTCTTTATCAGAATCTATTCTAAAAAAAACAACAATTATTTAAAAAATAAATTTAGCACCTAACTCAAATTGTTACTTAAAACAAATTTACTAATTTTATAATAAAAATATGAATTTTAACCACAAAGTTAATTTTGCTAATTTCAAAAGTATCAATTTATATCATTGAGAGGTTAAATACAAGATTAATTGATTAAATAAATAAGGGTTTCAAACCATTGGGGAAAACAGCGATTATTGATGAAATTATAATTCAGTCGAATTACATGTGTTCGTCTAATTGATGCTAGCATCAATCCAAGTATATTCTCAGAGATATATCATTGCTACATTACTTAATCAACGCTATTTATTATGCTGATTTAATTGTCTATGTAATATAACAGATTTCTGCTAGTGTTCTTACGTTGAAAGTTTCTTGATTATACTTTTTTTAAATGCGTAAGCTGTGCATATGCTATGTGAATTTTTTTTTTTTTGAGTAGATATGTAAACACAGAATACATGTCTATTTTCCGATAAGACTAAATTAGTGATCCACCAGGACGAGAGTCAAATTTCGCGCAGTCGATTATTAGGCATGTGTTTTATTTCTTTTAAAACAAATTAACTGTATCAATCAGAAAGATACACAGGAAAATTCAATTTGTAGAAAGATTATTTTTATTGGGATTAATTCGGACCTGGATCCTTTCCTATCCGGGTAAATGCGACAACCGATTACACTACACCAACGTAATAAGTTGACAACAAATTTTCGATCTTATATGCTGTAGTTCTTTCAAGTTGATACATATATTATTCTAAATATAAAAGCTATTACCTTTAAATTGCGAAAAACTCAAATTCCGTTGATAAATATTCGCTAGAAGATGCCTGAAATTGAATCGATTTCTATTTATTCATTTTTAGATAAACTCTGATACAACTAATAATGTGTTCTGTTTAATATTTATTTATTCTAAAACTGCATACATAAGTAGATATAATATTATCTAATATAAACATTCTATGATATTTTTATTTTTAAAATCTATGTATAACTTGTACAGCACATATTCACTTTGTTTAATTTTAATTTATATAATTTTTCTATTTTCTTATGTCTTCTGGCATTTCATTGAAAAGTTTCATCACACTGTATTTCGATTTCTGAGATTTATCCTTCTTTCTAAATGGCAGTGACATTTTATATATTTCTCTTATGAGATAGTCGTTTTCTTGTCGATTTACCTCAATATTTCTTAAAAATTTTACCAATATTTATTTAGTGAGTATTTTAAAAATAAATTACACGAACATACCTTTTTTGTTTAAAGGACATCATTTTAGGGTCTTTCAATTTCCATTTTTTTTAAATATTATTCTAATAACTTTACTTTGTTGCACTAATAATTGTTGCATTCATTCATCATTAGTCAAAAATAAAATGTATATCAGGATTTATTGGTAGACCACGCAATAAAATACATCAATAGATTTTATAAATAAACATAAAATCAACGTTTCATTCTCAACATTCAATATCGGGAAATGAAATACAATTGCCGTATTGGTGACTAAACAAACACAAAAATTTTCCTCGAATTGTCATGAAATGAGGTAACGCCATTACTCACTCCACACTGAAACAGTGCCAAAGAGATACTGGTACGCACTGTCACAGGTGACTTGATGGTAGGGGATGATGTCATAGTATTTCTACTCCCCGATTTTGCGACACAACGTCGAAAATTTAGGGTTACTCATAAAGATGATAACATTTGTTTCAATATTATGTTAAATATGAATTAAATATATCTTTATAATTAATATATTTAATTCATATTTAAAATATCACAGACTTATGTTCTGAATAATTACAACTTCACAATAAGAATGTGATGATGGAACGATTAAATGTATTGATTTCAAAAAAAGGTATAAGGTCGAAAAATTGTCGCTAAAAATAATGCCGCTGTAGCTTAGTTGGATAAAGCACCTCCCCCGGTTAGGGAAGAGATCCAGGTTCGAATCCCGGTAGCGCAACAACAATATTTTTCGATAAAATTGATTTTATATGTATATCTTTATAATTAATATATTTAATTCATATTTGAAACATTAATATTTAATCGTTCCATTATTTGTAGCATAGTTGGAAAATGCACCTTCCCCGGTTAGGAAAGAGATCCAAGTTCAAATCCCGGTGGCGCGACAACAATATTTTTCGATAAAATTGATTTTATATTTATATCTTTCTAATTAATATATTTAATTCATATTTAAAATATCACAGACCTATGTTCTGAATAATTACAACTTCACAATAAGAATGTGTTCTCCTAATAATATTATGTTGTTTTTAGTTTACGTTTGTCTCAATAAATATATTACAATTTATTATCTCTTCTTCCGTTTCAAAACTATTGTATAGATTTGCGGGTTCATCCACTCCTAAAAAAACAAACGTCTTTAATTAAAAACAAATTTAGCTCCCTCACCTGGCAGCATCGTTAAACGCATCGCGTGATTGATGTATTTAAAGCGATAAAACCGTACATCAGTTGTATACAAGCGCCAGTGTAAGATTAATGACAAAAATTAACATCTACAATACAAGTGTTTTACAGATTACAAATACGAATAACAGTAAGTGCAGGCCGTTTATACGTAATAAACTACTGTGTATTTTATTTTATTTTTATTGGAAATAAAACAAATACAAGTTATAAGGGTATTGGACGTAGAAAAAAAATGGTGACAAATTACTTATTTCCTAACATATTTCACATAGACAAGAAAAAAACACAATACGAAGTTGTTAAATGAAAACAATTTGGGTATGACAAAAGGAAGTAAAAAGTTATAAACACTAACAAGGAAAAATCATTTACATACTGCATCGAAAAATATTGTTAATTTGGTTTTTAAATTATTAATGAAAATATATATATATATAATATATCGATGTTGATGAACACCCATGTAGACTGTATTTTCATTTAATATCACGGATCCGTAAAGGTTTTACCTGTCGCCAAATGCCGAACATGACACTTTCAAAATTTAATTCTTAATGGCATTTTTTTGACAGATCAAATATCTGCTTTTTATATTTTGATATTGTTGACGTTTTTTTATTGTTTATCCAAATATCTTCCAAAATAAATGAATTTATGGTCATTGTTAGCTCATTTTAAACACAGGTATAATTATTTAAATACTAAATATTAATTTCATTGCATAACTCAGAAATATTCTAATATTTAATTTTTATATTTTTTGTAGGAATTCTGTGAAAATCTTCTGATATTATGGCGGAATAGGAATATTACAACATGGACCAAAACATTACTCATTAGATCTCTGGACCAATTTGTCAATATGATGCTGAAACATGAATTATAAGACTTCAGAAACACTTTCTTGAAATATGGTGCTCGAAAGCCGTGATATGCGCACTGTGAACAACCAAAGACCAATGTATCAAAATAAAGCAACATCGATCTTTTATTGTACCACCAAGCCTACTTAAACACTCTGACTAGATCAGAAAATGCAAAGATAACATGAAAAGATAAGTCGTTTAAGGTAAAAGTGAAGCATCCCGTTCACCTTACAAATTCTTCACACTTTAAAAATCATTATAATGCATATGGTTTTTTTTAACAAACACTTGATGAAGAAAATATTAGTAGAATTATGAATTTAGAAAAATCGTGACTTTTTTTTAAAAATATATAAAAAAAAATTATTATTATTATTCTGTTCATGTCTTTAATATACGTACATATAAAACATTATAAACATTCTTATAAATATACAAAAAAAGAAACATCAATTCCCTAAAAATATTCCTAAGTTTTCACGGTCGTATAGAATCATCTGTGTAGAGTTTTCTGAACTGCTGTGCAGTGTGCATCTGACCTCTTTTGATGACGTCTAGAGTCCCATTTGCAAGTACCATCATCAAAGCTAATGTCTCTAATGATCAGCGAAACATCAGCCAGAGAGGTCGGATATGTATTATACGCCTTCACGCAAAAATTCATTCCGTGGATTCGGTATTTGATTTAATATTGTTGTAATAACTTTGGGTTATACAATTTACAATTCCTGGAATTGTAATTCTTCTTTTTGAGAATTTATCGGATTGGTTGGTGTAGCAATAAAATCCAAGCTTACTACAATTTACAATTTATTTATTCATACATAATATATTTACAATACACCTTAACTAGGAAGTTCAATCAGTAAGTATGGATCGAAGACATTAGAATTTGTTGTTCCAAGACTAAAAAACAAACTATCTGAGTTTTTTTTTCTCCCGATTTTGAAGAAATGATAAAAAAGTGACATATCGAAAATAATTTGTCTTACTTGTAAGCATGAAATGAATTGTTTAAACTGTGACACTGATTATTTGTCATGTTTTGATTATATTAAATGTAATAAAATTGGTATAAATGTACCTGTAGACAAACGTCTAGCAAGATATTTTGTGGGTATAGTTTTAATTACAAAAATAAAAATGAAAAAAAGAATATACATTAAAAGAAGTAAAGAGAGCTTCTCGCAGCTCCTCAGAGCTATTTAAATATTTTGGGTCCCCCCCACCGCGCACCCGTGCTCTGCAACCCGATCGGTTTCTCGCCTATACTCTGACATCTGTCATCCAGCGCGCCACATACACGTTTGATAGACGTCAAGTATACCAGTTATGAAGATAATAACTACATTAACTAATCATGTGCTTAGTTCAATAGACTCGAATATCTAATTACGCATTTCTTTAAACTGATAATTGGTATATATTGAGGATTATATTACGATAAATATGTAAATAAATTCCTGATCGGCAACACTAAAAATTACATCCCTTTATTCATTCCTATACATGCTTGTTCGGAGAATCTTTTCTATAATGAATCACATTATTAGAATATCGTCATTTTACTAAAATAAACTAACGATATTTCAGGAGAGTTATTTTTCTGCAGAATGTACAACTCAATAATGCCTGACTGATTTTTTTCTTTCTACTTTAATTTTTTTATTTTAATAAATGCCTTATTCAATTAATATGTTAATTTAGAAATGCTATATTTCCATATTATACCTTACTTCTATGTGAAAAGGATTATTAAATAGACTTAATAAAATTTTACATGAAGTGTGGTACGGCGATAAGTGTACGCTTTCTGCCCTGAACTTTGGAAGATAAACACTCCGCCCGTTTCAGAGCCAGCGACGTCTCACAAGACGTCGAATCCCAGGTTCGTGATAATATTTTGAATTCATTTATATGACTGCGCGTTTGGAAAAGTTCTCGCCTTGGTATGCCTATCTCCCGCGACCGGGGTATGTTAATGAAATTTTAGGAGTTTTGATAATTGTTTTCATATTCTTCATTCATTACATATCAACGTTTTTAGACTCAAAACTTCGCAGAAGAAGCTTCACACGTCTTTTCGTAGCGCACGTTCCTGTATGTAAATTTTATTCATATGTAGTACGCTGTAAGATCGTCACAAACACTAAGGGATAAATTTTAATAATTTGTAATATTAAATTAATAAAACTTTTAAAATTGTAATTATTAAATATATACATAATAATACATTTATACTAAAAAATAATCTTTAATTAACAGTGGTCGATAGAAGTATTTAACAGCTAATTTTCATTTGTTTTAAAGAAAACACTTTTTTTATATTTAATTATTAATTCATATTTAATTGAATTATTTTGTTATTACTTGTCCTATTATATATTTAAAATACAAATATACAAAATTTTAATACTACGTTTTGATAGGAATACGCCACAAATATGCGTGAAAATAAGTATATTTATAAATACAAATTAATTAGTATACCTACTACAAAAAAGCCGCTATATTAAAATTATCCAATCATTTGCCCGGGACGAATCCTCCAAAATTTTTTGCATCATACGAGAAGGGAAGACCACAGTAAATTTATATGATGTAAAAGTGCTTAGTTATATAATTAAGCACTTATTAATTAATTAATTAAGTACCAATTATATAAATAAAATTGAATACAATATCTACTTCTGTTTAAAAGTTGTTATTTTTAAGATCCAACCGATGATTAATATTTTTGGAAAACCAACAGTATTTTACGTGGGTATTTCGTGAACTTTGAGATGAATGAATGTCTCCATTTTTCAGGACTCCACACTGAAGAAAGTCTTCATATTTTGCGGAAAAAGAATCAATCAATGTTGCTGAAATTAGTGATCACTGAACATGTACAAAATTAAAGAGCAAGAGATCGATACCAAACAATATGGATGGACCGAGAAATGACTGAAGCCTTGCTATATATCGTACTAAACAATGCTTAGGATCGCAAAGATGAAAAGACCTTTATCGTTCACATCGTCTTGTAGTAAATATAAAAACCTTAAAATAATTATCAACATTTCATTATTATTAATGTTAGTTTTTTTGCTTCGTTGTTTTAACGGTATTAGATAAAATAATAATATTTGACATTCTGTAAAAATAAGATAGATAGCTCTTTCAAATAATAGAACGATTAAATGTAGTAACATAGGTTTGAAAATTTGTCGCTAAAAATATTGTCGCTGTAGCATAGTTGCATAATGGACCTTCCCCGGTTTGGAAAGAGATCCAGGTTCGAATACCGGTGGCGAAACAACAATATTTTTCGATAATATTTATTTTATATGTATATCTTTCTAATTAATATATTTAAATAATATTTAAATTAAAAATCAAACGCATCAACATTTCATTAAGTTATATTTGCTACTAAAATGAGGTTTTTTTTCATACCTTTATTCGTTTCTCTTTAACAGTTTAAGCCCTATGAAAGCTCAGAGAATTGAGAAATGAAAAAAAAAAACCACGAAGGATTATTCAAAATCATAATGGCGAAAAACAATATACGAGGTTTATAATACAGAATTAAGTAATCGAAAAAATCTATTTATTTTGAGGATTAGAGAAATATTATATATCAATATAAATTGGGTGGGGAGGAGCATACCATAACATAATGAACTCAGTGAAAACAATATATATTAAAGTAATATTTTTAAAAAAAATAAAAAATGTTTTCAACACAAGCACTTTTTTTTAAATTCACAGTTCCCAAAATAGAAAATATTTACAAAAATTCTCAATCACTCGAAAAACATAATACTGTAAAACTTGAAATAAGTACATCATTAAGATTTAAAAATAATTTTAATATCCCTAAATATATGAACAAATACTATCAGCAAAATTTCATATACTTAGGGTTAAAAAACTTCAATAGCCTCCCACACAAATTAAAGAGATGAAGGATATAAAAGAAATTAAATGAACACTTCAGAAACACGCAATTAGATAATAAATAATATTATAGATTACAAATGTATAACTTCTAACTCTATATAAATTATTACAGTGTAAGTCCCTCTCCAAGAACAAGAGTCAGTCTGTTTTTTGGAGAAGTAAGCGATTAAAAACATTTGTCATTTTAGTTTTGTAAAATACTCAAGTAACTCATATATTATAAAAAATTGTAAAAATTTCAAAATAATAAAAAGTGTTAAATAAAAAAATAAAATATTTTATATTCAACCAAATACAATTAATACTACTAATGTTTTTAGCTTAAAGTGATAGGAATTTTTTTTTTATCGATTATTTAACTTTGTTTATAACTAATGTTAGGAAATTCATCAGACATAAAAATATTAAATCACTACATACAAATTTTTTTTAATAGAATATCAATATAAAATATTGTTTTTATGGAGAACACATTTTTGTTGCGAAGTTATACAATGTTTTCAGAACACAGTTCTGTGGTATTTTAATACAAATTAAACTAATCAACTAGAAGGATATATAGATTTTTCTGTATATATTTCTATATATAATAGTTGATTCATTTAATAGTATTAAAATATTGTAACTAATAGAGCAGTTTAAGTTGTTCTAGAATGTTACATGTATTTATTTTTATAATCTTCTTCTTTCTTGTCTGCTCACTACTTTATGCATAGTTAGCGAGCATTATTTATAATGCCTTCTCATTCTTCATCATCGTATTCTCAATACTAAGTATTGTGGGCCCTTAAAGTATCCAGCATTCAGCGCACAATAAGTCTCCATTATTCTTGCTTTTGAGCCATGTTGATGGTTGCGTTCAAAGAGAACCCTGTTAACTCCTTTATTTGTTCTATCCACCTTGCCGGAGACCTTATTTTTGTTCGCTTTCCTCAACTGTCTCTGGTATCACGAGCTTTCGAGACTTTTATCGTTTCTTCTGGCAACATGTCCAGTTTGCAGGTATTCTTTTTGTGCATGCTATTGAAAGGCTTTTTGTAATCCTTAATTCCTGGAGGATAGAGATTTGTGCGCCTTGCTGACCACGGGATACGCATCATTGACTCCAGTACCACATTTCGAAGCCATCCAACATATTTCTTCTTTCTTAGTCTACAAGTTTTCATTCCATACAGTACTATGGAGAATATCAGAGATTTCATTTAACGTATTTTACTTATTTTTATTAGATTGATGCATATTTATTAGCAATATTAAAAAATTATATCGTTACATAAATTTTACTGTATTATTATATTGTAACATAACCAAAACAAACTCAATCATATTATGTACAATTATTATTCGGAGGAGCAGTCACCGTAACCGTAGACTAGCGGTGCGACATTCGTCCTCTTCTACGGCCGCCATAAGGGTCTGGTTATCAAAATCCAAAGATCGACCCTTTTCTGACTTGTCGTCTAAGCTGGTATCACCAGCTTTGAATCGAACAAACCACTCTTGGCATGCCCTTTCGCTAATCGTTCCTTCGCCGAAAAGATTATTGAGATCGCTTTTAATTGTTGAAAAGCATTCCAACCTTTCAACCGCTGTCGAGTGAACAATTAAGTGTAGCGACCATATGATCGAATTATGCGAATATATGCGAAATATAAAAATATATTTATTTGTCACTTAAGACACTTTAAAGAAGAGGGATCTAATCAGAATAAAATCTCAGATACAGAAATAACAGTAAATATATCATTTTGATCATTAAACAATTTTAATGAAATTTTGAAGAATTATTATGAAATACCTCGATTAATAAAATAAAAATTGCAATAAGCATATCTTCTCAACATACAAATTTCCTATTCTACATAATGGTCACTTGACGTCCAAAACATTTGTCGAGATTTTGGGGAGGAATTCGGTCACTTCAAACCGCCCCAAATGGAAGATCCAGCCTTGGAATTCTCGCCTTATTCTATTTCTGTCACCTCGCCAAGAATCTCGGAAGCTGGAAACTGTGATTTGAATTGCGAAGAATTTCTCAGCTTTTGGAATAAATGCCAGAAGTCAAACTTTAAAAAAAGTAAGGGTTATAATTTTTAATGACATTCTGAGAGTTAATTAAATTTTAGGTCTAAAGAATATTCTCATTAGAGTTCCATCAAATATCGAAAAAAAATATTTCTAAGATACCGATTTGAAATCAAAAGGGAAAATAATTAACAAATATTTAACAAGGTAAATAAAATGAATTTGTTTAAATTGTATGAAATACTTTGATCAGGTGGTTCATAAAAAGTTTTTTTTTTAATGAATAATTATGACCGATCACAAAGTAAGCATTGTAGAAAATTAAAGATATTATTATTTTTATTGAATAATTTATACACTGCCATTTTCTTAAAAAATCACCTCGCTCAAAAAAGCGCTTTACACATAAACTTGTTAATCCTACGTGAGTATTTAAAATTAAAAATTGTCATACAAACTTGTGGATATGATTTTATGAAATTGTGCGATTTCAGTATATTTTTAAATAATGTCTCTAATACATTGTTTCTATTACGGAGGGCAAAGAATTCCAGCCACCGCAAATGCCTTTTCACTTAACTTGGTCTTCGATAATAGCTGATCGGTTCTAAAACTCTTCCTGCAGCTGAAGTAGAGTTCTAGTTCATATTGTCTATTAATCTAGAAACAATTCAAGTCATCTATCATTTATATCATCTGAGATGCAGAGCTCTTGAAGATCGTGTTGTGTCGCCTTGTACATCAACTAGTACAATATAAATTCTATTCTTTCAGGGAAACACATTCAATCTGTTGTTCATACTAAAGGGATGTTATATGCTATAATTTTAAGGTTCCATATATTATCGTACTGCTGTGTGCAACATAAATACCATTACAGTAGTCGATGTGTGACACCATGCATGTATTTTAATAGACGGGTTACCACAGGGGTAAGAAGTCTCCGAATACATTTAATCTCTGTGTTTTCGTGAAAAGATCTGAATCAATGTGTACGCCCAACAACTTAACTGCAGATTTAGCATTCACAAACATTGTGGGTGTCATTTCCCATTGTAGTTTTGCAAGTATATTAGAACTATTATAACTAAATTACTACCTCTAAATTGGTAATAATTATTATCATAGTTTTCACTAAAATATATGTATTTTTACTTTTCAGTTATCATAATAATAATTCCAAACATTTACTCTTCTACTACTAGTCACATTTACATAATATAAAATTAATTTATCATCAAATTAATGTATCGATATGTATGGGACGTGGAGGTAAGAAACATCGCTGTCGCCGTCTCTATTTTAAAATCCTTTTAAAAACGTCCGCTGCCCGAATTCTAGGAACTTACATACCAAATGGAAATCCCAGAAGCATAAGCAGACAACGTTCGATGAAATTGCCCCCACCTCGCTCTGTTAAATATAAATAAGGTCGTCGACGCTACACGAGAAGGATCGATTTTGAATGGTGAATCCAGCGACTCCGCCCTAGTTTGCCAGCTTCCAGGAAGGATCGCCATCGGCCGTCAGACTCTCTATTTCTTCCTAGCCCTTAACCGCAATTTTTAACCCCGTGCATTTTCATCGGGAGTGATCCAGTTCAAACGCGTCGTGCTCATCTTACCGCCGATCCCGGCCATTTACTATATGTCTCTCTCTCTCTCTCGTTCTCTTTCTCTCTTTCAGGAGCTTCGTTCCGCCGACCTCTGTTTGGATAGACAAGTCTACCGCTGCCACCCCAGGACCGATTGCAATGATCGCGGCCCACGTCAGGCCACTTGGCTTTCTCTCCAGCCGACCAGCTGCCCCTTGCTGCCAGCGCAGAGCCACCGTTCGAGAAGTCCGCCGCCGGCGACTGCTGACCACCGCGGCCCACCCGGGCTGCCTTTCCCGCCTGACGCACTACGCGTCACTGCCCCTCGCCGCCCGCAGCCTGTCGCCGCTTCTGGCTCCAATATATAATTGCTCTACTGCCCGTTGTGATATTTTTTTACAATAAATTTTAATGTCATTTCCACTGTCTTTCACTGAGCCCTCTTGATACCCTCGTATCAGTATTATTGTTCATCACTCATCAGAGCTGATGTAATGAAAAAATAATACATTTTATTTTTACAATAGTTTTTTTTTATAACATTTTTTTTCGATTGTGATTTTTTATGTCAACTCGCATAGTGCACCACATCAATATTTCAAGCCATGACCAATAAGATCGGTTTATTAGAATAAAAGGAAATGAAGGGACACATGGAAATGTGAAATAATGTTTTTTATACGCATAATGAAATATGATATTGACGTTACTGGAGTAAACGTTCCGTTATTAAATATGATCTTGTGTTAGGCGACTCAGAAGCATTTTCTAGTCCAGACTAGAGATTTTATAATAGAATCTCATATTTACTCTGTATGTTTTATCTTCATTTACTACATAGGAAGTTACAATTATTTTATATAAATACAACACTGTATATCGGTTTTTATATATGTTTATAGATAAACAAACGGAGCGTCGGTCATCTTGTACGATATATAGTGGTGTTGCAGGGAAGACCACTTATAAATTGTGTTTAATAATATTTTTATTTATTTTATATGGTTGTTTAATCTATCAGTCGATACGCAAGAAGATATACAACGTTGTAGCATTCATAATCTCAGATCTGCTCAAAACGGTGTCGCAGGGGTGGTCTTAATTATTTAATACATTCCATTTGTAACATCAAAAGAAATAAAAACTCTAAATAATGATTTGTACTTTTTATAAAATTACTTTCTACCTTCCTAAAGCAAGTCAACAAATACCGCATGGATTTAAATAAATTATATTTATACACATGATCGATCAAATTATTATTATTGATTTTTTAAATTACGCAATGTATATTTGCTGACCTATCATCAAGCCAAACTTCTCATGGGCACAATTTCTCACTGATAGAGAGGATATAACGTCATACTCTTCTGTGTTGACACTAAACTCTTACTTCGTCCACATTCATGTAAATTTATACCGACTAACTCCCATAAACTGGTTTATAGGGATTAATCAATATAAATTTAGCCTGGCTTAACAGCTAGATAATTGTGAGGCGCATTCAGGTCCTCTACACATGAATATGCATGCTCGAAAAGAACAAGGCAATAGTTCAAAATAATGATTTCCAACATGATCGCTAAATTTCGATAACTACTAGAAGAAGAAAAATGATTGCTTGTTTTATGCTGAGAAAAATGTACATTTTATATTTATTTAGTTCATAATATGAACCATACACGTGCATATAACAAATAACAGATTCAGGCTGAATATTATGTTCCAGACCAATTTTGTTTGGCTACCATTTTGGTTTGGCAGATAGTTGTCAATTAGCATTTAGTAATCGTAGAGAATAATTGATTACAATTAATTATGGAGCATTTAATACTTCAACAACGTGTTTAAGTTATAAAAACACAGTATCTAAATAATAATAGCAATGTTTTAATCATTAACGGTGATCGCTATCGTCACATATTAGAAAACTTTTTGATGGCTGAATTGGGTCTGCAACACAAATGGTTTCAACAAGATAGTGCCATCTCACACACAGCCCGAGCTACGCTTGAAATTTTGCAAGAAATTTAGTGGTGATATCGACTGGCCTCCCGGTTCCCGACTATTTTCTGTGGGGGTAATTGAAGAGGAAAGATTTACGCCAATAAGCCAACAATAATGCCGATGCTACAGGACAATATTCTAAATAACGCGAAGTGTGCGAAAATGTTAAGAAAAATATGGTTATTTAATTATTCATTATTTGGTTTATTTAAACCAAATAATCGATAAATAAAAACCAAATTTTAAAAATGTATTTCAATTTCTAGTTATTCAAAAACAACATCGGTCTGGAACATAATATTCAACCTACATTTTAAAAGTCTTAGTTCACATCAACTTTAAATTAATGAAGATATTTTTTATGTAATACAGAAACTCTGATATTAAGAAATATATTTTAAAAATACAGTCATTTTTCAAATTAACCCGGCAATGCTCGCAATATTTAAAAAAACAAATAGCATTTAAGAATATATTAGACATTATTTTAATTATAAATTTGGTACAAACGTATCTGAACCCAGTTATATTCAAAATATTTAAATCAAATATAAAAAAAAAATACAAATGTTTAATAATTCTTTATTATTAGGATTTAATTAAAGCTCATTATCAATATTTAATAGCTAGCAATAATCTGTTAATTATCAATGTGTGTACTATACAAACACACCTCTTCTTATTTATATACCTCTCAATTAATTAGTTAACGTTATTGCAGATGCTTAATTAATACTTTTAAAAACTTTTAACACAAATCGTTCATCTAAGCGAGCAGCATCATATTTACGCAAACTTTCCATTATTTAAAAATAACCGAATAGCGCAGAAAACGAAACAGGATATCAAATGCTCCATTACTTCATTACGAGGCATCCGAAACTGAGAAGCCTTATCTGCCGACCGAGTATCTCGCGAAGGGTTGGATGAGAAAATTTAATTTGCAAACAACGTGCTAGTTCTTCCAGCAAATCCCTTGATTAACGACTCTGGTTGCTTGCTTTTTTATCGCTTTAATACCTTAACAATACAAAATTATATATAAAAGACTGCGCATGGGGGCACTGTGCGCCAAATTGTGTAATTTATCATTCGGCGAATTAGCTGCTTTGTCCCTAGGCTGTTGAAAACAATAACGATTAAAAGGGTTGTTACAGCAGTATGATATTATGAAAACGAATTTATTACGCCTGAACTTTTGTGCTCAGGCAATATGTATTATGTTTTTAAGGAGATTGCCTAATGCATGAGAGCTGGATACGATTTCACAAAAACGGGAATTATATTTCTATTGCAAACAATGAATACAGCTATATACGAGAAAATATGCTTAATCCATTAAATTGTATTGAATTTCCGTTTATTTTGTTCGAAAGGACACCGTTAAACATGATTAAATGATTACTTACTTATCAATGAAAAAATGCACTGTGTATTTGAAAGTTGTTTCAATTGACATTACCAAAAATAATACAACAATATTTAGGTTTTTCAATACACGTGGTGGACCAGGCTGGCTATCCAAATAACATTATTAATATTGTGCTAAAATAATTGCTCAGGGACTATATTCCGATAAATATGAATATTGAATATAAATAGAAAATAGAAGATAGAATAGAAAATAAATATAAATATTGAAATGTTTACAATGAATTCTAGACATTCTCAACTTAGTAGGTATAGTAAAAAAATAAGGAAGATTTTTTTTTGTAAATTACTCGAATATATGATATTTGAGTATAAGTAATTTTTCAATACGTCCAGTTGGCCATTTAATTACTATTTTGAATAAAAATATTATTTATATTGGGCATCACACGAAGAGACGTGAAACAACAATAGACAAGATGTAATCGATATAATAGAATATGCTAAGAAATCGATATAATATAATATAATATGCTAAGAAAATAAAATGGCAATGAGAAAGCTACATCGTTCGAAGAGCTCGGAAAGACGCAATCATCTAGTGGTACTCGAGGGAAATGAAGAGGACGGCAATCCACCCTAAAACCCTCTGGACTAATGAAATTATCAAACTCTGCGGAAGTACGTGGCAGCGAATAACAATGGACAGAAAAAAATGGAAGACACTTGGGGAGGGCTTCATCCAGCGGTGGATAGAAAACAGCTGATGAATAATTATAATACTAAGTACATCATTCTGATTACTTTAATAACATAAATTAATGATGGTTAAACAGATTCGACATTGTTATGCTATTTTTGTCGGGTATTTCGCACCTTCCTAAAAATTACTTTAATTTAGATACTAAATTATAAAAAACATTAATGCTCTAAACTGAGTGTTTTCTTTTAATTTAGTACTATTCATATTTTAAATTACCTCATTCAGTTGAAATGCTCTCTCTGTTTCCGTAAAATGATATGAGGTTATACAATAATAAGGGCGCTAATTAATAGGTATACCGTTCACCAGAGTATCCTTAAATAGGGTTAAAATAAATAAATTAAAGCCATATAGGTATATCATCTAAAGAGACCACTTTAAACATAAGAGTAAATTCAATTATTACTCTCGATTTTTAAATTTAGAGCAATATATTTTCTTTGTGAAGATTTTTTCAAATAAATGAATCTGTGGTCTGTAGTTTATGGTAGTTATTAAATGATATGACTTCATTTATTTAGTAAATTTTGGATTTCAAGTTTAAGATTTTTCTTCACTTTCGTGTGGTAATTTTACGATTTTATATATAAATAGTTTTTCGATGATTGGTTAGATAAAATGATAAAAAATAGGGTTTTGTTGAATACTTTATTTAAAATCTACAACATTAATAAGATGGGTCATCAAAGTAGCCCCTAAAGTAAGTATAACTTTTATCTGTGATATACTTTATGAGTGATATAAAAAACTTGCTAAAATAAATGTCGCAGTCCATACTGATACAGTTTTTGTGAAATTATCTCATATTGAATTGATAGAAAGTAGGGAATCCAATCCCTTAATCCCGCCCCAATTTTTCTGAATTTCGAATCTTTCGGGATTAATAATTTTAATTAATTTCGGAGTTCCAAAATTAGCATGCTGGATACTTAGAGACGTGGTACTGGAGGTGGAAGATATGTGCGTATCCCGTGGACCGCGAGGCGCTCAAATATCTCGATCTTCTAAGAATAAATGATTATCAAAAGACATTCGAAGAAAAGCTTTATTTCCTAGCTACATACCAGAAGAATTTGAAAGGGAAGAATGCTTTTTCTGTGCTACTATTATATGTGTATTATGTATGTATTATTATTTATTTTATTTTTTACTGTCGAACCTACTGTGTACTGTTATATTTAAATTTATGTCATAATTACGTCGGAGTCACCAGTTTGGTTAGTATTGTGGTACTACTTTAAAAGTATTGTAATGAATGCTCGGCTGACTCAGGTTATACTGACATCTCGGGCGTATTAAATAAAGAGAACCATACCTTGGGCTTTGTGGTCTGGTTTATTTGCGATCCACATTCGGAAGACACTATAAAGTACAGATAGCTGTTACATGTAGAAGTACAAAACAACTTACACATTAAAATAAAACTTGTTAAGAGCACCAGCCACGGTAGCAAAGTGAAAATTCTGGGTTTGATCCAGGCCAGGGACTGCTAGCTGCCTCGCCCACTAGCGCTGCGTCCCTCTGGTAGTGTTTACTGCAAGCTCGCTGTGACCCGGTATGCGGCGTGTCAGCGAACTTCCACGAACCACCGCTAGGTGGTACTACGAGTCCGCCATATTTTGTTTATTTTTAATTCGATATATAATATGTTCTATCTAACTTTTTTAAACAGAAAATATTTTATAATGTGAGGTGATTTCCTTAGATCATACCTAGCCTAAGTGGAAAATTGTCCTAATACTTTTGTAAAAAAATATGTGTACTCAAATATATAAATTAATTAATAATTATGTAGAAGATATATCTTTGCATACCTTAAACGTGTTGCCAAGAAAAAATAACGAAAGTCTCGAAAAACTCAAACTCTAAAAAATGTTAGCACGGAAATAGTTGAGGGAAACAGAATAAGAAAATGGTTACAAGATTGATAAATCAAATTAAAAAAGTTAACAACGAACCTCCTTAACTACGAAATATCTCAAGACTGGGAGGACGGGAAACATATTGTGCAGTAAGTTATAGATATATTAGAGGACCTCAAGGAATTAGAAGGAAATTACTTATATTAATACTCTGATTTTTAATATTTTTATTTAGGAGAACACATTCTAATTGTGAAATTGAAATTGTGTGAAAAAAGTGATATTTCAAATACTAATTAAGTGTATTAATTAGCAAGATAAACATATATAATCAATTTTATCGAAAAATATTTTTGTTGCTACCAGGATTCGAACCTGGATCTCTTTTCAATCCGGGGAAGGTGCATTAACCGACTATGCTACAGCACACAGTACTTATATGTTTCTAACTTATATGTTACACTTTTCAAATTAATACATTTATCGTTCCATTATTGGAAAGTCATCTACGATTACTTTATTTTTACGGAATCTCAAATGCCTTTGAGTAGTCCGATAGGAGACGCCAGAATTAACAATTCAGGTACTTGAGATTCCGTAAAAATAAAGTAATCGTAGATGACTTTCCAATAATGGAACGATAGATGTATTAATTTTAAAATATTTTTGGTAATTAAATAGCTGAAGGGTAGATAAATATATTAAATAAGTCAAATAAAATTCATTACGTTGTTTTGTTGTGCAACGAATTAAACTAGAATTGAAAATACAAACGTTGGTACATGGACACGTTTTCCAAATAAAAGTAAAATCTGAATACAAAGGGAGAGCTTCCGCATTTAGACAGCTGAAAAAAAATCACCCGATTTTAGACCGAGTAGGTTTCGAATCGAAAAATTTGCGGTTTTTGGTTCGTTCGTTTTGTACTTCCACATCTGCCTCCACCAGTCGCATCAGCCGGCCACCAATTCAAGCGGGATTTGTGGTCAAGGGTGAAAATGTATTGCGGCGGCTTTATTCTTTGAATGGGTATTAAATGGTTCAGTGCAAAATATAAGTCGAATTTGGGCAACGATTGAAAATATTAGGGGTGCAGAAATGAAAAGGATCCTTTTCAATTTACCATTAGCTTGCTACGTGTTCTGAAAACCTTATTCAGTGATAATTTAATAGCGATCATATTCAAATAAAGAGTGATTTATTGCTTGATATGCATTCTTTCATGCATATACGCATATATATATTCTAAGTTAAATAGAATGAAGAATTAATAAACTTAGAAGAATACATTCTTATTGTGAAGTTGTAATTATTCAGAACATAGGTCTGTGATATTTTTTAAAAAAATAAGAATAATACGGTTAGGAAAGTGATCCAGGTTCGAATCCCGGTGGCATAACAATATTTTTCGATAAAATTGATTTTATATGTATATCTTTATAATTAATATATTTAATTAATAAATATGAAGTTATACTTTTAAGATTAGCAATATTAACTTTGTGGTTAAAATTCATATTTTTATTTATTATCTTTATTTTATTAACCACTTAATCGAGTTTAAATACATCTACCGGTTTCAAAAAATACAATTTTCTTCTTCAGGATGTCATAACTAACTAAAACATATATTATTGTTTCTTTACCAGAATTTATTTTTAAAAATCTATTTTAAAAAAAAAAATTTTTAGTACCTAACTCAAATCGTTACTTAATACAAATTTACTCGAATAATTTTTTCGAAACAATAATATATCTTTTAAATAGTTATGACATCCTGAAGAAGAAAATGGTATTTTTCGAAACCGGTAGATGTATTTAAACTCAATTAAGTGGTTAATAAAACAAAGATAATAAAAAAATATATAAATATGAAGTTGATTGTGACAACACGATTTAGAAATTAAACGAAAAAAATCCAAATAACACTATACATTT
Organism: Eubasilissa splendida; assembly: GCA_031772225.1. Taxonomy (NCBI): domain Eukaryota; kingdom Metazoa; phylum Arthropoda; class Insecta; order Trichoptera; family Phryganeidae; genus Eubasilissa; species Eubasilissa splendida. The sequence continues at coordinate 10,818,542 of CM062862.1, read as the reverse complement.
TATGAGAATATATCGATAAATCTGGAACAGACATTAAGAGCATCTAGCATCAAGAGATCAGACATTGACTTTATTAGAAGTATCAACAACTTTAAGTATCCATGTGAGATGTGATCATATAGCCAACAAAAATAAGCTGAATAAAAACTGCGGAAATTTGGTGGTCCGGTGAAGAGGGGTCTAGTAAAAGCTCCATACTTAGTGCTGACCAAAATTGTCACTCATATATTCCCATAGTCAACTAAAGCATAAATGCGTTCAATGATAATGTGATTGACTACTTCAGGAAGGTTTTAAAAAACAGACTGAAACATTGGACAAGTTCTTTCTTAAATCGAGTGCTACTGAATCATCGGGAAAACGAAAACCACCACCAGAATTAGAGTTACGTGATGTTTTAATTGATGATGACTTTCCTTCTAAGCAATATTAACTTTCCTCCTCTTCTGCTTCTTCCAGCATGTCTCTTCAGTACAACAATAGTAAAGTTTTGACAATTTATTCGTATACCATTTTTGAGCCAGACCTCGGATTTACTAAATATCGAATAACTGTTTCTATATTCGTCAAGTTCCATATTCATCAGGTTCTCGTAAACAGATTAATGACGAATATAAAGGTTCCACTGTACAAACAAAATCATGTGTAACTCCGTTAGCCTGTACCGTATATGGCATGACTCATACATTATTGTGTTTCGTCCAAGTCCCTTCATGGGAGAGTGTACTTGATAGTTAGCCCTTTAATGGCTACCTTGTACCCACTAGTTTCTTTACTTCCGTACATAACATTTTATTATCTGTTTGTTTGTAATTTTGTTATATACCTTTATCTTAAAAATAAATAAAGATAGCACTTAAAAGAGCGCAAGAAGCTTTAAATTAAAATCTCTGTTCGTTTTGCAATCTATTACATTAGCTTTTGTTTTTCTTCTTTCTTTTGTGTTTATTAATTATAGATTTCGCATATCAGAACCGAAAAAAGTTGAAAGTTCTACAACGGTTCCGGGAAAGGATGGGTCCCCCCCTTCTAGCGCCCCTTTAATGTACATTAACGCAGATGAGGCAAAAATGCAAGAGGCAAGAAGTCAAGAATTTACCATGATAGAAGGGTGTGGTATTCTATTCACTCATAGAAATGGATTGATAGTAAGTTAGTACTACTATTACTAGTAATTGTTATATTATTTAAAATATAGAATATTACAGTATATAAGATGATGCTTTAGATGAGTATAAAGAAACAGATTAACAAGATAAGGAGAATAAGAGACAATAGAAAAGAACTGGTAATGTCACAAGATATAGGAAAAAATTCAACATTTTATATATATGGTCCTTTGGGGTGGCTAGGAGGGGTCACCTGAAAAAAATAAAAGAAGGCCAACTGAGATGGCATGGACATGTGATGTGAAGGGAAAAAGATCACGTGATTCAAAACGATCACGTTTTGAGACAGATAAGAGAAGACTGGGAAGATGACGAGCAACATCGTTGGCTTTAGTTAGTCATTAGTGACGATCTTAAAGATTTGAACCTGATCAAGAATGCAGTTCAAACAAAGTGGAGCAAAGTTATTGGAGTAGTCGACTTCAAATTAACAGGATAAGGCGAGGATAAAAAATAAGAAGATAGTATATAAAATTAAACTCTCGTGAAAGCCTATGTTTCGTTATAAATCAGACAATTTTTCCGTTTGTTACAATGTAGATTTCATATTGCTGCTCATTCTATCAGATAATGAGATCTTTTGGCTGCGCTACGCTACAACCATACTATTATACAGGGATAAATTTATAATAAAATAATACACGCATGCATTAAATACATTAATAAAGAACAATGTCTTTATTCTTACTTTATAACGATCATTCTTTTTTAACGAGAATACACACATTTGTACTGTTTGGTATTTATGACAGGACCAGATCGCAGGTTACCGTGCGCGTGTGGATGCTCCATTTGGTTTACTATACCTATCTGCCTCCCCCCTTTTCCCTTTATCATTACCACAGAGTACGACTTTTTCTGTGTGTGATCTATGACTTGTGAACTGTCAAAATGATTGAACGTCAATGACTTGAAGCTTTTATAAAGTTACTGGTGTTATTGTGTTTCGGTTTTCTCACAGTGGGTGCCGAAACTGCTATTTCGTACCACATTGCTTTGTGCTAATCATTGATAAAGTATCCTTTAGTTCAGGATAGTTGTGAATACAGCAAGAAAATTCAGGTATGTCGTGTTCTTCCTGGTTGGTCATTGAACCCTTATTGTTTAATTCCTATACCGAATTCCTGCCATTCTTTACCTACATTTTTATAATTATTATGGCAAAATCACTATCACTAATCACAATGCGGCTGATCCATACACTGTTCCATACAAACACACCATTCAATAAGACCTATGCAATATTTTGTTACGAGACGTGAATAGTCAGATATTATCTCCGTTCCTACATACCCGCATCACTTTTACTTAAAAAATATCACTAATCATAAATGAAAATAACTCATATTACATGGCAAAAAATTATTTAGGAATCTTTAAAAACATCGATTTATTAAAGTACTAATATTTGTTTTCTACGTATATGATGTAAAAAGAAGTATATTTTTAATATTTTAGCAGTGCAGGGTTAAACAGTGTTATTTTATTTTTATTGATCTTTTAATTATTATATTTTCAGTAAGAAACTAGGATTAAAACCAATAAAACTCTTAAAAAATACTGAAAACAGGAAAAATACAAAAGGCACGCAATATAACCACACAGATTATTCAATCGAGAATATTAAACGCGAAGTAAATTTAAACCATTTTCCAGGCGAAGGAATTACAAAATGGCATACAATTAAATTACAAAATTAATTTGTCATATTATAATTTATGAACACGTGCATTTAAAATTGTTTTGTTTACCCATTTAGCAACCTCTTAATTGTTAACAGACTGACCAGAAAAACTTCAGAAATATAAGATTTTTCAAGTTTTAAGATACTTTATTAATAAAAAGTAACTCTCCTATGATTTTGTTAATATTTTATATACGTAGAAATATTATTATTATATTATTATTTTCACTGATTATCAAAAAAAAAATTTAAAATAACTTGTTAGGGATTATCACAGTGGACTGTGTGATGAAAAATATGGAGGGAAGAAACAGGATAACACAATACTTGAAAACTGCCGCTGACCTTTTGTGTTCCCGCCTCTTTCTCTCCACGCTCAGCAATTGAAGGATCCCTCGACGGATGCTGGAGTCACTCTTAAGATGCTCGTAGTTGTTGTAGAAGGTACCGTCGGCCACTTTACAAAGTATCTCGCGATGTAGGTAGATGACCGGCGCGTTTTCGAAAAAGAGTACAGAATGTAATGTCTACTGTGCGGCGACCAAATTAACACTGATTTCCGCATTGACGGACAAGTAGATAGAACAAAGTATGTTTCGGAAGGTTGGAAGGTATCTATAGGTAAAAAAACAAGTTCTCTAATACAACTGCTGATTTGAATACATATATAAATTTAAACAACATAATACAACAATAGAGTTATGCATTTCTAAATAAATATTTATTCATAATTAGAAAAATCATATCACTTAATAGTTTTACCGTTTTTACTAATTACTGAATGATGTAGTAATTCTCGGAATTTGTTTGGTTTTCAGTGAATATGTATTTTAGCAGGTTAAATTAAAAATCTGATATTATATTAACACAGTTTTATATACATTTTATTTATTAATTTTGATGGTATTGTATTGACATAAAACTCATTTAAAAAACGATATCTTATAGGACCTTAAACAGAATTGAAAAGTCAGTATATATGAAATTTACTAAAGACGTACTCATTGTTATAACTTAATCATCCACGTTGGTCAGTCATGACTGAGGATCGTGATCTCTATGAACTCCCGCCCTTTTAACTATGCTCCTTCATTTTCCTCGGTATCCTTCAGATCAAGGAGCTGTCACCAGAGAAGTGCCTGTTGCCTTTTCCAACATAGTCCAACGTATAACTATTTTCTCAAACTTTCCTTCTCGCAAGATGCCCAAAGAATGTAAGAATTTATCTCAGGCAAATGGGTGGTAAATGTATCTCAGTATTGTGGAATAAGGATATTTTAAAAGATGGTGTACTCTTAGAATATAGGTCTAGCCACCACAAATGCGCATAGTAAAGTAAACTGTAAAATGTATCTTCAATTGCGATTTTATTAATGCGCCTGGTTTATAAAGTAAGTTTACAAAATAAGATAATATCATTTATCAATTTATCATCCATTCCAAAATATCGTTCTGAGCATTATATTGTGGTATGGATCATGTTAGAAGCTTCCATCTGTTAATTAAGTCACTTTGACATATTATATCTTAATTATGATAATTTTGGCAACCCGATCAAGTAAAGGACCAATATATAAAATGGATCAGCGATGCAATTAATAAGTGACCTGTTATAATACTAATAACATTTTACTTTTTTAATACGAGAACTCGACAAAAAAAAATTATCTGATATGATCGGTATATTATTTTGTACTTTATTTACTTAAAAAAGGAGGTTATTTTTATTTCCAACAAATTTACCATTCAAAGAGTAGTAAAAAGCAAAGTTACCTTTCGCGGCTCAAGTTAACCCCTCTTAACGCTTTGCAAAGTAAGGAGAGTCGACTAGTTAGTATATTAAAAGCTCAGCTTTCACGAGTTTAAAGTTAGTATATCTACACACACACATACACACACAACTTTAAAATTAATGTGGCGCGCGGGGTTTTTCCCGCGCAAGCCTTTTTAAATCGAGCGAATACGAAAACCAAGTGTGAATTTCGCAAGTTGTTCACTAGCTGGCACGTAACATCATTAAAATATGAATCTGAAACTTTTTACACAAAAAAATGTACTTTTTACCGCATTGACGCATTTAAGTACTTAATTTTTATAAACTTATAAAAAAGTTTTTACATACTAGCAGAAAATAACAGGCCGATGCCAACAAATTATGCTAGGCCCTTCGGGTGGTTGATTCGATTACGCCGCTTTGCTGTTTATATGGCACCCAGCCAGTCAATAGCTTCAATAGTTACATACTTTATTGGAGTTAATTGGCCAGATTTTAGATTCACGATATGGAACAAAAGAAACTGCCATCAGAGATTAAACCTACAACCTACTCTCAAGAAATCTACTATATTGACTCTGTATTATCCGCTATTATTATTTTAATGATTTAGACGAATAGTGAACAGTGAATAAGATTAAAAAGGATTATTTTTTAATCTTCTTTCAAATGGAACGTATGGTACGTGTGTATAGTAAGAATGAGATATAATGCAAGTGATGGTACCAAAAATAGAGGATATCCACGGTAAACTAAATACTGAAAGATGAACCTGTTAGAAGCCTCAATAATCGACGAGATTGTATGAGATAAGGCGAGAATTGTGTACTAAGACAGAAGAGTGTGGAGCTCTATCTTTTCTGCCTATCACCCGCGGGGAAACGGCATGATGAAAAGTAAGTAATTTAGGCAAATTTTGAGTTGTCTGATAAAATCATGTGACCAAAATTTATTTGTAAAGTAATCTCGTTTCAAATGTATTTATTATAAAAAAAACTATTTACCGATGTCATTTCAAAGAAATGTAAAACAGCACATTCAAAAATATGCTATAAAGGAAGTGACATGAAAGCTTTATTGGATGTATGTTTGTAATGGGTGGACTTAAACAGCAGAAGCAAATCTTCCAATAAATGTAAAGTAATTCTGTTGTGTAGAAAACAAATGAGTTACCTACAGACTGGCTTAAAAGTGAAAATTCAAAAATAAAATAAAATAATTTTTATATTACTTCAAACACTTAAAATTTTATCAAAATAATATGTTTTATACTAATCACAAAATGATGTTTGAAAAATTAAATACAATGTTTGTTTAATATTTATCTAAAACTTGAAAAATTACAACTCATAATTTTAAATACAAATTAAATGTATTAATTAATAAGATATTCATATAACATCAATATTAACGAAAAATATTGTTGTTGCTACCGGGATTCGAACCTGGATCTCTATCAATCTACGAAACGTTCATTATCCGATTGTGCTATACCAACATAGTGGATTGACGATAAATTTTCGAACCTACATGTTACACTCTTCAAATGAATACATCTATCGTTCCATTATTTGAAAGCCATCTACTTTGTTTTTACAGAATGTCAAATACCTTTGAGTAAACCGATAGCATGAAAACATTCATATTATTTCAACATATCTCTGGTCTAACCTGTATCTTTTTCTCTATCTCTCTCTCTCTCAGTTTTTCGTCGTTATCTAGGCGAGGGTCGTGATTTCGTGCGAGGGTTCTTTTAATTATCTGCTTAATGAGATATGTTCACCATTATTTGGTCTATCCAACGCATCGGAGAGCGTCTCTAGATCCAGTTTCTGGGATTTGTCCGATTACAATTTTGAAATTTTATTCCTTATACGCGTTGCTTGTTTCAGTCACAATTTACCAACTTTTACACTATTCGCAGAGAAATTAAACAAGCAACCAAAATAATTTAAATTCACAGATTTGTCTTTCCAATTTTTTTGTCCAAATCTCGATGTCCAAAGTTTTGGACATCGAAGAATTGAAAAATTAATAATAACGATAATCATAAAATAAACGCCTACAAAATGTACAGCTGGATAAGGATGTTACATATCCCGTCGACAGCACGACACAAAAATACATTCTCTTCCTGTAACAAATCCAACTACGGCAAATCTATTAAGAGTTATGGCATTTCAGTTGTCGTTGACAGAGTGCTGCTTACCGATCCGAGTAGACACGGATTGGCAAGGAGAAGGCTGAAAGGAAAGGGGGACCTGCGCATGAGCGGTCGAGGTGCAAGGTGCGCGAGGGAGACGATGGACAATGGAAAAATGGCGACCTAAATAACAGACAAGGGTTTTCTCCCGCGGTGGATTCAGAGATATAAAATGAGCCTGATCTATCTGCGGGATTTGAGGAGACTCCGCTGCAACCTGCGGAGAGGCTGAATGCAAGCGTTGGCAGACGGATAAGCTTGACGAACTCCACAGTGACAAGATGGCATTGGGGTAACCTTCTGGAAAAAGAGATCACTTCTGGTACATGGACGTGGCGCCTGGACCAATGCTGGACACTGGATATAAATCGGTAACATTTTGTGTCCTCACTAGGAGAGTTTAACTGGAAGAAAGAAGATGTCAAAGACAATTATCGTGCTTACAATGTCGAGATTGTTATTTTTAATGTTATTAAGTGTAATTAATGTATAAATCAGGGTTGTTATTGGTTGAGACCATACTCATCCATCCGAGTCAGGCATACCGACACCACACACACATTACCCAGTCTGAGTCGGTGTACTCAAAGGTATTTGAGATTCCGTAAAAACAATGTAGATGGCTTTCAAATATTGGAACAACAGATGTATTAATTTGAAATAAGTGTAACATATACGTTCGAAAATTTGTCATGAAAAATACTGGCGCTATAACAAAATTGGTAGTGTACTTCCCCGGATTGGAAATAGAGATCCAGGTTCGAATCCCGGTAGCGCAAAACAATATTTTTCAACAAAATTGATTTTATATGTATATATTTATAATTAATATATTAAATTAATATTAAAAGTATCACAGACCTATGTTCTGAATAATTAGAACTTCACAATAAGAATATGTTCTCCTCAAAGAATTAAATAATGTTTTAACTCAATTTATAAAATATTATTTTCAGTTTAATATCATAATTATTTTAAAATTAATATCTTTTACGGCCAATTATGTTTCTATTATTAAGTTTTTGATTAATATAATGAGTTTATTTACACACAGTAAGTTTTCTACTTAAATATTTATTTCATACATATAATACAATTTTTCTCGTAATGCCATCCATTCTGGAATATGCCCGTGCTGAAAAAATCCAATAAAATAAAAATACACAATTTTAAACATTTATTAAATCGTTTTCCTTAATATAGATAGGTATGAACAATATATACAAAATTATTTCAATATATTTTAAATACATACAGATTGATGTATGGAGTCAGAAGGTGGGAAATTTAACAGTGTAACAATCAGTAGGATTTAATATATTTACATTGACATTTAAATGCGAAAAGTATTTTTATTATCTGAATATTATCTATAATACAATTACAGAAAATAACTTAAGCCATTAAACTGTATATCTTTTGACATCAAAAAGTTAGCGAGTATCGTTTAATTTATAAACATTTCGCATTTTATCTATTTAACAAGAGTAAAGTATAATATAATTATGTATGGGCACGATCTTTCGTAGAATTGTCAATTTAACACTAATTCTAGTAATTACAACTTACCGAGTTTTAGAGAAAAAATGCTTATTTTTGTTTACTTAAATAAACCCCTTTATGAAATACAATTACAAAACAAATACATTTAAAACGTAGTAAAATTTCTTACCAAATAAATATACTCTTTGAATGTGATAATTCTAAAATATTTCCAGAAAACTTTTAAATTTAACTCATCATGGCATTCTTCAGATGTTTGCTTATGTTAATTTGTTAGTATAACTGACAGCTTTCATAACGGACATTTTCTGAAGTCTGGAAATAATCAAATTATTTAAATAACTGTTCAAAACAACTGTTTGAGAGTGGTGAGGATTGGGAAATCTTGATGAACACAGTCAAAGAGAATCAGATATGAGGAAAGCTAGAGTTACTCAATAGTCTCGTCGAGATGCTGCTTTAGCTTCCACCAGACCTTTGGACTCACTACGAGAACATCAGGAGCTATTAGTCTTTGTCATAAAAGAGCGAATCAATTCACATGTCATTTACAATATCACAAAATACTATATACAATATATGGATTGGGAACAAAATATGTTCCAAGTAAAATGACACTAAATTGTAACTAAATAAATGAGTCAGACATAATGAATAAAAATATATAAATTGCGACAATTCTATTTTGTTTTATAACTTTTTAGGCGCAATTAAACTTTTCTGACCCAAGTGAATAAAAATGCATATAGTTTTTAACAAATTCCTTAGAGTCTACGACACTAATAACTACAGCAATATTTATTTATGAAATGTCATTATTATCCACTTAATATTTTTACTTAATGCTTTAAATATATCAAAATCATAATTTATACGAATACTATAAATTGAAGAGAACAAAAATTCTAATAAAAAACCGCTAAAGCAGGTTTCTAACCAGAGTTTTATGGCAGTAATTCGCAAAAATGATAAAAGTATGAAGAGATAAATTGGATTCAGTTTAGTCTTACTTATTTATTGTAATTTCTTATTAAATCATTATTATTTTGTGGGTAATATATATTTTACACAAACAGCATTCGTATTATTTATTTAATTTATGTATTTCACTAAAATATAGCACAAGCCGGTGTTAAATTCCAACACATTGATGCCTATGAGCCAAAAGATTTATCCGAAAGGAAAAGGGTTGCTATGGTTTCCCTGGCCGTAAGGCAAGTGACAGAATATATCCTTACTAGACAAAAGGTTTCTACTAGATCTTTACTTATCTCCAATCACGTTACTAAATGTACCTTACTTAGACAATACATTAAGTGTATAAATTAGGAAACGATTATTATTATAATCTCTTTAATAAATCTTTTAATTTGTGTTTTCCTTTCGTCTTTAATTTATGGCAACGAATAGATACGCAGGTACATAAAATTACATAGAGTATGAGACAAAACAATTTTTTACAAAAACAAGCATTTATTGGTTCATCTAATCATTCATCTAAAGTTCATCTGGTTCATCATTCATCTGGAGTAGAGCACTAGATGAAGTGAAACGTAGACTAACAAAAAAAAAGATGTTTGGAATATTGTCCAGATTACGCATAGAGTTTGGAGAAAAAAGAGACTATGAAATATTTATTTATTTATATATTATTAGTAACGATTTGTTCAGATGCTGCATAAGGTAATATTATTTTGGAGGCACTAAGAAAGAGGATAAATTATTATATATAAAGTAAGTTACAGTAAGTAAGATAAAAATAGTAATAAAACATGTTTTTTTTTTAATGTTCGGATAAATTTCAAAAATTGTTCAAATCTTAATTTAATTGTAAATATTTTTTTAAAGAATTCATGGTAACTAGAGCATCCAAATCCATATCATAATTCATTACCCGATTCTCGGGAATTTTTCAATTGAAAGAGTTGTATAATTGTTAATATTGTATTCAATCGAAATAGTCATGTACACTCATATCATTTAAACAAAACGGGAATAATGATATATTTCAACTTATTACATACATTTTTTTTAAGGAGACGGCTATATGGGGGGACCCATCCGTTCCTGGGACCGGTTTATAAGCTAGGCTTATTTGTCGGTCCCACTCATCAAAGCTAATAAAAATATGCGATTTTAATTCAATAACATATCCAATATAAGTATATAAAACGAAGAAAAAAAGTGAAGAAAGACGAAGAAGAAGAACGAAAAAAGACAAGAAATTCAGTGTAGTTACTAGCAATTATCTCAAAATTTAAAATTTAGACCCTCCAGCGTCCCTTAAGTATATTATATATTATTATTAGATACATTGTAGATGTCAAAATCGTCCTCTATAAGTCTGTGTCATTCAGCATCATTAAAAGACAAAAATTTAAAAAAATAAAAAGAATCCGTTACCCATCAAAAATTACCCGGGCATCGGTTATTTTTAAAAGACGCGCGCACCCGGTTCTGCGGTTCCGGTTCTACCCAGTTTGGAAGCTCTAGTAGTGACTATGGACATAACACCATCTACTGAACAGTAGTACGGGCAGGGTACCGGCGGAACAAAGATACAGATGTGAACTATCAGAGGGCCGCGCACCGGTAGGGCTGACCGCTGGGCCAAACCACAAGGATCTAATCGTTTCCACCCGATAATGTGAGCGGCAACCAAAACTACCGCATAAATTTTATTAGTGCTCCATTTAACTTTACCTAACTCGCATAATGTATACTCAATTAACTTATATTGTAACCTTCTATTTAATTTTTTCTATTAATTTAATCGAAACCTCGATGAACCAAGAATAAACCATTATAATGTAAACAATCTCATTGTTTTAACTATCTTTTTGCACTTTATAAACTAAGATTCTAATTTAAGCACCCAGATGAAGACGGACGTAAGTAAATAATGGGTGAAACTAGTTGTTCCGTGCAGGAAACAAGAAATGTAAACAAGGATGGTTCGCCAATCTCCGCTTCTCTCAACTGGCGATGATGATGATGATGAGGTCAAAAGAAATGAAACACAGAGATATATTATCTCTAGGGACACTGCGGCGAGAGAATCGAAAATACGTTTCCGCCCGCAGAATGCCTCATTTAATTTCACATACAAACAATAATCCAATTGATTAATATTTTTCCCACCATTTCAGCAATCAAGCAGTAACAGGCGCCAGTGAGACGTATTTTATTCAAAAATGACAGTCTTTGTTTACCAAAATCTATTTCACATCTTTCTGACACCTTACTGATTCCTTACTGCCTCGTGTTCAAAACATATATTTTTAATGGCGTCACATTGGCGACCTATCAATTCTAGTATTAACACAATATCGTTACCTAAGTGGCTACATCGGCTATCTCAACGAGCGGGTGTACGTTTGTAAGGCCTTGATATTTAACGGTATATAACGGTTTGCCAGTAAAACTGGACATTAAAGGGTTACCATATTAAAAAAATAAGTATCGAAAGTAGCATTAGTCATTCATAGAAAACAGTTTTATTCCTTTCCTAAAAAGTGATGAAAAATGAGATAGCCGATATATTTTTACGTTATTTTTTTTATGTTTTCTGATTTAGGCGGCAACGTATTAGAGACTTTAAAATGCTATTTTACTATACTTGACATAAAATGTAGATATAATAAATTTATATTTTTATTTTGTGTTCGCACAGTACTAAATTAGAATAAATCTATGTAAATAAATTCTAGGCAATAATTTAGCTCGTGTAAAAGTATTATCAAGACATAATTTCGATTCCAAATTTGAATACTGCATCAAGGCGACATGAAAATAAGGTTTTCCAATTTCATTTTCATCAATAGCGGGTTTTTTAACCACCCGATATTTTTTGGTGAAAATAGATTGGGAATAAAATAAACAAGATGTTCTTAACGGAGTGTGACCCGCAGTAAGGGATGAACATTTATAATCCATAAATCACGCAAACATAAATAAATGTACAGCGAGGGCTCGCCGTGAACAATATTTATTTCCCGCAGAAACAATGTGGAAGGGGTGGAATGAAGATTGACTTTCTATCAAAAACGAGAGTTCTCAATTGTGCGTAATCCTTAAAAAATAATTAAATATACCTATAATGTGAAATAATTGTTTTCTTTATAATTTGAAGTAAATAAACTTTATTAATCAAAGTAAGAGGCATTTGATTCTACGCACTTTTGCCGAACAATTACAATCTGTAATAACTAACAGACAAAAATATAACGCGCCGCAGCTGCCTAGAGAGCCCGTCACTTCTTTCACGGCAACCTTTTATATGAGTTCATTAATGAACGCTTCTGTTTATATTGGTATCCGTAACTGTGTTTCAAGCATCAATAATGCTCGATCTTTTGCAACTAGTATTTTATTATTTATCCCACTCTGGCCACACGCACACGTAAATGCACCGATTTCGCTTATCTCAAGCTTTATCAGGACGTATTTGAAACTAATCATAAATACAAAAAGAGTACACTTATATATACATAAAGAGGGAGATAGAATATAAAATTACTTGTGAAAGAGAGAGACAGATACATATACAGAGAGACGGAACATTAAGGGAGGGTATAATACAGTGTTGATGGATATTAAATTGATTTTAAAGGAAACATAATATGGGGCTAATGGATAAATTAATTTGATTATTAAGAATTGGTGTACCAGTATTTATTACCTTTTTTATTGCAAGGGCTTCTAAATTATCTAACCGAGAGTCTAACCCGTTTTTATGGAGAATATTGACCCCCGTGGTATTATTAAAATAATGGTATTTTTCAATAATATGGTTGGAAAATTCTGAGAAGAAACCATTACTGTTTTAACATTTAAGTTGTTCTTTGACACGAATATTGACATTACGAGCAGTTTTGTCTATATAGAATGAGGGACAGTTATTGCACGTTAATTTATATATACTCGAGTGGCTTAATTTTTTTTCATTATCTTTTGAGTATATATGCATTTAAGCTATATAATAGCAAATTTCTTGAATGTCAATGGTATTAACTTGTAATGCAATATTCCCTATTCAATAATATTGTTGTACTGCTTTTTATGAAATAATGTTTGAACTTGTTTAATGGCACAAATCCCTTTTGAAGGGTGGATTGCCTATTTGAAATAAGAAGAAAAAAAAGAGTATATATGAGTGCACTCTATAGTTTCAAATACGTCCTGATAAATGTCATATAATAAATTTCGTGGTTTCATACAAAATGATTGTTATTTTATTTAATAATTAAGTTTTTTTTTATTAATGCTGGAAATTTTGTTTCTGTTGTACATTACGAATATATACTGATGCAAGACTGAGTTTTGTGTATAGTTCTGGTGTATTGGATTTACCTACCTGACTATCTCTCCAGTCGTAACCTAATTGCCTCGGGTCGTGGTGTCCTGTCTCTCTATTTCCACATTTACTATGTGTACAAACATCCTCCATTCTGGACGGTTCTCCACTGTTTGGACTGTGTTTGAAGCGTAAAGCTGGCCATCTATTTGATTTGGTCACAGTGTGGCCTCTCATTCGGTCCCTCTTGATGTTTAAAATCTATTAATGAGTATGTAAACAGTCAACCTTAAATAAAACAAATGTACCATTTTATGATTCAATAAATTAAGATTTGTATGCTATATTCTTATTTAACAATTTGAGCTTAAGATCAATTTCTAATTCAAAAAAATATTCAGAAATTCAATTAAATAAATAAAATTAAAATCTCCTCTGCGGAAAACCGAACCCCTATCTCTTATGTGGCAGGGGATGCTATTATGCTGCCGAATAATCGATGAGATAAAATGTTAACATTAAAATTTGATTTTTAAAATGTATAAATAATAATTAGTGTACATTTCGCATCAATATTCTAACTATTTTTAAACTAAGCTAAACGCATGTACAATGAAAATAGGACTAACTTGCCGGTGTCCTGGAACGAGGCGCAAACACCCGACCACTAGATCACTAGGCCGGCGTCATTACCACAACACCAACAAGCTACTATACTACAAATATATTTGAAATAATTAGTGACAATTTGACATCACAATCTATTAGAAGAACGACAAGAATAAGCACTCACTTAGCATATGAGAGATACCGGGATCGACATCGCTTTCAAAATCCTTTTGTTTACAAAAAGGTTTTTGAGGCGCCTGGTATTGATTTCAATGTGGGCAAATATGAAATTAAAATATAAAAATGAGTGTATTAAGTGTTTAAAGATGTGGTGGTTTTTAAGATGTAGTGCTGAAGACAAATATTACATCGTGCATACCGTGGACGTCAAGACATGTTCAATGTCTTTTTTGCAGGAGCTGAACATCAAAAATAGACTCAACCATTTGCCTGAAACGAATCTTTCAATTTTATGGGCATCTTGCAAGAACTGAAGATTGGAGAAGCGTATGGTGATAAACTATGTCAAAAGGCGAAGAGAAAGATGAAAATCCTCACCCCATGCGAAAAAGGCAACTGGCACTTTATGTATTTTATGGACAGACTTTCAAGCATTTGCTTAAGGTGAATCTTTTAATTTTTTGAGCGTCTTGAGAGAAAAGAAGATATCTTCGAGAAGCTTGTTTTAGTGGACCACGTCTATAAGTCCCCATACGTTGGACCGACCAAATCAAAAAAGGTACTTCTCTGGTAACAACCTTCGATCTGCAGTATAGTTGATAATAATGTAACTAAATTATCTGACGCGCTATTTTTGTGACAGGTTCTCCTGAGATATCCGCTAAATAAACCGAATAAAATAATGCAAATTGTAAAGTATTTTGCTGACAAAATATAGATCCAGTCCCATAAGTTACTTACTTTATCAACCGACATAAAAATTCGATACCTGGATTGGATACCGGGTGATTGGAAAAGATTGAGGATTTCTGTTCTGAGTAGTTCCTGGGGTTAAGGAAAAATATGGGGCATTCCACAAAACACAGACGGAAAACAAAAGCTTATTTATGGGAAGTTATCTTCATAAATCACTTACTTCCTTCCGCAGTCTACACCGGAAACAAACAAAGATATCTCCGCGCTGTATCGGAAGAAGCTGCGTCAATTAACACAAACAATAATAATTGATATTCCGGTCGAAAATTTAGTAAAATCTTGCATTGTTCATTACCGTATTGTTTTAATATTTTTTTAAGCGTGAACAACATAGTATAAAATAGTTAAATTTAAAAACGGTTGGATATAAAATTTATATAAATGAAATTTGACTACTTCTGTGTCGTTAAAGTGGTCTACCAAATACAGAAAGTTCCGGATTCGAGTCCTGGTGGTGCCTAAATTGTTTCGAGAATTAGATTTATTTTCATGTATCTATCTAAGTGTTTTCTCAAATTTGATTAAATCAATAAAATTCACAACTCCACAAATTAAAATGTGATTTCACAAAAAATAATTTATTAAAATATTGCAAAGTGCGACTAAACTACTCTGAACCCCTTATTTGTGCTCATCATTGAATATCTAAATATATCATAAGTGATTTATCTAAACATCTTTTAATTATTACGAATTATTACGAATTATTTCGAATTATTCCATCAAAAATAATAGGCTGGTTCGATTATTTGATTTATTGAAAATCGCACAGACGTACACAATGTATAATAATGTTTATATTCTTTGAATAATCTTATGATCTTAAGTCGAACTACGTCTACGGAGGCATCACGAACCTCACCTAGTTTTTCGATTATTCCGTAAATAGAAATAATTTGTTTTCCAACCCAAACCTCGCGTGTCCATAACCCGATACCATACACCATACTTAACCCTTAACCCTCAACCCTTAACCGGTGTCATGATTTTCATCACGTAACTGTTATCGTGGAAGCCTTAAGCACATTTCTGATAATGTCAATGATAAATCTAAAGAAAACTCCTGACGAAAATGTGTTCAAACAACATAACGTCATTATGAATTATAATTTTTTGGATTTTTTAAATTGTCTTTTATCTCATTTATTATTTATTACATACTTTTGCTAAACTTTTCATATAAATTTACTTTAAGAGAGATCTTGTTCCTGAATGCGCCGTATTCCCGGAATTTTGAACGCCATGAATATGAACGCTATTGTATATCAGCATAGTCCCAGTAATATCGGACGATATGTGCTCTGAATAAACTCGTATATTGTTACATCTTATATTATACTACTCTTATTCATTGCTCGTCATATGTTCTACTGTATTATATGTTGCGATGTGATAGCAATTGCAAGCTGAAATATTTCTTGGTGAGAAATGATAATTCTCGCTTAATGTCAACAGCAAAATAAACATGTTTATACCTTTATTGTACATCTTAATTAATTACGAGGGTACATGCTGATAAATAAAGATAGAAAACATTTTTGCAATCGAAAACATGCAATAACATTAAGTGATTGAATTAAAAATAATGAATTTTTTGTAGATTTTTTTTTTTATATATATTAATAAATATATTTATTTTATTTTATTTTAGTATACTTATGTATCGCAAAAACTTTTTTATTCACAATTTTACTATTTCGATTCAATTACGATTAGTTTGGTGAGTAGGTACTTTCTAACAGTAACTTGTAAAAAATAGCAATTTTTGATCGTTACATTAATATCAAAATCAAAGTACCAGAATTTCGACGAATTATATATATTTTTATATTCGGAAGCATGTATATGCTGCTAACGTTGAGTTGTGCTATTACTACTGTCGATAACGTCAGAAATAGCTTTGCTGCCTAATTAAAAAACTTTATATTTCAGGAAATTTTCTTCTTTTGATATCAAACAAAAAAAAATCCAAATTAAAACAAGATGTATGCTGAATATTTTCAAATATCTACTGAATTAAATATTTATTAGAATGTTTAAATTGTTCACGTCTTTCGAAATAATATACTATAAAAGCCTTTAGTTGAGTCATGAGAAAAATTATTAATTAATTTTTTTTTTTGAAATCACTGAATTAAACTGATATAAATATTCCTTTGTTAGATGATGATTAACTAAATGTTATCAATTATTTTTATAAATCTGAAATATGTTAAAGGATAAAAAAATAATGATCCCAACTACATTTAAAAAATTAATGAAAGCATTTTCGATGGTAAACAAATATTACTTTCATTTGAAAACTTTTTGGCCTATAGATGTACCGTTCAGAGGAAAAAAAATATTATGGTTTAATATGTAAATCACTAATTTATCACTAATGAATCTCCATCAATCCATTCAGCGTTATAACTTCAACTAGGATGAAAATTTTTAAAATGTGCAAAAGTGTACAATCCTGAAACAACATTTTATATTTGTTAGATCGTTACTTACGTTAGTATTTTTTAATGTATTCAGTTGTCTGCCAGGTGCTACGTCAAATGAACACTTTCAAAATATCGCAATTGTAACATTGTTGACCGTGTCATGTTAATTTTATTTTGTATGCTGTTTTAAGCAGCTTGCTATTAAAAATCTTGCCTTACTTTACGTTAAAAATATCACACGATAGAATCAAGAGAAAGTACAATTCGGTGGATTGTAGTGTGCATATTAGCCAAAATTCCTTTCTTACTGCTGTAAATTACACCTTTGAGATAGTTAATAACTTTACATACCTATCTAGAATTTCTAACAGCAAACATATACTAAACTGAATTTACTATTATTTTTAACTTTAATGGATAGTCAAGAAAGTTTAAATTTTTATCTTTGAATTTTTTGAATGAATTTAATGTTTTGTCCAGTATATTGATATAGGAGAGAAAAAAGTCTAGTTGATAAAACATATCATCAAAAGCATCGGAAAAATTCTTAACTCCGAATTTTTAATTAGTACCTACATATATTATAAAAAAGTTAGATATATTGAATAACTTGTAAAGATTGTGATAAAAAATACATGGACCAAACTAAGTATAGTATACAATAAGTATAGTATATATTCATTCTTTCAAAAATTACAATTTCTACACTCGGTACACTAAAAAGAACAACTTAAAAACTATCGAATTATAAAAAAAAACTTATGTTCGAAAAAATACTAATTACTAACATATATCCTTAATGTCTATTACCATTAATGACCGAAAAAATCCCTCTCCCTTTTCATACCCCAAGGTTTTTACTGGTTTATTAAATTACCTGTGCACTCGGCATAAAACTCAGTTTTTTGGAGGACAACTTCACCCTAGCTTCAAAGGTGCTATGATATTCGAGCTGGTTAGGCACTCTGTTTTTGATGATTTATGGGCTCATAGTAATCAAAGGTTTCATCAACCTACGCTCGTTATTACCTTACATACCACTTGGGTTGATTTTCCAACCTGTTCATCAAAGGGTCTTTTTACCATTTTATGAGTTCAACACCCGTTGTGACCTTTTGAACTACCGAATAACGTTGAGTGAAAGCTACTACATGGTCAACATCATTTGAAGTGAAGACAGCGCCTTTTTAAAGTTAACGAAAATGTTGGTTTAATATAAGCCTAAGGTTATATGATTTGATTTCATTTTGAAATACAAAATCTAAAATGTGATTTTCTAGATATCCTATAGTTTATAAAAGTATTTATACTCGTATTTATATATATATATATATATGTGTGTGTGTGTAAATTTAAGATTTTCACGGGTTGAGTATAATGTTAGAAAATAAGTGTATTGGTTATTCTGCATCTGTTGATTCATACAAGGACCATTATTGTTCCAACGTTTCCATTAAATCATCTCACAACCCATCTTCAGGGTATACCTTATCAGTGAAGTGTCGCTCTGAAATAATGGTAGAAAACGTGTAAAATCACTAATCTTTGTTTAATTAGGGTCTTTACGTTCTTATGTTTGCCTTCTGGTAATTTTGTACGGTAATACTTATGTATACTTATACGTATAGAGTGGTATATATATATATATATATAAACATATAAATTGTCTATGATATTTTCTCTTCTACCTCAGTTTGTCATCTGTTTTCCGTGACCTTTCTAAAACTTTTCGTGGCGAGGCGTATCATTTTTATAGGGAAATATTTGTTGCATTTCTGAATATATTTATTTTTCTATTATAAACATACTAGTGTATTAAATTATAGCTACACTTTAAAGCAATGGCATTTCATTTCTCCATTCTTTTGAGTTCTTTTTACTTCCAAAATATATATTTCTGGGATCGTGTACCGCGATATAGTACATCAAGGATTTTCCAAGATTTTCTACATTTAAAAGTTGTGTATAATATTCAAAACAGTGAGACTTTATCTGTTTCACATCTGTCAAATCTATATCATTCGTATCTCTGATACATTTCACATTTCCCGATTTGTTTATTTTTAATTTCATTATTTTATATATTATATTTAATTTTCTCCTTCTTCATTGTTGAGTATCTTTACTCTTACTCGTCCATGTTTGCATATAAAACGAAAAACTTTCACATTTTCTTAAAAATTTTAATACTTACCTCTGATTAAATAAATTTAATTCTTAAGTGTACTAATGAGAAAAGTTTCTTGTTCACATTATAGTCAGGTTGTGCTACACGGCATTCTTTTTATGAACAAGCGGTAAGGGAGTGTGAAAAAAATACAAATTATTATATCCTCGCTCGATCTAGGAACTAAAGTATTGCTAAGTGTAATAAAACAGTAGTACAAACAAATTTGATTTCGTTTTTGTATAGTACCGCAATACGGAACAATGTGCTTGGGCATCGAATGTGGGAATTATAGATATAGTTTTTCAATAAACTTTATTGGGAAAATATGAAAATCATTCTTATATAAATATTTTGTGGTTTGGAAGTAATTTAGAAATTACACATACAAACAGTATCATAAAACGATACAAAATTTAAGGTAAAATATTATAAAAACAAGTATACTTTTATAAACACTTAATTATTTTTTCAGAATAGTAAAACTCTCTATTAAGGATCTACACCCAAATAAATCGTCCCGCAGTCCATACTGTAGCAACAAGACCACACAGACTTATCGCAACCCTAGACCAGATCGCTGGATGGAGAGTGCTGTAGGGGACAGCAGTTCAAATTCACCACCGTTCCCACCCGACTCCAACACCAGCGACATCTGCATTCAATACCTAGCCGGCGGCAAAGTGCTGCCACCATAGTCTGGCCTGATCGCTCACCGACGACACATCTTCCGTTCCGCTACCCCACCATGGCGCTCAAGCGCCCCGCCGACTCGCTTCGTTATTCTTCAACCTCTACGCTCTGCAGTTCTCACTTCATTTTACACGCATACCTTATGTACTCTATGTTGTATTATCTGTCACAATAAACAACTCCACACCTACTCGCACGTTTCCATTTCATTCTAACCACCTACCCCCACAGTTGTATTTTACAGATGGATGATTGAGTGACAGGCGCATGCGCGTTCGAGTTAAACGTATATGTGTGTGTGTGTAAGCATGAAGACGCTGTCAAGAGAGCATGTATAAGTAGGGCCGGCAACCGTGATCGGCCTCTTTTACTCCGCGTCACTGTGCAATTGTAATTCAGGAATAAATCCTGTAAATTGTTACATTATACAACTGAGTATTTTTTTTGTCACCACAAATAACACAACAAAAATGTTAACTTTAAAAATACTAATGCTTCACATTTCATATCTCGGACTGACACTCGTATTTAAATATTTTTGTACTCAACTTGTCTTACATTGAGGAGTAAGACAATGATGTGACGTGGACAAAATACTACTTATTTTTTTTAAATAAGAGATTACAATATTATAAGTGGTCCCCACTCTGAGGCTTGATGCGCGCGCCGCTGTGTTTCACTTTGCCCCGATGACTTATTTACCTACAAACTACCATATTTCTTTGGGAATCGAGAAATTGACGGAGCAATGGTAATCCATCGTAAACAATGCAACAGAAATTATTATTATTGATCAGTTTATATATTTTGTTAATTTAACAAATATTTTTGAAGTTTTAAAAAAACTCGACGAACTTATGCATTAATCCAATATACCTTTTCTCAATTTCAAAAAACCTTACAAAATAATGAATAGATAATTAAAACGGAAAATTTTGCTGTGTCTCTACGGTGAATGTGGTAAAAATATTATCATAAAACTACACGATACAGTATATTAACAAAACATTTGCAATAATGTGAATACGCTTTAATGTTAATTCATGCAAATATTTCATTTTAAAACCTCGCTATGAGACGGGCACGTTGGCTGTTATGTGGAAAACAGAATTATCTTTTGTTGAATTAATAAAATATATGTACGATTATTCTCAGTTATTGTTTAAACAAGAGTATAGAAGAAGATGATAGGCTTAATAATCGGTAAGCGCTGGATACACTTTTGAATACACAAATGGTTTGAAAGATAACGTGTTATTCAGAATAGCGTGATGAAAATAATTGATATTTGTATATTTCTCCGATTGGTCACGGCCATATGCAGAATTTTGTACGCGCTGATATTTATACGACGGAAAATTTTACATCAACGCATTTATTTGAAATTTATACGCCCACCACTTTATACGCTAACCATTTGTATACTTTTATGACGGTTGTGTTTTTTGTATACTATAAATAATATAATAATTAAACAGTATAACCATCTAGATTCTAGATAATAGTAATTCCCTATTTTTAGGTTTAATTACATTTTTAAATATCCGTAAACCACTGAGAAGAAAATTTAAATATTTGGTACGATTATCAATTAGACTTTTTTGAAAGAAGTAAGATATTATATATATTTAATATATGTATCTACTTTATATATTATATATTGGTGATCCAAGCACGCTATTTTACAGAATTTAAATTAAATTATAATTTTAAAATGGAGTTTAGGGGAGAGGATGCCTTTGTTTTGAGCAGGCCTAAATAATAACGAACGATGTATGCAAAATTTGGTCTAGGCGGGGAGAAAATAAAATATCCGGATGTTGGGGGGGGAAGATTACTACCTAACAATCTAAAATTTGGCTTAGATCAATCAAAGGGTGTAAAAATTTATAGAGAACAGAGACATAAACAGATATTAAGTTTTGTATATAATATATGTATACTTTTGAAATTAGCAAAATTAACTCTGTGGTTAAAATTCATTATTTATATTTGTTAACATTGTTTTATTAACCACTTATTGAGTTTAAATACATCTACCGGTTTTGAAAAATACAATTTTCTTCTTCAGGATGTCAATACTAATCAAAATATGTTATTGTTTCTTTACCAAAATCTATTTTTAAAAAACAACAATTATTTAAAATAAAATTTAGTACCTAACTCAAACTGTTACTTAATACAAATTTACTCGAATATTTTTTAGAAAAAAATTTTAGAATGGAACTTGTAGTTAAATTTAGTTGGTTGTTTAAAAAAAAATTATAAACAACCAACTAAATTTAACAGATCAACAGATCGCCGATGGCTGTGCGTGTGTAGATGTTATTTTATGTTTACTATACCTATATATTCCCACCCTTCCTCTCTTTTTTGTATGTATTGTCTGTGACTTTGGACTGTCAAGAAGTAAACGTCCCACTGGTCTGTTTTGTACAATTACTGTAGCTATTGTATGTTTCGATTTACTCGCGGTGCGTGCCGAAAGTACTATTGTGTTCAGAGTACTTTGTCTAGAGTACGGACCTCTCATTCGGCGACTCGTGAAATCGTGGACTTCTGGCGTTTATATATGTGACACCCACCACAGAAATTATTATTCATAAGTTTTTTTTTTCATGGACAGGTCATTAAGGACCCAGATAGACAGTCCTACTATGACAATAAGGTACAATGTAAAAAGTTTTAGAACAATTAGGGAATTATTTTGGTATATATATCAAATTATTTTTTAATAAATAAAAGCAGAATAAAAAACTCAAATTTTAAATAAAAACTCTAAAATGTAAATTGATGACGTAACACGCAGAATGTATGACGTATAAATATTATAAAAATGTACCGATTATTTTAATAGAAACACTAATATCTTTCACCTACACTAAATAAGCACTTCGTATGTTTCGTGTGGCGTTCGGTATTATTATTTATTGTTAATTATGATAAAAGAAGAAACATAATTTTAAAAGATTTTTATTTGTGTGGTTGAATTTTTTTGTTTTATCTCATGTAAAAAGCAACGCAACACCACGCTGTATACAATGTCGTGTATTAATTATTGAAAAAATGTTTTACTAGGTAGACATATCCGCTTTTATACACAAAATTTCCTAAAATAATTATTTTAAATGTTGTATAACTATTATCTTTTAGAACGTTTTTGAAATTTTTTTTTAAATTCTTAAAAAACTTACGAATTTCTTTTAAATTCTCGCGAGTGACTTCTTCCAACTGTTATTTCAATGAAAGTCACACCGGAAACCTTTTCACCATTTTCCCACCGTTAAAATTATTTTAACTTGCCTTAAAGTAATTTTCTCCGAAAACGTTCAACTTATCTTAAAATCTTTGGCTTTAAACTTCTCATTTTACAAGCGGCCGATATCATTTTTCACGATTATTTAGAAAACCGTATCCTATCTCTCGTGAAAGATGAAATACATTCATAATACTCGTGTATTTTGGTATTCATTTATGAAAAATAAAACTCGTCGGCGAAATAATATTAGTTTCGAATCTTTTTGAAATGCTCGAAATAAATGAATCGCGAAAATGTTCAGTTTAAAACATTTTGTACAAATGTGTTCCTCTTATTCTTAGTTACAAAGTATTTGTGTAAAATCATCTGCGCAAGTAAAGTCATCTCATTTGCACAAAGTTCATTTGTTTCGTATTCGTCATTTATTTTTTTAGTAGATGAACACACATACTTCCATAACTTGAAATAAATGTTATTGTAAAATGTTGTGTTTCTGTCACCAGTTTTAGTTTTATTCCTACCCCATAACTCACTCTCAATCAGTACACATTGTTCCTTTGGCTTGACTGGTTGTTTTCTGAATTCGAGGTGAGGAAGTGTTCTCATGTGATTATTTGTTGGATCACTAGTTCATATACCGCTGTGATTTTGGTGTGTTGCTCATCAGAGTTTTTATGTGGCAATTTCGTACATTGGGTGATCTTCCAGAAGATCATAGAGACGGCGTCTTCAACCAGGTGAGTCCAGCAGTCCTTGGGGTTTTGTGGATCCATCCTGGTCCGCTATCGAAGGATTGCCTTATCCTCATCTCATCCTTCGCACAATCTCGATTCCCAATTTTTCATCCACTCTCATCGATTCCATTATTCACTATTGTGATCGGTGACTGACGTCAGTCACACCTTTGTTAAATATTTTTTTTTTCTTTAATATTTATTTCCTTTACAGTAAGACAGATCACCATAAACCTGGGCCGCTGGCTTTCTGGCTGGTTCTCTGCTGATTCTTGATGAATTCCAATGTTGTACATTCTCGGTCAGTTCCTACAAATTCCTTTCATGCACTAAATATACTTTCTAGAGCATTTCTTGACAGCGGCTGGATATTTTTTATTCAAGTTGAGTGACGCTCTAACCACAGATCAAAAACAGGCAAACCAACAACATAAAAACCCAGAACTAGTAATCAAATCAAACGCGCGTAAATAATCTCTGTCTGAGTTTTACTCTTGATCTTGATTTTATGCTTATATAAGAGAGCTATGTGGTTGTTACGAGGCTCGTGTACTTTCTCTACACACTCTGCCTCTCAAGATATCCCGATAATCCAAGTTTTTACAGACATTTTACAGCTATTCCACGCCGCCAAATACTGACAGAATTCAGACGATAATACATCGCGACGCAACCGGTTTGAGAAGCACTTTTCACTTTTTTCCTGACAATCTATGTATCTCTCGGCTCTCCCTCTAGTGAACTTTGCTAGTCATAAACTTTAAATTACAGTGTAACATGCAAACAGTGTAAATTTATTTGTGCATCATTTGACAATAAACGTAACCGATTGTAAGTCCTGATTCATTTTTGTCAATCTGCTCAAGCTGCAACACTAACATCTATACTCACACACACGCTCCGTAACATTAATATAAATCCGAGGAGGATTAGGACCCTCGGTTCTCACCTTAAACAATCCTGATAAACATAACTATAAACATGAGTCGCTCCATCGGAGCACGAACAATACAATCCCTAAAATTGTATGTAACAGCTCATTTCAAAAGTACGTTATACTCTTTTTTAAATATTAAATAAATACATGATGCCGGAAAACTCATAGAAAATAGAACACACAACACATACAGAGCTCAAATTTATATGTATACTATTTTCTTTTTGCGATATATCTTTTATGTTTTCCATTGGCGCATATACGTGATAGAAATAAGGTTAAATATATTTATATACATATAAAAAATCGTTTATTGTAACACATAATACATTTATGAATATTTATTTTTTAAATATGGCTTTTGTAACGTAAGTACGTATTAATATATTTATAACAATAGAAAAACCAACAAATGTATTCGACAAAGACAAATGTTGGTATTTATATAAAAATATAACAAATGCAATTAAAAAATCAACGGATATAAACATAAATATAAACTTTCCTAATTTAAAAAATTCAAATATTCTGTACTAATTTTTTGTGGATACCGTGTTTTTAACTAATTTCAAACTATTACCCACTCCCCCTTGCCCACTGACCAATTAAAGCTTCATCAATATACTGTTACAATGTGCATATTATGTATGATATTACTCACACTCATACAATTGTTCTTTCTAAATGGAAAGGAGTATAATAAAACCTGTTTTTTTTAGCTTTGTTTTTCAAATTGGTAACTCTTTTTCCAGTGACAGCCAATTTAACAGCTGACAGCTGATTTGTGCTCAGTTTGGTTTTACCATGAATAGACTTATGCCAGAACAACGCTTGCTAATTGTGCAAATTTCTTTCGAAAATGATGGTTCAGTTCGCGAAACTTACAGTGCGCTACGTCCATTTTACGGTCGACATAATCGTCCATCCGAACGAGTAATTCAAATAACCATGGATCGTTTCCGCACCACGCATACTCTAATTGATAATACACATCCGCAGATACATTATACAGTGCGTACCGAAAAAGTTCCTGTTTCTTCAAAAATGATGCCAGCCAGAACGTTACAGTCAATGGAGAGCGCTATAGATCCAGGATTACTGACTTTTTCGTTCCCCAATTTAATGGCATTAATGTGGAAGAGCTGTGATTCCAACAATATAGCGCAATACGCCACATAGCGCGCGCCACGATCAATTTAATGAAGGGAAAATTCGATGACCTGTGAATTGGCCTCCAAGATCGTGTGATTTAACACCTTGGGATTATTTTCTGTGGAGAAGTGTGAAGTTGCTAGTCTGCGCCGATAAACCAGAAACGATAGATAACTTGGAAGCCAACATTTATCGGATTATTTCCGATATACATCCGCAGCTGATCCATAAAGTGGTCGAGAATTGGACATCTAGATTGCGCTTTATTTGCCAGCCAGCCGCGGCGCCCCATATACACGAAATCATATTTAAATACTAATAGCATAAAATTACCTTTCTAATAAAGCCAATACCATGGCTATTAACATAATTTTTGTGAGTTTTATTACAAAAAAAACCTTTACTTGTGAATTTTGATAGTTTGTGGTTCATTACTAATGTAGCGTATATCATCTATATGTTCACACTATCTTTAATTTCTGTATACTCATCGCATCCTTCAGAACCGTATTGCAAACTGTGGTGAAAGTAAACCTACTTATCTAGGGTCACTGGATTAAAGCAATGTGACATTATACAACCGTATTAACATTATTTATATAGCCGCTATAACTGATTACCTAAATACCATTCGATAATAACAAGATTGACAGGCACTGAAAGTCCATGTCTACGGAAAATGACACGATGAGATAATTTGAGAGATTTAGTTGAGATATATGCACGTATTGAGATTTTTATCTAAAAATATATTCAAAGATTGGTAAAAAAATCGTAATTAATTGAAATATTTTATTAATTCTAAATTATAAAATATTAAATTTTGTTAGGTGATTTAGGGCCTGAAGCAAAGATACGTATAAAGTACGTAAACTTCAAGCATACCACGATTTTGTAAAAATTTCAAACAATAATATTTTCTGTAACAGTGCAGAAATTGCACATATTCTTTGAACATTTTCGACTCGTAATTTAGTCAGAATATTATGGACTAGGTCTGTTACACCCTGTATTAGACGTTAAATTACAAACATTTATTCCGTTTTAACTGCTGCTGGGGAGATTTAAAATCACTAGCTGACAAATGAGGATGACATTTGACGTTTGACGAGCGTGAAGTGAGACGCAAGACGTCAAATCTCTGAGATATGGTGTATACACGGGCACTATGAAAGCTGAGAGTAAGTCTCCATAGAATGTCGAGGGAGCAAAATCCGTATCATAAATATGTCATTCGTGAACACAGGTCATTACAATCACAATAATGCTGAAATGAATCAAAGAAAAACATTTTAAAGTTAAATAACCATATATTTACCGAACCTGATATAATCAAACGTCACATAATCTACTCTTCGGCAATTAAAAGTTTCTCATTATTCAAATCCTACCTTCATTTTATTAGATTTCTACTTTCCCATTTTCTGTCTCCAATTCATCTAGCGAGGAAAATTCATTCTCTGATAATTTAGATAAATTGAAGAATTTAATTACATCAAAGAACCGAAGAAAACAAATCAACATATTTTTTATGCGACCTTAAGAAACTCTGAAATCTTCAACAGCGGAAGTATCGAGAATCATAAATATATTATTGTATAGAAATTTGACAAATCTGCCTTAATATTGTCCATTCATCGTCGACTTCTCTTTAGTCTATATTGGCTTTTGTGAGAAAGTCTTTAAATTATGTATTAAAACAAATTATTGTAAATAAATAATTTATAAAGCTTCAAATAAAAATCTATCTTCCGAAAAATAAAAATATAATCAACACGGCTACTAGTGGCTCTCCTAAAATTTTTAGAAAAGTAAAATATAGTCGCTTCCAACAGAAAATAAACAGATGTCTTACTAATAAAATAAAATATGTAGATGAAATTGAATTAATAGTGTTCGATCTTTATAACTTATTTGTGGATCGCCGGTCGTCGTGCGCGTGCATGTGAACATAACATGCGTAGATCGGTGGCTTCTGTATATTACCTATCCACTAACCCCCTCTCCTTATAACCAGAACACGATCATTTATGTGGTGTGTTCTCTATGACTTTAGGTTGAAATTTATTTATTTAATATAGTGCACACATAAGCACTCCTATATATGCTCTAATATAAACAAGATTAAAGTATTTTCTGTTACATATTTGATCAGTTTCATTTTAAATCTATTCAATTTCTTCTCCTTTCTTATGTTTTCTGGCATTTCATTAAAAATCTTCATCGTACTATACATCATCGATTTCTGAGATTTATCCTTCTTCGTGAACGGCAATCACAGTCTGTCTTTTTCATTTGTACGATGCTCTTGCTCATGTTGATTTGCATCAATTTTTCGTGTAAATGATATTTTCTTATTTTAGATTTTGTAAATAAATACCATTATATTAAAATATATTTTCTGCTTAAAGGTTATATTGCATTGATCCAAGTATATCTATTTTTTCTGAGTATTATTCTCAAAGCTTTATTTTCCAGCACTAATTACTGTTGTATTTCTTCTTCGTTGCCAAAAACAAAAAGTTTCTGTTGTATACTATTTTACAGATACAGATTTTATTGATCCTTTCCAGAAGTGAAATTTTCTTAGTAATCTTTTCAGTCATTTTCAGTGATTCATTGCGATAAATTCAATTTTGAATAATCTCCCAAATATTTTATTTCAGTCACTTTTTTAAGACTTTCACCATCTATGATAATTGTTGTATTCTTTTATTTCCAATGTTCATGAATTTGTTTACAATATAGTTTATTTTTTATTTTATTTTAAGTTTATTTTTCTTCAGACATATTGCTATATTGTTTAAGTCATAGATTAATTCATTCAGTATAGTTGCATAATTGTCTCCCGCTATATATATATATGAGTGCATCGTCTGCAAATAATCTTGTTTTGCAATGTTTATCATTTTTACGATGTCGTTTATATAGATAATGAAATGGATAGGTCCAATAACTGACCCTTGTGGCACTCTTAATGATATAAGTAGAGGATCATATATTAAATCACCTACTTTTGTGGTTTGGTGTCTATTACTTAGGTATTCCTTAAACCATTTCAAAGGTGTTCCCTTTGTTTCGAGTTTCCAAAGTTTTTTTATTATTATATCTCGTCGATGGTTTCAAAAGCTCTTTAAAAATCCAGGAAAACTGCAATGATATTTTCCCTTTATCAGATTCATCTTTCCAATCTTCCAGTATAAAATTGAGAGCCATTTCACATGAATGATTATTGCTAAAACTATATTGCTCTTCACATAGTATTTTCCCTTTTTCTAAAAGGGTTATAAGTTGTTATAATATATAACATATATACGAGTATATTATATATTCAAGAATTTTTTCATCTTTGGGTAGTGTATTCACTGGCCTGAACCTTCGAACTGTCAGGTTATTGTTTACCAACAGTACGATAAGCTGTGGAATTGTTAATTATCGTCCCGCTGTGTGAGGCTGATAGTGAACTGTTGATGTATGTAATTGGTTTCTCGCTACCGTGCGTACCGATTTAGCGCTTTCATCTTGCTATAGAGCATGGTGCCAGTTGCATGACATTTTTGCGCTATCACCGAAAGTGTATGTTCAAAATTGATTCGTGCAGAACAGCGCCATACGTTTCCTAAAGCCATAAGATCTATGGATCCAGTGAAAAAAGATCCAGATATCGAAAAGAGAATTTGACAGGTGGGTCGTGTTTTATGGTGGTCTTTCAGCCGCCCCCTGTTCCCTCTCCCAAATTCCTTTCACCCTTACTGCATCCAATATTTTCCCATCTCCTAGTTTATACAGATAGCTTTATTGTTGTAACTGGCTAACGGCAATAGAAAGTTCCAGGTTCGAGTCCCGATGACGACGATATTTTTTCTATAGATAATTTTTTTTCCGTATAACATTCTTAATAATTTATCTAGTTTGTTTTAATTTTTAAGAAACAATACTCTTAAAAATGATAAATTTAAAAATAAAAATTTGATGTCCTAAATATCTTTATAATATACATATGAACACTGACACCTCCACGCGAACGTAAAGGACAGTACAGAGTTACGTAAGTAGCGAGTTATAATTCATTATCGCATGTACAATATGTTGTGCTCAGAGTAGAAAGACGTAATCGATACACACCGAAATTTACTGACAAATCCTTAGGTGAGAGCTCAAAGCCTCACCCGTGAACAAAGAACATTAAAATTTACGTTGTTATTTAAAAAAAAAGGAACAAACAAATTGTGTAAAAATTCAAACAATCCTGCATTGATGCCAACATGACACGAAGAGATTTTCAAAACTGTGTGACTGCCCCTGAATACACCTTGTAAATACGTCGGTACCAACCGAAAAACAGGTGCCAATACAACGCACCGCAGCCGCCCCCCGACGAGATCACTAGCGACTCTTCTCGTTGTACACCTCTTGCTCCATATACTTTCTACTGTAACTGTGTTCAAGGATTAAATAAACTCGTGACAACCGTAAATAGTATTTCTTATTACAACCGTAAGCTAATTTAAAATGTAATAGATATACAAAGATTAGATATATACTAAAACAGCTAAAATTTCTGTCAATTAAACAAAAAATTATACAAAATGTGCCAATACAAATATACAAAATCAAAAATCGATTATTGCCATCATACATGAATATAAATATAAAATATAATTTTGAGGTCCACACTTATCTCGGGACTTTAGACTTCCATAAACAAATCTGGTAGGAACACTAAATAATATACACTATATTGCTCAATGCCAACAAATGTGAAGGAAGTATCTAGCCTTGCTATTTTTCGTATGTTAAGTGCAGAATATGTATTTATATGAATATATATTTTTCATTTTTTTATTATTTTATTTTGTGTTTTATTATTTCTTTACCTAATGCAAATTGATATACAATGTAATTTTACATTTTTTGTTTATATTTTTATAAATGTTACATAATATATCCAAGAATATTATAATTTTTATAACTAAATAAAAATATACACACACTCACGCACACATGCACACACACACTCCGCGATGTTAATCAAAAGAAGTGTATTTATTTGGGGGCACTCGAGCGCTCGAACAATTTTCAATCAAATTTCAAACGGTAATCTATAAATTATCTCCGGATATAAATTGCAACCGGCGATCCTTATCATGTGCATATATCAATTTCACCTAATCTTAATTTATCTTGAGATGTTACAAGACGCCTCTCTGACATAGAACTTTACAATCTTGCAAATATAGCTATGACCAAGCTTGACATTATATAAACCGTAACCCAGAAGCACAAAGGCGTATTTCATTGTGGCGATGATGAAGATAAACAGCCAGTTTTACGGCCGTTGTTAGTATTTTATACATGGATAGATATAGTTCTGAGCAAAGTATTTCTTGATGCTTAGAGTTCCGTGTAAACACGCCATGTTACAGGCGGATTTCTAAATTATAGCTTGTCTTGTAATGGGATAAACCTTATTTGTGTCTTTCTCTATATTAATATAATATACGAATATATCTTATATATAATATCCCTTATTTTGTGTGCCGCGCGTAGGGAAACTTTAAAGGATTTTAACATATGTATCAATGTGTCCAAAATGTTATGAAAATGAATTGTTAATTCTGAAGTAAAAACAAAGTAGATGGCTTTCAAATAATGAAACGATAGATGTAATAATTTGAAAAGTGTAACATATGGGTTCGAAAATATGTCGTCAAAAGTACTGTCAGCTGTAGCATAGTTGGTTAATGCACCTTTCCCGGATCGGAAAGAGATCCAGGTTCGAATCCCGGTAGCAACAACAATATTTTTCGATTAAATTGATTTTATATGTATATCTTTCTTAATAATACATTTAATTTGTATTTAAAATATCACAGACCTATGTTCTGAATAATTATAACTTCACAGTAAGAATGTGTTCTCCTTAATAAAGATATTTCACTTCAAAAGCGTTATTTGTATGAATTATTAAAGTAACATTCAATTTTGTTATAAAAAGGCGTGTTTAATCATCTTAAATTCTAGAGAAAATATAACAACGTTATAATTATACTTCTTTCATGAGTAAGTACGAAATATGGTACCGATTTTGAACTATTAATTACACTTCGTATCCCTATCATTAGTATATCGTATTTCCAATTAATATGTATTGCAATAATATGGACCCATAACCCAACTCATGTCTTTTTTTGAAGGTATTGAAGTGGGTAGTAGGACCCCAATTAATCACCAGGGTCACCATAGTTACCCTTTCCCAAACAAGGTTGTTTTATGTATTATCCGTTGTTTTGTATCGCAACCTTATCCTACTGTGTATTACAAAATTATGTGGAGGGCAAGATAATAAATATAAGTAATTCAGAAAAAAATTGTGATGAACCGTTCCGAGCAGCTATGGGTATAGCTGAACGCATCAAGCAAAGCCAAACTACACTAAAAGACGCTAGGGCATACCGGCGATCAATGTGAATGTTGCCAGAGGCACCGCGCGTCCTGCTTGAGCTGAACCGACCTCTTTCTCTCCGGCCCTCAGGTCGTCAGCTGTATTTACTTCTCATTCCGACTTCCACCGTGGAATTCTCGATCAGTAATTATATTCTAATATTAGATTGCAACAGTCTTTTTAGTATACACTTGAATAATTTCAGTGTAAATCCTTTTTTTATCACAATCACAGATCAAAATCACATATGTATTCATTATACAGGATGAATATTATGTTCTAGGCCGATGTTGTTACATTGATCAAAATTTCAAGCGTAGCTTAGGCTGTGTGTGAGGTGATACCATCCTGTTGAAACTGCATATGTTGCAGGCACAATTGACTTAATTCAACCACCAAGTTTCTGACATGTCCATAATTTTAGTGAATTCATCATATCCACAGATAATGCATTTCATATATCAAAATGTATGGTGAAAATTCGAAACATTGAAACAAAATATATTTTTAAATACATGCGACTAGAATTTTTATTTTTGAAATTAGGGCACCCAACTCTATGGGAAAATATATGTTTCGTAAAAATCCGAGAAAGGAAGGACCATATCATTGATTTTAACCCATTAAGAATACGATGAAGAAGAAGAATATTTACTGTGCTCAATTTCTCTGGGCATTATTCATAATGCCTTTCTATTGTTGGTCCATAAAATACATATAGATCTGCCATGATAACAATGGGTTTTGTAAATACTTATACTAGCATAGATATATAATATATAATATATGTAGTTAGCGTCAGAGTTCAACAACTACATTATCCACCATTTTACATGCAAACCACATCTCTAATGACTTTTGCGTGTACATTTTAATGATGAATAATACTTACAGCGTTTAAGTTAAGAAATCTGAATAGAAAACTAAAATGAAAACCATTAAAAAAAAAAATTGTTAAATCTATTTATGCCAGATCACATAATATGAAACTAAAATATTCATAATAAATAAAAATAACTATTGTTAGATAGGGCTTCATGAATTGGGAATTTATGAAAAGATAAACTATCTGTATATATGTCTATTTGAACGATGTAGTTAAATACTGCCCTATTAAAATAAAAAATACCCATTTAGGGGGTCTGTGGTTAATGTTTATGTAGACACTTTAAGGTCACTAATAGAGATTATTTGTGTCAGAAGGATTTGTAGGTGAGAATCCAGGGCCATATATCTCCTCGCTTCTCCCATGTGTGTATGAAATGTTTTTAATTATGGTGATTTGGTGTTTGCGTGTACAGCTTGAGCAAGTAGATTATTGCAATGAAACACTACTTACGATAGTTGGCGTTTACTTACAGGTAGAGTTTACACTTATTTGTTATATTATAAAAAGTATAAGATAAACGTAGTACACTGGAGGCGGTGCCGAGGTACGAGTAGATGTTTTCGAGAAGCTGGCCTAGAGAATAGTGGTCGATTCTACGCTTCCTCGGACTGGTTGCGGCGCGACGTATTATAGTCTGGTTTGGTGAGTACCAGTCGGACTGTATTAATTGTGTTGAGTGATTTCGTCGTGCGGCCATGTCTGTGGAGAGCGAACAAGACCACCACAGCCTTAACGGTACAAAGAAGTATAAAGAAGATTTAAAGAAAAGTGGTCGTAAGTTTTTGAAATAAAAACGTTACTTTTTACCAAACTAGATATCTCAACTCCACCGTAGAAATATAAAAAGTATAACTCTAAAAAAATCATGGAGTTAATATTATTTGTTCACCTTTGTGCATTGTGGGTCAAAGTTAACTGTTATAAAAATTATGAATGTTAAAAACTATACCACTTGTGAAAATATAAAAAATCCATAAAATAAAATACGAAAATAATAGCTATTGAACGATGGCGAGGCCGTATTTCAAGATTAATATATTTTGTTATATTGTTATGTGTATTTAATTTTAATATCTAATTGTTTATGTTTTTATTTATAATAAAATATTTATTTATATTTTTTCTTTACTTTTCAAATTTCCATCTTTAAGAAGGGCATAAAAAAATGAACCTCTTGATAGGCCCTGAACTTCACTAGTGTTTAGTTTGTGTATCGTAATATTTGCCGACCAACCTCGGTCTATTTCTAAAACATCTTAGCGATACATATTGTTACTTTGTGTATTTGCAATAACATATATTTTTGATAAATTTGATTAAAACTAATTTATTTTTAATTTTCAGTATAATTAAAATAATATTATTAAGTTGTGAACAG
The DNA here is from genome assembly GCA_031772225.1 of Eubasilissa splendida. Taxonomy (NCBI): domain Eukaryota; kingdom Metazoa; phylum Arthropoda; class Insecta; order Trichoptera; family Phryganeidae; genus Eubasilissa; species Eubasilissa splendida. The sequence continues at coordinate 10,783,285 of CM062862.1, read as the reverse complement.
TTAAATTATACAACGCCTTAAGTTCATTTCCAGTAAGATTTTATTTGATTTTTACATAACAGCCTTATTGAAAAAACATGTATTTTTAACATGGTAAATAGAGATTTAAATTATTTTTTTTCTATTGTGTGATTTCAATCTATACTCTATAGGTTGATTTACTCGTTGCTTATAGACTATTTAATCAGATGGAATGACAATCTAACTTTAAAAAAATTCTAATTAATCCAATATAAAACACCACTTCGCAGTTGTATAAACATTTTATGTCCTTCGCACAATCATATATTATCTTTCTTTTTTATGATATACTTTTCAAACTATCGAATATTGGCATTATTATGTATTAATTAAAATGCTTACGTCCTTCGCTTAATTAAATAATGAAAATAGATTACGTATTATTTCAAAATACAAAAATTAAAAATGTTTTTATTTTAGGATAACACATTTTTGTTGTGAAGATAGATATATTTTCAGAACATATTTCTATGGCATTTTTAATACAAATTAAATGAATTAACTAGAAACTACCGGTAGCAATTTTGTCGATAAATAGAGTTTTTATATTTGGTGGTATGTGATATTTTCTGTATATCTTTCTAGTTAATTCATTTAATTTATATTAAATTAATAAAAAATCTCTTCGTAACATGTTATATATGTATATTCACCGAGCGACTAATTATTTAATCTATGAATAATTGATGATTACGTACGTAAATAAAATACAAAAAAGTGATTCGGAGGTCCTAATTATCTTTTTGTTAAATTTAGTTTCTTTTAACTTTTAATTTACTACTTATTCAATATATGCACTAATCAAAATTCACTAATTACCTTTTGGAAACAAATCATTATTTTAACATTAACAAGGGATTAGAAATAATGCATACTTGGGTTTACAGTTAGATAAATTTGAAATTTTAGAAATATTAATGTGATAATTTTTAAAATTACTTTTCACAGTAGATTCAAATTAGTTGCCGACCATTCATACTTTTAATGTTTTGTATTTATGTGTGCTTGCATTTTTAATTTTGGTATACATTGTTTCCTGAAGAAGATACCATAGATATCGAAACATGTTGATTTATCAATAAATAGTGGTTTAAACAAAGTGTTCTATCTTATAATTTATATTTATTTATTATATCATGTCCATGAATGGTTGTCTAGAATGTTCCCAACTGTAATTTAATGAAAAGCTAAAATAAATAAAGTAAAGCTGTAAATTTTATTCAAGTTCATCTCCAGAGAGAGGTTCCGGAACAATTCATTATTTTCTTCTTGTGAAAAGAATTGCATTACCTTCATAAAGAGCTCGTTGATGCTCTTTTTCGTAAACGTTTTTTCGAATGAAAAAATAAAGCGATTGCCTCAGTTTCCCTTCAGGTTCAGTTTTGGTTAGTAAAAATATTTCATAAAACACAGCGATGAAATTATTCAAATTTCAAGGGAAATTTACATAAATTAACGAAAATGGAAGAACCTATTATGCCTTATATTTTAAAATTTAAGAATCAATTTTGTTACACAATGGTGGTGATGGCATCAAAACGGAACGGAATAGAAGGAGAATATGGGTGGATAGATAGATGTGTAGAAGTAGGGAATGGAATAGGGAATAATGAGGGAATCCTTCGATAATAGCAGAATAAAGTGTTGTAGGAGATAAGGAGGACAGCTCGACTCACGTAATGGATGACGCAGTCATGATGATGAAGTCACCGTACACTGTTCAATAACTACACAAATACAAAATATGGTCGAGTACGTCCCACACAGATCAGTCACTGACATTGATCATAATGAATTCCAAATCTCGAAGAGTTTAATCTCAATACAAACACGGAAAGGTACTAAATTGGGAGTTGACTAGGTGAGAGAAAAAAACTAAAAATTGGTGACGATAATACCACATTTGTTAAAATAACAATTTATTTCAAGTCATGGAATATATATATGAAATATATGCGTTTATCGATAAAAAAAAACAAATTTATTACAAATACGGAACACATATTTTTAATAAGCAATGATCAAATACAATTTTAATACATTTTAATAAGTTCTTATTTTGTTGCAGAGTCGACCATCGACCATTATATTATAAAAGAGCTTATTTTTCCTTCTATACTTTGTTTTATTCGAAACACAAAAGAGCGGCGAACAGTGAGCATGTTCATAAACTCCAAATAAAAGGAACAACACAGACATATAGTTGAAAGCTTCTGGCCTAAAGCTACGCAACATAAAAGCTCTACTGTTTGCAGACGTCATAAGGCATGCAAAGTTGCTAATACAAAGCGTTGGGTGTTCACTCTGTTTTTCCTCTAAAGGTGTGGATAGTTTTTTTTATACTTTACGATGAAATTTATGATGCTCAAGTTCTGTAGGATTTTACAGCTTTCAGTATCAGTATCACATGGCGGCTTTTATTAATGATTCAAATACAAAAAAATAGTCGAGAATTCTGTCTAATGGTAGAAGTATTGTATTGTTTTATTAAACGATTTAGATAATCTAGTTAAATTTGTTTATATTTGTACGAACTGTCTCGAATTTGAAGCGAAACTATGCCGGACACGTGGAGAATACGTTGTTGAATTTTGAATGATGAAATCTTGCAGCGGCGTCCATGGCTAAATAAAAGAAGTAGAAATAAATACCAATAGCTTGTGTTAGAGAAGAACGCAGCATAAAAACAGAACATGGAAAGCAACGAGATAGAACATTGTACACGCATGCAACGTACGCAGATAGGCTAAAGAAGTATGACTAATATTTACTGGTCATGTTCAATGGATGGTTATAGATCGACCGGCAATGCATGAGTCTGAAACAAAATCCATTGGCTATAGAAATGTTGGAATATTCTAGTTATGGTAGTGGTTAGAGTTAGGCTGAGTATGCAGTCAGCAACATGATCAGAACAACGTGGGGCAAATCGAAGTGGCGATACTTGAAGTTTCTTAAAGAGTTCGATGCACTATTGATCATTATTATCTTTTTAAACACTCCTCTTCATTAGTAAAGATTTTTGCAGATATACCTAATCCCTAGTTTGGTGATGACGTCGGCCATGGTTTATTGATTTGGAGTCCGAGTGATTGCTGTCGAGCCCTATTCACGAACCGTACACGTTTTCATATGTTGTGCACGTGCATGCGCTGCGTATGTTCTTTTCTTCGTAATTGCGTCAGCTCTCTTCCGTTCTCATGTTTCCCCGGCGCAGCACAAATAGGCCTGTCATATTTTTCATGAGATATCTTCTTCGAAAAACTGTGTGTCATCCTGGTTGGTGCTACTGGATCGTAGTTTTGTCATTGGAAATGTTTGCCTCTTCCAAGACACTAGAGTTTATTCTGCGCTCTTTTTATTTTACACCTAAAATCTTCTTCAAGTATTTGTTGTGATATTTATATTATGATAGACTAACACTTTGGTGTTCGTGGTTACAAACACACGTGATAATAGTTTACCAAATGCGTAACTTGTACTTTGTATTGTAATCGAAAAAATATAAAAATTAATGTGTGATATAAAATCAACAGTGATGCTTATTACTATCCACTAAGAATATTTATCGAGTTTCTGATATTACTGGAAGTATCAGCGTTCTTATTTTTTTGTTCATTTTTAATAGTTCGTAATTCGTAAGTATGTAATTCGTTATTATTCTTTCTACTTCATTTAACTTTGTTTTTTTAACCACTTAATTAATTAATACACCAATCGGTTTCAGAAAATACTATGTCCTTCGTCAAAATGTCAAATTAATGAATTAATTAATTGGTTAAAAAAACGAAGTTAAATAATATAAAAATGAACATTAGCTACAATGTTGAATGTGTAAATTTTAAAAATATGTATAATTAACTTCACATACACACACAAAATATCATATTTTTGGTACATCTATCTTCGAGCCTACTTGTAGGTTAGTCTGCTCTGATTACCAATCGATATTATCTGAATCGGCTATAAATAATTTCTTAGATGAGTAAATTTCTAAAAGTGATATTATACATTCAGATTTGATCATACAGTTGAGATGAATAACAATATTTCATCATAGTGAAAGGAATTATCTTCCACTCAAGATTGATTAACGTTCACATTAATCTACTGGGCGCATGTCACGCTGGCTAAGAGCAGCATCTGGTCACCTGTCTAAATGCATTAAAGATTCAGTGATGTTAAACATCAAATATAGTTTGGAGAGCTCGCAAAACTATAGATAAATTCCCTAATAAACTCACAGACCTGTAAATAAGACACGAATGGATTTCTTATCTTCCGCACGTGGTAGGAATTTGAAGAAGTTGAATATTTTTGAAATCATGCGTATTGAAAAGATATGAACACTTAAATTCTTTCATAAACCGGAAATAGATGGCTGGTTCAGATATTGATAAGAGAAAATACCAAAAATAACGTAAAATTGTTTACATTAGCTAAACATTAAAATTCAATACTTTACTAAACTTAAGTGATTACTTAACTTTGGTACAAATTAAATGTATCAATTAGAAAGATACACAGATAAAATTAATTTATCGAAAAAATATTTTAATATTTCGTTGCCGACGGAATTCGATGCTTAAGGCAGTATGTCAACATGTTGACATGTTGTAATGGTCAACACATTTCCCCAGATAGGAAAAGTTCCTGGTTTGTATTCCGGTGCCAACAGATCTGTGTATATTTCTAATTAATACATTTAATTTGTATTAAAAACATCATAGAATTATGTTCTAAAAAACACGACGATAATGTGTTGTATTTAAAAATTTTAGCTTTGGGCCATTAATTAGCTCAAAACGAGCGATATACTTTGCTTCAGAGTACGTAATTAGATTTATAGAAAATAAAAACTAATAAACCTTCAAAAAACTGGCTTAATAATTTTTATTAAAAACTTTGTTTTTAGTAGCTGTGTTTCCTCATTTTATCATTTCCCACTTTACCATTGTCGCTCATTGCTATAAATTAAAATGCTAAAGAGTATTTGAAAGTGTTTATTAATGTTCAGCAGTAAATCATACCGCTTTATTACGTTATTTTCAGCGTTTTGACCAAATTATCATAAAATATGAATAAAAACGTATGCGTGGAAACGTTAAAATTAATTTTCATTGCCACCAATCATAATTATTATTACCGTTTATATTTTCACTTCCATACCTTCTGCCACATCACGGATGTCAGAGCAATGAATTATAGATACAGCTAGTCACCTTATGAAGCCATTTATTACCACGATAATATTGTATTGCTAAAATTAATATTTATCAATCAGTCTGCGAGCATTTCGCCCGTGGATGAAGCTTCTTCGCAAATCAATAAATACACATCGTTAAAATACAAGTCAATCAATCAGTACACTTTATACATATCACGATACAAGTCGGTCAATAAATACACCTAAGACTCATTGTCAAGATACAAAGCAATCAATTAATACACTTAAGGCATTCCGTCAAGACACACACACACACACACACACACACACACAAATCAATATGTTCACCCAACCTTCTTCCATAGCACGTAAAATTAAATTCGATTCAAAACAGTAAGTATATTAGGTTGATGCTTAAATTTGTAGCTTTTTTATTTTTCAAGGCAAGATTGCTTGATAGCTGGAAAATTGCTCAGGAAATCAGCTTTTAATTATTTTCTAAAAACACACACATATATTTACATATACGTATCCATAATAATATTACGCTTCCCCATCTATGTCTATGACTTTCTGGATTTGACGGATTTGGTAGTGTCATTTATGGCTGTAAAGTTCTTGCTTAAATAGTCAGATCTGTGAGACGCGAGCAAGGCAAAAATTACGTAAATGTTTTATCTTTTATATATTCAATAATAGTACTTAAATATATATTCAACTTGAAATACATATACATTGTCTATATTACGATAAAAAATATACTGTAATATACATCTGTCATATCTTCTTATCTTCTCAATAATATACCATAGAATAAAGCATGTCAAAACAACAATCATTAAAAATTTTAAAATCAAATTTGAGAGAAAACCATTCATCCGATTCCAAATAGCATTTTTGTGTTTATTATTGTCTATCCGCGAACAAAGGTGGAATAATTTTAATAACATCGAGATTCTATTTACGTGTGGTTTGTTTTGGGAAAATATCTATCATTGAAATATAAATTCTATTGAGACTGACCGCGCAGGTCTTATCAGCAAGCAATCGGCGACAGCCGATGAGACCCTGACCGCATAGCGCTCACCAAGGGTGACAACAATTATCGCCCTCAAATACAAATATAAAATGAATATATTAGGGAAGGTGAATTCTGGAAGTCATGTCACTCATTACCCTACTACTGGGTCTCAACCATCCGCAATAGGTAGTATTACTAACAAAATCTGAATATGAAATATATAGTAATTTAAATATAATGAATCCAAATAAGGGCTTGTCAAAGTATTCCCGAAAATTTATGTGTAATATATGTACCCACTTACAGAACTGTACATAACCTATGTTATATACTATATGTACTCTTATATGTATAAAAGGGGATACAGATTATCTTCGATTTCGGCTCTTGCGTGCTTAAGGCTTCACAATTCCAAGGGTTTATATTGGTTGGGCCTAGTCCACACCAATATCGGCGCTGTCTATCTCGACCGAGGCTTTTCTATCACAATCTCGTGTATCCAAAAATACTCCACAAGAGAGTGGATTAATATTGCTTTTATGACTTAGGAAATAAGATCTCACACTACCGTAGATTTATATTTAAAAAATCAAAAAAAAAACGCATTTTAATCGTTTTATTGTATTAAATCCAATTTTTTATGGTTTTCATTGTATTCAACATATTATTTATCTATTTTATGTAAACTCATATATATATATATATATATAAAGGAACTGCTGTTTCTTCTGAGTTAGATCGCATTTTTTATATATGTCGTGTGTGATTTGCTCATGGAAATCCCAATCAAATCACACTAATCCATACACAAGTAAATTTTTATTTACGTTTTATTTAGAAATAGTAAAAGAAAATTCTCTACAATATTAATAGATGAAATCAGTAGTTAAGTTACTTTTTCCCGTAATGAGACATTGCGTATTGAATGAACCCGCACCAGGAAACGTAATTCCGCTTCTGCAATAGTTTATTTTTACTAATTTGTCCGTAAACAGGCGACGACATCTTCCCGTTTTATTGTATTTATTTTCTTATCATAATGATGAATAGCAATCATCTTCGATTCCAAAACCACTTTAAAATAAATTATATTACAATTACCCTTCATCGCCTTCCTGTAGATAACTATTTCTATCACTCGTCAAATTACTCCGCCGAAACATCAAGCGCAGTGCCCTTCCATTGTCATTTAAGAACTAGTCTCGATAAGACGTTTGTGTCAAAAGTGTTAGCTCCCCATAGTATCATCGAAGAATTTTATTCATAAAGTTTTAAATAATTGCCGACCAAGTGATTTCTGCCAATCTTTCTGGCTTTATTTATTTGCTGAGGTGTACATATATATCATACGTTTATCTTTATTTTCCAGTGCGTGTTCGGTTATCGAACGTTTGCGATCATTATTTTATTTGCAGAAACTGTAAATAATTGTATTAGACTTCCTGAGCTATAGATTTCTCAGTCATGATGTCCTTTATCATCCAGGACTTCTTATGCTCACATTTTTTCCTTGAATTGTGAAATGCAGGATCTGGCATTTTCTCTCTCATGTCTCACGATATGGCCAAAATATTTCGGGCTTATATTGTTCTAAGGATTTATTTTTTCTTTCGCATCCGGACCACCACATTATCATTAGTAACCCTATCAATCCAGCTTATTTTAAGAAGCCGTCTGTAGATCTACGTCTCAAATCCTTCAAGTCACTTTAGCATTGTTTCAGTGAGTGTCCATGATTCCATTCCATATAAAACGTACGATACGATGCTATACTCGAATAGCATCGAGCCATTCTTATTCGCAAATTTAAATTAAGAATGCAGCTCGGGCATGCTTTATACGACATTTAATTTATTTAGAAGTATCCCAGTTTTCGTTTAATCTACAATATATTTATGTATATGTCGGCATAAATCTAAAGTCTAAAATTGTATCTATTTTCCAAGTTTTTCTAAATACTCTGCATATTTTTATTGACCAATTAATTTTGTGCTTGGATTTATTCAGAACTTTGCCGTTGTATCCATTGATAAAGAATGTTTGTAGGCAACTATTGGTTTTCAAATTATGATGACCACTTGTAAGTAATGTGTTGACTACAATTTTATTGTCGCAATTAATTCGAAATTGTGTATATTCTGTAGTCAAAACATTATATACAATTATATATAAATAATGTCAACATTCTGATCTAAGGTAGCGACATTGAAGTCTCCCTATTATTTGTTTCCATATTACTATGTACCAGGCTTTTATTTCTAGTGCGGAAAATAGTTTAATAACATCCATCTATTACGCCATAAACTTTCTCAATCCCATGCTACTTCCATAAACTCCACCTTAGTGCTGATGACGGCACACATCAGTTACACTTGTTTTGATGGGGTTTTAGAAGTCTCCGTTATATATTAATGAATTTGGAAGTATATTTTGTATTAATATACAAATTGTAATATTTTTTATTTTGATGAATTATCTAAATCTTCGATAATTCAGTCTGTCCCAAAATCTTGGTAGCAACTAAATATTTTTTCGATAAATAGATTTTTGTTGTATATCTTTCTAGTTGATTCATTTAATTTGTATTAAAAATACCACAGAACTGTGTTCTGAAAATGCAACTTCACAATAAAATTCTCCTTAAAAATCATTTCATTCTATGTCATAGAAGATATAATGAACGTATTCATGCATAGAAGAAACTTTAAGCATTTGGATGTGGATCTATAGAAGAATGTTTCAAAAAAGCTGGATGGATAGAGTTACAAATAAAGATGTTAATCAGCAATATTTGAATATGTCCAAGAACACACAATTACTAGATTTTTACCTACAAATGCACTGTTATTAAACAAATATCAGATATCTCATAGAGACAAAGCTATTTTTTTATTATATTAAATGATAAATATTTGGATGTATAGAGTAATTACAGGACTTACGACCTGTCTTCAAAATTTTGATAAATGTGGAGATTGAGGGGTGAGAATTGATGAACGTTATATTTATTGATTACTTAAGCCAGCCGAATACAGGTCGTAAGTCCTGTAATTACCCCATACTTCCATATATTTTCCATTAAATATAATAAAAATAAATAGCTGAGATATTTGTTAAAATATTTTAATGTTAAGATTCCGATGAATAAAGAAAAATAATTATTTTAAACCAGATGACTATCCAAATGAGGTCTTACATCTTATAATGCAGAAAAAGATTGCTGGAAGTCGTGGCCCTGTAAGAAGGAGAATATTATGGCTGAAGAATCTAAGGCAATGATTTGGCCAGTCTGTAGAACTTTGTCAGTAAAAAATGAGATGATAGCCAAAGTCCGTTGAACGGAAGAACATTTATGTCATACTGGAGTGAATACCTCGATAGCACGAAGATTTGACGTTAGATGGTGTTACATCCAACCATTAGTTTTTTCCATTAACTAATCGTACAGTGTGCTCACTGTTCATAGATATGAAAAATAGAAATATCACGCACGATCATTTCAACAAACAAATCTCTTGATAGTATTGGCTGATACCTACTCAATAGAATTTTCATGATTTTCTTATTCAAACATTTCGTATGGTCCAATAACAAAAATACATGTATCCAAGATATTGTGAAGCAGTGACGCATATTAGGCATAGACTCGATTATTAATATTATAGAAGTGCATTTATGAGTATATGAAGTGTACGCGTATCAGGAGCGCGATGAAACATGTTAATGATAGAAAAATTATGTTATGTATCTGAGAAAACTATATATGAAGCACTAAAAATATAAAATGTAAAGAAATATTATGAAAGGAAATAATGAAGGTAATGAATAACACAAATGATAATAAATAGCAAGATAAGATAATAAGAAGGGAATAAATAGGAAATAGTAAAACAGTAGTATTAAATTAGTGATGAGCTCAAAATCATTAACCGTGAGTCAATCACTGATATATTTGTGTCACACTCACCATCAGTGATTGAATATCTAGAAATATTGAGATTCGTGATTTATTTTGTTTATATTTGTTTGTTAATCGTGATTCGGCACATGTACATATGAGACGAAAATATTCATGATGGAATGACGTTATAATTAATTATCAGCGCCGTCTAGTAGATTCTGCCAAAACGTTTTAAGCATTTGACTCGAAACGCTGAGAATTTTACCCGAAAAATAAACTCTCATTTATGTTTTTTTCTGCAAATTAGTTTGAATAATATAAATAAATACGCTAAAAATGTGTTGTTTTATTTATTTCGTGCATTGTGATATTGTGCGGCGCATGCGCAATGAGACTGTGATCACAGTCACAGTTTTCAATCACTGATATGATCGAATACCAATTACAATCACACCAGTGAGTCAAGAGTAGCATTTTTTCTCATCACTATATTAAATTAAATAACAATCACTGATTGTTTTCAACGAAAATATAATAAAACAGTAGTTTCATTTAATCAAACATCGTAACTAAAAAGTTGGTAACTATTAGTTGTTTTAGTATTTCTCATGTATTTGATATACCGCGTATTTCTTCGATTATAAGACTCATGTTTTTTCCAATTTTGCTGTCTCTAAATTCGAGGTGCGTCTTACAATCGCTGTTAAATTTTTCCCGTAGAACTAGGTCGAAAAGTGATTCAGAAAAATCGGACACTGAATCTGAAGAAATTTCAGACTCTGATGGTGTTAGTACATAATTAATATGCCTATTTTTTAAATCATTTTTATTGTGATTGTATGACTTTGTTTGTTATAATAAAGTTTATATATGTAATGTTATAATCTAGGAAATACGGTATTATATGTGGCTAAATTTTGTAATACTTATACCTGTAATATATTTAATAGTACTTACTATATTACTATCACTTACAACATATTTCATATGTGAGCAAAATACCAAAATGACTTATTTATTAATTACAGTACTTTATGTAGGAGGGGTCGAGATATATAGTGAACGGTGGGAGATATTCTGTGTGCATAGCGTATTCATAAAGATGTGAAAATCCCAATGAAGTGACGCAGTTACGCTAGGATATGAACGTGAAACATTTCCAGGTGAGGAAGATCTAAAAATATTTACTTAAGACTAAAACACAAAATCGTCCACTATCCCACGTGGTACTCAGCAGATACAGGGTGTTCGTTTTGCAGTAGACGGTTTATCGCAAACGAAATCTCAGTTAAGTGGCTCACATTAAATGAACACGTTGCCGCCGAGTCGCACTACCGCGCCAAGCGCCTGAAGACTCGGGGACATTTCCCTTACGTCTTCACGAACACCGTGTTCTGAAAAATAATATTTTTTTACAGAAAATGCAGTTCTTTATCTGCAGTAAACTCCTTTATTGACATAAAAGTTTTTTTTTTAATACAATACATTTTGTAGACACAAGGAAAATAATAGACAAATGCATAATTTCACATCAAAACATAGTTACAATTTAAGATTTTTTTTGTCAATCAATTACCTCTGCGTCTCTGCCATTTACGCATTTTAATAGTAACATGATACAAGAGCAGATGAGTCCCACGCACGCACGATACTTGTAACATTGTCGTACACAAGCCAACAAAATAAATAATAATATGTTAATAAACCGAGGGATAGACATATTGTTTAGGAATACTTTGTGTATTTTCAGCATGGTATATTTGATGACTGGAGATCGTGATCTCAATGAGCCTCCAGCTCTCTTGTCTACGCTCCTTTACTTTTCTCGGTGTCTTGCTGATCCTAGGGCTGTCACCAGAGAAGAACCTGTTGCACTTTTCATTTGGTGGTCCAACAGTTGGGAGATCTTCTTCTTCCTCTCCGTCCTTTGACGTAGTCTACCACAAGCTTCTCCGAGCTATCTTTCTTTATCGCATTCGAATTCATCTTAGGTAAATGGTTGAGAGTGTTCTAAATATTCAGTTGCTGCAGAATGAAGACATTCGTGCATCTCGTCATCCATGATATGCGCAACATGTATCTCCAGCGCTATATTTCAAAGACATCCATTCATATTCTTTCCCTTGCTTTCAGGGTTTATGCACCAGAGACTGTAACAATTAAAATATTTTAAAAATTAACTTTAATATACGAGGGCAAGTCAAAAATTATCTACATTTTTCGTTTTACAATTATTAACAGACTTTACGGCAGCCAAGGCAAAACCATGACTGATGTTCAAAAAATATACTACCTCACCGATGGTAACTCACCTATTCGCTAGAACCATCTTTCGAGCTAGCTGAATCTTTTCCTCGCGGAGAAGGTTGGCAGGCGTCCTGCTTCTTTTTCATGTATCACACTCGTTTGGACACTTTTAAATTTCTCGATCTATAAAAATACACTTTTACGCGATACACGTATTGTGTTAAAAGTGTACTACGAATTTCAGCCTCTTTTACACCCTCCGACCGAAGAAATTGGAACACTAATCGCGGAAACCTTTACACTATAATAGCCGGAAGGCAAACTACGCGATCTGAATCAAATTTTACACACATGACGGCAGTCGTACTAATTCTAATGTAACCTCAAAAGTGTGTTATGGCAAAAGTGTAGATAATTTTTGACTCGCCCTCGTAGTTAATGTATTGTAGTTGAAATGTGAATAATGTAACACGCACAAAGCTCTCATACATAAGCCAACAAGATAGATGGTTATCCGTCCATCAAGACAGATCAGCAATCCATCAGGTTGATAAAGAAAAATAAGAGAAGCAGTTAAAATATTTCACCTTAGTCTTCGATCAAGCCCGCATATTTCTATTTCATTTCTTCTGATGATTTTCAACACTTCTTTTCCCAATACACAGTGTCTTCTAAAACTTCTGATATTCAGAATGCAAATTTCTCTACCATTGTATGCCACTACCTAATATAAATTTTGAAAAAAATTACCTATTAAAGGCTATTAATTCGTATTCAACAAAAAAAAAATCTGTAATAAAAAAAAATCACTACGTTTAAATTTTAATTTTAAATAAACTTCTCATGTGTTTATTATCTGGCGATGACACTGTGGTATTTTTTTAGTATTAATAAAAATAAAATAAAAATTAGCTCTGTTAAACTCCACTAATTGAAAATATCTCTCGCTGTAATGTTTCAACAACTACTTTCAACCGGTGGAATTTAAAAAAGTTAATATAAAATTATTCCATCATGCTAATGGTGAAATAATTTTATTTTATCTTTCATAATCCTCACATTAAATCTCATTATATTTATTAATATTCAATGGTAGTAATCTATAATAAATTTATTGAATACGTTTTTTCTCATTTGAAAGGGTGAAAAAGTTTTTATCATTTCTACCTATTGCTGTGCATAAATAGCATGATGTTAATTTAGTCAGTTACTTTTCTCTTTTTAACTTTTTATAACTTTAATTTTACTCTATTTTCATGAATTTTAAAATAAAATTGTATAATCATATTTTCATCAACTATAAGCTAACGCTAGGAAGGATTGTGTACACTGCGTTCAATTACCTAAAACATAAAATATATATTGTTATTCTAATTTTCTATTAAGTGCAACTAATATAATCCTTACGGTAAGAGTATCTTTTACGATAATAAATGTAAAACTACACGACACCTATTAGTTTTAAAAAAAACAATTATTCCTATTATTTAAACTTTTTTCAGCAGATTTATTAATGTACTGAAAATATGACAAAAATATTCAAAATATTAAATTATACAGTTTTATAATACAATTAAAAGTGATTAAATCAATAAATAAGCATGTCTGCTTATAAGAGGTATAAAAACGGAATAACTCATATTGGCTCTTAGTGGTCCTTTGAATAAACGACGGAAAGGTTTTAAAATTCTTAATTTGTAAACGTTATCAGAATATACAGGTTGATCGCGGAGGATACGTTCTAGACATGGTCGCGATAAGTGAAATAACGCAATCAACGGGGGATTAAAAAAAAGGTTTTAAAATCCGAAAAAATCACATTATCAAACATTATTAATAACAAAAAAAAAAGATATACATACATAACACAATTCATTCATTTTGTTCCGCGATGCAAAAAAAATCTAGATTCCCTTGTTTGGCCTCTCTATGTTTAGCAAAATTAACTGATTAGCCGTTACAACGCTTTACAGCACTCACTCGTTCGTAAACTTTGTCGTTTTCTTAAACAACTCCATGCATTGATTGTGAAAAGAAAGGGCCTTTTCAATGATTTTGACACTTCACTTTCGCATGGGAACAGGTTCCGAGACGTCATTTTCTTAGGACATATTACAGCAGTCCATTTATTGCTTTAATTAGTTAAGGGTTCGCTATGTGATTTTAACAAAGCCTAAATATTATCTAGTGTGCGTTTAACGCTGCAACTAAGATTATACTGATGGATAGACCCAAACGATTCACTGGCTCAACCGTCCTTTTGTCTCACTCGCAACTTTACGTATATGAACGTGCATGCTGTGAGTGAGCCAGAAAGATAGTACACACATTCGACCACTCATTATGACGATTTCTGGCATGCATCAGTTTTTTTTTTAAAAGATCGCAATATAACGAATCCGCACTCGCCAGGGTCGCGATGAACTGGAGTTACCTATATATCTTTATAGCATTTCCTCAAGCTGGATTGTTAGCCTACTGCATGTAATATTTGACTTATGTTTATGACCTCCATAATATTTGATTGTTGATTTTTCATTAGATTAAAATTTTATAGCTTTAGCCTCGCATAATTTTTATTTCATAGCCTTCATAATGTTTATTTTTTAATTACAATTTTATAGCTTCGATGGGTATAAATTATTTATTAACATTATTTTTTAAATTAAATTACGTAATAACGGTACAGGGTGATTAAAAATGGATAGAAAAGTGAATGATTTTTTTTTTAAATTTGTGTGCTGTGATAGGTTCTACGATCGATTCCTACCCCTTTGCAAGCGTATTTAATATTAGTAATTTAAATAAAACGCTTAGATATCCTCACAATTTAACTGATATATTTCTTATTATCAAACACTTTAGTTCAACAGCAACATTGGTGGACACCCTGTCGGCTTGCTAGCACTCTCGGTAGACTCGGCAATTGGAAGTAAGCCATTGGCAATGGAAGGTAGCGCACGTGTGTCGAGCAATCGCCAGAATGGAATATTACATCTTTAAATCATTTACGAATATTGTTACAGTGCTTTCTTGCTCTGGCGGATCGAACTCCAGAAAGTATTACCACCGACCAACTCAGTCTGGGTGCGGTGCAGGATATTTTGACGGACAGGAGGGAATGGACCAGTAAATGCAAACTCGACCAATTTTACATATAAAATTATAATTAAAGAAATTTCTTTGTTTTTTTTCACAAAATTGATAGGTGTACATGGCCTAATAAATATTATAAACGAAAAGAGTTACTTATGTCATATTGTTAACTAAAATTCTTACATAGAAAAATTGCCATCTTTAATGTTTACGACTTGGAGTCACTTGATACGTTCGAATTTATACTCGTACTTAACGATTCTCTTCATGGGTAGAAGTGGTAAAGAACGTCCTCCAGATTGTCGCCTCAGAGCAGGAGTTTCACCTTATGGCCCCAATATGCAGATGGGCATGCCATACTGAATCCGTAAATCGAAGGACCTAGACTGGTCCACCTTGCTGCAAGTCGGTAATCTTCCATCTCCATTTTTGCCGGGCATTATGTCCATTTTTCACCTCGTCAATATGCTATCTCGTCGCAAAGATTTAACTTTTTTTCCGCCATATGCGACGAGCCGCCGAGCGGCGCCCGCCTAGCTGCTGTCCCCCTGTCGGAAGTGTATCCTCACCAGCTTCCCCCATCTTCCGCCAGGAGACCGCTCTTTGTATCCGATTGGCGCTGAGATTTGCAATGTTACAACAACATAGTTACCGTGCTCATTTAAATCCTAACGCGGCGTCCACAGGGACATGATTTGTAACGTGACATTATATCTGATCATGTATTTTTTATTTTTTTTATTTAGACATATAACATTTGTACAGCTACAAAAAAAAGACAGTTAGTTGCATATATTTTACACACGTTTTAAATGCATTGCCCGACTAGGCAAACCTGTTTTAGGGCAAATTGGTAAACAAATACATTTTACAAAACCAAAACCAAAAAAGGCAAAACACAATAAGATAGAATACATAACATACAAGGTAAGTTAACGTGAAAATATTTAAAAATATATATAAATATAAATATAAAAGTATAAAAAAAAAAAAAAAAAAGGTAGATGGAAATATGCAAGACCAAAACACACAAAAGTAGTTATAAGAATTATTTAATTATATAAAAAAGTTTACTCTCTGTTTTTGTTCTGCCTAATTTGATTGTATATTCTGGGAGCTTGAAAGGTGAATAATCTTTTATCGAAAGTAGTTTTCATTCTTGGAACTATTTTAAGCTTATTTGCTCTTGCGGGATAATATATTTCAATCCTCACAGAGGGAGCGCTTATTTTCCTATGAAAGCTAGTTAGTATATTCAGCACAAATAATTATCTTATATCCAAAAAAAGTGGCTCTAAAGGATACGAAAAGTCACGTCGGTGTATTTGTTTGCTTTAACTAGTTAAATTATGGTAAATCACCTTTTTTTATTATAAATTATAATTACTTACATAACTTGTAAAGATATCATATATCACCAATACTTCCGAAATACTAATTAATTTACATAAATATAATATTTTAAACCAAAGAATATACATAATTGAAGAGATTCAGCGAATAAGTCTCTCTAACGATGAAAGGTTAGCTGCCGCCATAACTTGAACATGGGACAATAAAATTGTGATAATGTGGAGTGCTCTATCCAACTGGGCTATTTCACAGGTAATTTCTTTCAGATTTGTGTCATACTCTAGTGCAGTGGGTTCAAATCCCTGTACTATCTCAGGTTTGTTCCAAAGAAATATTTTTTATTTGTATCTTTTCAGTCATATATTAGGTTGATATTTAAGTTCATAGTATTTTCCAATACTGAGAAGTCATGAATTAAATTCTACTACTAATACTGAGTAAAATGAATTACTTCTGATGAATGTAACCATCACTACTGAAATTTATTGCCAATAACTTAATCCCTTTAAGGTCGCAATTTAAGATAAATGTTCGGGAAGACGGCATTAAGTGATTTTTCGGCGTGATAATGCTCATCTGCATTACACATTACAAAACCAACTATTCGAGAAGTTACTTATTCCACATCCACCCTATTCTTCTGATATTTCTCCATGAGGTATTCATATTTTCTGTTCTCAATCCAACAACCTTCGAAGAGTCTCCTTTAATAATAATGCTAATTTTAACACGAAACATTTTGATTTTTTTTAAATGCTACGAACGTACGCACAACCCCAATACTCTTTTTAAATTACTATCTGATGATAATAATATGTTTGTAAGAATCGTATCTTCACCGATGAAATGAGTTTTGTTATCATTAATTATTAAAATTTATTTTCAGAAATGTATACACATTTCCCTCCCTAGAATTTCTGCTCTTTAATTATTAAACTCTTAAGTGTAGGTACATTAAATATCCATAGTTTTAGTAATCGACTTTAATCGTTGTTTTAAATTTATACGTGAAAATACTGTCACGTTAATTATTTATTTGTTTGTATACATTTGAGAGAATTTGGAAACGAATAAATAATACATTCACCATGTAAAACCATTTGAAAAGTTCCGCGAGACAATCCATTTGACAGTTCCTTCCATAATACAACTAAATTTCTAAAACAAAGTAAATTACCAGGGGCGTGCACTCTATATTATTAAAAAATTTGTACATAATTAAATTTTCAACAAAAACTTTATGATGTACTAGTTCTAATCTTAAATCTAGCATAAGAATTTAGAGTTGACAAATAAAGCCGTGCATGCGTTTTGTACAATTTTTCTAAATATCTGCCCCAAACGTATACCAACTAAACGCAGCTCTTGGTGTTCTGAAAACACGTATTTGCCTGAGCAAGCGTGTTACAAAACGCCTAAAGTGTGAATTTAAAGTGGACTAAAAAATATGCGTTCAACACACTCGAACGTGTATTATTTTATATTAAAAAATATTTTAAGCCCTCCACTTAGTAAGAATTTCATAAAAATTATAATTGAAATTGAGAATTCAAAATAAGGTCAAATACCTTGGCCAAATATTCAATGGACAAGATGATGATGACATAGAACGACAGAGGAGACAGTTGAGCGGTCGTGCAAATATGCTGTCACGGCGTTTCCACCGATGCAGTAAGGAGGTGAAGAGGATCCTGTTTAAATTGTTCTTCACCAGCATGTATTCCTACGAGCTCTGGTCGAAATACAAGCAAGTGACGTAAAACCGTCTCCGAATTTAGTACAACAACTCGTACAGAATACTATTCGGATTAGCGCGTTATTGCAGCGCATCTACAATGCTTGCCTACGGTCGTATACATGGATTAGTTCCGCTTCTGAGACATCGAGTTACTGGCGTATAGCTGCAGCTGGAACTCAGCACGAACTCACTAGTGCAAGCGGCGCTCTCGCGGAAAGCTGGTTCCCCGACCAAAGAATGGCAACGACTACAGAATAGCTACAGATACAATATATATATTTTGATTATATTTATATCTATGTGTAAACTTTTTCATTTATTTTTGCTTTTCTTTTCATAACATTAATAGTATTTCGTAACTTAAATGTATTATATTTATAGAGAATCGGGTCTTCATATATAAAAAAAAACCCGATCACACTGGAATAAACGAATTATTATTATTATTATAATAGAAATAATATTAACATTTTTCAATTTAACTCGCACAGGTTCATAAAATATACTTCTGAAATGGTGTATTTCTTTCAGATGAATATAATCTCTAGTAACAATACAGCCCATCGTACTTTTACAGCACCGATATTATCAACATAACCTTAGTTCATGCCTACTGCATGCCACAGTAAATTATTTAATGCAATCGATTTCTTTAAATCAATCAACCTACTGCTAAACGCGTTCTACCCAGTGACGATATTTATTATCTACAAAAATATATCCTTCCAGCCATAGTTTCCACACATTACCACCACACACCAGCGCGCTAACTAGTGTTGACTAAGCGTCCAATTAAATTAGCTAAGCAAATATGTCCCTCGTAGATTTGTCATATTTAATTAAACTACTCTGACATTTCCCGTTGATTAAAATTGAAATTAAGCTTGTAGAGACCAACATTAAATTTACACAAAATTATTTGAATATATTTATTATAATTTACAAAACCAGGTAGACTCGTATTAAATTATTAAGTATTATACAAGCACTCTCATCAAAGGAGCGGTCCAAAAACACAAAGAGCATGGAAAGATGTATGTAGGCATTACACGAAGAGACAGGAAAAGAAACGTGTAGATAATAAAACAAACACAAGAGTAGTGAAATGAAATGTCAATGGGCAGGCCACATTGCTCGAATGACGGAAAATCGATCATCCAGTGGTACCCGAGAGAAATCAGATGGCCGTTCTAAAACTCCCCGAATCATCAAATTCTATGGAAACACGTGGCAGCGAATAGCAATGAATGGCAAGGCCAGTATCCAGAAATTGATAAAAAAACAAGTGTAGAGGTTCTTAACAGGCCGCACAGTTCCTGGCTGTTTAACCAGACGCTCTATAGCAATTCAAGTCCGTCCAATGCCGACCGAAAATCTACATGACAATACATTGCAACACAATCGGTTCAAGAAACCAGCTGAAGTAATGACTTCTTCCCAGGTAAGCTTGTAAGCTCTCTTTCATTTCATTAACCTGCTCTAGCCGCAAGCACCGAAACACAAGCTCCGCATCATTTATATATACAACGACATTCACATGCACGCGTGAGATCTGATGACAGGATTAGGGCTCTCAGACTCATTGTTCCCAAGTTTCCTATTAACAATAAGCACACATATGATATATGAACTGCACTAACCTCTTTAATTTTGAATCGTGCACTGACGGTTTATTTGGCCCGTTGGACTGGTCCAAGCATAAGATGTAATAATAATAACGGCTGTCGGTCACTGTCTTCTTAGCTTCCGAAAAAGGGTGGCAATACTCACACACACACACACACATGTACATTATTATAAACTAGGCAACTCAGTTGTGCCAATCGAAGTAACAAGGCGCGTAAACACTCATCTTACACAAATCTTTCTGATAATCATAACCTACAAATAGCGGCATGCACTGCATACAAGCAAAAAATTTGTGCATTACTAAAGATTCTGGACAATAAAAATAAATTATTATCTTATGAAAAGACTTTATAAAATTCTAGCCATTATTACCCGGATTAGCGTAATCCATGGCTATATTTTGGTCTAGCCGTCAACAGTATGAAAAATTGCGAATTATTTATATGCAACTTCATTACCATTCATCTCCGCATTTTACTTCTGACTTTTTGTTTGTTCAATCCCTATGAGAAACGTACTAAACTATATATTTTCTTACTCAATCTATTGAGCATCTTAAGGTTGCAAAATTTTTTATTTTATTCAAACAATTTGTACATAATTCTAAAGGGATTAACCCATACTGAAAACTACGTGTGAAAACACTTTTACATATTTGCTTCGCTAACTAAACTCTTTTTCACAGTATATTTCAACGGACAAGTTTTGTTTTCTGTTAATCTGCGGAGTGTGAGAGAGTGTAA
The DNA here is from genome assembly GCA_031772225.1 of Eubasilissa splendida. NCBI lineage: Eukaryota > Metazoa > Arthropoda > Insecta > Trichoptera > Phryganeidae > Eubasilissa > Eubasilissa splendida. Next base: position 10,762,369 of record CM062862.1, on the reverse strand, counting down.
TACATATTCTAATTGATTATTACGTTTAGTTAATACATCAGTACGTACAGACATATATTTTAATAAATAGTATAAATTCAATCTGTTTCTGTTTTGATGAATTAGTTTTTAGTTAGTTAAATCTTTTTAAAATATGGAATTGCTCAGCAATAATGACGACATGATAAAGCGCTTTCATTGACGAAACAGTCGAAAAGAAAAAGAAATGTCACTGATATTAAAACACATTTCAATCGCGTTTTCAGAGAAATCGTAGATAATATTTTAAGCGAATTTAGAGAACGGTATGAAGCAATAAAAGAACTTACCTTTTTTCAATTAATGAATTCTAAATTATTTTCTACATTTAAGGTAGAATTTCCAATACAATTGTTTTTAAAATTAGAATCATTTTATTCACATTTTTTTGATTTCGATCGCCTTAGAATGAATTAAAAAAATTATATAGTTCATCAGAATTTCAAGAAAAAAAGTTTAGAAATTTTAGAATATTGCCTTGAAAAAAATTTACAAGAAGTTTTTCCACAATGAATTAAATTAGACGTGTTAATTAGTATAATTCCTGCTAGCATCGCGTCAGCTGAGCGGTCGTTTTCGGTACTAAAACGAATTCATAATTATTTACGGAATACTTAAAATCAGACACGAATTTCGGATCTTTCTATGATTGTTATTGAAAAAGATTTACTTTTAGAATTAAAAAGATCGGGAACTTTTTATAACGATGTTATCGACGAATTTACGATAAAACGGAGACGGATTGAATTGGAATAAAAATAATTATATTTAGTATTTAACATTACACTTACATGCCGCAGCTAATGATAAGCCCCGGATATTCATTCATGTATCTGGATGCCATTTATATTATACACTTTTGGGATATCTGGGGCGGCTAAAAGAGTTCTCTTCTGCTCTAAAAACCCACGCGCATACTATATATTTATTTATTTGTAACTATATAATACAATGTAAAAATATGTTTGAACTATATGCAACCGAGACAACCGCATCCGGTTTCCGTATAGTTACGTTAACGTCGTCGGTAACAGCATAACCTAAGTTTAAGCCTACTGCACGCCACTGCCTACAAATACCACCACTACATTCGGGTAATATCCCCCCTAACTGATAATGATGATTAAAGAATTAGAATACAAAAATTACTTATTATAATATAATTCTTCATAAGTCAAATGGTGGGTGTTAACATCTTCGATAGCAATGAATCCTGTTCCTGGGCGTTCTACTGATAATAATAAAGTGTCACTCTAGTAAAACAGATCACCACTAACTTGCACAGATGACCGATCTCCCAGGTGCAATTCGGACTGCTGGCTGATCCTCTGCTGACTCCTGATGCTGTATATTCTTGGTCGGTCTCCGCAAATTCCTCGCGTGCCCCGAATAAACTTCCTACAGCGAATATACCTTCTGTCAAGTTAAGTGGCGATCCACCCATACAGAACAAAAACCGGTATAACACCAACATAAAACCTTGGGCTACCAATCAAAGCATATCAAACACAAATAATATATTTCGCTTTCTTTTCAAGCTATGAAAAAAATAATTAGGTATTTACGAAAACCAAAAAAATATTTAGCAGATACTTTATATGGAAAAAATATACAACACGTAACTAATTATTATGGCACGTACATACATCAAACAAAATTAGCAATCAAGAGTTATGTTAAAACAAAACTAATTTCTGATAAATATATCTTATTTTTTTAATTTGACTCTGGACCATGAAAAAGACTACCAAATATACAGATATGAACTAACGGAAACTACTTATTTCAATATTTTCGTTTTGGTATCACTCATGTACTCATCACTTTGGTACAACTTACCCAATCAAATAGCTACGCGACTTTTTTTAAATATATGACTCGATTGGAACGAAAATTTAAACGCTAGTCTTATTACTGACCATATTATCGCATTTTTCGTTCTATTTTTTTTGTGTATTAAAACAAAATTTCGTATTAAATTATTAGAATGTGTCATTTCGTCAAATTTTTTACATTACTATAATATTTATTTATGTGTATGTAGAAATAATTCAAGATAATAAATTTTTGATATACTAAACGAAATTTGTATTAAAAAACAATGACTTTATTTTTAAGCAGAACACATTCTTGTGTGATGTTTTAAATACTAATTTAATGTATTAATTATAAATATATACATATAAAACCAATTTTGTCGAAAAATATTGTTTTTGCGCTACCGGGATCCCGGTATATCATATCTTAAAAAATTCACTGACAAAATGTGAGGTTTTTGTCGATGTAATTACCTATAGTATCTGGTTACTTTTTCGGAAAACATTATATAACGTACCCAAGAGTCAGTTTACTCTAGATTATACAGCGCTTTTGTAAAAAAATTACCTCAGTTATACGTAAATCTCAGATAATACCTTGTTGTTGTAAGGGTATGACATCAACTAACTAACTTACCATCACGCTGTTTCTCCGCAGGGGTAGACAGAGATGATAGATCGTCACGCTCTTTTATCCCGACATATCCACATTTATACATCTTCTCACACAAGCTCGTCAATTATTGAAGCATTTAACAGAACCATCTTCCAGTATCTGATTTACTTGGCCACGCTAAGTCTATCGCGAACGTCCTCTATTTCTGATGCCATCTACACTTGTGTTACATACCTATCTTACTATTCTCTCCTCATTCATCCGTTCCACATGACCCTACCGCTTAAATGATCCTTGCAGTTTTAGATGTGATATGACAGTATGTAATGGGATCCAAACTGAAAGAAAAAATGTGTTATTTTTGTCTGTTTCTTTTTACATGGATGCTTCTCGTCAGCTAGTAGCTTTTTAATACAATTTTTTTTTCTGAGTAGGTATAATGCGTGAATTTTGCGAATAATTTACTATTAGAGTGTAGAGCAGTATAGTCGAGAAAGATAACTATTTGTCCGTGATTACGAAGACAACTTACGATTATTACCGAGCCGTTACGATTGCGTGACATCTATTGTTAGGCACGTTTAATGAGACAGTGAAGTATTTATTAGCCGTACATAACAAAGGATTTTACTCCTAAACCAAAGGATTTCCCAAATAATGTATTCCAACAACGGCTTAATACAACAAATAACACAGTGTGGTTAGGAATAATGGAACAAGAAAATAATTATCATTTGAGCAGAACATTTGAACAGATTGTGGTGTTTGATGAAGCGGTGATACAACATGTTTCGCAATTCTGTTGATTGCGTTACGTAATTTTAAGCGGAAAATTCAAATCTAGGAATGACAGAAATAGAATATGAATTTATTGATTTACTCTGAACTGGTGTTTGTTATACGACGTATTCGTGATCGCTTAATTACATGGAACAGTTCATGTCCAAATAGCTGATATTTTCAATAAAAATGTTTGCTAGATATAGCTAAATTTATAAAACATTATTGACAACAGCATATGTGTGTGTGTTATGAGCCCAATTCACTGGGAAGTAAGCAAGAAATTAAATTTTATAACATTTATTTTTGAATATTATAATTTAATTTGTTAGAAAACGGTTTTTCGGCATTGTGTTTTGTGTAAGTACTAGGTATTTATATATTATATTTATCAATTTTTTACTGTAAATAATTAACTTATTAAATTTTTTTTTTACTTACCTAATGGGACGTGAAAGGATACATAATATTATAGTTTTTGAACATGTGACGTCAGAATAGAATTATTCAAAGTGAATAATCACAACTTTCACAGTAAATATTTATTCTTTTGAAATTAGCAAAATAACTTTGTGGTTAAAATTCAATATTTTTATTTATTAACATTATTTCATTAACCATTTATTGAGTTTAAATACACCTACGGGTTTCATAAAACACAATTTTCTTCTTCAGGATGTCAATACTAATCAAAATATATTGTTTCTTTACCAGAATCTATTTTTAAAAACAATAATTATTTAAAAAAATTATTTAGTACCTAACTCAATTGTTACTTAATGACATATAGTTACAAATATATTCGAATAATTTTTAGGAAAAAATTTTAGAATGGGACTCGTGGTTAAATTTAATTGGTTGTTTATAATTTTTTGATTAGTTTTACACGCTTTATTTATCTCCAACGATACCAAATTATTTAATTTATGAATATAATCAGAAATCTATTATGAATATTTGGTTTTTTATTAATGAAGTATAATTAAAATTAATAATAAGTTACTTAATTTTCTTTTTAATTAAGTTAAGTAAAACTGTTAAGTTTAATCAAGATAAACGCACTTCGAAGAAGTGTATTTTCATCCAATGTTCGATTTTTGAACATTGACTTTGCGGTCAGCTCGTTCAACAAGTTCCCCGGGCAGCTTTCTCGTTTGTCAATGAGCATTCAGATCAGCAGTAACGTGCAGTAGGTATAGATTTAGGTTATGCTGTTACCAATGATATTATATAATAATATATAATATACGTAATAGGATATATGTACTTTCGTTTAACCATCGTCTTTAGACTAAATAAATCCATCATTTATACGACCAAACCATGTACTTATTTGTAATTTTAGAATACTATTAATAGTGTTTTTAAAGTTTAAGTTTTAACGTAAAGTAATACCTTCTTACCCATATAAAAAATTTATGGACGTTTTCAAGAACACTTTCTATGACTGAACATGATTCATTTATTATTTCAAAATCCTTCACGTAATTACTAAAGGAAATAATAATTTTTATTAAAGGTTAGCGTAGGAAATTGTTCTGCCAATTATTTTTTGTTTTTCTCAAATCAAAAATCAGTTCATGCACCAAATTTAAAGAACAATTATGAAATCAACACGTTAAAAATAGTAAAATAGTAAAATTCGCGAATTAGTAAAAGAGGAAGTAGACACTTCAATGATTTGCACACAGTTATTATATTACAAAACAGCATAGACAACGACTCCATACAAAACAGATCAACCGAAAGGAATTTTCAATTCAGTAAATAGCCAATTATATGACTTGAGTAATTCACTAGTTTAAAGACAGAACAGAGTAATGTGAATAGCTCTATTCGGTGAATACACAAGAGCGCCATGGTACAGCGGTGAGTTTCCGTGGTAGTTTTTAGAACTAATCAATTAAACTGGTACACAGATGGGGCTAATTGTACAATAATGTTTCCGTTTATGTTAATCCAATTATTTATTTTATATTTGTTTCCCAGAATTTTTAGGACTATACAGCTTTTTTGCTTGTATACACTGCACGCCCCTGCAGATCAGAGTATGTGAACACTAAAATGTGCGCGGTGCGCGGTAGGTAAAACATTACATCATTCTCCCGAACATTGCGGTTGAACAGGATTCTATTACAGTATGAAACATATGTTGCGCAGCATAAGGATAAACTAATTAAATTACTAGAACAGATTTTATGAAATCGTTATTTATTTATTATTTATGTTATTGTATATGTCCAATGTGACTTGTAAACACATAGCTATATGATTTCTGAAAACTTGAAGCGTTAATTTATTGCAATCCGTTATCTACCAGAAGCCTTCAAGAACATAAAGATGATAAAATTCCAAAAAAAACAAAAAATATTCAAGAACATAAAGAAGAAATTAAATGTACATGTAGTTAAATTACGATAGAAATGCTTCAACTGTTTGGGAATTACGCAGTTACAGAGTTGGGAAGTGTATAAATTGGAAGTGATCACATCGAACATAACTTAACTTAAATAACTTCTAAATTATGATAGACAATATTTTTTCGTTTATCGTTCTAACTGATTCATCTAATTTGGTTTATTTTATAAAGCACTAAAATTACATTATATATAAGTATGTGAACACTTACATCCGCGTACCATATCGAAATCATAGTTAAATGCCTAACGTAATGACAAATCACTATATAACGCAACAAATTATTCGAATACAAGTGGTCATAGGCCATTTACTATTAAAACATTTTAACATATTTCATTTATGTATATATTTACTATGGGTATATACTATAATAAAGAAAAAATGTATATAAGGGAGGATCAAAAGAAGATGCCCATCCCTCGGGCGCTAGAAAAGAGAGCAAGAAAATTAACCTTTATTTGAAAGATGATAATTGCAAAAGTTTAAGATAAGACGAGGCCATGTCTATTAAATATCTGATTGAACAAAAAAAACTTTTACATTATTAAATTGAAATAAGCTATTTTTATATTATTTTTTTGACAATTGGCCAAATTCGTTGGCTCAGCTATAGTGACGGTGGATAATCTTGTATGTGTTAGCCGTACGTGGCATGAGAAATACCGGGTAACCAGCCATTCATTTTGCGGTTGATCGCTGCAAAGTTTAGCGATTTAACTCGCTCACGCCGTTTAACGTGTTAAAAATTTAAATTATGAATATTGCATATTTATTTGGTTGGTTGATCGCGCTGTAGTGCTAATAAACCATTACGCCTCAGCCGCACAATCTTTAATCTTTTGTCTGTAAGCCCTGGCCATTTCTTCCGCGGTAAGTGGAACATCTTTGGATTCGTTCAAATGAGATCTATATGTAGGTTAAGTATGCCAAATACTTTTTTTCTTGTAAGTTTTCTTTTAAACCTCACAATTTTTGTTTATCATCTTGCAGTTTTATTACATTGCACATCAATCGTCTCGTATTTATAACATTGTTTGCATAAACTGTATTTTAACACTTGTTTCGTCCCAATCGGACTTACGGTTCACAAGCCACGGCGTTCCTAATTTGACTAAGCGCATCAATTCGTGCCGCGAACTTTACCCTCTTACACGGGGCGTGAAGTTATTTAAAGAATTCTTACATCTGTCTTCAATTCATTGACATCATTAATGTCCACCTGCTTCATATATTTGATATATAAGCGTTTAGTCTATTATATTTTCATAACTGTCAGGTTTTTGAACGTGCACCCCACCCAACACCTAAAACTGATTTTAAAGAAGTATCAATGTTAAAAATATCCCTAATCTCACAAATCTATAGTAAACAGTGATGGCATATATGTGTATGTGTGCTTGTTTAAAAAATAACAATAAAAACGTTAAAGAGTATGTAATTTATTTAAATCAACCTATTTGTTTAGTACTATGAAGCGACACTATAATGTGTACACTTATGGCTGCGAATTCAGCACATTTGATTGTTTATTTACTTTAATGGAACTCTTAACGTTGTCTCGTTCTAATAATTTGAGCAGAACCTCGAAAGACGACTTAACCTTTGATTCATTTGATTGCCATCACATTACCTACATACATGATCGTGTTAAAAATATATATTATAAAATACTTAATATTCAAGCGGTAAGGCACTCGCCTGGTGATCAAGTGGTCAGGGATTTAAGCCGTTTCTGATACCTGAAAAATATCTGTTGTTTTTTCCACTTGGTTGGTTCAACGGGTGAGAGATCTACTTATTCCATCTTAGGGCGTGGTCCACCACTAGGATCTCCAAGCTAACTTCTCTTCTCGCAAAATGTTTAAAAAAATAGAATTGAAGGATTCAGCTCAGTCAAATGGTTAAGATATTTATGCTTCTCGCTATCCACGATATTTATTTATTAGACTTTATTGACATACTTGTTTTCGTTGTAACAGAGGTGTATATATTATAATATAACATGATAAATATAAGATACAATTATATTGATATTGAGTATACTCTACTTCTGATATATACAGCACTGTCCTGGCTATTTTGCGAGTCTGAAGTCTGTATAAAGTAGCCAGTTTTTTTCATGCTGTTGTGGTGTTATTTAATTTAAGAAAGATAAAGATTCAACAGGAATAAAAATATGTAGTGAGAGTGTTGTAGTGAATTATTAGTGTAGGTATTGTATTATGATTATGTTGGAATGTTGGACAGCAATGCTTCTGATTGATCTCTACCCAATTGGATCATAAATTGGGTCCATATTTGTGTAATATTATTGGAAGTGAACGATTTCCAGTTGGTGTTGAGTGTGTTTCGGAGCTAAGAATACGTATAATCGTTGATAAAATGTCGTTGTTGCTCTTGAAACTGATGTATAAATGTTCGTTCTTTGTTTTATGTTGTGACCATGATTTATTGCTTGGGATGAGTTCTTGTTAGCATGGAAATATTGGAATCTAATAACTATAATATGATAATAGTTATTTAAAGTGGTCCTAAATCCTGGTGCACGCCTTGTAAACTTCAAATAATTCCAACGTGATCAGGTTATGGGTGCAAGAGCAAATTCGCTATAGAAATCATGCAATGAAATTTACAATATTAAAAAAATATATAAAGCTGTTAAGAGAATAATTAGTATACGTGTAGCACCATTCTTTGAGTACCTTTTTACTGCCAACCATAGTTTTCAGTGAAGCATAAAAAAAAGTAAAGCATAGGCTTTAGAGGTATTGACTTATTATGTATTTTATGAGCTGGAACTCTTGTCCAGAGATGGCAGTACGATTTTAAATAATTTGATTGAAAATCGTGTTAAATCCTGTATCTGCAAGGTTTTATGTGTATTCACACTTATGGCTTGGGGTTATATGCAAAGTTTAGTGTCTCAACATATAGATTTGTCTTATGTCTAGGACATAGTACTCTTTAAATATAAGATCTGATAGATATCTAAAGGGACAACCATTAATTATCCTAAGAACTGTCTATTGTGCTCTTTTACCGACTCTAATATTGTTTTTGCTGCTCCTCCCCAACCTAAAATTGCATAATTAATTAAAGAATAGCAGAGTGCAAAGTACACCGATCTTAAGAGTTTATAGTCAATTATACATCGTATTCCTTTAAAAAAGTAAATTAGTACGCACAGCATGTATCTCCAACATCATATCTCAAAAGCAAAACTATCTTCTCTTTCTTACCTTCAGAATCTACTATTTCACATCATACAGAAATAATGAATGCACCAGAGATTGCACAAACCTGACCTTATATTTTTTTTGTCATACCTGAACATAGAACTTTTCGCCATACTTATGCGTCGTCTAGTGTACGGTCGCACCTACCATCCTCGGGAACTATAATCTCAAGATTTAAAGTTCAGGGATCGAACAAAGTCAATTAATTCCCTTAAATCCTTTTCTTCTCAATATATTCTCAATTACTAATATATATACAAAATACAAGAGGTGTGACTAATATGAATTTAACAATTCCCAAAATCACCAATAAGTATGGATCGAGGACATTAGAATTTGTTGTTCTTATAATAAAAAATAAAGTACCTGGGTTTTTACAAAAAAGTACGCTTTCTTCTAATTTGGAAGAGATGATAAAAAAAATGGCTTATCGATAATAACCTACTTAACTGTAAGCATGAAATGAATTGTTTAAACTGTGACTGATAAGTTGTTATATGTTGATTATATTCAATATAATAAAATTGATATAAATGTACCTGGAGACAAACGTCCAGCAAAACGTTATGTGGGTTTAGTTTTAATTAAAAAATATAAATAAAAAGAAGAATAAAAAATAAAAATAAAAAAAATAAAAAGAAAATAAAAAATAAAAATAAATAAATATATTATTATTTTAAACTTCGTCAAATTCTTACGAAACCATTTTCAATGTTTTTATATCCCTTGTTGTAACCATCTTTCTTCGTATCTATCATCAATAAATTACCCCAAAAACATATACGTAATGCCTGATAAATAGAATGAAAATTGCTGAAAATCTAAAATTAAATTTAAAACATATTAATAGTAATCAGTATCCCTTTGCTAATCCACTACCACTACTGCATACATAATGAAGATATTTTTGATCAATCAATTTTTCGAATGTCTACGGTGCAAATAAAATGCATGTATTCTGAAACGGTATAAATCTTGCACGTACGACTTGAACATTTTAATAGAGAATTTAATTAATTTTCTTGTTTAACATATGTTTACTTCTTCTTCTTGTGCCTTCAATCTGTTCAACCGACTGGTCAAACATTGCCTTAGGTTCATCAGCCATGATGTTCTCCTTCTTCCGGGGTCTCAATTTACAGTTACGCCTTAACAACAGTTACAATATTTGAGACACTTTGTAATTTCAGCAATTTTGTTAATTTTTTATTTTTCTTTAGATTTTCAGTTTATATTTTTACACATGTCGACATCCCTTGCAAATGTTTTTTCATTTCAAAATAAGATAACTTGTTATAGAATATGTTTAATAAAATATGCCAACCTATTAGGGAGCAACCCACCATCAAATGATTACACCCCACTCGGCGGAGACCAAGTTTTACTGATAATATTCGCGAATTTATTCTTCTGAGCGAGTAGGTTCTTTTGATAAATATGTTATCGAGTTGTAACAAGAATTTCGCCCTTAAACTTTTCCGCTAAATGTGAATACTAAAATCTTCTCAGAATTTTCTCCAGTAGGAATTTTTCTTATGAAGACACTAAGAACGAAAGCGACGAAACTTACAGAACACCGTACGTCACGTTTTCAAATCATATTTTAGAGCTAATATTGTTTGGTTTTGATTTGTTTTATCACATTTATTTTCACATTTTATTAAAATAAAAACCATAAACAAGGTTAAAAAAGGGTCGCTTTAATGGATGTAATGATCATGAAACTGTGGAGTAAAAGAGTATACGATTATGGAAAGATTTTATTATTACGAATTATGACTGTGTTTACACGAAGGGAAATAACATACGTGGGGAAATAAGGTATGCGGGAAGGGTGAAAGTAATTCGGGAGATAGACATGAATAAAGAACAGGGGCTGGCTGAAAGACCACCAAAACCAGAAAACACGACCCACCTGTGAAATGCTCCTTTTGGTATCTTCTTCCACTAGATCCACAGGTCTTCCGGCTTCAGAACATATACAACGCTGTTCAGCACGAAGTACACTTGAACATACACTTTCGGTGATAGCGCGAAAATGTCAAATACCACCTTACACAATCTCACAATGTACAGATTTTGGCACACACGGTAACGAGGAACCAAAACAAGCATAATAAACCATCAGCCCCACAGAGCAGGACGATAATTAACGCACACAATGGTAAACGCTTACTTGGCAGTTCGAAGGTATAACTTCAACTCATACTAAAACCATAGAGAACATACCACAGAAATAAGTCGTGTTCTTGTATAGGAAGGGGGGGTAGTGGCTAGGTACTGGATAAGAAACATTCTATGTCGCGTTCATACTGAGCACACTCGGCGACCGGCGATCGTTGGATAATCATAATGATCGAACAGATTGTATGGGTATATAAGTGATTGTAGATCAGAATTATCTGCTATTGTATGAGAGATGGGTGCCCCATATAAATTACACATCGCTCACATTTTTGATGTGTGTTGAATTGAGAAGTTTTATTGTGTTTGTGAGTGTGGCTAGAGCAGGTTAGGTTAGGCATTTCCTGAGTAATATGACAGTGAGAGGAGTGGCGTTTAGAAACGATTGAATGAACATAGTACCTATCTAAAAAAATATATGTAATGCGAGTGCAGATGACACCAGAAATAGAGAACGTGAGGAAAAAACCTGTTACGATTAGATGAACAGATTCGAGAAGATTATCTTGTAAAATGCCCCAATAAGCCACAAGCATGGAAGAGAAAGAGGCGAGAATTGTATGTTAGAAAATGTGTTGTTGCGGCGTTATATTCTATCTGATGCGGCGAATGTACTACTTTCCATAACTAAAAATACTACTTTATTTTATTTTATTTATTTTGTAACGATAAAAAGAGCTTAGGTTTAAAACAACAGCATCAGAAAAAATATGTTATTGTGCATTTAGTAGAATACTAGAAGACCGATTCATTTTCAAGTGCTAACTGTTATTACCGGTTCAAAAATGTGATGGAAGATTTCGTGCATCCTCCAAATTTACCAGACATTGCACCTTCCGATTAGCATGTACTTCTTTCGTCTCAACATTTTTATTAAACAATGAAAATTCTTGTATAGAAAATACAACATTCTAAATTCCCTAAAAGAGTCTAAATTCCCGGGAAAGTTGAAAATAGAAAATGAATGAAAATATAATAAAAATATTTAAAGTTGCCTCGATATATTGAACTACATAATAAAACAAGTTAAAATAGAAAATAGTTAAAATAGTAAGTAGAATATTAGGCGGATCTTCTTAAAAATGTGTGAACGGAAAAAATAAATAAGAAAATAACGAAGAAATGTCGCTTAAAACTTCTTTTGACTTCAACGTCAAGATCCTTTTAAAGGGCTCAAGGGGACTGTTTTCAAAATAAGAAAAAATACAATAGCGAGAGATCACGATTCTTCCAGCACACTTTACTGCTCTTTGAAGAACGAGGTCACGTTTCATTACTTTCTAAAAAGGATGTATTAGTGAAAGTATTCCAGATCAAAATTACTAACTGACTTGGCACAACTCTCGCCTCATTCACATTGGTCTGCCCACAATTGTTCGCCCGCAATAATTGTTCGTTCACAATAATTGTTTGCCCATAATGATTGTTCGCTCACAATAATTTTTCGCATACAATAATTGTTCGCAAACAATAATTTTTCGCCCACGATAATTTTTCGCCCACGATAATTGTTCGCCCACAGAAATTCTTTGCCCACAATTATTATTCATCCGCAAAATTGTTCCCAGCTATAATTATTTCCGGCCACAATTGTTATCTTACTGTTCTTCGCCTGGAAAACAAAAAAAAAATGACATTAATTATGAAGGAATTATTTTACATTTGTCCAAAACTGTACATTTTTATACATTTTTACTTTCGATTCGCAGCATGTCTCGAAGGTATCCATCATACTCCTCTACCTTTTTCTTAATATCCATTTTTCCACCACCAGATACACCAGAGATTTCACCAGCTGGATTTCGGTTCTTTTTAGGATGGACCGATCTCTTTTTTTCTTAGTCAAGACTACTCATCAATTATTTTGATATTCAAAATAAATATTAGTCTTCGGTTCCTCCTTTATATCTTTTGCATCCACTATCTTATGTTGACGATCTTACAACCTTCTACAACAATTATCTATTTCACAATTGTCTACTCTCATCCAATAATGGTTTTACTCGTTGATACTTACATCTGGCGAAGGCGATTGCTGATCTTTCTGTATACGTTTTTTTAATGATACGTCATGAACTTAAAAATCTCACGGTTTATATTAATATTTCTTTTTTTTTCTCAGTTTCATTTTCATTTGCTTTTTATTGTATTACCTATTATATATCATTGCAGCTTTTTACCACGATGTACAAAACCGCGCACCAAAACGCACTGCAATTTAAATCACGCATTTTCAGTTCAATATCAAAATGAACCTCTGGACCCTAACTTCTGTTATAATTCTGATTATCAAAAACAGAAAAAATAATTTCCACTACCATCATAAATATTAGGTTCATCCGTTAACTGACTAGATACCTAAATAGTTATTTTTATAAACTGTACCATAATATTCTAGAACATCCCAATAAGTTTTTTAATTACTAAAAAATGTCAATAAATTGTTTTGACAAACTTTTAATAAAAGTGGGTCCTTATATAACTTCCCAGGATACAACATTTCGCAAATTAATATCACCAGAAGAACGTCTCTCTGTTGCTTTGAGGTTAGAAAACAGTAATCTTATATCAAATTATTTAATTATTGTAATAAAAATAATATTCAATAATAATTGTTTCATCTCTTAACATTTGATTTTTATTATTTTCTTCCTTATTTACTAATTACTAAAAGAAGTCTGCAGCAGACATTAATGTTTTATCATACAATGCAGATCATTTTTAGACTGGAGATTATCATACGATGTCTCGGAGTCAGTTGACGACATTGTGACGATACATCTAGCCTCTCCGTTGGTTCAACGCGTACTGGCTGAAAAAAAGCAGCCACGTTTAACCGCTATGCGGGCGTCACCCGTCACCATACATTTGCATAGATCACAAATCCAAGCGCGTTTTTCAACGTCGGATTAAAATGTGTCTGGATGCGTTTATAAAATCAGTCGCGGGAACAAAACGCAAGTGCGTGCACTCGCATACAAACCTACGAGCTACAATATCTTGCGGGTAAAAACTGCGCGCGTTTAACTGCTGTGAGTTGTCACCTTTACATAAGCATTTTGTCTGATCTGTCTTCACATTGCACTTTAAAATGTCATTAATTTACATGTTGATAATGTTTAAAATTATTCATATTAAAAATAAACAAACTAGTTAATCTAAAGTCTACTAAAATGTTAACATAATATGTGTGCGAATTTCGTGTGGGAGACTCTTCAGTTATCAAGAAAAAAAGCTTTATTTTTAAGAAAAAACCTTGGCCTACCCCTTAAGCAGCTATTCATCTAATGCAATATTCGAAGCAATTTTTGCTATTTCGCAAATATTGTACGAAATAAGCAACATTGTTATGTATTTTTTGTATCATAAACTATACTATTTTATTTCTTCAATATTTTCAAAATTACTTTGTGGCAACATATTACGTTAATAATAATAACAAACACTTCGTTTAAATCATTATATATTGATTTATCAACATATTTCAAGACCAATGGTTCCTTCATCAGGATACATATTGCATACTAAAATTAAAAATACATCCATAGACAAAAAACAAAACTATAAATATAAGTGATGAGTAACTACTTAAAAACTACTGTGAAAACTAATTTAAAAGGTAACTATTTGCAAAAAGAATTTAGTTATTTATAATGTTTAATTTACTATGTGTATAATATATGTATAATTTATCTAACTGTAAACCCATGATATTTGCATGTAAATTTTTAAATCCCTCATTAATGTCAAAAGAATGATTGACAAATTCAAAAGATCATCCTTATCCTCATTGTTTAATATTTATATATATATATATATATATATATATATAATTCTTTAATTTATTATTTGTGTAGAAAGCTGTAGAATTTGGAATATTTTATATTATTTAATTTTTAAGGTAAGTAGTCCTTAAATAATCATCACTTATATTTATAGTTTTGTTTTTGTCTATGCTTGTATTGTTAATTTTTATTATACAATTTGTATCCTGATAAAGGAAACATTGGTCTTAAAACATATTGATAAATCAATATATAGTGGTTTAAACAAAGTATTCTTTTCGTATTATTTATATTCTAATTTAAAGTTTTGTTAATTATTATTTACATACCATAATCCTCGACACCTTTGCGTTCAGTACAGACCCTACAGAAGTAAGCCTCCCCAACCGCTTCCAAACTTCTCGGTTGATGGTACCGCGGGTCCACAGCCTGCTGTATCGTCTTCCGATATTTCTCGACTCGCTCATCTTTTTAGACAATCTGTTGTCCTTTCATCGCATAATATGCCCCGCCTACTGCCATTTCACATTTGGCACCCAGTCTCATACGTCGTCGAATTCGAATCTTGGATACGTATGTACATATCATAATTCCATAATGTAAATCATAGCTAGATCCACCTATAACTGGAACATATAGGTACTATGTTTCTCAAAAAAAGTGAAATACTAGAAACTACTGATCATTTCATCATGATACGTTTGTGTAGCTTTTAATATTTTTAATTATAAAACAATTAATTTAATTAAAAACAGTAGTCTTTTACTGAAATTTTTCCAGTCGGTCATAAATTAAAAAATGTTTTGCTCGTAAATAAATTAAAAGTCCAATAAAAAAAATCCCCTCTGACCCTAAATTGTGAGGTTTTCTGTAGATGGAATAATCTGTGTTTCTGGAATTTCCGGGTGTACACTTTTTTTGGTACATATTGTATGCGTGGGTATTATTTAGATACCATTCCAAGAACAATAGATCGACATAATAGAATACCAAACATTCGTATATTTATATTTCAAAAGATTGTATTTTGCTTATTACATGTCCATACAAAGTCTTACATGTATATGTTAATTGCCAATTCTCTCCCACCATTCCTTCCTTCCCACCATAATGATATTACTTTTTAATACTTTAAATCCTTTTTTATACATCTAAAATCAAATTTATAAATAATATTAAAACTATAAGTGAAATTAAAGCTTTTAAAAAGCATGTTTCATTTTCTATTTAATTGTGTTTTGCCCTCAATGAGTTATTTGATTTTGTGAAATATAATTTGTTTGCCAATCTGTCCAAAAACGGGCTTGCCTATTTGAGCAATGCATTTTAAAATCTATATAAAATATATGTAACACACTGTCTCTTTTTAGCTGTACAATACTTATATATTATATGTGTCTAAATAAAAAATAAGACTTACATTAATTCAATATCATTTTATTACTGAAAATCATACAAGGTTTAAATTTGTACTTTCATGCTCAAAAATCAACAGATCATTTGCACAACACTACTATACGCACAAAGGAAAAAAAAATAACAGCGTACCTGAAAATATCAGGAAGATTAATTATAATAATTAAATAATCAATGCTATTAAAAAACACTTTATAGATAAACGTGTACCCCGAAAATTATATTTTTTTTATGACGTTATTGCTATTAATTTATTAAATTTTCTCTTATCATAAGCTAGTTATTGTCAACAATAATTATTATTATATAGTCCTCTTCTCTGCACAAGTATATGCTTTTTAGAGAAATGTAGCACAAACAAAATTATTGTATTATATCATTGTACTATAACAGATAAAATAATAAAAAAGTTTAAAAAATAAATAAAATAGTCAAAACTGCATAATTAGATTATGTTAAATATAATATTAATTTAATAGTCTGACCTAACCTAATAAGTATGTATCGTGTTACTAGCTTTATAGTATTTTACTTATTTATTTATTTATTAGATGACATACATATTTTTATTCTAACAGAGGTGAATATATGATAACATAAGACACAATTAAGAGGTGAATATATGATAAATATAAGACACAATAAATAGTTTATTGTGTGGGATGGAGTAGACTTCACATCTGATATATACTGCATTGTCCTGGCTACTTTGCTAGACTGAAGTCTGTGTTAAAGTAGCCAGTTTTTGTTTTAATAACTTTGTACTTTTATTTTCTTATTTTTCTTATGAAGATAATTTTAATAACTGCTGGAATCTATGATATGTATGAAACATATCGATGACCTAAAGTATTAAATTATTAACTCCACTAAAAACGATTTTTTAATGCCATTTTATCCCCACCATCTATTCACATATGCTATAGTAAGTTTAATTACTACAAATAATGAAAAAGTAATTAAATTGAGGATTTTTTAATTAAGACTGCATTACCATAAAGAAAAAACAACAATATCAAAGCTAAATTAATCAACAATCTGGCTAACCTACATCAGACACGATTGAAAATCGCAAATATACACACTTACAATAGTTAAAAATAATCATGGCTATAGATTACCATGAATTTTATATCAATTTTCTCCATAAATAATATATTTTGGATATTAATTAATTTCTGTGAATTTCATTTTCATCGTAATTCATGTCTGTGTAGTTTTTTAACATAATAATTGATTTCTGTATATTTTCTTCTCTGTGAGTATTTTTTTAAGTGAATTTTTATATTTTCACTTATTAATTTATAACCTTAAGTGTATATTTTTACATAAATACACATTTCTTTTTTATTTTGAATCAACTCCTACGAAAATTACATTTCACATAAATTCAAATTTGCTAACTCCCAAAAAATCCGATAAAAATGACATGAATGTTAATATTTCATAAATATTATATTAAGGACGTTCTCTTCTAATGTACTTACAAAATCGTTAAAGAAGAAAAAAATCATAACTTCAATGAAGTAAAAATAACAACACTGTTTTTTGTCCTTCCTGTAAAATTGAGAAATATGGATTTAGCAATTTTACACTTTAGGGCATCGATATTTTATAAAATATGCTTGATTCAAAAATACTAAGAAAACCAACTAATTTTCAATACTAATTTAAATTGTATTTACTTAACTCACACACATTATGTTTCAATATTTAAAATGTACTATTAAATAAGTTAAAGGGATACAATATAATCTGAAAATTTAGATCTAGTCACTAAACATAGCAAAGCAATTATCACGCATACTCAAAAATTTCTGTTTTAAATCATGATCTTGCACATCTAATCGGGACAACAAAAGTTCATACAGTTTTAAATGTCATCTTCACCCGATGATACTTCATATTATCCTTCGGGATCGATAGATGTCATGCAAGCCGTAAGACAACTGGAAAGGAGATTTTAGAACATATTCTGTGGTCCTATCCTATCTAAATCTTGGTAGAAAATCGGGCGGAATTAATCCTTGTCCGTGATCCTTCAGTGAGTCGCCTCGTATATGCAGACTTCGAGGTTCTATGTATAATTTATGTAGTGAACTCACGCTGTCTGTATTCTGTATTTCCAGTTAGTGAAGAAGTATCCGTGTAAATATTTTACAATCCTTGGGGTTGTCCATCGGACTTCCATTCCACTTTAATTCCATTTTTTGGTACACCGATTGCTCCTTTTTGCATTTAAGATCGCCTACGGAAAGACAAGACTCTTCGTAAACTATATTGTGTGGAGACTCAAAACCTTATATATGCGCACGGTTGTATTTTGAAGTAAACCTAGAAGGCTCTGTTCCTAAAATTCTAAACAATTTATAAATTGTGTCTGAACAAGAGGGGTTAGAAAAATACGGTATGTAGAGAAAGTGGAAGAAATTTAGAAGAGGGATAGGAATAGAAAACAGGGGGGCTGATGGACCAACCAGAACCAGGAAAAAATACGACCCACCTGAAAAATGCTATTTTAGGTCTCTGGTTTTTCTTCTTCCACTGGATCCATAGATCTTCTGACTCCATGAGACCATACTTTGTTGATAGCGCGAAGTATTTTTTAATTCACATTTCGTTGATGACGCGATGTGTGACATAACAAACACAATATCAAGATATACTAATCGGCAAGCACGGTAGCGAGAAACCAAACATACACAATGTACTCTCCGTCAATTTATAATTCCCACACGACTAGAAGATAATTCACGCAATTTTCACAACTTCAGTTTCAACTGGTCCAAAACCACATAGAACACCACAGAAAAAGATCATATTCTCGGAATAGAGAGAGGGGGTAGTGGAGAGGTAATAGACAGGAGCCATTATATCTACGCGTTCACGTGCGCGCGAGTCAGCGATCGGCGATCCATGAATCATAAAGATAGAACAAAATTGTTTATTCACAATAATGACAACAACTGATTATGTATATTACTAACGGAGCAGTTTAGATATATAATTAATTTATAAAGTTAATTTTGTTTCAATATAATCAACCTTTCTTTATACCCTTCTTTATTTTAGCCATGTGCTTAAATCTAAGTATAACCTATCAAAGGGTATCACCATCTTGGGAAAATTGCTGATTTGATTGCATTAGAAAATTACACACAAAGATCCCTTTATTCATAAAAGGTTATCCTTTATACCTTGCCTACCGGGTGGATACTATTCACTAACAATGTATACGATCAGGCGTAATTAACTATTATTGTGTGAAATCTTCAATTATGATAAGCGCTTCAATAAATACTGAAACAAAAGTGTTCCAGTGCTAAAGGACATTACTACTTAATTGAATATTTTAATTAGATATTAATGTAATTATTTTTCAATTTAATTGTGCACAGTGAACCATTTGTAATTTACATTAATTATATGACTAATATATAATATAATTTAATTAGGGATCTGTGCCCGCATTGCAGAAAATCAGACTTAATTATGATTGTTAATACATAACTGGATTGTTAATTTTTAAACAAAACCCTTTTTTTATCCAAAATTTGGTTCAAACAGAGGATGGGTTAAGTATTTGGGAATTAGGGAGACTATATTTTCCTCAAGGTGCAACTGAGCAAAATTTGGAACGGATGGCATTCAATATAATACAAATTTTAAAAAAGAAGGGGGTGGAACTCTCTAGATATTTTGCCGACAGATTACCGCTTATTTAAGCGTTTCGACAACCTCTTACAAGGTCTTACAGACTTCAACATTCAAGTTGCTGTTGAAAATACATTTTGAGATTTTATCAACTCAAGAACTTATACTAACGTAAAAAATAAAATAAAAATTGGCAAAAATGTATCGATTCTAATGGTGCTTATTTTGATTAATAATTTATTTTTTCTGAGAAAATTACATTTGAATATGATCGCTTTTTTCTCTACCACTCTCTTATACTTTAGAAATCGGTAGATACGAGTGTTTGTTTTATTCCTTAAAATTCAACAATAGAAAATGTTACCATTTTTCACGATGAAATTTTTATTACCATTTTTATGGAACAAAAGCTCATTTACATTTTTGAAGATTTTAGGTTATTTTATACTTATAATATTTTAACCAAAAACGCAAAAATCAAGTGTTTAAATGATTTCATAAATATATGATTGTTATTATTTAACTTGTAATATGTTTTATTATTAATTACATCAATTCATTTTTTTACCAGTAAAATATTTGTTTTAATTAAATATTGATTTTATTTCAAAATGAAACTTAGTTTATGTTTAATTTACACTAGGTATCTATTTAAATATTTTAATTATTTTTTTTAATTGCCTTTATTATCCTTGATTTCGGTTTGAAAAAAAATAAATTTTTAAATAGTTAAAGTGTAAAGTACATACTTCCGTAATGATATTCAAAAACTCAAAAAATTATTCATGTTCAAAATTATGGGAATTACTATTAGTTCTTCGGCAAAATCTCTATCTTAATTTTAAGCAAAATACTAGGACGTTTCAAATAGTAACTATTAAACGAAACGAATAAAATAAACTTAAAGAAGAAGGTAATACATTTTTGGAATAAAAAAACAATTAAAATATATAAAAATAATTTATAATTAGCAATCTTCAGTAATAATTTAACTGAAGCTACCGCAGTTGTATTATTTAATATAATTGAATGAACACGCCATAACATTTTGAATTGAAACTGGATATGTATTATACTAATGTTAATTATCGAACCACATCTTATTAGGTGTAAAGTAATACGTACACATTTAGTTGATTATATGAAATTTAATTAGGAATTATATAAATTTCATAAAAAATTATAAGTTCATAATTACATCCAGGAGAGCTTTTAGATATAAAGTAAATAGCGGCTGATAAAACCATAACAAATACTTCAGTGCATGAAAATGTTATTCTTATTGCTTTTCTATGAAGAATTATTTTTGACCTCTTGTACCTTTATTTTTTTATAGACAAATGAAGAAAAGAAAAAAAATCTAAATATATACAATGATCAGTACAATACTGAAAGATCTTTATATGATGACCTTTAAACAGAAAAAATATTTCAGTGTTATCGTTTTTACTTTAATTATAAAAAATATCAGCGGAATTTATAAGAAAAATTGAGGTAATGAAATGCCAAATGATGTAAGGTTTAAAGACTACTTAACAAATATACGTCAAATTGTCCGAAACAATGAAAATACAGCAATCCATCATTGATAACATACGGTGTACCACAGGGAAGTATTTTAGGACCTATGTTATTTCTGGTATATATTAACGACTTTTGTAATGCGACTTTAAATAATGGAAAAATAATCACTTTCACGGATGATACCGTGCTTTGCTTTGAGGGTAAATTTTGGAAAGAGATCAATACTCGTGCACAGGGTGGTTTAAACAAGACGAAAAAATGGTTTGATGCGAACCTCATATCACTTAACACAAAAAAATCAAAATATGTATGTTTTTGTATTAACAAAAGAACATCGTCACATCAAAGCCCTACACTCACCGTACATGACTGCAAAACAAACAAGAACACGGCTTCTTCATGTCGATGTGAAAAATTGACACGAGTTAAAATTATTCGAAATCTGAGAGTACTGAACGATGATCATCTTAATTGGAAAAAACAAATATCGAACCTAGCTAAACGCTTAAGAAAACTAATTTACTTTTTTAAATGAATACAATGTATAATTGACTATAAACTCTTAAGATCTGTGTACTTTGCACTATTCTACTCCTTAACTAATTATGCTTTTTTAGTTTGGAGAGGAACAGCAAAAACAATATTAGAGTCAGCAAAAAGAGCACAAAAGACAATTCTTAAGGTAATAAATGGTTGTCCCTTTAGATATCCATCAGATCTTATATTTAAAGAGTACAATGTTCTAGGCACAAGACAAATCTTTATGTTGAGACTCGTTCAATTTTTTCTTGCTAACAACTCACCCCAAGAAATAAATCATGGACACAACACAAGACAAACAATAAACATCCACATGCCAGTTCCGAGAGCAACAACGACATTTTATCAAAGATTTTACATGTTCTTAGCTCCGAAACTGTACAACACACTCAGTATCAACTGGAAATTGTTCAATTCCAATAAGATTACACAAGTATGGACCCAATATATGATCCAATCAGGAAGAGAGCAATCAGAAGCATGGCTATTCAACACTCTAACATAATCGTTACACAGTGCCTACACTAATAATACACTAGTTCTACAACACTTAAACTACATTTTTATTTTTTTTTAAAAATTCCTCTATTTTTATTATTGTCGAATCTTTATCTTAAATAACACCACAAATGCACGAAAAAACCACTTAACATAGACTTCAATCTAACAAAGTACCTAGGACAACGCTGCATATATCAGAGGTGGAGTATACTTCATCCCACACAATAAACTACGGGTATTTAATTGTATCTTATGTTTACCATGTTATATTATAATATATTCATCTCTGTTATAACAAAAATATGTATGTCAATAAAGTCTAAATAAATAAATAATAAAGAAAGAAAAGTTACGTAACACTAATGAAATAAATCAACTAGAAAGATATACAGAAAAATCTATTTATCGAAAGAATATTTAGTTGCTTTCGGGATTCAAACCTGAACCTCTTCCAATTCGGGGAATAACGTTTACCATATCACCATATCACTCATTTTTGACAAATTTTAAACTTATATTCTGAAATCTTTCCAATCGAATACAGATTCGAATTCTGGTAGCAAATAAATATTCTTTAAATGAATAGATTTTTTCTGTATATCTTTCTAGCTGATTTATTTAATTTGTATTAAAATACTTCACAACAATAATGTGTACTTCTCAAAAAAATTAAATTGCGTAGATTCAAAATGAAACTAAGCAATTATGTGCAAGATAAATTATATATATATATATATATAATAAGTATGTTTTCACTATAAATAAATAATTATAATTATTATAAATAATTGAGCGTTATTTTTAAGTAAACTTATTCATTTATTTGCATGCATTCATATTTAATTTTTCATATTTTAATATTATATCATTCATAAAAAAAAGTTAAATATGTTATCGTTGATGATTAAACATTAATGTCATATCAAATATTCGTCTCCTCCTTCTGAAATAGTATATCCTGAACCACTCAAATTTGATCTCACGTCACGTGATGAGCTGTGACAACCCACGGTCCCCTGAAATTTCTGGATCCCAGAATTGTAATCTACAGTATCAAGTGTCATCGATAATTCTGTTTAACATACATCGCGTCTGTAAGTATTTGTCATTGGTGGCAATACCTCCCTTTTGTTTGTGCTTTTTCCAGCTTTCTTTTTCATATGCTCTCGACCATCGACTATGATTCCTACCTTTGAAGTTCTTCAGAAGAATGATTCTCAATACTTTAACTGAGGCATATTATGAATTTCAGGTGATTTCACACATTTCTTGGGGAGAAATTTAATAATATTATGTTGCTCCACTGGGCTAGAAATGCGCCATCTTGATTCTCACTAATGTGTTTTTCTAGTATCCATGGTAACCGAATACTCACAATACTGATAAATATGATAACGATCTAAACCAACAGTATGATTTAAAATAAATTAAAAACATATAATTTGGAATATCCCGCACAAAATATTAACGGACTTCATTCGGATCATTAAACAAAGATAAACGTAAACAAAATAAATATCTAAACAAGGTTAAAGATGATAAATTTAACAATACCGGTGTTCATAATTTTTTTTGTAAAGATTGACTGTTTACCATATTTAATAAAAAAGGTCAATCCTTTAATGTAAGAGTCAAAGAACATTAAAGATATTTGATTAATCATGATTTTTTAGAATTTCGAATCATTTATTAGAAAATAATTATACTTTTGATAAAAATTTGATATTGTCTATTTTTCGTATAAACAATCTAGAATCATTTAAATAAGTAAAGAATCTAAAATTAATCAAAATATTATAAATAATCAACTAAATTTAACCACATGCCCATATCCTAAAAAAATTTCTTATAATTTCAGATCATTAAATTAATTTCTACATCTTTCGTCATCATAACAATTTTACTCAGGTACTACAATAAATATATTTTTTATTAGGAGAACACATTCTTATTGTGAAGTTGTAATTATTCAGAACATAGGTCTGTGATATTTTAAATATGAATTAAATATATTAATTAGAAAGATATACATATAAAATCAATTTTATCGAAAAATATTGTTGTTGCGCCACCGGGATTCGAACCTGGATCTCTTTCCTAACCGGGGAAGGTGCATTATCCAACTATACATAGTTAGTTAGCATATGCAGGTTCGAATCCCGGTGGCGCAACAACAATATTTTTCGATAAAATTGATTTTATATGTATATCTTTCTAATTAATATATTTAATTCATATTTGAAATATATTTTATATTAAATACACATTTTTTTAAATTTTTTAAATAAAAATTGAGTCTTAAACGAGAACAATTTGACGTATAGTTTTATTTTTTTATTTTTCACTCTGACTAAGAAGAAGGTATAGAATATAACTAAGTCAGTGGTTAAAAAGAAAGTGAATTAATTTTTTTTTTAAGGATTTATAGTTTTTCAGAACATAGTTCGGTGATATATTTAATACAAATTTTATATATCCATTAGAAAGATCTACAGATAAAATAAATTAATCTAAAAAATATTTTTATTGCCACCCGGATAAAAATATTTGTATCATATAATAAAATATACCCGTTAGCTTTTTTTTCGTTTTGTTATCTTGCCCTTGTGAAATATATTAAGATATGAGTTATTTGTCATCATTTATTTTTTATATGTTCAATGCTAACAACATACTTTTATCTGTACTATTTATAATAAATAAAAGAACATCTAGGGATGTGTTTGACAAAATAATTTGCGGATGGATCTGCTGAGTTAGAAAACATTTAAAATCAGGAAAATAAACTTTACCTTTATTTTCCTCCTTCTTTCGGTATGACTTCCTCTTCCGTTCATTAGTTTCCCTGGTATCATAACCTTTTTGATTTCACTGAACACTACCATGAACCGCGGCTTCCTATGTTTAAAGTTTACGTGATTTTTTCAAATTTTAAAAATGTTAAATTTAACTCGAGAGTGTATTTTTATCTTTTGCTTGGTCCACTCTGTCTTCTTTTGCCATGAGGCAACTTAAATGAATTAATTGAGTCCTTTACATATACAGGAGACCTAGATGCGGGCATTGTTTTTATTTTATTTTATTTATATGCAAACTTACGTATAGAGTGTATCTCCAATTAAAATTATTCTCTAGGTTAACGTAATAAATATTAAAACCCGACAGCACTAAAAAATAATTAGCAGTAAGCATACGTAAAGAAAATAAATACAATGTGGTGGAAATATGCGGAAGAAAGGGAAGACACTTACTTTTTTTAATCGGCTGAATGCTGGTTCATTCATAGATTCCTATCTACCATGAGTACAAGCATCGCGGCGTGTATAGTAATAATAGTTAATAAAAATAAATGGAAGGATTTACGCAGATTAAAATTTGGTAAATCGCGAATTGAGTGTATGCATGAGACAACAGGTCCAATACCAAAAACTTAATAGAATTATATTTAATTAATTTGAAACGGCGCTAATACAATGTATATGCGTACTTAAATATTTGTGTGTGTGCATGTGTGTGCATGAGTCTATTTTGTAGGTGCCTAATTTTTTTATTGAATTATGTATTATATACCTCTAAATTATCCAAAAACCGTTTGATTTCCACCACTTAAAACTATATCAAATAAATGCAAAATAAGAGAACTACTAAAATTGACCTTTTTGTTAGTTACGATATATTAGGTAGGATAAGATAATGTTGCATAAGAGGGTCAAAATGTTTCGTCCAACTTCATATTTTTGAGATTCTGGTCCTTCGAAGGACAATGTGGAAAATATGACAAATTAAATCAATTCATGGAAAAGAAAAGAGATCTTATAACGTGTATCAAACGAAGAACAGCTGCATACTTTGAACACATTCTCCGCAATGAGAAATATATTTTGCAATTTATTATGCAGGGAAACACAAAAGCTCAAGGTCCAAAGTTCCCGTGATCTTTTAACATCTTGCGTAGGAGCAATTAGCATACTGCAACATGGTCGCCAAGCCAATAGAAGACGACATAGAAAAGAATAAGAGGTTAGTATATATTTCCAAAAATTAAAAGATTTCTGATATGTGTACGATATATATATATATATATCTCTCTCTCGGTCGATGTGCTCATGACTGAGCATCGTGCTTAGATTAGCATTCTGCTTACATAGCGAACTATTCGCGATTTTTCGTCATGTTTATTGCGACGTGTAGCGATGCTCCGGCCATGTCTTATTAATGTGTCTTATTCGAGATCTCTCCCTCGCTCTCTGTCCTTATACATTCTCCGTGTTAATCAATTTCTCCAGGTTGTCTCCATTTTTTCTAGCAACGTATCCAAATAATTGAAGAATTATTTTTCGACACGTTGTGGAGAGCCTTTCTTTTCTCAGGTCGGAGTTCCTAAAGAATGGAAGTTCGTTTCGCAGTTCATGGTATACACAACACGCGATGCCAACATCATATCTTGTAAGCGTCGAGCATGACTATGAATACGATATAGTACAACCCCGATTTTTATGTCACTTATGGACCCACTTTTCTCGGTATCCTGCATCTCTTAGGGCTGATATTAAAGAAGTTCCTGTTGCCTTTTTCACTTGGTCGGTCTAGCGGGTGGAGGATCTTCCTCTCCCTCTTCGTCAACCTTCTCCAAGCTATCTTCTCTTCTCGCAAGATACTCAAAAAATTGAAGAATTCATCTCAGGCAAATGGTTGAAAGTCTGTCTTTGATCTTCAGTTTCTCCTGAATGGAGATATTCGTACGTCTCGCAGTCCGCGGTATGCGCAACATGTATCTCCAGTATCACAATTCAAAGGCATCAATCCGTCTGCGCTCCCTTGCTTTCAGGATTCATGATTCCACACCATATAAAAATATAGAATACACCAGAGACTATACAAGTCGAACCTTTGTTGTATTGGAAATATCACGGTCTTTCTATATTATTCAAGTCTGAACATAACTTTTTGCTATATCTTTGCGTAATTTAATTTCTGGCTCGCAGCTACCGTCGTCAGTAATTATAGACCCGAAATAATTGAAACCTTTGACAATTTCAAGGTTTAGAAGGGCATCTATTCATGAAAGCTGGGGGGGCACTTCATAATAAAAGTTCTATTGATATTTTGATTGCTAGGAGTTCGTTTGTTGAGAGATTTTCTCCATCCGATTAATACTGATATTTCTGCTAGTATATAGTATTAGTAAGAACCAAAAAATACACATTATTATGAAAGGGTAGAAAAAAAACTTATATATATTCGTATCTTATAGCGTAGGCTTCTTCGAACTAATATAATGAATCAGGCTAACGATTTTCCTCGTTCTCTCAATTACCATCATCAACTTTTAGTGTGATAGTTTTCAGGTGATAATTCCTATCAGAAAATCTTCCTTATCGATTTTCAGTACATACTTATTCTGTTGTGTTGTATTTTGCGATATTGAAAAATATTTCACTTTAGTTTTAAAGATGAAAATGATTTTAAAATTTTTTGAAATTTTATTTATGTTTTTTCAGAACAAAGTTTCTTAATGATTACAACAAATTAGTTTGATCGCCTAGAAAGTATGCAAAAAAAAATTATGTCAAAAAATATAATCAACACCGGATATCTCAATAATACGGTACAAGGTACTTTGGAACAACAAGGTATCATTTGACATTTTCATCAAAATAGTATTTTTTTATGCAAATTCCGAGTACTTTATGATTAAGGAGCAAGGTGTCTACTAAACCCAGTACTCCAAAAGCCATTAGATCAAAGGTCAATAAAAATTCCAACAATAATTTTCTCTTTAAAACTGTGTTAGATTTTTCAGTTGTTTTAGGAGATAACAATAAATTACAATATACAACTTGTATTCTTTTTTTAAATAACAACTGTTGATTTAAATACAAGTAAGTAAACAATTACTTATATGTAACGTATCCAAAATTAGGAATCGGTTTACTTTATTATTCTAAATGTAACGTATCCAAAATTAGGAATCGGTTTACTTTATTATTCTAAATGTAACGTATTTAGCCGCGACACTGTATTGTTCATTATATCATCTGTGCCAAGACAATAATCTTACAGATTCTCTGAAGGTTCGGTGAAATGTTGGTAGTAGAAATTAGAGTGCAACATCGAAATATTTAACATTTTACTATGGTGCACCATACAACAATATAATATATACACAATAAGATGTGTTATCTTGAGAACCGAAGAGTATTGAAAGAGAGCACATTGTAACACTTCCCGGCTCCCCTCTGTGCGCGCCCACTTGGCACCGGTCAGCTTCCTCACATATTCTCCCATCTGTCACCAAGCTGCCACACACACATACATACAACTTTGCCAGATGTCAAATATCTTACACGAAATTATATAGCAATATTTTTATAAAAATTTCACCCCATGAGGGATCAATCAAACTCTAACGAAGAAATCTAAAAATCTATAATCAAAACTTTAAAGGTCAATATATGAGTTGTTGTTCCAAGAACACGATGCGTTTTATGGCTTAATTAGTTAAAGCTTCCGCTATAGAAAGTTCAGAATTCGAGTGCCGGTGGTAACTATATTTTTTTCTGTATATTTTTCCAAGTGATTCATCTAATCAGTTTTATTTCAAATAATATAATAAGTTATCAGAAAAGTTTTCAAATGATATTTATTTTTAATATAATTTATTGTCAAAATTTTACACCTCTGTTATAATATGTTTGACAAAATTATTATAAATCCATAATAAATATAAAAAATTATTTTCCTGAATTATAACGTTGTAATGTGGACTAGCTTAAATTATAATATTGCTTTTGATTGAATGAAGTCTCAGGAAAACAAGTCTAAATAATTCATGGTGATTCCATGTTTGCTCAGTGTGTTTAATCTCACAAGCATACCTAATACGACACCCTTACCACCTTAGAAAACATTATTTTGTGTATTTATTTGAAATAGAGATGTGTCATTATATGTCATACCAATATTCTAACTCATGTTATGAAAGTAGAACTGACATAGTGGTTTCCTATGACTTCCGACCACTCGATCTCTATTCCGCTAGACCAAATAAGCGAGTTGAAGCAAATGTCCAACGTAGATAGTAAAACTGATAATTATATTACTTAATGACAAACGTCTAGTTTTAAACAAGTTTCTCCTACTCCGAGTGAATTAATATATTCAACTGCATACAAACTGAATGCACAGAAGTAGTTCTAAAATATTATATCTTAAATTATAGATCTCAAAAAAAAATTTTTGACATTCTGATGAAGGAAATGATATTTTCCGAAACTGGTTTGTGTATAACTCATAACTCATAAAATCCTTTTGAAAACAAAATTGATAAATAATTCAATATTAGGAATATTAGTACTTAAAGAAATAAATACACATAAAATTCATATTTAATAACAATTTTTTTTTACACCAATTCAAGTTACAAGTTATGCATCCCAAAATAAGAATGGTCTTGAATATGGGGGTAGCTTCGACATTTACGAGTACATAAAAACATTATCGATATCAATAATGGTAAAAAAATATATAAAATTAACATTCTATAAAAAACGAAAAAAAACTTAGGATAAAAAAAACCTTTAAGCACAGATCAGTAATTGAATAGACATGAAATAAAGTGTACATATAGAAGAGGGGTTCTGAACGTTAGTTTCGGGACGAAGGGCATTCTACACACATTCTTTGTGGAAAAATAAATCCGATAGTTTAAGTCACATGTATGCAACAGTAAAAGTATTTACTCTTCGAAAATTAAATCTTTATGTAAACAAGACATTTTTTTTAAATTAATGCATATTATATTG
The DNA here is from genome assembly GCA_031772225.1 of Eubasilissa splendida. Classification (NCBI taxonomy): domain Eukaryota; kingdom Metazoa; phylum Arthropoda; class Insecta; order Trichoptera; family Phryganeidae; genus Eubasilissa; species Eubasilissa splendida. The sequence continues at coordinate 10,732,072 of CM062862.1, read as the reverse complement.
TCAGCGTTAGAATTTTCGCTCCATTTAAGTCGTATATTTTTAAAAAAAGTCGCGGAGCCGTTTGATTGCGTAAGAGGTATCAAAGTGATCATGCGAATGACACCAAAATAAAAATATTGAAAAGAGGAATTTCCGTTAGTTCATGTCTATTTATTTAGAGTACCTTTAAGCCATTTTAGGACCGCTTTGGATGTCTCATCACATAGTTATTAGATTTTTATTGTTTTAAATACTTATTTTTATTTATTCATCTGAACCATTCGTTCGTAATTTTATCCATCCAATTTATTTTGAGCATTCTTCTGTAGATCCACATCTTAAATGCTTCAAGTCGCCTTATCATTTATAATTTTTATGCACATATTTAATTATTAAGGAGAACACATTCTTATTGTGAAGTTGTAATTATTCAGAACATAGTTCTATGATGTTTTAAATACTATTTTAATGTATTAATTATAAATATATACATATAAAATCAATTTTATTGAAAAATATTGTTTTTGCGCTTCCGGGATTCGAACCTAGATCTCTATTTCCAATCTGAGGAAGTGCACTACCAATTGTAGTGTGCTTCTCCTTAATAATACAAGTTGTATCAATGTGTCCAAAATTTAATAAAAATGAATTGATAATTCTGGCGTCTGCAGTCGGTTTACTCAAAGATATTTGTGATTCCGTAAAAATAATGTAGATGGCTTTCAAAAAATAATGGAACGACAGATGTATTAATTTAAAAAAAGTGTAACATATAGGTTCGAAAATTTGTCATGAAAAATACTAGCGTCATAATACAATTGGTAGTGTACTTCCCCGGATTGGAAATAGAGATCCAGGTTCGAATCCCGGTAGCGCAAAAACAATATTTTTCGACAAAATTGATTTTATATGTATATATTTATAATTAATACATTAAATTAGTATTTAAATAATTAATTGCTAATTTTTGGCACTCATTGAGATATATATACGGAATATTTTATTTTGTCGCTATAACTTCGAAGTTTATGAGCTCCTTCATGAGCCTGATGTCGTCAAATTTATCAAGGTCCAGCAATTTCGCAGGGCCAGGTATCTAGCTCGGCTGGAAGAGTTCTCATCATGTACGCACCTGACATTCCATAAACTAGAGGAGTAGACGGAGCATTGGGAGACTGCGACTCCCTTAGCTAGATGGGATTCAGAGAAACCTGGATGTTTACTGTCTCTTCATTGCGATGTTAAGTTAGTTAGTCTTTATACTCGACTTTATATTCGCGAGTTGTAACAAGTAATTATGAGAATAATTTATTATTGGTAACAATATAATTATCAAGACTGAATTAGAGCTACGAGAGTGGTGCCGAGCGGGCCGTATACTCGGCGGTCGGCACACTACATATTAATTACAAATTATATATTTCTGAATTACACAGTTAGGATGTTTTTGAACCGTGGACACAGAATACATATACTCATTCACTTTAATGTTCAAATACTAAAAAATATGATATTTGACAAAGTTAAGATAAATCAATGTAATCTCCATGCACATCCCTACACCGTTTTCAATGTAATTCATCCGGACCGGTGACAGAGCGAACGATTAAAGAGGAAAATGCCCGCTCTGAATTATATCCTTCCTGCTCTACCTACGCGTAACACTTCCGGTACACTGGAGCCTGGCGGATGCTTTCAGGAGTCAAGCTATTGGCACCGGAAGCGGATCCTAGTACCTGACGTGAAAACTAAGAGCCTTATTTTATTATTGTTTTAAATAATAGAACAATTAGACTGCTAATTTTCAAGTATTATTTTAATTTTAATATATTCTGATATCCTTGAGTTTGCATAGATGCGTGTGTGTGTGTGTGTGTGTGAGCGCCGCACCGCCGGGGCGGATGTACCTGTGTGCATGTGTGCGGGGATAAATAGAAGACGCGCACAAAACTCGGTCTCTTTTCTGCGTTACCGTTGACTTTGATACGAGTTACATACCATCATTGTATTATTCTTGTAGTAAATACTTAATTGTCACATAAGAGTTTCTATCGGACAACCATCAATCCAACTAAGAGGTACTAACTACGCAAGAACGTAATATATATTTTGTATGTTTTCTAAGACCAAGTACAATCCAATGGGTTGCACCCTGTATATTAGCCGAATGCCTTTTATTACTGCCGGAGATTATTCCATTGCAATGTTTATAAATTTAGACCAACACTTCATAAATCTATTCCACCGACATTTAAATCATTCCGCCGTATTCAATCAGCGTGCAGTTAAGTATTTTAATGTATTATTATATTCACACTTATATTGATTTATTTATATAAATAAAAAATATAATGCATTTAAAAAAATAAACATAGTGTAGAAATTAAAAGTTAAAATAAAAATAAGTATGTTTGAACGAATATACCTAAACATATATTTTCAAACCATATATAATAAACTAATTGCTTGAATAAAAAAAATACAATTTATAACTACTTACATAAAAAGTTTTCAATACAAATAACGTGAATCAATTGGAAAGATATTCATAAAAGATTTGATTACTACGTAAATTTGAACCTGGACCTTTTCCTATCATGGGAAATGTGATACCATTCCACAAAATCAACAAAATACGTTTATAACAAATTTATCAGTATATCGTTATAATCTACGAGTATTATTACATTTTTTGTTTCTGTATATATTTCAAATGATTAATTTAATGTGCATTAAAAATATCACATAACTATGTTCTAAAATTGCAATGTGTTTTTATTAAAATATACATATATATTAACCAAATTCTTTATTGAATACCAAGTTATTCATATGTTTACTCTACAAACATTTAACTTAATTAGAAAATTTTAATTTTTATGTTTTGCGGTAGTACAAATAAAAACATTACATTATGTCTCATATTCATTGCCCAAATAAGCCAGTCTGTTAATCGTGGATTGAGCGTATTCAAATATTTCCAACGAGAGATTGGAAAGGATTATATTCTTTAGGTGGGTAAAGGTATTAACTGTAATGTATGGCTAGTATGAGCGCAACGGCTCGACGCTGCGTCACTTATTTTTTTGAGGTGGAGTGCGTTTCGGTACTTGTGAATATACAGGGTGTAACAGACCTAGTTAACAATATTTTATGGGTGGATACCTGATTAAATTATGAGTCGAAAACATTCAAGAAATGTGTGCAAATTCTTCATCAATTATGTAAAATATTATTGTTTGATATTTCTACAAAATCACGTTAAGCTTTAAGTGTACATATTTTTTTCAACTCGTAATTCAGTCAGATATATTAAATATTATGGAATAGGTCTGTTATACCCTATATAATCTAAAACCAGCTAATTTGTCAAATGAAAATTTTGTTATTTAATTGACCTCAATAATTACATTTAAAAATACCAATTCATGTTATATTTCTACATTCATTATTCATACTCTAAATTTTTTTTTCCATTTCATTTCATTCTTACATTATGTAAAATCAGATATTAAATAACCTACATGTATGTACTTATAACATTTTAAATAAATAATTAAGGAAACCCTAAAGGGTCCCACCCTATTCCATTGTTTACTCTCGTTTCGATTCCACTCAGCAAAGCAACGCGTGTAATATTTTACAAAATTTGAAAAACTTTATGTTGGACTATATTTATAAAATAGAGCAATTAGTTACCAAAACATTCTGGCTTTCTTTCATATTATCTTTTTTTCCTTTTCTTTATTATTACAATATTACTTTTTTTTAAATTACATTCAGTTATTAACATCTTAATACCATTATATGTTGACTCCGGAATCATTGTGCCAGAGCCATGCCTGTATATTTTGACGTGAGTCTTGTTATCACATTAAATTCAGAAGGCAGCCAGAGAGAAGCTATAGAAATCATGCACCCCAGAAGAGGAGGGTACACTTCACATTTATGTGTTGCAGTCGCAGAACTCTATCACGGTCCGGCATAAATTCCCCCTGTCTATAACGCAAGAGGTGCGAGGAAGAGCCAGTGGAATGCTCTATTAGGTCCGTTCTTCCCGGTATCGTCCATCCCAGCAACCCCCTGCGGGATACCTGTAAAAATCCAAGATTCCTTTCATTCCTTAATAGGTCATCGTTCCGGGGGATCTGATGACCAATTCCTTCTAATCCCGTAATCATGATCTCACGTTCATCATTCATAATCACACAGTCCCAGAGGATGTGCTCCGGCGCCTGCCTCAGCTGAGCGCAAACACACCACGGTTCACGGACAAATCCTAAGTCGAAGAGTTCACTCATGAAACGCCCATGCCCCGAGATCATCTGCATTTCGTAGTGGTCCAGCAGGACCACCCCCTCTTTTTATTTTGTTTAGTGTCATTAGATCATTAGGTGTAAGTCCATCTGCCCCGCGTGGCAGCGTTATTTAAATAAATAAATACATCATAGTAACCATCATATGATAAGATTTAGAAGGTAAAAAAAATGTGCTCAGGTACTTTCTTGTGTAGCATTAAAGTTCCTTTGGATCAACAATATACAACATCTTATATTTCTGAGACATTGAATGATTAGTGTATGAGGTTTAAATTTTTGATTTTTTTTTTCGAATGCTTTGGCGGAGTTTGATTCGTCGCCCGTGAGGTGATTTTTTTTTTTTTTACAAAAATGATGCTTAATAATTTAGCCTACCTAGTTAAATTAACCGATTTCTAAATTAAGGGTAGTTTTATTATATAACGCGTACGTTTAATTCGTATTCAAATCAACATTTGTTTTAAACATTATTATTACTAAAACATAAATTTATTTTGTTATCTTTTAAACCAGAAATAAATTTGATATATTAGTAACACAGTTTAAAATACAAAAGAGAGAATGTAAATCAGATCTTAGTATAGTGGGCGAGATTAAGAAAGGATCACATATGTGATTCGGTCATAAGGAACGGACGAATGACGAGAGAATGGTAAGAAAGATATGTGACAAGAGTGTTAATGGCACCAATAATAGAGGATGTCCGCGAAAGACTTGACATAACCAGATAAACCAGAAGATGGTCATCTTAGAAGCCACAGTAACCGGCGAGCTTGTATGAGTAGATGTATGAATGTGGATGAGGCGAAAATTGTATGTCAGGACAGAAGAGTGTGGCGCTCTATCCTTTCTGCCTACCCCTACGGAAAAAAGGTGTGCTGGTAAGTAAGTAAGTTTACCTAGTCGTGTTTGCGAACGTCTTCTCTTTCTGGTGCCATCAACATTTGCGTCATATCTCTTTCTTACCACCTTAGTGATCCTTTCTTAATCTTACTCACTATACTAAGATCAGCATTACATTCTTTCCTTATTTCTTTATTCTATACTTTATTATAAATAGATCTGCCACATATACGCCTAAGTGATCTCATTTTCACTGCATACAGTTTACTTTCGTTCCTCTTCGCCGGCTCCAAGCCTCACTTCTATACATCAGTGTCGATATTAAGACTCCATTGTGAACTGCTAATTTTACCTCAGTTAACAAGTTCCATTAGCTATGATTCCTTTAAAAGCGCCGTTCACTTTTTTTCCTGCAGTCACCCTTTTTTCGATATCTTTCTCAGCCTTTCCGTTTCTGTCAAACATACTTCCCAAATACACAAACTCATCTACTTGTTCCAAAAACTCATTCCCTCACGTTGTCTTGCTTTCCTCCTCCTCGAACGCCATCGCTTTTGACTTGTTGACATTCACAATAAGGTCGCTTAATCATCTACATTATTTTAATTGTCAAAAAAACTCGCCCCAAACAAATTGTGACTTAATTAAAATTAATTATATTCATGTTACGTACGCAATTATTTAATTTTTCTTTTTATTCTTTGGATTTGACCGCGGGGTGGAGTCACGTTTCAAAAAAAATCACGCGCGTAATATACGATAATTTTTCATGGCAGATCGGGTCTGTATTGTTTACGAACTTTTATAACACCGACCAGTGGCGGATTGTTCTAAAAGCACACTAACCTCATGCCCGAGTAAATACATTTTACCATAACTTAGTAGAAAACATTTCACCGAAGGCTAGTCATTATTTTTTATCATATATTATTGATAGAATCGGAGTTTACTTTGTAGAGTTTCATCATCAAAATGGATTGATATAAATGAAACAATGTTATGACTCTACTTGAGTTTACTAGCACTACTCGAGTTTAGAGATAAACGGTAACTCTCATCGGCAGGTGATGTATCAAACTAAATACACACAAGGCTTGGGTGGTAGACATGCCAGTAATTAGATAATGACAGGAGGGGTATGGGCGGAGTTACTAGTGGTTATAATGGGATCATTGAGAGGTGAGGAGATGAGTTAGAAAATGTAATATTGTTTAACAAATTAATACCGAGTTTAAATTCCTTTTTACACCCCCTACCCCTCCTTCTGCCAGTACCTAATTACTTATATGTCTACCACTTAAGCCTTGTCTCCTATATTTGTGTGTATTTAGTTTAATACTTCACTTGTCGATAAGAATTACTCTTTCACTCGAAACTCGAGTAATGCAAATAATCTCAAATAAAGTTTATTTTATTTATATTCATCCATTTTGATTCTTCTTCTTTTTCTTCAATGGCACTTCAGCTTTTAGAGAATTACGTTAGGCAAATAAAAATTGTGAGATACGTGCCTGAGATATGAGTGCATTATGTCAAAATGTGGTCGAAACATCAGAAAGATAAGGGGTCCATGGATATGCCACTAAATATTTCAACAACTCATTATTCTTCACTGATATACTCCTGTTTTCAATTCCATATGACACCACTGTACAAATAATTGTTTTATACAGTTATTTTAGTTTTTCTTTATGCATTTATGGATCTTAGAATCGATAAAGGTAAAATTTTATTTAGATTAAGTAATTAATTTATAATACATTTATAATTTCGCGGTAAAAAATATACTGCTAACGAAGAATAACATAGATACAAAAAAAAATCAGGGCATTATTACAATTTATATGATTTATATTGAGCAACCCATCAAAACACTTTAATTACATCAATCTAAATATTGCCCAGCTAATTAGTTTATTACAGCTCAATCAGTCACTATTGAAAGAGCAAAAAAATAAATTTGAGAGCGAAAAAACAAAATATTATGTTACAAGAAGAATTAAAAATGAATCGTGTTTCGAGGAAGACTACCTTAATTAAGATGATTAATTTATTTTGTAGAAAGTATTGTCAGTAGCGCCATAATATCAGAACAGGGCACACTGAGCGCGGCTGGCGCTACGGAGCACGTGCGTGCTCTCCACCAGATTCCATCGAGACGACAGCTTTCACTCACAGATTCTCAAATCAAACAAGTATTTTCATGTACTCAGTTTTTTAACACAACGTGTTAATTTTATTTATTCCTTACTATATGTAAGCCAATTAAAATACTGAATTGAATACTGAAATTTCTGAACATGAAGAATAATTCTAGTAATGGGGGCGGATTCTATTATTGGATGTTGAAAAAAGACTATACGGCTAAACGCGGAAGAAAATTTAAAAAAAATGGATCAAGAAGGAGCACAGTGATGAATGTATGTTTCCTTTTAAATGTGTATTTGTGTCAATCTATTCGTCACACATACGTATCGTCCCTCCAGAGAACATTTCCACACGTTACAAACGTTGTCATATATCAATCTCATTAAAATTTTATTTTTTTACATTTTCGTTTTTTGTGAAAAAGCCTGATGTGGAACGGATTTTTCAATGATATTTTTGTAATCTAATAAATCCGATAAACATTTCCATTTCAAAACAACAAAACCTTGCACATTAATGTTATCATTGCATGTCCTTCTGATACATTTACTCTCATCGTAACTGAATTTGAACTGTAAATTCGAATCAATAGGATCTAAATGAACGAACTGCGCAAATCTTCGGGTCGCACGTCCCGCGGAATTAAATACGACAATTCCGGTCGTAAATCGGAATTACCGCAAGGTATGAGAGAGAAGTAGGGAAATCTTGGTACAGGATGAGATCGATGAGGGGATAAGGGTTTTAATCGAAGGACCAGTGATCTCAGGAACCGGAATTCGAAAAGACTACTCGTCTTACTTTATATATGACGTGTCCGTAATCCCCACAGTCGCCGCTGAGATCACACAAATGGCACGCGGATAAGTCGATCTCTAATTCCAATTGAATACGGCAATGTCATAAGTTCACCCATGGTGCACAAACAACAAACAATACATGATCAAAACATTATATTATAAAATACATTGCTGATGCACTGAAGTTGAAATGTCCACACCGCGAATGCTATCGCGATGTCGAAATCGAACAAATATCGGTTAAGGTGACGTCTACTGACATCAATATCACAATTCACACTGACAAGATGAGCATTAGGAAATATATGGATGGTAATTTGGATGCGGAAATATGTCAATAACATGGGTCGTAACTGATTCGAAAATACGCGCCAAATGGGTGTTTACGAATTCGGAATAGTAACATTAGATGTTATGAAAAACAATAATAACTAATTGAGGCATGATTACTTACTACGGTTGGCTGTGAATGGCTATATTGAGCTCACAAAATTACTACGAAGATCTCAAAACAACTTTAGTTGTTCCAAATTTAAATTATTTATTTACTAAGTATGTTTCAATAGGATGAAAAAACGTTTTATTTTTAAACTGTAGGGAAAAATTGGGCGATTAAAAGAATGGGCGCTGCATTGGATCTTAATCCGGCACTGGTACCGGCACATAAATATACTCAAATTTATGTCCAACGTGTGTGGATATAATACCACCGAGCTCCATTCTTTGTTATCTCTGAAAGCGCTCTCTGCGACGTGATATCTAAATAGTCTTAACCCCTCAACGCCGCGAGACTTTTTCATAAATATGCAGTGGGCATGAGAAAAGCTCATTTGAAATTCAAAGATCAAATTCAGTAAGTATATCGATCCAATAAAATGTAATTTTCTTCACAGCTGTTATCGCATTGCCGTTAACCTTGATCCTGACTCCGTTGGTAAATCCTTCGGAAATTTGAATCGGAGACAAATTATTGGAAAAGATATTATCGGTTGAAGTAGAAGCTAGGAGAAATGCTCGTCTGAAATAAGAAATAAAATTTATTAAATCCGTTTTTTATTAGTGAGGTTACGATCAGAACATCGGTGTTTCGTAGTAAAGAGAAATGTCATGAACTATTTAATTATTAACATTAGTTTCTTCTAATACCACATGATTTCAATATGTTTTTTTCATACACAAAACTAGATTATAACTAAGTTATTTTCATCATCATCATCCACGTTGATCTCGCATGACTGAAAATCATGATTTCTATGCTCCTTCACTTTTCTCGGCATCCTACAGATCACAGAAAAGTGTCTGTTGGGTTTTCCACTTGGTCGGTCCAATAGGTAAGGGATATTTTTCTTCCTCTTTGTCCTTCGACGTGGCCCACCACAAATTCATCTTAGGCAAATGGTTAAGAGTCTGTCTGTTGTGTTCAGTTCCTGCAGAATGGAGACATTCGTACGATTCGCCATCCATCGCAATATGTATCTCCAGTACCATATCTCCAAGGCATCAATCTGTCTTCTCTCTCTCTATCCTTCAGAATCCATGATTTCACACTATGTAAAATTATAGAATGCATATTGTTATACATTTATTTAAAACAAATCTTATTCAGATTTTAAAGCGCAAAAAGATATCTCCTCTTAATTTGCGGCCGACAAGTATCGTTCTGGGTACATTTTGTCACGATTAAAATTTGGTCAGTGTTAGCTCTATTACATTCTCTGCTCTAATCTATATAATAAGGACCGCTGCTTATTCCTTTGTATTATTTAAATTTATTATTTGAACAGAAATACAATGGGTTATACAAAAGAAACACTAATGCAGCCCCATCTCATTACGACAATAGCACAGTTGAGTGGTAATATCTTGGTAATCTGGGCCTTTTGCGCGGCTTCTCGAAAGTCTTTTACTTGAATTAGATTATGCAACACTTTTATATTCTTTTGAACCTTGAAAACGGCTAAAAATGAGTTAAGGCTTAATATATTGGAAAAATTTAATCTTAAAACGAATGAGGGAAAAATGTAAATAATTATTATTTCTTTCTTTAGTAAAATACATATTAACACTGGCTATATAATACATAAGAATAAAGGTTTTAAATTAATAAATGCATACTGATAAGTTATTTAAGCTAATCTTGCTAAGATAAGACAAGACCATTTATTATACCTTGAAATATTATATATAAAATTTTTAAATATTTAGAAATAGTACATGTTTAATATACAAATTAAGTCAATTAGAAAGATATTCAGAAATAATTAAATTATCGAAAAAATATTTTAGTTGCTACCGGGATATGAACCTGGATTTTTTCTTATCCAGAGAAACGCATTACCAGTTCCACCACGCCAACAGAGTAAGTTAACGAAACATTTTCTAACTTATATGCTGCAGCTCTTTCGAATTGATACATCTGTTATTCCATTTTTAGCAGGTATCACCATTTTATTGTGACAAATCTCAAATACCTTTGAGTAATCTACGCTGGGGATGCCAGAGATTAAATCAATTCCCTTTTATTTAATTTGGATAAACTTTGATACAACTAACATATTAAGGAGAATACATTATTATTGTAAAGTTTCAGTTTTTTTCAGAACATAGTTCTGTGGTATTTTAATACAAATGAAATGTATCAATTGCAAACATATACAGAATACTGAATTGTTTGTTAGAGTAACTTCTAAACCGTTGAATTTAGGATAACCATATTAAACGATCAAGGGGATGCTAGTGATGTCCCCTAACCTTAGGCTCCTTTTGGACTACAGTCTCTGAGACAACCTGTATAGGTTCATTCCTAATAAATTAAAATATATATATTTATATAAATAATAATAATAATCTTCATGAAGAACAATGTGTTAAAATACTAATATAAAAAAAAACTTATTTCACCGAGTTTGGGACATATATTTATTTGCATACATATTACGTACACCCCCCCCCCCTTATTCCTTTCCCCTCCGGACAAGCCGCCGATCAGTCGATCGGCGAACTTGAACGAGTGCGGTTAATCGAAATAATTACAATATTAAACATTTGATACTTCGCGTCTATAGAGTGTCGGAACTCGCCGTCGTCTAAAGGAACCTTTGACGAAATAGTGATTAAAAATACAGTCCACATTTTCGAAGTGCCAGCAGAATCTGGATTGTGGTGAGCGCCAAGTTCCTTCCATATCCCGAATTCTTCCGGCATCTATGCTTATACGCAACACACCGTCTTCCGAAACAATTAAAAATTACTCTCGTTAACATTATTCAAGTTATTGATATAAAAAAATCCAACCATGTTAAATTTTTAACCCACGGCACAGACGTAATATTCAATATTAAACCGTGAGAGTTCAACAGCTGCAAGGATAATCAATTGCAAACAAAGTTAGAGTATCGTTAAACAAATGAAAACATTTCAATTAAGGTTTTAAATGAAAATATCTAATGGCCACATTCCAATGATCGTTTGTTCTCTTGGTATGCCGGATTCCAAATATTTGATGCTCAAACCGCAAATTAAGCCGATATTTTATACTCGTACCGTTTTTAACCATCGAAATACCGATCGGCTTTATAACACCCAGACAAACGGAATATTTCAATTCACCTGATTAAATTATTCCGTTTCGATGCTTTTAACAAATATAAATACATTTTATCGGTAATCAGAATGGCATACAAAAGTGATAACGTACGAACTATATACGCATTCTGTAAAATCCACTACAGTTTCAGGGAAGGTAAAACAAAATTGAACCTAAAGTCTGTAAATTTGGTAGCTTTCTGACAACACATTTGATTCTATAGTTTGCACTCTTGCTAAATTCATTAACCTGTATTTTAAATTAGGTATGTAATTTTATATGAAGTTGGAAATTTGAGAAATTGAGTGTTGGAGCGGTCAGGTATCAATATTAACTAATTTGCTCTCCTAAGACATGCTTACTTAATTAAATCAATACTTTATATTTTTACGTAATGTTTTATTGTATTTTATCGTCACAAGTATTCCATTATTATTTTAGGATATAATATTATATTACACTCCTACATATATTTTCAATGGTATCCGTGAGATAAAAAACATTTCAGTCTCGTTGGGTAGACAACTTTACTAGAGCAGAAGAAGTGACTTGACGAACGAAAGTCATTAGAAGGCTTTTATCTAGCAGTGGATTAACAATGGCTGATAACGATGAAGATGATAATATACCTACTCAATATTATGTAGTATTTTCAAAAACATAGGTTTATAAGCATTATATTATATATATATATATATATTGAAGGATAACATTCTGCTGGTATGGTGTTGCCTTAAGCACAACATATTACCCACCCATTATCTCTGTAGATGAATATTTAAATTGATATATTTAAAATGATATTTCTTTATTTCTTTGCTTTTTAAGTATTAAAGAAAAAAATTGTTCTCTTATCTAAAAACATTGAACACAGATCATACTATTTATGAACAATTATCAGGTATCTTGTAAAAAAACTTACATAAACGTTCATATGTAGTGAGTAGCCATCACTTAATGACGACAAATGACTTCATTATACGAGACACGCGCGCAGATATGCGCTGTAAACTCGAACCAGGCAAGGCGCCACTCTGAGCATCCATTCCCTTTTTGGCCGACGCCCACAGCAGAGATTTCTAGTAAAGTAGCCCTCCGTGCCAGCGATCTAATAATTAACAAGTTACAATCATCCCACTAAGCTAGACTTTAAAATAATAATTTTGTTAAATTGTATCACTTTAAATACCTGTCTTACCTACAAACATATTTTTGTTAAACTGATCTGAACCAGTATATTCTGAATATTGTTTAAATGGGCGTATGACTTTGTCACGATATGGATCCACCATAGAACAATTGATACATACTTACATAGAAACATATAAATACATGTATATAGAATATATATAATGTACATATATATCGAGGATTAAGGAAGTCGTAAGCATATATTTTTTCAAATTACGTCAAAACCATTTTTTAATAAAATGGTACTAACGGCATCTACCAATGAAAGCTGATAATTTGTATTATTTACCAAGTATCGATTCTTAATTCTCGATATGTGCACAAAAATTCTTTAAAAGTTTTGCTAGTAACATAAAAGTGACCTGCCTGCGAACTGTACATTTAATCAACTACAAAGTGAGTCAAATTGGCTAAGAAATGGGAAATTCGTGATACAATTAACTCTCAAATTTCCAAGCTGGTAGACGGTTCAATAATGAAGAATTATTAAAAATGTACTCCTCGTGGTATCAAATTAAACCACTTCATATAAAAGATGTAATAATGTAATATATTTTGTCTACAAAGTGTTATCGTTACGTTTTTAATAAATGAAAATTAATTTCACACAAAAATTATATTTACGCTTTGACGGTTATACCCGCGGTCGTTTTTTTATAAACAATGTATTCACGATAATATAAGTATCGCCATTTTACGACAGCAAAAAAATATTTTCTGCGTATTGTATTCATTTTTTAATTAGAAATTCGTACACGGAAAAAAGTAAATACATTTTTTCGAAACCTTTTGTGGATATGACTTCCACTACCTATTTTCCTCGAGTTGGCCTATTAATTATTTTCAAATAGCCTATTTTAATTTGTATTTTGAATTCTTTTTTTTTTAAAGATTATTATAATGCATTTGAATTATATTTTTAATTGGTTAATATATTGTACCTTATACTATGGTTCATCATTTTCCTTTGTTTGGTAATAAATTTTATTTTCAACATTTAATAATAGATTTTATTGATTATTATATTTATAAAATGCATCACACCTTTTTCTTTAATGTTGAACTTTGTACAAGGAATAACGGGCACAACCTAAACTATTAATAAATATCATACCATATGCAATAATTTGTCAGCCCAAAACAGGCACTTTGTTGTCTACCAGGCTATAACATAATAATTATTTTTTTATCAAATAAAAAAATTATAAAATTAGCATGGACGAAGTATTTACATATTTAGTATATCTGGACATATATTTTTGAATTTAATAACGTTATTAGTTAGTCAAATAATAAATTACCGGTTACATACAAAAAATATTTTTAACATTAACGGTAGATATTTAAAAGTGATTAATGTTTATTTTCAATTACTTCAAAATATTCATATTCATCCAATTTTAATCACCTTATCCGGGTAAAAACTTAAAATCTGAAACATATTAATAACATCTTTTGTTAGGTATTTATGATGTATGGATCGCCGATCGCCGTCTCGCGCGCACGTGAACGCGTAGATATATTTATTGCCTATGACCTATCTATTACCCCCCTTCCGCATAATCAGAACACTATATTTTCTATGGTGTGTTCTCTATGGTTTTACACATTTTACCTTCGAACTGTCAAGTAAGCGTTTACCATTGGGTGCGTTAATCGCCACCAAGTTCGTCCTGCTGTGGGAACGAACTGTTGACTTGAATTATCGTTCTGCTGTGTGGGGCTGATAGTTTGTTGTTTGTTTTGGTTCCTCGCTACCGTGCGTGTTGAAACCTGTACATCGTACGATTGTGCAAGGTGTTGTTGGACACTTTTGCGCTATCACTGAAAGTATATATTCAAGTGTACTTCATGCTGAACAGCGTTGTACATGTCCTGAAGCCGTAAAACCTGTGGATTCAGTGGAAGAAGATACCGAAAGAAGCATTACACAGGTAGTTAGTGTTCTCTGGTTATGAATGGTTCTTCAACCAGCTCCTATCCCTCTCCCGAATTCCTTTCATCCTTTCCGCATCCCTTATTTTCCCACCCCCTTGCATTAAGCAACATGATTAATTTTATATATTGTTGATAGTCTTAAGTAGCACAATTATAGGTACAGTGTTAATGTTTATATTGAGTAACGCAATAAATAAGTCAATTGATCTACATATAAATCAATATTAATACAGTGACATTTCAAAAAAATTTCATATTTAGGATACCATCAAATTATTTAATAAAAATAAAAGTAAGATATTACATTCAGAAGATATATACGTAAGTATGTTAAATTGTATGTAGTATATTTGTTTAAATAAAAACATGCATTCAAAAAAAATCTTTCATTGTTCATTAATGTATTGTCCATAATCAAATAAAACACAGATCACAATGCGTCTCCACATGTGTCTGTTCTAGATTGCCTTCACAGCTGAATCCAGCCATATCCATCGTTGTAATACACTTCCAGAACTGCGTCCTAAAGCTGCACGTAGCGAAATTTTATTTTCTAGACTACTATTTTGAGACATGGTGTGACCGAAAAATTGAAAAAATCTTTTATATACTACCGTAGCTAACCATGGTTGAATTTGTTGCAGGATTGAGACATTCATAAAATATCATCGTTATCTTTTAAATAAGGAATTATTGAATTTATTGAAATTCAACAATTCCTTATTTTTCCCAACTCCAAATAGTTTTGCTAACTAATAATATAAAAATGTATAATGCTATGAAAAAAAAAAGGTTTTAAAAGAGAATAAAATACATAGTAAATGTTTAAGGTAAGGTACTTTAAGTAAGTACAGTTAATTTATTGGAATTCCTGGCGAATCGGCTTCGTGAAATATTTCGTATTTAATTTATACGATTTCACGTTCGTAAAACGAAAACAATGTAACAAAAATTTTATGTTTTCCCTGTGGGATAAGAATTACAGTTATCCTTTAAATATTTAGCGGCATTTCCCAGTAACGAGGAATTTTGCTAATTGGTGAAATAGCTGCGGGAATATTCTATTGCGTAGTAACAAAACACTTTTTAAAAATCTTAATTTTTTACCACTACTATTCATATTATTTATATGTAAACCTGAATTATAAAAATATTCTGGGAAAGCATTTGAATAATTTAATAATAAAAATTTTGTGAAATTATGTTACAGTTTCTGGAAAGATTTGATATTTTCTAACAGGAATAGCGTTGGGGAATATTAAAAAAATATATTATACAGTAAGACTATTCTAAGATCCCAACTTTAGGTAACAAATGATACAAAATTGTAGACCGAGAAAAATAAACCTGTCTGCCATCAACGGGTAGGCTTCCAACCTAATTATAAAAATAGTTCTTATCCTACATCTTACAAATTACATTTACTAAGCCTACGCAGCTTCTGAACAAAAAAAATCCATGTTTATTTGCTCTTTCAAAATGGGTATACTACGAGTAGGATTGAATCAAACTCTATCGATGTTCGTGAAACCTGATGGAAGATAAGCAAAGGTATCTTGGAATTGTTCTCTGGGCTCTAGTAACCTCCCTTCCCCTGTTTTGTTAATAAGAAATGATTTTAGCCAGTAATAAAATCGCTAAAACCTCCATATGTCAAAAAAATATCGCACACATACATTTAAGGATGACTGTTTATTTATGTTTAGTTCACATGTGCACATGGTCAATGGTTGAAAGAATGGGATACCGCTGCTCACCCAAATGATTAAATTCTTAACAAAAAACCTATAAATTTCTTTGTAATGACTTTCATATTTTATATTTATATTTTTTTTTGCATTCTTATAATATCCGTCCACTGCACGATATTTAACGTAAAAAATTCTAGGCGGAATATTTTGTATCAAAATATTTTTAATGTACTTGAAAAGTAAGTTCCATGTCATCAGGAGTCTGCCTGCCCTGGCCCCACTATATCATTAGTCGCTACTCGTGCAACGCCGGGCGTTAACCCACTGCAGTGACTGATATTAATCCCCACCAAGTTGTTGTGCTAGGACATTGGATTTTATTGCTCCCACTAATTTTTAAATTTCCAATGTCTTTTCACCCTTGGAAGATACTTATTTTATTTAACAACATATAAGATAGTCTTCCTGTTAATAATACATTTGTGTAATTAATTTTTAATATTTTTTTGTATTTTTAACGTGGAGATTGAATATCGAACAATAAACTAATAACTAATACATAATGTATAATGACACCTATCTAAAAATAAGTTTTGTGTTTGTAGTATTTAATTATTATTTTTTATATCTGGTATTTGGCAAATTACACGTTTACAAAAATATCATATTACTGACTCTTTTAAAATATATTTAATTTTCATTGTACGATTATCCACAGCAATCTTGTTGAATTATATAATTTAATCAAGCGTTGTTTAGAGTTTGTGTAACGTTTTATCTTAGTGTCAATTGGATCCATAATTTACAGAAATGATGCAGAAGAATCTCTATATTTCCTTTGTCAATATCATCTCGGTCATTGTTTTCGCTAATTTCCTACCCGTATTTCTCTCTCGATTCTTCCGTAATCACGCAGACAATTCTTATTAATATTCTCGGGGCGTATCTAGGCAGTGTACAGAGTAATTCGTTCACGCAAGAACTTCATTTAAATTCTGAATCCGTCACTACCCTATCTCATCCTCACCCTTGGGCATCGATTCTGGGCAAAAAACTTACATTTTAAGGATAAAATACTAAGAAAATCAATCATAGTTAATGCTCTTTTGTGTCAGCGATGAGGTCCGTAAACCTTTCCACAATCAATTATAATAATATCTAAGGCAGTTTGGTGGTGTATTCAACACGGTGACTTTATTTCGGATTTTAGTTTTAGAACTCGGTTTCTGCAAGCGAATAAGTAACAGCCACACGATCATGTGTAAATACCAGCCACGTTATAAAAAAGGGTAAACGATTACGGCCATAAAAAACAGCGATTAGAATTGTAAATTGATTCATTCAAGTCTCGGTATGTTATTTATTTTTCTTCTTCTTGTGCCATCGTCTATCGAAGGTTGGCGACAATGTTGCAGTATGCTGATTTATCTTATACAATCCTGTGATGTTTATGATATGTACGTAACCTCTTTCTACCCACGCATCTGCTACCTCATATCTACCCCTGCATAATGAGTTATAAAAATCATATTTCTTGTTGCGGCGAATATATCTGAAGTTTGCAGCATCGTTTGATAGTTGTTTATTTTTTTTTATTTATACTTGCGCGGCTCAGTGACTCGTCATTGGTAATGTGATAATAATTTACTTTTATAACTCGAAATGCAACCTAATTTAATAAATCGTTCACACTTAATCATTTATGAACGATTGTCTCGAAAGTTAATCACGTTTGCGAGTGTGCTGTGTACTGCACATGTACGGAGCGAAGACGTGAACCCTCACAATCAATGCAATACATAAATTAAATATTGCCAAAAGGGCTATGTTTGGAATGTCTCAGAGAAATCGAATACCTAACGCACAAATTCGCCAGAAAACCAAAGTAACATATGTTACCCGAAAAATTTACACCCTCAAGTGGCAAAGAGCTGGATAATTCTGTCATAGAGATAATAAACGGCGGGAAAAAAGGTATTATGGTAAAACCTCGACATTTACTTACATCGCGTACATTTACATACGTATTGATTATTTATGGGATAAAATTTAATATCGCTGTAAACGTAGTCTGTTTCTCAAATCAAATCATTTATAACTATAAAATCTGTTTCTATTTTGGTATCGAGTTTTATCTATTCACATTCGATGGCATTTCTAACATGCAACGTCTAATTTACCCACATTGCTTATATTTTGATTCGCAAATTCATTTCAAATAGGGTTGCCAACAACCATTCTCCCACCCACTCCTTCAAACTTCTACACTCATTTTTCTACTCTTCACGACTCTTCGCAGCTCGTTTACCTAGCGTTATTAACTACCTTATATCCAGTCTTGCAAATTTTCTCCCGTTTCAACAAATCAAAACCTTCCAATTTTGGAAAAAAAATTATGAGTTATTCCGAAATACCAATTTTTAGCACCTGCAGAAAATGTTATTGTTGATATTAAGTTAAGTGAATAAATTGTTTTTTAAGACGAATTTCATTACACCCATTTTGACGAAATGAATATCACATCTTTAATTCATCTAACATGATGTTTTTTTAAAAATAAGTATTACCATCATACTACTCAGTTCGACTATCATTTATACTATGTTAAATCGAAATATTTATTATTATATTTTATTTTATCTTTATGTCAAAAAATAATTGTAATTTTTATATAGGTAGGTAGGTACTTTATTATTTTTTCTACCAAGATTCAAACCTATTTTCATGAATCTATTTTCTTTCATCTCATCTTCATCACTTTAATTTTTATTTTAGATTTTCTTATATTTGAGAAAATTTGTTTAATTTTTTGGCATATATTATAAATCGTTTTGTATGTATATTTTTGTATGTATATTTTTGTATGTATGTATGTATATGTATGTATGTATATGTATATTTTTTGCGTTATCATGTCAAATTTTTCTAGCTTAATTTTTAAACTTGACTAAATAATGAAGAGCAAGAAAAAATATTTTACAATTTTTAATGGCCTCGATCGATAGAACACAAAGATAATTAAGGAAACGAAGATTTAAAGTATTTAAGATGCTTCCAAAGATAGCGAGACTTCTGACAAAAAATGGTTCGGTCTTAGTTTTATGTACACAAGACCATTTTCCTCTTATTTTCCAACAAATTCTTGAAAAAAGTTTATCAGACTCAGCGGGAGGGTAGGTATTACACATCAAACAATGGTACCCATATTTAGGAAACCTTTTTTGAAAAAGTAATCAAAATTTGAAATTACATGAGAGAAAAAACAGAGGTATATGAACTTTTTTTTTTCTGAGACATTACTATTATAATATATTATTAATATAATTATAAAATCAATACAATGCGCACAATCTATTTGTTTCCCATAGCCAAATTCAAGTACGAGGCGCGTTTTTAAGTAAGTACCGTTGCAGGATATTCTCAGCAATAATAATGCAGCTCAGGCTTGCTCAATACGATATTAAATTTCCATTCCAATTTCCAAGGGCCTCAGTTTTGATTTAATCTCCATCCCAGGTAGACTATTTTGTGTACTTTTTCCACTTTCATGTTATCTATGTAGGTAAAGTTAGACCTTTATCATCCATTTCATTTCCATATTACTTTCAGATGTGTCGCCCACTGTCATTTCAGTTTTGCAATCAAGCATCTTATCATTTAACTTTTCCTCTCCGATGATGTAAACTGAATTGACATTGCCTCTAATATAAATAACTTTGTAAATATACCAAATACAAAGTTCACATTTTAGGCAATATATTTATGTATTGGATAAAATAATTACAATATATAAGTATACACCATATGCAACAATAAAAAATATTTTCTCTAAGAACCTGACATGAATTTGTCAATACATGTATTTGTACATGTGGAGAGGTACGAAAACGCAGTGCGTGGGATGCAGGGAGCCGGATGCCGATCGTCACTTTAGTGGCGAAGCGTGCGCCGGCTGAGTCAGACGTGTCTTATGCTGTTGTTCGTAATGACCAATGTTTTCTCTCATTTTTAGCACTTTTATTTGAATGATTAATATAAGTAATAGAAGTAAAATATTTATATTGTATATTATTCAAAATGTAAAATCGCAAAAGTCTACATGTACACAGAGTTTTCAGTACTGGAATGCGAATTTTAGCACCGTAAGGGAAATGTTAACGTTTCGAATTCGGTTTTTCGACATATCCACTTATTTGTACTTCGTTCATGTAACAAAATCCCCAACATGAACCTTTCCTCAACGAGGGTTACTCTTTAGATCACGTTAAGCTTTGTCATCTTCCACAAGTGTCCATGTTTTAACGCGGTTTCCATAAACATAACGATGTCGTCAGACAATCGAAGCTACGACAACATTTCTCCAGTAACATCTTTCAGAGTAACATCTCAGATTATGAAGATCTTCAAGAATTGGTAAATAGTTTTGGTGAAATTATATCTTACTACTTAACACCATATTGTGCTGTATCACTTTTATACTACCACCATAGAAGCGTACAAAAGTCTGATTTGTTTTGAAAGAACATTAAAATCATTAATATAAAAAAATTGTTTTGGGTACATTCTAATTCATTCCAAAGAACAAAGTATTTATTTTAATGTACGTAATAATAGTTTTCATTTATTTTCGACATACCATCAAACATCATATCAAAATGATGCTACTTATATTTTGTTTTGAAAAGCCCCCGTAATGTTAATTTATTCGTATACTTTGTTACAGATCATTTCTGCCAATGCAGAATATCTGCGCATCTACTAAAGTAATTTGTATTGTTTGAGTTCCTAGATTTGATAACTTTTTAATGTTGCTTAATTATTACTTAGTAATATGCCCACT
The DNA here is from genome assembly GCA_031772225.1 of Eubasilissa splendida. NCBI lineage: Eukaryota > Metazoa > Arthropoda > Insecta > Trichoptera > Phryganeidae > Eubasilissa > Eubasilissa splendida. The sequence continues at coordinate 10,710,737 of CM062862.1, read as the reverse complement.
TTGAGACATTATAGTATTTATGACTAAATAAATTAATATAATTTTAATTGTATGTCTGTGCCTATTACGTGCTCCTGCAGCTTTGGATTCCAATGTAATATCACAACATGTAGTTTTAAAGAGCCTAATTTAAGGTCGTCAGAAGCTGTCAAAGTCGATGTATAACATTATAATATACAAATGGAGCTTATTGAAGTCACTTTTATGATAGTTTTGAATCCGCAAATAATATATCGTAGATACATTCCATGTATCTAATCTCCTCATCCCCATGAAGTAACCCCAAAAGGATTAAACTGGGAGAAAAAACTGACGGCGCCATTAAGACTTCTGTGACGTTATAAAATAAGTCAGTTAATTTATCTATTATCTATGACTTATTGGACTGTAGTGAACGGCCAGGTCAGTGAGGCGCGAGCAGTGACAAGTTAGATTAAGATTACCCAAATGTTTTTTGTTTTATATATTCAATAACAGAACGTAAATATATATTTAATTGTAAATGAAGTGTACATTGTCTTTATTACGGCAAGTATATTAACATTTGTCATATTTTCTTATCCATGCTGTCTATGGTAAGAGAAATCTGTTACCATAGAAAGTCGCAATGTCAAAGAGACGCCAGATATATGTGACTTAATATTTGTCAAAATCTGCTAAGAAAACCATTCATTAGATTCCGTCTTTACTTAAATGCACATTATACTGATAAAATAGCATTTTTGTGTTTATTATTGTCTATCCGCGATTCTTATATCATCATCTTATGTCATTTTCATTCGTTTTGATAGCTTACAGTGTTACTTACAAAGGTGGAAATTTACGTATGGTTTGTTTTGGGGAAAACTCTATCATTGAAATATAGATTATATTGAAACCTTGCGTAGCGGCCACGATAGCCACCCGCAAGGCCCAGCAGCAAGCAATCTTTGCTTATCTGCTAGTCATTATAATTATTTTATTATTATTTTAAGTAATAGTATTACTACGTTCATATGAATTTACGGAATATCAAATACCTTTGAATAAATCCGATAGGAAACGCCAGAATTAATTAATTTATTATTTTTATTAAATTTTTAAAAATATTAATACAAATACTCAAAAGTGTTCGAGATTCCGTAAATATAAAGTAGATTGCTTTCAAATAATGGAACGACAGATGTATCAACTTGAAAGTGCAACATATAATATATTTGTCGTAAACTTGCTATGTTGGTGTAGTGTAATCGGTTAACGCATTTCCTCGGATAGGAAAGGATCCAGGTTCGTATCCCGGTAGCAAAAAAATATTTTATCGATAAATTGATTTTATCTGTACATCTATCTAATTGATATATATTTTTTTTTTTAAAATCAGAACTATGTTTTATGCGTTCTCCTTAATAACTAATTAATATTATATTAAAAAAACAATAATTTAATATTTACTGCATATTTTTATAGGAATAAAGTAAAATGCGAATCATTAAAGGTAATGAATCTCGTTGATAAACGCAAATTCTATTAATTTTCCCAAATTTTATCATAAATTAATAGATTATTTTCCACGATCGTACAATATATCTTAAGATTATACATATACCTGCATTCTAGGTGGCTTATTGATTAAAAAAAACTACACAATATTATCAGTTCTCACATTTTCTGAAGGATACAAATAATCCACTCAAGAAAAAAATAATAGTCTCTAGTCACCATAGCCGCGATAGAAGAACATCGAGAACCAGTATTCTGGAACTAGAAAAAATGTCTTATTTGCCGTTAGGATTATTGCATACCCAAGTTGACTGAGAAAATTGAAAAATTTATCCAATGGACTTCAATCGCAGAGAATGTATTTCAATTTTCTCATCCAGCATTTTATGATGGGACATCAATTTATTTAGTGAAGTAGTAAATTATATAGGTTCTTAGGATTTCACGGCCATTCAGAATTTTCTGTGTATAGTTTTCTGGGCTAATCTGCCATGTATATTAGCCCCGAAAACTATACACAGAAGGTGGTAAATTATAATGCATAATTTATTGTACTTGCTTTTGTAGAATTTAAGTTTTAAAATTTATTTATTTTATTTTTTTATTTCTTACGCCTCAAGAGAAATGTGAGCAGTGATCTATAATTTATATCAATAGTTTTGTACAGTGGATATTTTATAAAGAGAAAAGGAGACTGAATGCAAAATAAAGTAACCAATAAATACAGCATTAGAAAGATTTATTTAAAATAAATAAGGATGACAATCATGGATTAAGATGAATTAATTAGTTAATGAATCAAAAATGTTTATACTTTTAAAATCAGCAATGTTATCTTTGTGGTTAAGATTCATATTTTTATTTATTATCTTTGTTTTATTAACCACTAAAATGAGTTTAAATACATCTACCGGTTTCGAAAAATACCATATTCTTCTTCAGGATGTCATAACTAACTAAAACATATATTGTTTCTTTAACAGAATCTATTTTTAAAAATTTTTTTTTTTTTTAGTACCTAACTCAAATCAAAAAAAAATAAAAAATAAAAATGTTTAGTTACTCGTATCTTCTTAAGCGGCCCCATGACCCGGAAGTTCATGACCCAGTAATATAGTTACCAACTGGGCAGCCTGAGCATATCAAGTTTAGCAATTATAAAATATGTATAATAATCTTAGGTAAAAATATATAAGTGGGTATATCTTAAATTGAAATATAAAATTACTTCGTAGTATCGTCGAATAACAATCAGTTTCCAAAGCTTACTATTCACTATTTGACAGGAACGTAAAATGCAAACCACCAAATAAATAGACATGAACTAACGCAAATACCTTGTTCCAAAAAATTTAATTTTGGTAGCACCCGCGTGATAACTTTGGTACCACTAACACAATCAAAGAGCTTCACGACTTTAAAAAAAATATATAACTCAATTGGAACGATTATTTAAACTCTGACAATATAATTTGCAATACAGTATTATTGTATGGGGAGGTGCATATAAAACTTCAATGTCACAATTAGAAATCACTCAAAAAATGATAATAAAAATTATTATAAAAAATAAAAAAAAAGACTATTCAAGTATACAACTTTTAAAAGATTTTAAAGTACCAAAAATAGTAGACATATACAAAAATAATCAATAATTTAAATTTTCAAAATTAAAAATCAATTAAATTTTAGAAGCGAATTCCGATCTACAAGATATAGAGATCAAATTGATATCCCAAAACTAAAATATACCGCAACTCAAAATCAAAATATTTATCAAGGCATCAAATTTTTTCACAATCTCCCCATCACAATTAGAAAAATTACTGACTATCATAAATTTGTATCTGAAATAAAAAAAATATGTACACAGACTAACTGAAACATATATTAACTCGTATATACTCCTTCTCTATACACGAGTCTTACTCTCATAGAGAAGAAACAAATGTTAATATATATATATATATATATATACGTATATATCCACTGATTATTCAAAATTGTATTAAATTTTTAATATTAAAAAAAAAAAATTAAAAATTAATGTAAAAAATGCCTCTTGTTTACACAAAGATTTAATTTTCGAAAAGTGAATACTTTTACTGTTATATAAATGTGTCATAATTTATCGGATTTATGTTTCGTTGAATATATGTATCTAGAACCTTCGCCTCGTAAATAATGTTACAAACCCCTCTCCTATATATACTCTTCGTATCATGTCTGTGATAAAATGCGACAAAGCAAAAGATATTTGTGCCATTCTATCCTATTTGCTTCTTCTTCTTTCCTCCTTCATCAATATTGACATATAGAGGCCTCAATCAGATGAGACTTGGCTCGTAATGCACCTCCACAAGTCCCGGTCCTGAGTTGCCTTCACAGGTACTCCAGGGTATCTCCAGTCAGATGTAACATATCTGTCTACCGCTGTGGCTCTCTTCCACTCTTCCAGGTCTTTTTAAAGTTCTTCTTCTTCTTCTTGTTCCCTATATATTGTGACGTGTTCGTCCACAGCTTCGTTCAATGGACAGCATGAGATGCGTGGTACTGATGCATAGAATTCACCATATCTTCCATCCACATCAGTAATCATTCTCGAGGAAAAAATAATATAATATGTTTTAGATTTACGACATTAAAATTAATTAGCTTTTGCATACAAAATTTGAACATGATAGAATAAGAAAATATTAAGAGTCTACGAGGTAATATAGCACAAAAATAATATCACATCAGTATGATTTCCAACAAATCGTCTTCAACAAAATAGATTTTCAACAAATCGTCTACAACAAAATTAGCAACCAGCATTAAAATCAAATGTGAGAATAAACATTATAATTCACTACTTCTTCAAAATTTTACAACTAAGAATTTCCTTCACAACAATTAGACACAAGAACCTTTCCTCTTCAGAAGCAATCCATAATTTGAATTCCGTTTTTGATGTTCCGAGTCACCCCGTAATGTACACTCGGTGTCTCCTCGCACCGAAAACGTCATAAAGGCTGGGTCACCTGCTTCTTGGCGTGGTTCCTGAAGTAGCGCAGAAATCCTTGCGTCCTCATGTTGTAAAATAGATTGAGCAGATGGAACCCAATCGTGTTCCCATCATGCTTAGGCTCGTGAGTAATCCTTCATGAAAAAATTAGTATTATCGTCCAATTACGCCTCACGGACGTCGTGACAGGAAGGGATTTTTTACATCTTTTTTACAAACACAATAATAAAAACTAATGGTACAGCGTAACACAGATTCCGAATGTTTTGTATTATTTTTTATATTAATTTGACGAGCTGCTTATTACACATGCTCTCGATCCGTCAGTGGAAAGTGCCATAGAGAAAATCCTTCCCACGGTGCAGTGTTGCCATTTGCGAAACGTTAACTTGAAACAATATCTCATGGCGGGTAGATACTATAACATAACGTTATAATATTCATTGGTTATCATCGCTTTGTTTACGGCGGCCTTAAGCTCTTCAGCCATAATTTCAAGATTTAAATTTTTAATACTTATTTTTCTTTATTCATCCTATTGCTAATATAATATATTGGTCAAAATAAGAAAATATATAAAAAATTGAAAAATACAGATTTTTTAGGCATATTCTAATATAATATGTTAAAAATATTTTATAAATAAAGAATATTGCTTTAAAATAATAAAAATATATTCTCATAGTGATGACATATATGCTGTTTAAAAAAGGGAAAAATGAATTATCAAATTTTGTGCATAGATGGCGATGGTGTAGTGGTAGTCAAAGCGAGTCCACATACTAATATATATACAACTTTCAAAAATTTGATGAATGTGACGATTAAGGGGTGAGAATTGGTGAACGTTATATATGTATATATATAATGATCACTTAAGTCAGTCTAAGACAGGTTGTAAGCCCTGTAATTACCCCATACTTCCATATATTTTCCATTAAATATAATAAAAAATAGCTTTGTCTCTATGAGATATCTGATATTTGTTTCATAACATTTTCATTTGTAATTATATCCATCCAGCCTATTTTAAGCATCATTCTATGGATCCACGTCTCTTATATTTTTTTAAATATTATAGATACATACGGAATACGGTGCATCGACCTTTGATCCCCAACGTTTGATCCCCCGACAGTTGATCCCTCCGATACTTGATTCCTCGGATACTACTCGTAGATCCATCGGACAGTTGATCCCTCTACCAATTGATCCCCCGGACGATTGATCCCCCAAAGCTTCTTCGAATACCTATTTATATTAATAAATACCGGCATCCGTGAATATTATAAATAGGGTGGAAGTAAATTTATACAAATATTGTTCTCGTACGAAATTTTATATAATTCCAGATAATTAGGAATGTTTTTATATTTATAATAAATCGTTATTATGTTAAATATTACTTTTACGAATTGTGATAAACCATTTTTAATTTATTGTTTTAACATTTTAGTCGGGGGATCAAACGTCTGGGAACCCGGAATACATGTCACAACAATATTCTTACTATTTCCAAACTAAGCTAAATGCTTGTGATATAAAAATAGGACTAATTTGATGGCCTCCTGGAACGAGGCTCAAATACCGGAACATAGATCGCTGGGCGAGTATCACAACCACTAGACCACAAACACGTCAGTGTCCATTTTTTCAGTAAGTATCCATGCTTCCATTCCATGAAAGTTCAAAGTTGTAACCAGGATAATCTCCTTTTCTAGGCACTAACCACTAACCACAACGCATAAGTGGCCGATGTATTGGAAGAATCTTTTGTTCACTGCTGTAGCTTGGCTTGCAGCGGTTGGATTTATTTACCTATCTGCCTACCCCTGTAAAACTACAGCATGATAATGTATATATTTGAAAGCATTTACGTAATGTTATTAATAAATTACTATTTACAGACATTACCTCATTTAATGGTAATGTAAATTTGTCGTTCGATATTATAATATCGGTATCAAAATTCTATGAAAGATGATGTTTACTTTGTTTGTACGGTTTGGACATAATAATATATTGTTTGACACAAGGATACGCATACACATAAATATACTACAACGCTAGCTAAACTAGGCTAGCGGTGGGGGGCGCCCTCGCTAATTGCGAGACGATGAGGGGAATATTAATATTCCTTGTGATACAACCGTTAAATATTGCCAATGCCAGGAGCAAAAGATTTACATAATATTTAAGTTGTGTAAATATAATATATCTCTCTCTCTCTCTCTGTCCTTGCCTCCCTCGGGGAGGCTCAATAATATATCATTTATGTTTATTATTTCATAATCATCTTCATCCCGTTATTCTAATAAAGTCAAGAATCCAAATGCACTTTCCCTATTTTACGTTGTTGCAGTACTTGATACAAATCAAGACCCAATCTCTCATCATATAGAAGCTGCTAAGAAGATGCATCTTGGTAATCGTTCCCGTCAATCACATAAAAGAGAAAATTAATAAATCTACATAAGTATACGAAATTAATGGACTAGGAATATATGAGTTCTCAAAAGAGAAGTGAAAGACCAGAGGCGTAAATAAAAAAATGCAATGCAAAGGACCCAGACAATATATAAAACGGTTTATTCATTAAAAAATAATAACAACATTGGTCTATTGTCTCCTGTAATGTTACTACATTCATGGGTAAAAAAAAAACTCTACAACCTTAAAAAAACCTTGCTTACAGAAACTTTCATCTTGCGATGAAGGTCTAGTCCCTAACCCGACATGATAGCGAAAGACTTCTGAATAGATCGATAATATTTTTACACGGTTTTGTAATGCATGCGAGGTAATGATTTTTTAATTTTATAATTCCGTTTCTTATGGTAGTGGATTTTAAAATTTATTAGTCCATATTAGCACAAAAATGTCTTGGATTCTTGAAACCTACCCAGTTGATTGGCGAAACTGAATAACAAATATCAAAAGGTCGAAGAACGAATCCCGCCGGTAGGAACTAAAATATTTTTTAGATAAATTGATTTGATACATATAAGGTCGAAAAATTGTCGCTAAAAATAATGTCGCTGTAGCTTAGTTGGATAAAGCACCTCCCCCGGTTAGGGAAGAGATCCAGGTTCGAATCCCGGTGGCGCAACAACAATATTTTTCGATAAAAATTGATTTTATATGTATATCTTTATAATTAATATATTTAATTCATATTTAGTATATCATTCTAGTTGATTCATTTAACTTGTATGGAAATTATATTTTAATACGAGTTAAATAATTCAATAATAATATAATCATATTTCACTGTCACGATACTTTAATTAATGTTAAAATGGTTTATGAAAAATAATATTAATTTTTATGACAACTGTTAACGTCATAACTTCATTATTATATTTTATCATAGCTTTATAAGGTTTTCCATTAAGTTGACTAGAATTCATAAACACATTTTATGTATCGTCATATTTATCTTTGTAGATTAAATATTGAAGAAAAACTAGTAGTATTATAAATTATTCTAAGAATTTATTAATCAATTCCGAGATGTCTTTTATAGATATGAGCATCGTGAAAAATAATATTCAAAGAAAAATAGTTAGCATTCTAGTGTAAAAGAAATAGAATAAGATATTTTACATCGATTGTTCCTTCATCACTAAACCAAATTCAATGTCTTTCAGTTCCGTTTCGTCGTAAAAAATATTTGAGAATTTCTGTAGACAATTCTAAAAATATATACAGTAATTCTTTTGACATTTTATAAGAAAAGATAGGCCTTAGTTTTTTCAACTTATAATTCCATTTTGCCATGATTTCATGATTGATTTTAAAATGCATTTAAAATTTTTTTTAAAAGTGTCAGCATGAAAAAAAATATCAATATGATTATTATGACCAGAATTATTACAGATGTGACGGTGGAAGATTGTACTATAAAAAAAGAAGAATAATTACTTGCTTCATATTCTCGGCGCACCTCTACAACATGTAAACTGCTATTAAGTCCCTGCTCATCCCCCATCTTCTTACCGCTTACCTGATACACCGCCCACACCCACACTTCCAAGTTCGACAGGCTATATTAGATCTTTGTTTTAAAGACGTGATGTTTTTCATTTTTTTGATTGATAATCTCCAAATAAACATAATATTTGTATATAATTTCGTTTGTATGAACGTTTGTCACGTTTTAATAATGACATTTTCCGAATAAAATAATTGTGTAATTGTCTGGCAAAAATTGCTCTTTGCCACACAACTGCATATAAAAAAATATTGCTTTCACATTTTTCAATTTTTTTTTTAGATTTAATTTAATTCGATAGTTAATTATCGAGTTAAATAATAATTTATTTTTTTAAATCGGAAAGTATGAAAGAGCAATATTTTTATTTTTATACATCGGCATAAAACATGTTGATGAATATTTTTTATTGACCGACAAAAATTAAGTAAATTGAACTTTTCTTTTAATTGAAAATTGAATCGATATTTGTAATAAAAGGCGCAACAAATGAAGTTTATAGTTAAATGGATTTTATCACGAAATTTGAAGAAATAGATGTTTAAACATGAATTAAATATATTAATTATAAAGATATACATATAAATCCGGAGAAACCGGAGGAGGTGCTTTATCCAACTAAGCTACAGCGGCATTATTTTTAGCGACAATTTTTCTAAGTTCGGTTAGGGAAGAGATCCAGGTTCGAATCCCGGTAGCGCAACAACAATATTTTTCGATAAAATTGATATTATATGTATATCTTTATAATTAATATATTTAAAATATCACAGATCTATGTTCGGAATAATTACAACTTCACAATAAGAATGTGAACGTGTAAAAAAAAAAAAAAATTCCCGGCATCTTATAATTTCCTGCCATCTTATAATTTCCTGCCATCTTATAATTTCCTGGCATCTTATAATTTCCCGGCTTCTTATAATTTCCTGGCATCTTAAAATTTCCTAGCATCTTATAATTTCCTGCCATCTTATAATTTCCCGGCGGCTTATAATTTCCCGGCTTCTTATAATTTCCCGGCTTCTTATAATTTCCTGGCATCTTAAAATTTCCTGGCTTCTTATAATTTCCTGGCATCTTAAAATTTCCTGGCATCTTATAATTTCCCGGCGGCTTATAATTTCCCGGCTTCTTATAATTTCCCGGCTTCTTATAATTTCCTGCCATCTTATAATTTCCTGGCATCTTATAATTTCCTGGCATCTTATAATTTCCTGCCATCTTATAATTTCCTGGCATCTTATAATTTCCCGGCTTCTTATAATTTCCTGCCATCTTATAATTTCCTGGCATCTTATAATTTCCTGGCATCTTATAATTTCCTGGCATCTTATAATTTCCTGGCATCTTATAATTTCCCGGCGGCTTATAATTTCCCGGCTTCTTATAATTTCCTGGCATCTTATAATTTCCCGGCGGCTTATAATTTCCCGGCGGCTTATAATTTCCCAGCTTCTTATAATTTCCTGGAATCTTATAATTTCCCAGCGGCTTATAATTTTCCAATTATTTCCAATTTTCTGAATTAGTAAAGGTAATTAAAAATAATTTAGAACGATTTTTTTGTTTTAATCTGCTATAAACTGATTAAATCCAATGTAAAGGGTTGCTTACCTTATGAAAATAGATTAATTTCCATTTTTAATTTTGATTTTCCTTTTGTTATTGATTTCTTTTTTCATTTCTGATTTTAATTTTTGATTTTCCATTTCATTTTTGATTTTTGCTTTAAATTTTTACTTTTTTTTAAAAATCAATCGGACCAATTCAATATTTACATGATGGTTACACTAGTTCCGTTTTCGGATGATTGCACAGTGGGTAGTGTCATATCGCGGAGTGCATTCGGCAGCATTTTATGGACAAGTGTATAAATACGAGAGAAACTCATCAAAGTTTATTTTTATACGGCATTTTGGTAATACTGTCACGATGTAGTGCCGCGCTGAGATTTAAAATTCAAACCCAAAATATTTAAGGATTATTTTCCGTAGTTAGGTATAAACTAGAGCTTTCAAGAGGATAAATCTTACCGGTTTTAGGTTTTATTTTACGAAAAAAGCGGTTAACCGCTTAAAATCATCGAAAAGAATAAGATATAAATATTTAAGAATATAAGATCTCCTTTATAACGATTTAAAAATACGCTATTATTATGTATTAGTGATTTTATTTGTTAAAAATGTACATTAAACATTAACATTAAAAGATATAGAAGAAAATATTAATAAGATTAAAAAATTTATAATACTAAAAATGTACCATACAATAGATTACGTGAACAAAAATATCAAACCATGAATAAAAATAATCTAATACGCTTAAAAATATTACATATGCTGATCACGGCATGTTCGGATATTACTGATTCTTATAAAATACGAAAATTTATTAATCTTAAGTGTCGATAATAATTTTTGTTGGTAATGTTTTTGGATACACCGAGCAGACTAAAACATCAATCATGTTCCAGCAAATCTAGAATGTTCCTCGTTTTAATTAGCCACCCGTTTCGTTACGTATATCGTACTCAGTTTGTAGTATTGCGAAACTTTTTTTTAAAAAAATTTCAAATAATCCGTTTAGTTTAGTCTGTAATAGATACAATTTTTTAAAAAACTAATATGAAATAATTAATAATCGGTCAATCATGTAAAATAAATTGATTTTCGGTATGTTTTTTTTAAACGCTTAAAACTGATTTCGGTTTTAATTAGTTTGGAAGTCCTTGTATAAACCCAATCTGCCACATCACGACACGACAATAATATTTTGTAATTTTTAACTTTGTCAATATTCTAATAAAAGTTTTTCTACGATCAAAGATTACATCCGTAAGAGTCTGAATACTCGTAGATTGGCAATCAAAACTTGGTGGTCGCAAGTAAAGATATCAAACAAAGAAATCTATTAATTTACTTTTAGAGTTTAATTTTAAAATGTTAAATTCCTAGGTATCGGTACATGAAATATTGTTATTATATCTTGGCAAGCATAAACAAAATAGGTACTATATGTTTTTTCGAAGTCCAAGATATGATTTATCACTAACGTTGGTTAAGAAAAAAAACTCATTATGTGTGGTGTATAATAAATGAGTTCTCTCCTCTATGCAACAACACTGTATATCGGTTTTTACAAATGTTGATAGATAGACGGAGCATCAGCCATTTTGGATTATGTACAGTATTGTTTGAGGGAATATCACTTGTGTGTAATAAATATTATAGTATTTTTATTTATTAAATGTATTTATTTAATATACCACTTAATGCCCAACAAGATGTACAACGTTATGGTATTCTGAACTCTGATCTGCCCAAAATTGATATACAGTGTCGTTGCAGGGATGGTCTCAATTATAGTTGTTAAGGGCATTTAGGACATTTGTATTTAGTACATGTGGGGTAGTTTAAGAGGCAATTTATTTGGATGCAATGATCACCGACGCTGATGACAGTGGGCAGGAAATTCGAAGACGCATGCAACTAATACTCTATCAAACATACTACTCGAATACACAAACTCATCTACTTGTTCCAAACATTCATTACCTACAAGTATTTTGCACGGTGTCTTGCTTTCCTCATTCTCGAATACTATCACTTTCAACTTGTTGACATTCATTACAAGGTCACTTTCCTTTCATACATCGTACATTCTACTCACTAGACTCTGTAGTTCTTGTTCAGTATTCGCCATTAACACTTACTGGCTTACGAGTAATTTGAAAAGTAAATCTTATAGTATTCAAAATTTAATACAGTAATAAAATGAATTTTTAACATAATGTGAATGTAAATGGCGATAGAAAATGAAAATATTTATGTTAAGTATAACACTATAATAATTATTTTTTAAATAATAGTAGTTTTAACATCACTTCTATTCAATGAACTTCCAAAAGAAAGCTATCATGAAAACCAATAATAACAACATAAAATAGTTAAGTGGAAGGAAGTTAGAGAAGTATAAAGTGGTACACAAGTGGTTATATTTTCATATTTTCTATGTCAAGTACCTACATTATAAAACTTGGCAAGTTTTCGAATAAATTGTATTTATTTTCATATTTTTTATGATCAACTATTTCATAATACGTGTACATGAATTAAATATTGATCTCAAGTCTCAGAGTTGTATCGATAAAGATAGGTATGCATACACAAATACAATATATAGTGAATGAACTCTATACTGTCCTTCATACGATTTTCGAGACAACTCTCGTCCATTAGACTTTTATCCTATCGATATGAGAAAGCACAATCTTTTTATTTTGTTAAGAAGCCGGGAGGACTGGAAAAGAAAGAAGGTAAAAAACACTGAAGTAATACAGGGATAACAAATTATTGAAAATCGAAAATACCTTACTATTTAATGATTTTTTATCCCTGGGGTTGTGGTTTTGTGCAACATGGTTTTTGTATTGAATATTTGTGAAGTATCTACTCTGAATTTTGGTTTTGATAAATGCAGTGGTCAACATATTTGGAGATCTCACATAATTTTTTTAGCATTGGACGCTCGCTGAATCACACCTAGAACAATGCATATATAATATTATGTTAATGAGAACACATTATTATTGTGAAGTTGTAGTTTTTCAGAACAAAGTTCTGTGATATTTAATACATTTGTGTAATATTATACTTTTTATTCGTTTTCTAGAGGTGAGAATGCAAAAGTTTTAAAATAAAAAACAAAATATAACGTACGTATAAACTTCAAGTTAGAATATAAGTAAGTTTAAATAATATTATAGATATAATATGTTACACTTCAAAGGGAAAACATATTAATGCTACTAACGTATTATACTTTTTTTAAAGATAACACATTATTATTTGTGAAGTTATAATTGTTTCAGAACATAGTTCTGTGATATTTTAATACAAATTAAATGCAACGATTAGAAAGATATGCATACAGATAAACCCAATTTAAGAAGAGATCCTGGTTCAAATCCCGGTGGCAGATAAAATATTGTATATATATTGGATATATATATATATATCTTTCAAATGGATGTATTTAACTTGTATTATTATAATTTTATTTATTTATTACACAGGATATTTGAAAAAAAAACAACAATTGAGAACTGACTTATCGAATAAGAAACGAAAAGTAAATACAAGAATCTACAGTCAAAGAAGGCTGTCATTTACGTTTGTGGGTCCTTAGGTGGCTAAAGAGTCAAATTATGAATTAACAAGTCCTGGTGTATCTTGGGCAGCGGCTACAGGCTGACTTATTTGTCCTGTTTATTCTTTTTTTTCTTTACATTGTCTCATCCTGATTTCAACGTGCTAGCATTGCTCTTCAGTTAATCTTGTCTCTATCCTAGTTTCTATTGTACTTGAAGAATTGCGAATAATCAGTTATCGTGAAAATCGAATGCTATCACAGTTACAATAAAAGTTTAAATAACTTTTTAATCACTACCAGAGTTTACGTCCAATAATTTTATTAAAAATATGTCCATATATATTTTTCTACGGGAGTATATTTCCAGTAAGACATTATGCAAATAGTGCGTGCATAAATGATAATTTTGACAATTTCCAAACTAAACTAAAACTATAAAAATTGTACTTTAACTTGGATGACCGCTAGTATGATTTGAACTCAAACGTGTATCGATAAAGTTACGCTGTAAAAACTTGACATTCGAAGTTGAAAAAACGTTTTTCTGAAAATTTTTGTAATCGTCAGAAATCAAACGTGTATAGAAAACGATATTATATTCTGGTTAAATAAAAGTTAACCAATAAATCATGTTATTCACGCGTGAATATAAAAATTATAACGGTTTTAAATTTCGTTCATTTTTTTATTTTAATTTACGGAATTGTGCTTCTATTTAATAGTTTGTTATAACTTTATAAAAATTATTTATTTGTTGAACTTGAATAATACACATGTATTTTTTTATAAATATTCAATTTTACGTGAACTTATTTTGTTGTATATTATTTGAATATGTTCATATATTTTAAATAAAAATTTTAGGCATTGCGTTACTAATTTTTCTTTGTTCATCTAACCGCCATTTAATATTTTTATTACTTTTTTAATAATTTTTATCCCTTATATACAAAATCTATGCGAGCAATATAAGATTTGTCTCTTCTCAGATCACTGTTACACTAAGGTTCTCTACAAGATCTAAGCGTTGCGGTATTGCGCGATTGTATCGAATGTTAACGCATAATTAAGCGGTATTATAGATGCGGTTTAGGCTCGCGGTCGTTTGGGACACATACGATGACGTATTATAAGGGTGGAAAATTGTTTCTAAAATAAATCTGTAACGCCCTTGACAGACTATAAAACGAGTTAATAAAATTTAAAATTCATCCCGTGACTGGGGATCGCGATCCCATAATCTCCCGCTATTTTAACTATGCTCCTCCACTTTACTCGGCAACCTGCAAAAGTCTGTCACCAGAGAAGTTTCTATTATCTTTTCCACTTGTTCAGTCTAACGGATGGAGAATCTTTATTTTCCTTTTCGTCATTCGACATGGCCTACCACACCAAGTTTCTTAATCTACGAGTATCTATGAGACCTGCGATTAAATCACAAGTACTTATTATACTAACGCCTTTTATTATTTAAATTCCTATATTTTAAACTTTATAATAATTTCTGTAGTTTAAAAACATAGTAAAAATATAAATAAATAAAATCTAAAAGCATTGGCAGCAAAGGAATTAAAAATGATTATGATAGAAACTAGTGTTCTTCTCTTTCAAATAACTTTGATATATTAAAACAATATTGTTGCCGTAATTACCTTCAATAGCTAGTTCTAGGTTTTATTATAGGTTTGTTGAATATATTCATTCATATTTTTATTTGTTTACTTTGTTTTATTAACCACTTATATTATATTCATTCAACCGCACAGAATTACTTGCCGAGGAGGCGCCATATAATTGATATAAGACACGTGGCAATAGTTCAAGGGTGTAATCATCGGCGTGGCGCCAAAAGACCCGTGGGATAGATTTCAGAAAAAACAAAGACGTCCTAGTAAAATTTTACAGCGGCAGTCTGTCGCAAATATGATTATATGCATTGTTATGAATCTGTATAAAAACTGAGTATTCTCCAGGCGGGAAGCCATTCTCAATTGTGTCATTTCGCTATAGTATACCGATATTAAGCATTTTTCATGTTTTATTAATTTCGACCTTATGATCATCATCATCATCATAATCACCGGTTGAGAGAAGCTGCGATCGATGAACCACCTTTGTCTACATTCTTGTTTCTTGTATGGAACAACCTATGTAAATAATAAACCTAATAATAATATAAGAATATGTAATATATAATAATAATAATAATAATAATATAATATGTAAATAGTAATAACCTATGTAGACAATAAATAATTATAGACTACAAATGTATAACTCTCTATATACAATTATTACAGTGTAACGCTCTCTCCAAGCACAAGAGCTAGTCTCTTTTTTGGAGAGGTAATCGAATAAAAACATATAATTTTAATAATGTACAACACTTAATTAATAACTCATATTATAAAAAAATTGTAAAAATTTCAAATAAATAAAAAATATATAAATACACCAACCTTTGCGAAACTGGGCTGTTACTCGCCGATTCTTCTGTCGAAGGTCGCTCTCCCTGCTATCTTAAGTCTTCTGAAAACTCGGCTGGCCAGCCTGCTAATCTGTAGTGCAACCGATAACCCTAAAAAATAAAATACAACATATTTTTATATCACCGCCGTAAAATATAAGACCGACTCTTAAGAAAATGTCTCTGAACAGAAGCAGTTTCGCTTTTGTTTTCTGTTTTAAATTTACACAAATAGAATGTATATATTCAAATAGTATACCTATCGAAGTATAAAAATGTGTTAACAAATATTGAAATGTAACATTTAAAAAAAAAAAAGTTATTAATTCGCCCAAAACTATTTTTATTTTATAATAACAATTAATTATTTTTAAAAAATGTTTAATTTTCTTCTCAACAGTCATTACCAAAACATAATAATAAATAGTTGAACTTTTCCACATAGTAGAAGAAAAACAGGCATGCAAAACCAAAATCGAAAACAAATTCATGATGGTTGATCAAGCTGAAGCACTTCCCATAAAAACTTATTTGGATATCATCGATATCGTGACTTCATTTATCGTAGGCAGGGCTAAAATATTACACAAAAAAAGTTTTCAATATTTTTTTTAATATTGTAATATTACTAATTAGTAGTGTTCACATAAAAAAGGTTTTATCATTAAGCCGTTGTAAAGCCTCGAAAACTTTTACTCGGATCTATATCTCAACCTGTTAAGTTAGTTTAGTATGTACCTTCTAGTTACTTTACTACAGTGTATAGTGAGATTGCACACCCAACGTACAGCACCAGTGCACACCACCCAACACACACCGCAAAACGTACACCGGACTACTTTAAGCCTAGCTTGTAGACTAGAGTTATACCAACTAGGTTAATTTATATTATATGTGCCCATAAAGATTTTCGCCGCTGGACGGCGCCCCATGGGACATTTTAGTACTAACTATACCTAGAAAATTCAGTGTCTATACATATTTTACACTGCATCATCATAGACGTATCAGTTTCCATATTTTGAACGTGTAAGATTTTTTCAATGATAAAACTTAAATATTTTGTTTTTAAAAATAATTATTTATTATTCAAATCCAAACCTCCGAACCAAAAAGGTACATATCAACTTAATTCGTATTTTAAAAAAAATTGACACTTTACTCAGATGTAATGTATCAGTTGTTACGATGCGTTCTGACTCCTGCGGATAGAACGCTAGGACAACGCCACCAGACAGACAGTGGTTGATACGAAAATATGGGTTCGGATGAAATTAAGTCCTGTATACTTGTCTTCAGCTGACGACCTTTTATTCATCTGTGGTAAATTTATTTCAGTGTTGTATAATTCGGACTAGGAATGAAAGAGGTTAATTTACAACAATATTGTTAAACGCAAAATAAATAAAGATCGCTTCATTCTGCAATCTATTCACAAATACAACTTGAAAAGGATGTGGAACAATAATCGGATCATCGTTGACTTGATTTCTGTGGCAAGCCACTCAGATAAAACGCAAGGCAAATCATCACCATAAGATTGATCCTACTTCCACGGCGGTGAACTGTCGTTCTCTCTTGATATTATAACTAACTTAAAATAATGGTCACGTAACCTCTAAATCCGACCTACTGCACACACTTGATCCTCCATCATATGGGATTGTGGCCGTCACGCTGGATGTGTCGAAGATTCCTCCATTCCGAACGGAAAGTCGTATCCCAGGTATCCGTGACGCCATCTTCAGATTAGAACCGAGTGCCCTTAGCCCGGGGCCCGATAAAGAAAATGGTAATCTATGCATAGGAAAAGAGTACAATGCAAACTAGTTACCACAATATTCTACAGATGATGCATGAGTATCAACAAGATCATATCAATTTTACTCTGATATTCCTTCGATCGTGTACGAATGGATTAGTGACCGCGGCCGCGCAACGCGCCGCCTCACGCGTCTTCCCGAGCTCATGTGGTGCTGTCAGCCGAGCGGTCCCGCGCGTCGATACCGAACGAGCTACTTATCTGAGATTCAGTATTTACCACATATAAATTTGGCGAGTTGTAGAAATTACAACATGAAAGATTAAATTCTTACATAACACAGTTTTCCTTTCTCTCTCTTTCTTTCTCAGTCGATGACCTTTTGCTTCTATAGCACGATTTTCCGCTTGCTTCCACTCTTGATGATGTTGGGCCTTATTAAGTGCATCGTATAACAAAACGTATTTCTCGGCAGTGGCGTAACTACACTAATGCAGCGCATCGGGGTCCACTTTAGATAGGGACCCAAAAAGTTCGTACACTACAATCCATTTAAAATTGATATTATTGCAAGCATCGATAACGTTCCCAGCATTTATAGTAATGCACAGCTAGGAATTTTTCTAAAAAATGAAGTAATTGCATTTAAATCCCTTGTAAAGTGTAAATATTATTACAAATATAGACTAAATATATGTTTCAATTGGGTAGAGTCAGAAGCATCGCTGTCCAACATTCCAACTTCACAATACAATACCTAAACTAATAATTCACTTTAGATTTAGAACATAATCACTACATTATTTTATTGTCTCTATTTTTTTTATCTCTGTCGAATATTACTCTTTCTTTTTAATTTTAATTAAATAACACCACAACAGCACGAAAAAAACTGGCTACTTTAACACAGACGGTAGTCTAGCAAAGTTGCCAGGACATTATATATCAGAGGTAGATAACTATTTCATCCCACACAGTAAACTAATATGTTCACTTCTGATGTAAAAAAAATCTTATATAACACTTAATTTGTTCTTATTATTTAATGAATCAATTATGCGGTACTAATGAGAGGGAACCCACTACTTACCCAGGACCGTTCTACAAGCAAAAGCTTCTATATCGGTCCGCCAGGCTTGCATTTTTTTAATGCTAAACGGTCAACCATACAAAAACATTATTCATTGTTCTAAGAACCCCAAATAAGATAGCGATATTTATTTAATAAAATTTTATAAAAAGTACAGTAGGCAGTTAAACATAATAACAAAATATAATCATTATTATTAATACAAAAACAAATGCATTATTTCACTATAATATGTAAAGAAAAAATAGTTTACATATGTTTTTAGATTATTTATTATTTAAATCATATTTACTACCAACGATATAAGATTTTGGGGATTATAGTTTCAATTTTATGGTATTTGAACAGTGAAATTAGAAAATTGAAACCAAATACTAATAAATACTTCATTTTATATTATTGATTTAAAAAACAATTATAACAAATGGGATTATTCCCGGAATATTCATCACAAACAGTTCAATTGCAAGAAGAGCATGACTTTATAATGTTCCATTGCTTGCGGTTCAAACAGCTTCCAATAACAGGTCGAGAAGTTGCCAAACGTTCTGGTACTGGTGCTAATATGTTGATTTGACGTCCGATAACTTGTTCTATTACAATCCGTATACAAGTTTTGCCAAGTAAAACAGGATTTTCCATTTTGGTTTCAATGTTAGGGGTGCATAGTTGGATTTCTACATCTTTCAGGAACAGTCTTCGTCGGTCGATGCCTCTACTGCGTTGATTGTTTTCCATGTAAACAATTGAAAAATAAGAAGACACAGGAATCAGGAAACAGAAATGCAGCCAGGAAACAACACGAACACTCCCTTACAGGAAACGAGACTAACACAAACAAAATATAGGATGGTTTCCCTATACCACTACTAATATTTGTATATACAAAACTTATTTAGTAGGGGGAGGGCTTTTTTCCATTCTGCATTGGGGTCTAATTTTTGTAATTACGCCACTGTCTCTCGGACTTATTTTGTTCATCTTGTGTAAGATAGACTTCTCACCCTCCGTCCTTGTATATTCTCACTGATTATCAATTTCTTCAGATTATTTTGATATTTTTTATCAACTTACCTAAAGTAAGATATAATCGTTTTCCCATATGATGTGGAGTGCCTTTTTTTAATACGGAGTTCCTGAAGAATGGAGACATTAGTTCATCTTGCAGTCCATGGTCTACACAGCCTACAACGCCAGCACTACAACTCGAAGATATTGAGCCTGTTCTTTCTTTCCTTTTCAGGGTCCGTACTTCGCCTATATGCAGAGCTATAGAGAACATCAGAGCTGTAACACTTCCTTGAGAAAAAGCGATTCTTCCAATTTTTGATCAGCTTCAACATGATAGACTCCGTCTTTCTTTACCTTTGCTAACGAAAAAACAATTCACAATCCGTATCTCATCATCGATATATCTCAAAGATTAAGTTGAAATAAATCTCAGCAATATATACACATATCTGGAGATTAACTTATAGATCAGATTGAGATTATAGAAAAAAAGAAAAACTCAAATGCATAACATGGTTTATATACAGGGACTACGAATTCCAAGAGTTATCTACAAAGAATCTCACGGGAGCAAAATTAATATTTTAGATATAGGTGTCTTTATTTGAATTCGATTTCAATGTCCAGACCTGACAAAATATGTAATAAATGACATAATATGTATATCTCAAACAATCAAGATCAGACACTGGTGTATTTAATATTTCTGTATAATACTGATTTATGGACTCTGGAAGCAAGAGGGAGTAAACGTATTGATGCATTTGAAATGTAGTTGTGAAGATACATGGATGGCGAGACGTTTGAATGATTCCGTCATTCAGGAGCTGAACATCAAGAACACAACCAACCATTTATTTAAGACAAATCCTACAATTTTTTTCAAGACTATACTTAAATGCAAAATAATATATTTTTTATTAAACCTATCCATTACCTTATTACATAATTTTTATTATGAAAAAGACTTTTAGGACACCTTGTACTTATAAGGTAATGTTTTTCTTATTTTATTTTTCAGCGCACAAATAATAAATAGCATTATTCCTAAAAATTGCACATTTTGTATGTGCACACACCGCGATCCAAAATGAGAGGGAACATTGCTAATGACAACCCTAAGATCTGCATGAGCATAGTCAAGAGGACAGGAGTTCTTGTAAATCACGCTACTCAGTCACGAGGGACCATAGTGGATGACGATTTTAATAAAAATAACACATTTGAATGTGTACACAATTTAAAAAATTCCATTCGTCATCTTCACCCTTGTGGCGTGGCTTGTATCTTTGGTGTGTAATCCGGCCCGGCCGTCCCTACGGCTGTTAGACGGAGTGAACAATATCGTTATCTAGTTACAAGTAGGCCCAAAGCCCTTAGTGTTATGACGGGTGCAATGACTGTTAATTCCTTTATAAATGTAATCTTTCAGCTTTTAATACAAAGGCTCACGATTATAAAATACCTACAGGTAAAATGAGACTTTGCATAAATGTAATAATTTTAACTCTTGCCTTTGCAAGTTTTAGTCTCCTGAAGGCTAAATTCCCGTCATTTGCATAATTTTGGCGTAACAGGACGTTAGGTACATACCAGGGCGGTAACTTTGATACAGGCTGTTTATGAATATATTTTATTTCAAAAATATATTCTTATTTTTTCTTAATTATCAAATACAGGATGTTACTGGAAGTAAATTTTTAATATTTTGGAAAATTTATGTTTAAGTGTTTGAGATGATTTCAAAAAGATCAAATGTGTAACTTTATATATATATACGTGATACTTTGAAAGTCATCACAAATACCAAGGCAAATTCTAATATATTCATATTCACCATATTCCCTCGGGGTTCTATCCTACTAGGGATTCCAATTCCTTGTAATATAAATTTCAGTATGTCCGGGTAACAATATTAAGTTTATTTCAACAAGTATTACAGTAATTATACACTTCAGCGATAGACTAGTTATGACGGAGAAGCTGTGATGGAAGAGAGCTATTCCCCCAGAGACGGCCTCTTATAAAATGTGTCTCCCACCGCTTATCTACTCACTTTCATGTCACACACACATGCACATACATTTACAAGGTGACAGTTCCACAGTATTCATGACAGTGGCGGTCGAGAAGAGAATGGCGCGGCGCGCGTGGCCAGCCGGCCACTAGCGCTGACTGCGTTCAGCGCTGTGAGTGGATGACGTCCTACAGTGGTAGTTGATTAATACTCTGGCAGATGCATTCAGTACTGTGTTCTGACCTCCATAATATTTATGTGATTTTCTAATAGTGTGTTCTTACTGAGTTAAACTATGAATAAAATGGAAATTGAAATTTTAAATAAAACAAACTTATTTTTTCTTCTTAACCCTTCCCAAACCATGCAGTAACACAGGTATACCATCATAATTAAACCTGTAATATTTCGGTAAATGCATGCAACAAAAAATTTATATTTTAGATAATCATAAAGAAAATATTAGCGTTTAGGAATGACTAGTGAAAACCAATTATGAAAAGGGAATCGTACAAAAACAATTATTTTTTCCATTCAATCCGTTGTAAAATTAATACGTTGATAAAAATACAATTTGTGGCATGAAAGACAGAGATCACACACTATTTTCACAGTGAAAAGAATAACAAACAAACAAATATAATTGTCTCTTTCTCACTAATTAAATGAAGAGAGATAAGAAGGAAGGACACATTGTATACGACTTAATGAATGCTCTAAAATATGTTATTAATCATTTTTTTCAAAATTGAATGCTCAATATTTAGAGTAAATTCGTGCCATTAAAGCCATTTAAGCCAATAAAAATATTTTTTCTAACTGTTATTTACGGTAAGACGAGTTGACAGCATGGCTGCGTTCGGGTATGTTATGGTAAAGGTTAAGTCCACGTTACAGATGCATCAAGATATTTCTTAATGACCGGCACTCATTTTTATCCTCTGTTCTCTGCAACCAGTAACTTTTCGCATTCATTTTTATGTCATCGATTTAGCAAGTTAGCGAACTATCTTCGCTTTGGCTTTCAATACGTGGCTTAATCTTGAACATCCTTACCTCATCGATAATAACTTGGTTATTCAGCAGACTATGACTTATATTTTAGTTCTACTTATTTACTACAATCCTAATTATCTTCATCTTTTGTTATATACCGCAAAGGATACTCCGCCAGTTCCTTGCTCACTTTGTCCTTCTAAACATCTATGTAATATGAAGTCTTTCCTGGAAGATGCACTCAAAATTAAGAAAATTTAACCATCCCTATTATTATATTTTCCAGAGAACGCCTTTCTTTCTTGCAATTAATAAAAATACTGTTTATGCAAAGGAATGGGGAAACGGGATGTAAGGAACGGGTGGAAGGAATTTGGTATAGGGACAGGACAGTAAAGATTCAGGGACCAACTAGGAAGAACATGACTTACCTGGATTTTTCTCCGCTGGACCCACAGGTCTCCTGAACATCAGAAACAACTTCGCTGATTCAATAGTAATTGTAATCTTCTACACGCACCGCGAGGAACCGAATACACAGTAGTAATTCAAGTTAGTGTAACAATCTCGTAGCAGGACATTCGAATTTCTTAACACTTCAAAGATTCATAGACAACACACACTGAAAGTCGTGCTCTGAAGGTAAGAAAAAAGGGACAGATAGGTATTGTCAACATAATGGAGCATCCAGACACGATCGGCGATTCGTAGACTTGTCAAAAATATCAAACAATTAGGGAGAACACATTCTTAATAATATATAAGTTATATCAATGTGTCCAAAATTTTATAAAAATGAATTATTAATTCTGGTATCTCCTATCGGATTACTCAAAGGTATTTGAAATTACGTAAAAATAAAGAAGATGGCTTTCAAATTATGTAACAATAAATGTATCAATTTGAAAAGTGTAACAAATAAGTTTGAAAATTTGTCGTCAATGCACTGTGTTGCGTAGCATAAATGGTTAAAGCAATTTCCCCAGATAGGAAGAGATCCAGGTTCGAATCCCGATAGCAAGGACAATATTTTTTAATTAAATTGATTTTATCTTTCTAATTAATACATTTAATTTGTATTAAAAAAAATTACCTTCGGTTATTTCTTGCCCGAGTCGTAACTCCGTAAGTTTAAAAGTGTCCTTCGGAGTACAGCCTCACGATTTTTCTTTCTTCTTTTAATCTGAACTATCTTTTAATCTAATATATATTTAAAGTAGAAAAATATTTTTTATAAAAGCATATTCTCCATCATTAAAATGGTCTTTGTTATCCTCAACTTATTGTATATTGTATTATTATATATTTTTTTTAATGTTTCCAATACACTTTATTTGCCAACCAATTAATTTTAAATATCTTCTATTCTTTCTTGTCGTCAATTGCTTATACATATTCGACTCGGTCTTTCATCGTGAATAATTAGAGTAAATATTATTCCAGCATAATGAACATACTTCAGAAACACCCGATAAGTATCGAAGTAATTCCGCCAGCCATCATTATATCACTCCGACAACGGGAGCGCGCACTGATCCTTATCTTTATACCAACTTCAAAAGAATTATTATTTCACGGTGATTTTTAATCCCCTCGCAAATTTAGACATTTACACGGGTAATTTATACTCGATACTACATTAAGCAGAAGGTATATTTAAACATTTTAAGGGATGATATATATATATATATATTAAAAACAAAACAATCATTTACACAAATTAACATCTCACTCACTCGCTTTAGTTATTCAGCGATTCTTAAAAATATTACAAGTTTTAATGAAAAATTAGACTTTATTTTTTATTATTGTGGAAATATAATAAACAACTCTTATAATTGAACCTAATATTATCAAATACAATGAAAAATAGTTATTTTTGTTATTTACTTACTTAAGCATATTTTTATACGATTGTTAGCAGTTTTATATTTTCACTTAATATACACTACATTTTTATTAAATTTATTTATGTCTTTACAATTTAAAAATGTAATTGTTGTTGTCATACACTATCATTTTTCAAAAATATTAATGTAATATATATACGGTTGCTGTCTTTTTCTTTATTTCTCATTTTTTTTATAATATTTTTATGTTTTGCGTTGCTTTATATAATCAAAAATATTTGTTATATTTTTCTATAATTTTTGAAAATATATGTTATGTTACTATGTAAAAAATGAGTTATGTGTTTTATTTTCACTATAAGTATATGATATACATTTCTTTACTTTATCAAATACTTTTACTATTTTAACATATTTTTTATATCTTGACTTAATTTTTAGAGATATATTTATTGGTTTTTTGGATGTGTATATTTAATTTACAACTCATCAAAAATAATCATGATGTTTGATTTTAGTTTTTATGTAAAAAAGCAAGTATGTAATGGATTAGTTACGCTATGCTTTCTACTTGTATATATGTTTTTAATATATTTATGTAATTTTCTATAAATAATCTTTGTTCATAAATCTGTCTGTAAGAAAATTGTTGTTATTATAGCATTTTTATTTTTAAGCTATACTCTTTAAGTAATGAAATAAACGTCTCAAACGTCGACTTCGATTGTTGGACCATGGCTCATTCGGCGACAGGGTGGTTGAACAATATCACCAAGCACAATGTCTTCAAAGACATATCAGTCGTAGAAATTCATGACTGGCGATAAATGGCTATTAATAAGGATCGATGGAAGAGAATTTTTGAGAAGGCCAAGATATATTATATTAGATGAACAAACAAAAAACTTTAGTGTTAGAACACAACATTTAATTTAATGTTTACAAGTAAAGTAATATCATTTATTATACTTTTGAAATTAGCAATATTAACTTTGTGGTTAAAATTCATATATTTATTTGTTAACCCAGTTTTATTAACCACTTAATTGATTAATCAATAAAAAATATTATTTATTTTAAGCCAATTCGTTTTCATACTAGCATGTAAGAATATCGGTTATATATTTTTCAACGTATTATATTGAACATTTTATGACTGTTCTGTATCGTGAGATAATTATAATCGAGATACTTCCGAAATCCATATATACCCCTATTACCTTTAGAATCAAAATTGGTTTACTCACTGCCAATCGAGATAAAAGAGACTGTCCTCTCTACTGAGCTGCTTTGAATTCGACGAGAACAAAAGACCGCATACACTAGCGACATTTACCATTTAATAAATTAAAAAATTATATTTCAAAAGGAAGATTGTTTACATGTTGTGCATAATATAAGTATCTAAAAATTAAAATATAATTTAAATAAAAATACAAGGAGTATAATATTTTCGAAATATCAAAAGATATAAGCTTATTACAATAATAAAAAATGAACATTAAATAAATATATTCAATAAAAATATGAATCTTAACCACAAAGATAACATTGCTTATTTTAAAAGTATAATAAAAAAATTACCTAAACCTAACATAACCTTGCTACATTTGTATTATTTGATTGCATAAATAATTCGTTCTAAGGAACAAAGTATTTATTCTAATGTACGTATTAATATTTCCTATTTATATTTACTTTTAATAATAATAATAATAATAATAATATAATATTTTTTATCCATTCCAATTTAAACTTTCTTATATCTCATTGTTTTTTTCTTGCATTCAATTTTTCTAGATATGTTGATACTTTTTTATATTTTATATTATATTTGATTTATATTATCTCCTATAGAGAGATAGCACGTTTTGTAACAAATATCAATTAATGAATATATTTGTACACATAAGTCATAGCATTGTAACATTTCGAAATATATAAATTTAAAATAGATATTAGTATATTTTATCTTACTTACCGAATAAGTGTTGTATAAATTTTAAAATAATATTATATATCATTTTTCATATTTTCAAATACTATATATATATTAATATGTTGATCCATATAAAGTAGCGCAGATTTGAATGCACGCGTCATATTTAGTAAAATCATAAATTGTGTACGAGCTCTCATAAATTTAACGAGATATCGCGTTTATTACATCGCTTTAGGCCCGCGATTCAAGCCTTTACGTAAGCACATGGTGTTCCGAAAAAGGTCGGTAATAATAATTTAGAGAAGTACGTATTTAGGAAGCTTTTCTGAATGTAAAAACTGAAAAAATGTCTCAACATGTCTCAGACTCCTGTATCGTACCACCCCTCCATAGAATGTGTTTTTCTGATTCGAAAAAAGTGTACATATAATATATATATATAGTCAAACAAATAAAATTAAAACTAAATACTTCCTTGTGGGGGAAACTGAACCCTAGCATCCCGCGTAACAGACGGGAGGCCTGTATCGAAAAAACTCGAATAAGAAAAATATATATTTTAGTGTTTTTAGATAAATTTAAATAGAATTATTCAAATGAATGTACAAATAACAGATAATATCAAAAATGTTAATTAATGCATTGTATTCTAATACAAAAAAAGCAAAACTTTGTACTACACACACGAGGTTCATTCCCTCTCATCATCAGATGATAATTAAACTAAATACAGTATTATTGTATATTCGGGTAATGGGACGGGGTTTGAGTAGAGGGGGGAAGTTTCGGTCGTTAACTGGAATATGGACAGTAAAGGCGAAGTGTTAGGGAATGTTATGTATAATAATTAGTGTTTTCTGTATATGTAAATTTATCGCACCTCTATAGTGAAAATAACTCAATCTGTGTGCAATATAAAATTTTGTTGTGAAAATTAAAATCAATCATGTTACACCGCAATATAACCGACATGTCAACTAATGATACAAAAAACAGCATGATTTTACTTTAACTTTACTTTAAGTAAGGTAGCAAAGCATCCGGTTAGCATGTGAGGGGTACCGGGATCGATACTCGGAGCCTTTTCGTTTTCAAAAAGGTTTTGGGGGTTCCTTGTATTGATTCCGCTATAAAAATATAATACAAGGTAAAATTTTGAAAATATAACGTGCCATCAATTGCAGTCTTCATTTTAATTTTTAAATAAATATTAAAATTGTCGGATTCTTTTCGAATTATATACTTATTTTTGTATTAATATTATAATGTTTTTCAAAGATGAAAGAGCAGTCGTAACGTAATTTTTCACATTCGAAGTAAATTGTGATCGTGAATATATTATTGGAGGGCGCCAATCTGGAAAAAATAAATTTGGTGTGCCAAGGCACGCACGTTCTAAATTAAACTTCTTTGAGTTATATACATATCTTGTCATATTTTGATTGACGGGTTTGGAAGGTTGAGTACGGCCATTATGGGGTATGCTCTTGTCGAGGGACTGTACCTCTAAAAATTGCCACGAAATTTCGATCCGACTCCTTAGTGTGAGCCCCGGGCAATGTAACTTTCACGACTCGTGTCCACGAAATGAGACACGGTGAGTTAAATTTCAAAGATTTAGTTTAAATAAAACTATGTACCGTGTACACGTGTTGAATTTGATAAGACCAACCCGTGTATACGATTTTCGATTTGATAGCGAGACTTGATTGACACGTGTACAAAAACGTCACCTAAAACCGTAAATACTTTCAAATATTTTCTCTAAAAAGTTAAACAAATAGAAAATATTTAATCCCAATGGACAGGCGGAACATCAATTCTACTGCAGGAGAATTAATTAATATTCATTAAACGGAATATCAATGATCAATAAATAGGCTGACATTGGACGTTTGACGTACAACAAATGGAAGTGAGACATGAGGCAACTGGCGGTTCTCGAATCCCTGAGACTTGGTATGTACATGAAGAATTACGAAAGCTGAGAGTTATCTCTAAAAAATCTCGTTGAAGCATAATCCTTCTCTCAGAGATTGTTTCGAGACAAAAATCTCATCCGTGGACGCAATCCGTAACAATGACTTAACAGACTTAATTCAGAAAAGGCGAAAGACAAATCTCCAACGCCTTGCTAACGGGAGATATCCGGCTAAGGGAAGAAAACCCTGGTCTTTCAGGTTGGAGGATGGGCGCTGGATTAACAAACACATTTCGTAGAAACACCACTGATAAGAAACCTCATACAGCCTCAAAAACCGGTCACGCAAAGTTAACGGGAAGTGGGCAATAGAAGACAGAAGAAGTGTCATGGAATCGGAAGATTATGGAGGTTAAATCTTGATTTAGGCTCTTGCCCTATTGAAAAAAGAATTTTGATTTTAATTACTAATTTTATTTTAAATTAAAACATTTTTGAGACGATAATGTTTTTTTTGTTTTTTATCTGTTTTAAGTAGTCCAGAGCTGTTGGACGTCTAACTGTTGTGTAAGCTCTCGAATAGTTATACATGGTTTAAATTTAACTAACGGCTTCAGTTTTTCGATATCAACAAAAGGACACCCACGACCATCTCCGACTGAAAGGCTCTGATCCCCAATACTAATTTTTAGATTTAGATTACGAGATGTTTCTGCCTAGAACTCTTCCGTCTAGATCTCATGCAAAAAAATGTTATCAAATGTAATCGACTTCTTTTTTATGTTATCTTCAATAGCCTGATTTGAATCAAAATTAATAATAAAACCAAAATCGATATTACCAAAATACAGACCAATAAATTAACTTTAAAATTATCTTAACATGAACACGATGAATAACACTATTATTTAAAAAAATTAGGGTTAGAATTCAGATATCAAATATCACAATTATTTTCCTGATCAACCTGAGGTTTAAAATTATACCTAACAGTAAATTTAATTACATCCTGGGTATCCGAGATAATGCGGACCGAATGTTCTTCAGAAAATCAAAAACTTTACTGATACCTACTGATTATTTTTGATTGCGATTAAAATAACTTTATTTTAAATAGTGTGTCAATATTAT
Source organism: Eubasilissa splendida (assembly GCA_031772225.1). Classification (NCBI taxonomy): domain Eukaryota; kingdom Metazoa; phylum Arthropoda; class Insecta; order Trichoptera; family Phryganeidae; genus Eubasilissa; species Eubasilissa splendida. The sequence goes on along the minus strand of CM062862.1, from coordinate 10,680,916 downwards.
TTGTAAATAATAAATAGTTATAGAATAAATTGTAATATTTATTTGTTTTACATACTTTATCTGTACCTACTAATGTATTTATGAACCTGCAGAGACGTATCTAGAAAGATACTTTGTGATCTAGTTATCAAGTTTATATTTAAAAATGAATAATTATTAATAAAATAAAAAACATATTTAATGTGACAATATTAATAAATTAATACAATTTTATGAATGTGCAAACAGAAATAATTACATAAAAAAATGTTAATATACTCGTACTAACATTATTATTCAGAAAATATTTTATTTCTTTATAGCCATATTGTCACCAAATATGAGAGAGATATATTCGAAATTAGTCTTATTTTAATAACTAAAGCAATTTGGATTGATTTGATGAAATCGAGTGTTCATATTTTATTTTTTTAATATTCATTCACATCACTTCAATACAAAATACGTATATACATGCTATTTTTCTTAATCAAGATACGATTATACTACACGTTCAAATTAATATATTCAACTAATTTATATATTCTAAATGTGTATGTCTTAAAGTACATTACAACAAAAATCTTAATATTATTTTAACTGATATGCTAACTTTTTAAATAAGAATATTAAAAGAGTAGTATTTATTTTTATAGACTTGCCCAATATTCTTAAACAATTGACATCGACATCACGTCAGTCAAAGTGCACAACCTTGATCTGATAGAAACATGAAATAACACACTTACAAGTTGTTGCTGTTTTCGTGCCCTTGAAACAATAACTGACATTAATTTTTTTATGTAAGTAATAAAATAAACAAATTCCTGATATCGAGCTCGTTGTATATTAATATTATTTGTACATAATATTACTCTAATATTTTATTTACATTCAAATGTACGCTTGTTCTTTAAATAATATTAATTGCTCCTAAAATATAACTCTGTTCACTCTTACACTATTGACATGTTTATAACTAGGGATTCAGTATCGAGACAACCAGGTATGTTTTTTCTGTCTCGAAATTCTTATTTTTCTTTATATTATTTCAGGTAGTGACCCAGCAATGAGCGGTACATGTGCAAGTATATAATTTAAAAAAATGAAAGTTTCCATAGTTTATATGGACAGCTATAGAGATTTACAGTAAAGAAAAATCAGACCTCAGATATTTACTACTAAGAAAAAAAATTGTAAGTAAATGTTTTTGTCGATTTTTTCAAACAGGGGATTATGTTTCCTTGTAAAATGTGATATAAACAAATAAATTCATGTCATTATTTTAAACGAAATTTAGGTGGGATGAAATTATTTGACTTCAGTTGACTTTAGTCAAATATGAACTTTAATGTCTTCCAATGTGTTTCTTTATTAGTTGTTTTTTTTTATAAATGTTTTTTGAATTTATTAAATAACTACAGATTTTATTTGTTTTAATAAATTAATATTAACGTATGTTTTTTTATACATATAATAAATAATATATCATTTATAGCTACTGCAAATATTTATTAAAATATTTTTTATTTTAAATTAAGTATAATTCATGGGATTCTGTATTCCCGACTTGAAAAATCGGAAATACAGAATCCCTACTTATAGCACAGTTTTGAATTTGACATGTTCGTAATTGATAGAATTTTTATACAAATAAACAAATATTTAATGACACCTTGGTATTCCAAAGGCACGATTTGTTATCTATGTTATTAGGTGTATTTATTATTTTAAAACGAAATATAATTTCACAAGCTATTACTTTTTTATCTGTAAAACCCAATGATTTGATTACTGATTTTTTTGGTAATATTTTATATACATTATAAATAAAACTTCGTTACAACATTGAATTAATCGCAAACAAATCATCAATCACGTTGTGAGGAATGGTTTGACTATATTTTTCTTTTCAAACAAACGAAGTATTTTTAAAAGTCGAAAAGACGTACTTTTCACTCCCGCCCACACAACTTGCCCCATAGATGTCGTAGGCCCTAGCGGAGGTGGATCCCTTGTGTAAGTTTATATATTTTTTAAATAAACTACTTTGAACAGAAGTACATGTGTATTCAGAGCCTACTCTACCGGATGAAGTAACGGTCCATCTTTTTTCCCAAAATAATTATCCCTAAAGAGTACCCTAAATAATTGCCGACCTTCCTCGGGCACCCTTTATATGTAACCCTGTACCTGTACAGCCTCCTAACGACCGGTGTGACTAATGAATTACATCACCGACGCGACGTCGACGGCAGAACGGAACAGGAGCGCCGGAAGTGGGGTTCCGCGACGCCTATTCGATGGTTCCATTATCCTGTTTGCCGATACGCATTCATTTTACTTTAGGGGCTGGGAATTAACCGCATGAAATCTCGCATTTTAAATTGAATTTTAAATAAGTAGCAAATTACTCACTGTATTTACACAGATAATTTTTTTTTTATGTATAATTTATTCGAAGGTTTATAAAATAGCGAATCTCTCATACCTTAACATACCGAAAACACAATAAAATTAATTTAGATGTAAATCTACAGAAGAATATTGTTAGAATGCGAAAATACCCAAAAAAGCACAAAGTAAGGGACGGAGGGTAATAAAAACAAGTATTGTTAGACGCAGGTGGACTGACACAGCTTGGGTACAGCAATAAAGAAAACGTCGAACGCGACTAAAGTTACGTAGGCAAATGCACCTTAAGGGATGCATCACCTTAGGCGATCCAGTCTGGACAGAACCTCAGCCGGGACAACTGGCTCCATAAAGACGAGATTTTATTTTCAATTAGAAAATAGAATCAATGTCGTCTCTAAAAGTATCAAGCAAGCGCTTTATAGATTGTGATTCCGGGGAAAATTTAAACTGTGCGCCTCGAGTTTAAGCTTAGTCTGTGATGTACTATGCGTTTAATCGTAAATGTGAAAGTATCAAAAAGGATCCCGCTGGATCTAGAAAAAGTTGATCAATATAATTTGGTGTAGCGAGAACAGACTGTCGCTATTGCATAAGAACATCGCGTCCAGAGTCCCGGTTAGCCTGGATAATTGGGAATCGTCTTGTGGTCAATCAACTACAAGCCTGAATTCCGTCACCCTACGCTGGCACCAGATGGAGCTGACCGCACTTCACGTCCAGGATCCAGGACCATCCTAAGAGGTAATCTCTTACGTGAGGGACCTGCATAATCTACATCAGACAAGCGTCAACATAGACAATTTGGCAGAGAACTTTATACTGGCACGATGAACACAAATATTTAATGTTAATTTAATTGTAATTATTTTTGAATAGCCTTATCAATAAGTATTAAAGTAAAATGTTCATTTTCCACTTTTATCACATGCAAGTATCATAAGATATAGATTATAAATTTTCTTATAAAAAAATATTCTTTCATTTCATAACCATTTGACTTGTCAATATTTAAAATAGAACCAGTTAGGCTAGATGCTTCCCCCCTGAACATGAAGCCGAGGCAGAAAGAAGAAATTATCTAACAATATTAAAAATAAGGTAGAATAACGAATGAAGATGTTAAGGTTCGGATTAATAAAGAAAAAATAAGTGTTTAAAATAATAAAAATCCCAAAACTTCAATATCTCGGACATGTAATGAGATATTTAGAAAAACATGAGATCCCACACCTCGTAATGCAGAGAAAGATTGCTGGAAGAAGAACATGACTTAAGAACGTAAGGGCCACAATACTACATGTGAAAATAACGTTCATGATGAATATATATTTAAAAGATGAAACAAATTAAAAAAACCTCTTATAAGGATAAACAGAATAAATCTATGTATCGAAAAGATATATTTTTACTACGGAACTCGAACCCGGAACTCTCTTATCGGGAGAATGAGTTATTACTCATTTATTTTCACATTAAACATGTTATTCCTTTTAGCCAAACATCTATCATTTCTAATAATTAATTCAAGTCCCAATTTATTTTCTATGAATCTATTTCTAAGTGATTAATCTAATTTATTAAATTATCAAAGAACTACTTATGTTGTAAAATAGCATATTTGTAATAAAAAAAGTGTCATCATTTAAAAATATATTTATTTAAAAGGATTCCATGGTATATAAAATAAATTAAGATTAGTTAGTCTATCTAGAAACGGTTGATTAATTTAAATGCTCAAATTCAATCATAATTATAAAAAATAAAATAAAAACAAAATACAAAATGAGAATAGTTTCACACAACGATTTTGCTCGATACACGTCCGATTTTAAAATTCGCATATATCGGTTCTCCCTGTAACAGTGTCCAATTTCAACCCCAACCGCCGTTTTGATGTATTTCGTGTAACTGTGTTTCTGATTAAAAAAATGCATTATTTGAATAACTGTTAATGTACAAGATAATTTATTTTCGACCGAAATGTTTAGTCTTTTGAATCACTCTATTTATATAAACTGATGTATATCTTTATAATTAATATATTTAATTCATATTTAAAATATCACAGACCTATGTTCTGAATAATTACAACTTCACAATAAGAATGTGTTCTCCTAAATAATAAAGTTGTATCAATGTGTTCAAAATTTAATAAAAATGAATTGATAATTCTGGCGTCTTCTATCAGTTTACTCAAAGGTATTTGAGATTCTGTAAAAATAAGGTAGATGGCTCTGTCAAATGATGGAACGATTAAATGTATTAATATCAAAAAGGTAACATATAGGGTCGAAAATTGTCGCTAAAAATATTGTCGCTGTAGCTTAGTTGGATAAAGCACCTTCCCCGGTTAAGAAAGTGATCCAGGTTCGAATCCCGGTGGCGCAACAACAATATTTTTCGATAAAATTGATTTTATATGTATATCTTTATAATTAATATATTTAATTCATATTTAACATATATTTTTATTTATTTTATTACATTCAGTCATATCATCAGAATACCATCATAGGTTGGCTGCGGTATCGTCGTACTAGAACCACACCTATACAATATGAGACTTGTTGTCACATTAATTTCAAAAGGCAGCCAGAAAGAAGCTATAGAAATCACACACCCCCAAAAGGGAAGGATAGACGTCACATGTATGTGTTTCAGTCACAGTCGTTTCTATTAACTGTAAGTAGTTATTCTTGTTCAACCTGCTCTAACCATACACATGCACACACACACACACACACACACACACACACACTTCGCGATCGAATTTTAAAGAATAATAAGTGTAATAAATGAGGGTACCAAGCGCTCACACACATATCTTTTCCATTCATAACATTCAATCCTAACCGCACCCTCACATATCCTCAAAAGTTATTATCTTCTTCTATACGTTCTTCACCTGCTACTATTTCGCACATTGTATTACATTTCTCCATCTCACTTGTTAACATTCATCGTAAGATAGTTTTCCTTACACATCCATTAGATACATATCCTACTTGTTAGACTCTAAACTTCGTTCACTATTCGCCAGTCGCGTTTAACTTAAGGTTTTTTTATATATATGAAATGACTACAAGCAGGCCACATCACTCGGAGGACAGACAATCGTTAGACGAATGCAGTCATCCGCTTAAATGACAAAACCATCAAATTCTACGGATATATATTGCAGCGAATAACAATGGATAGAGAAATATGGAAAACACTCGGTGAGGCTTTCATCTAATAATAATGAGAAAAAAAACGGCTGATAACGATGAATAATGATGATAATATGTTTAACTAACAATTAACACTTTTTAAATATTAATTAAATATATATATTAAAAAGATATACAAATAAAATCAATTTTATCGAAAAATATTATTATTGCGCCACCAGGATTCGAACCTGGATCTCTTTCCTAACCGGGGAAGGTGCATTATCCAACTATGCTACAGCGACAATTTTCGAACCTTTATGTTACCTTTTTGATATTAATACATTTAATCGTTCCATAATTTGAAAGAGCCATCTACCTTATTTTTACAGAATCTCAAATACCTTTGAGTAAACTGATAGCAGACGCCAGAATTATCAATGAACTCTTTTTCACCAAAGGAATTCTCATCGTCTGTCATCTCGCTCAATGGTTTTGTCATTATGGAAACCATTGAACTACCTACATTTGTGTCAAAATTGTCAATAATTTGTTTTTAAAATGTAAAAATAATTTTAAAAGCTGTGTGCCCGAAATTTCAGTTCACAGAAGGCATATATGGCTCATTAAAATTTGAAATGAAAATCATTTAAATCCACCTGCATGATATTCCAATTATCACTTGAGAACTAAAAGGTTACGTATTAGTATTTTTGTGGAAACTGATTATTAATCCTGATATAATATATCAGTTTTCTTTCAAATTTGCCCATAATAATGAAGCGATAAACACAAAACTAAACTATTAGGTTGATGTGTAATTAGCAATATTTGAATATGTCCAAGAACACACAATTACAGGATTTTCTCCTACAAAGGTTCTGTTATTAAATAAATATATACAAATAAATACAAAGCTATTTTTTTATTAATGGAAAAATATAGAATTATGTGTAATTACGTCCTGTCTTCGGCTGACTTAAGAGATCACTTTACACAGTGCAACGTTCACCATTCCACCCAATCAACCTCTACATCTATCAAATTTTTAAAAATTGTATATTTAGTCCATAGATGGCGATAGTGTAGTGGTATTCAAAGTGTTTCCACATATATACGACTTTCAAAAATTTGATAGATATGGAAGTTGATTGGGTGGAATGATGAACGTGACGCCGAAGACAGGTCGTAAGCCTTGTAATTATCCATACTTCCATATTTTTCCATTAATAAAAATTAACTTCGTCTCTATGAGATATCTTTTATTTGTTTGATGTACCCGGAGTTTTTTTCACGATGTTTTGTTTTTTGAATTTGACGTTTAATTGACATTTGTCATAATATGTTATTTAATAAGATTAGGAAATGCGCATCGAAAACCATATATACACATATACATAATACAACATATATAAACACATATACGCCATATTATGTTGTACCACTTAGAGAAAGCTGCTGAGTCATTTCACGATCTCAACAACCTTTTCGGCGAATGAACGAACGACATGCCGAGAGTGGTTTGTTCGCTTCATAGCTGGTGATAGCAGCTTAGACGACGTATCAGAAAAGGGTCGATCTTCGGATTTTTATAATCAGGACCTTCTGGCGGCTGTGAAACTGGCTGAAGGTGAAGGCTGAGAACTTCAACATCGATCAGTTCACGATTACGGTGACTACGCCCCCAAATGATAATTGTAGATAATATATGTTATTTTTGTTTTCGTTTTTGGTTATGTTACAATTCAATTTACAAAAATATAATAATACAGTATAATTTTTAAATAACGGTGGATAATTATGCATTAACCTAATATTATTTACAATCAATAAATAAAAATTTTAAACAGCATAGAAAGAATACGTCGCGAACATGAAAATAAAAAACGCTCCTAAATTGACTGGAAAAATGTTAAATCAAACCAAATATCCATCGAACGATTCTGTAATTCGATCCTCGGCCTCTCATCCCAGAAAACCAGACAGATGTATGAAATCCGGGTTCTCATTTTTTGCCAAAATATCTCTAGAAATATTTGACTTATTTCAGTGGTATGTTATACCGTAGCGTGCGATCAGATACGGGTGAAATCTGACAGAATGCAGATTTATTTTCACCCACAGTGGTTCTTATGAATACTAAACCTACCAAAAGGGGTCACGCGAAAGGTCTTGAATGTATGTTCTCAAAAAAATGGAGTACTGTATCTTGTAGCACAAGAAAATCTTGATTTATAATTCTCTGAACATTTTTTTCTTAATAAAATGTACTTTCGATTAGGTGTCTGGGTTAATATATGGAGAATGGTGCAACAAAAAAGGTTTAAATACTTCATTATGTTAATAAAAATCTGATGTTTATTTTACGGTCCTATCAGCAGTTTACTCTTTTTACTCCATCACATCGCGTTTAAATAATAAGTACAATCAAACATGGTGAAAATAAATTCACTGTTGCAATAGCAAGCAGCTTTTCTATATATCTGTTATGGCATTACTATCTGTCATCCTCTTACTCGAATAACCAGTAACTACACCACAAAATGCCCAAAGAATTGAAGGATTCGTCTCAGGCAAATGGTTGAGATACCTACACGCGAACACCGAATTAGAACTTTGGAGGCAGGTTACTCTTCGCATCTCAAGCTTCTGGCATCACCATCATCATAGAACATATGCAATACCTTCCATCACAAAGTCGTCATACTTCACCGATCACATACTTGCTCTCACAATAGTGCCACACATCTCTCACATCATACATCTTGCACCTCGCAGACTGGTGACATATAATCTACTTATTTTTCCTCTAGCAGTTAGTTAGGTATTTGTTTGTTTTAAAGCGGTACTTACTTGTTTCACAAAAACTGTTTTATCAAAGTATTTAATTCAAACTCCACAATAGACGATTTAAAAATGCATCATTGCCACGTGAGAATTCAAACCATTACGTAATGTTGAGAATTTTGTCGTTGGTTTTACATCACCACCTTTTTACTTTCCAGACATTACTCCAATAAATGTTTATTTGTTCAGGTCACTGCAAAATGCACTGAATGGGATAATTTTCCAAAATGGTGCAGAAATTCATGACTTTTCAATATTTTTTCTCAAATAAACCTCTTCTTCGATGAATGAATTACCAAACAGAGGGAAATAATTAGTTCTTAACACTGGTGAATTATTAAATTTGATATAGATAACATTTTTTAAATTAAAATTTCAATTTTAATACATAGTAAAACAGCAATGATTCAATCTAATATATATTTTGTTAAAATGGTACAGTTATCTTAGATAGATTTTGATCACATGCATTTCCAATCAGGTTCGCCTAATTTTTTTTTTACTTTTTATTAAATTCTAGTGATAAATAAAATTCAGAAGCAACTTCTTTTTCTTCTCACACAGCAGCTTTTTGTGAGTTTTTTTATGAGAGATTATGCGCTTTTTCTGTAGTCAAAAATTCCACCGAATTTGTATCTAATTTTTCTTCGTAATCTTCTAATCGTAGCACTTTTAATGGTTTTAAAAATTCTAGTGATAGATCAAATTTCTCCGCAACTTCTTATTTTATTAACACATCTAATAATAGGACAGCTAAAATGCTGGTTAATTTTTTTTCACATAATTATTTTACAATAATGTTATAGCAATTTCCCACTTAGGTTAGGTTTAATCTAGGGAAACCGCCTCAGATTTTAAAATATTTTCTGTTGTTTAAAAAACACAGCAATAATTTATTTAAAAAAACATAATATACATTTAAATACTAACAGTAGCATTGACAGCAAAAAATAAATAAATTTTAATGCTTTTAACACTCAGGTGGTAGTAGTACAAACAAAAGTATTATTTTTAATTCTTTTGGTATTTAAGCACCGGAGAAAATCTTCTTCATGATTTGTCAGCCTTTCGATAACTTTATTTTTGAAAAACGCAGGTGATAGAATTTTTTTTCTAAAATTTGTGTGCTCGTCATCATCCACGTCGGAATCGTCCACAATCGCCATCTTCATGAACTCTTGCCCTCTTGATTATGATCCTTTACTTGGCATCTTGCAAGTCTTAGGCCTATCACTAGAGAAATGCCTGTTACATTATTCACTCGGTTAGTTCAACGGGTGGGAGATCTACCTCTTTTTTGTCTTTTGACGTGGCCCACCACAACAAGCTTCTCTAAGCTATCTTCCTTTCTCGCAAAATACCCAAAAAATTGAAGGATTCGTCTCAGACAAATAGTTGAGAAGATAGGAAATGTATTTATTTAAATGTTGTCTTCATATGTTTTTGTAGTACGTTTTGTGTTTTACACCATTACACATGTTATGTTGTTCTACTCGTGTAATGGTGTATGGCATGTGACGTAATGAATTAAAAAATTGTGATGTCTATGGAATGATGACAGAGTGACAGGCGCAGGCGTAGTCGGGCCAAACGCGTGTGTGTGTAGCGAGAAAATGTATAGAAGGATAGGGAAGAGCGCCTGCTCTTCGCCACGAATCCCTCAACGTGCATAGTACTAAGATAACTTGTTATTTTATCTGACGAGAATAAATGTAGCTTGTTGATCTAGTAGTCAAGATGCTGGCATAGCGATCTAGTAGTCGGGGGTTCGCGCCTCGTTTCAGGAGATCAGCAAGTTAGTCTTATTTTCATAGCACAAGCGTTTAGCTTAGTTTGACTTTAATGTAACACGTATTCCGTAGTCACATCTCTATTTTAAAATTGTCATATTGTTCATTTTCTTGTTATTCTCATCACTACTCAAAACCCTAAACTGTGGAAAGACCTTATAAACGATCAGGTATCTTATCAAGAGACAATAATATCACAAAAATAATTGCAGATCTAAAGTAGAGTTGACAAATTTTATGCAAATCAACCGAATTAAGGATTAAGGTGGGTAATAGTCTAAAAAATATTCTAAATATCACTCGTATTACGATTATGTATATACATATAATTACATTATTTGTTATTATCAAACACCGTGACTTGATAACGCAATCTGTGCCGATTCAGTGAGTACTTATTTTAGCCATAGTACTCGGTAATATCGACCTGATAAGCGCATTCCAATGGGGAATTCCGATATGAAGTTTAATCGACTATTTCACCCCGATGTGCGCCCTGCAACCAGCGTCCTAATGCATATTCATATTTCTGCAACGCTCCGTTTACGAGAGCGACAACAGCGAAATGGTCACAGATAGACAGTGATTTGCTTCTGATGAAACGGTAAGGGTTAGTGCTTGTGTAAATGGTCTTAAATAAATGGTATTCGACAGATGTTTTCATGGTGCATGTTATAAAATTATTCAAATATCTAAATATCTACTTATTATATATAATATAATTTGGTTATATTTTTTTATAATGCTGAAAAGAAGAAAGAAATGAGCAGATCTACTGCGCATGTGTTCTAATTTTTCATTGAATCAAAAACAATTTTATTAACACATATTTTCAGTCAGAATATTGTTTTTATTATTAACATATATATTTACTGAACTCAGAAAATCCCATTAGTATTTAAGAATTAACTAATAAATTTTAAAAATTCAAATACAATGGCAATAAACCAGTCATTTTCAGGTGTAGAATAATTTTAGTAAATTTCAGGTATCGCATTTTCATTTGCGCAAATTTAAAAAAAAAATCTTTTGTATTGTCTGATGTCCCAGGTTTTTGTGAAATTTCTCGTAATATAAATTGTGTATTTCATGATCTCTTTGCCGTTTTGGGACCCGAAGCGCACGGCTGGCAAGGACGTACCAAAAAAAACATTTGAGTCGGAAAAGTGTCATAAAACTTTCAAATAAATAATCAGATATTTTTACGAAGAACGTTTTCGGGGACAAAATATAAATTTCGTTGAATTTTTTGTATTCGTTGAGAGTGACAAACAAATGTTCGGACAGATATTTGTCATAAATATATTTCTCCTTCTTATTTTAAATATATTTTCCCCTTTGGGGATTCCTAGAGAAAACCTTATCGGAGATTGGATCGTTTCCCCTATTTTGTTTTTACCTACAAAAATGTTGGGATACGAAATAATTTAACAAGACAAAATAAACACGTATTTAAAGACTAAGATTTGTTCGACCTTTTTCTATTTTTATATGTATTTATTATTACACGTATTTTTCATCAAATCCTTGCTCACCTCACTAAATCAAAATTTGTTTTAAGGTAAATTATGGAAAAAATTATAAGTAATTTTTGGTATAAAATTACATTTATTTTTGTTCAACACAGACCATACCTCGCTTACATATACAAATAGGTATATATACCTACAGAAAAAAATTATGATTACTAATCTGATTTTGTTGGTTATTATTTGTTGGATATCATTACTCCTTATTACTTATTACTTACTTACAATGAATAGCGATAACACCTATACAACGTCCGGTATTGTGTTTTGGTAGTATAGTAGAACCCCGATAGACTTCGGATATAACAGATATAATTTCGCATCTCGATGATATAATAACATTTATTGACTGATCACCAGATAACGTAATTTAGCTATATTACAACAATTTTTGGAATTTTAAAAGAGTTAATTAAGAAAACCTCAAAATTTTAATCAATACTTCAGGTTTTTTCAGAGTAGGATAACCGAAAGTGAGCGCCTGGACATTGAATATTAATGTCACTCCACAGCGGTTAGGTTTGGATATGTCAATATGTTAATACATGGAATTTTGTTTGTGTTTTTATATTTTGTTTAACTTTATTTGTTAACCCATACATAACATATATATATGTGTATTTTCTGAAAAAGTGTTTTTGACAAATTTAAGTAGATAGCAGAAAACTTTTTTGTGAAATTAATTTTTCATACATCTCTCATCACTTTTTTTTTAAATGACATAATATTTTAATCCATTTAAAGAAACATGTATTGTGCCGTTTATTTTCTCAATAAAAGAACGCATTCGGAAAACCACCTTATTATGTAACAAACTTTCGACTTTAACGAACACCTCGATATATCGAGGTTCTACTTTACTGATTTCTAGTTTCACTTTTATGCCGTGCATTTTGATATTCATCGTCAAGAATAACAAAAAAACATTTAATATGTTAAAAGTTAAAAATAATCTCAAATGTTAAATAAAAAAAATTATTATAATGCACCGTTTTAATAATTCATAAATATAATTACTAATCATACTCGTTAACAAGTTTTTTTAATATACGTTAAATATTAATCAAGAAAGCTGACTAAAGCAAACTTGTATTAATATTTATCGCGTATTGCAGAATTCAATTAAAATCGTGGCAATCAATTACGCTAATCGAAGCCTGTCTCTCTCTCACAATTTTCTGAATTAAAGCCCTCAGAATGTACTCAATATCGCCTTCAACCCCCAGGGGCCTTGGGGAAATAATTTTTTATTTAAAAATCTTAGAAAACAATTTATTTTACAAAACAGTGTTCAATGTCCATTGCAATCTTTATTTGTGTATCGTAAATACTATTTTCTTTTAATTATTTATTTGTCGGAAATTTCTTAAATTATTACAGACCTTCTTTGATGAATGAGAGGATCAAAGGATATTGAAAACATTTAAAAAAATCTTAATTAAATATCTTATTCTTTTACATAATATTATGTATTCAACCAATTAAATTGAACAAATATATCCCCACTCCTGTCACGACTGAGGCCACACCTTGCCCGATAATTGATTTCTTTAATTTTTTTATATTTTGGATCAATTAGCGTGCGTCCATTCTGGCGCAGTATCGAAACCGGTCGACATTTAATCAATCATATTGGTTTTTACAAAGTTTGTTATTTTTTAAAAATTAATAATTATCTCTATTTGGTACATATATTTATTTGTGTAGATACATATTTATTCTTGAACGAAAATAATGTACTGTGCCTATCCCCCCCCCCCCCTCTTTCCGTTATTTCCCGTACTCGCCGCCGACCAGTCGATTGGCGACCTTGAACCAATGCGGTTATACATGTTTGCAAAGGATTACAATATTATACTAATTTGAGACTTCGCGTCTATACAGTATCGGAACCCACCGTCATCTATAGAAACCTTTTACGAAATAGTGAATAAAAATACAGTCCATATTTTGGAGATGTCTGCTGAATCTGGATCATGATGAGTGCCTATTCCTTCCATATCCCGAATTCTTCCGGCATCTATGCTTGTACGCAACAATCTCCAATCATAAACATTCCAAAGATTAAATCCCTAAGACGCATAATAATAATAATGTATCTCAAATACTCCACAATAATTCAAACATCCCCGTGGCTTAGTTTTATTCAATTAAAGAAAAAACGTAGTTTTAAAACCAATTAATTTAATTTGCTATACTCTCAATTTTTTACGACCTTCAGTTCTTTGCATAAACCAAAAAAAGTATACCCTGTGGTAGTACCTATTCACCACTTGAATATGAAACCATGAAACCATATGAAAGAAAATTCAAAGGGTCCCATTTTATCCCGAAATCGTTATGAGAGTTGTGCACTTCCATTTCGATTCCACTCAGCAAAGCAACGCGTATATTAAAATCAAAGCTTTTTAAAATATTATATAAAGTTTTGTTCGATTAGTTCTGTTCCGGAAGTTAGTTAACAACTAACTTATGGCATTACTTCACAGATTACATTATTTTCCTTTACTATATAGCACAATTGGCAAACATATATTTATTACAATTGATTATTAACTGGTATAGGTTGTCTTCGGTATCATCATACCAAAACCACACCTGTACAATACTCATGCGTATGGTATTAATTTGAGGTGAGGCACGTTTTCGTATTAATTCCAGAAGGTGACTAGCTATGAAAGTCAAGCACTCCCAAAAGGTGAAGGTAAACTCAACTGCCATCCTTATCGGGTAACTATCATAATCATTTTATTTCCTTACGTAGACCCTCAACAATGCGCTTCTATCCTTCTGGTCTTCCGCTGTTTCAGTACTTGATGATGACTAATCAAAATCTTCATAAAGTATTTTTTGCTGTTTATCTTGACTTTGTCTAAGGTGAACTACAGGCTGCCTACCATTCGGAGTTACCAAGAAGATACGTTTTTATAATCATTACTATAGAATTTACAAGACTTGTCCGAGCCACCTCAATTAAGATCTTTGTATACATTGGAGTAGGGGCTTCATGTGGCGTAATTTCTCACTCACTTCATTAATACTTCATTTCAGCAACCTGGATTTTTGATTTCATTCTCTCTGTGACTATGTATACAACAATATGTTTAGTCTAGACACTTCGGATTTCTTTAATACCGCACTATAAAGGGAACGCCCGCTATGCTGATGTAATTTAATTTAATTTCAAAACGTTACCTGAAAATGGCTACAATCCGGTACTGAAGCGATTTTGAACATTAAATATAAGTGGCTCCATTGCCGTCATTTTCAACAATGAACCAAGGCCAAACTTTTAAAAAAATCCGTAAAAGTACAATGAAATTAAAACTCTCGTGGTAAGTGTTAATATCACGTGTATGTAATATATGTTCACATGTTCACAAGTATGGAATAAAATTATGTTACATTTATTTTTGACATTTTAAAATTTGATTTGTACGAAAACGGTTGCATATAATTATACTTTTTGAATGTAGATATGTACTTAGGTATGTATATTTCTAGATACGGAATAAAATATGTACAAATCAAAAATATATAATGCTTATATAGGGTGAATATTATGATCGTTGTTTGGCCGCCATTTTGGTTTGGCAGACATTAGTCAGTTCGTATTTGTACTTGTAAAAAGTAGTTGATTACAATTTATTATGGAACATCTATCGCCTCAATAACATGCAACAGCGTAGGTTTTTTGCAGCTCAATATTGATTACCCCGATTTTTGTAAAAAAAAATATTTCGACTTGGCGTTATTGGGGCAGCGAAAATCTTCAATTGATACACTAACGACCTTTACACCCAGGCAGAGTTACTGTATGGTGTGCCATGTGGCGAATTACTGTAACCATTAATGATAATTGCTATTGTCACATGTTGTAAAACTTCTCTGTGACCGAATTGGGTCTATTGAGCCTGCAACATATGTGATTTTAACAAGACAGTGCCACATTTTGCGAGAAATTTTTCCCGGCCGCATAATGTTAAAAAGTGGTGATATAAACTGGCCTCTTCGATCACCTGATTTGACGGAGTTCTTGAAAGGAAAGTTTTACGCCAATAACAATAATTCCAATGCTGCAGGACAATATTCTAAATCAAATTGCTGAAATAACACGCGAAGTGTATGAGAATGTTACGAAAAATATGTTTAAAAAACCACGTATTTATGTAGCTGCTAGAGGCCAATGTCATATTTTATACATAATTGTAATAAATCATATAATTGATAAATAAAATCCAAATTTAAAAGTTATTTTTTATTTTCTAGTTATTTAAAAACAACATCAACCTGGAACATAATATTCACCCTGTATTACTCACAGCACATTCTCCAACTTTGACGTATTATACCAACATTATTTACGTATTATTTTATGTTAATATGTATTCGTATATATAAAATTAATTAAGTCAGAGAACAATACAGACATGCAAAAAGTTGACACAGGCAAAGAAAAATAATTGATCACCAAAAAAACGTTCAAACAAATATCCGGCAATTTCTGCTCTAATGCTTTATTAATTGAATGTTGGCTAGATTAAAACAACCCGTAATATGAAGAAAAAAATAGGTACGAGGGACCCGCCCCGCGTTGGGGTGGGGTGCATGTCACCCGCAGACCCGTCGTGCAAGGAGAGGGAGGGGCTCCTGAACTCTTCACCAATTAGGCCTGGCGCGCACTTTTGCGCGATTTTCTGTCGCTGCGATTCAGTTCAGTGACGTAACTACGCTAATGCAGCTAATGCGTTGCGTCAAGGTCCATGTTAAGTGATCCAATGCTAAAAATATGCATATATAATGGTCAAACGGCTAAAATCCTCAAGATGTAGTTGATTTACTGTACTGCTACTACCGAAACTTCAATAGTATATCAATTAACTAATAAAATTGATAATATTTATTACAGCTTCGTAGAACAAAATGTAGACAGTTGGATTAAGCAACTCGACGTAAAAAAATCAGCAGGCCCAGACAATGTTCCCCCACTTTTTTAAATTAAATGTAGAAACCAACTTACGAATACATTAACAAAAATATTTAACTTTTCTTTGCAGTTCGGAATACTCCCCGATAAATGGAAAATTAGTTATATATTTTCAATTTTCAAAAAAGGAGATAAAAATGATACATCAAACTACAGACCCACATGCACACAATCCGCGATTCCAAAACTATTCGAAAATTTGTCGTCGAAGCACTGTGTTGGTACAGCACAATCGGTTAATGCACGTTACCCGGATCGGAAGAGATCCAGGTTCGAATACCGGTAGCAACAACAATATTTTTAGATAAAATTTATTTTATATGTATATCTTTCTAATTAATACATTTAATTTGTATTTAAAATATCACAGACGTATGTTCTGAATAATTACAACTTCACGATAAAAATGTGTTCTCCTTAATAATTAATACAACAGTTTTGATACTTATTGTACAACAATATATTAAAATCCATATTTTGCAAGATAAAAATAGACGTATATAAATAAAAATACCACGTAAAATAAAACTCAAATAAAAAAGAGAGAAAACCATTTTCAATCGTCGTTTAAGCGTGTTAGGCATACAAAAAGATTTTATAATTTTCATTTCAATACCAAAAAGTGCACTCTTTCAAATGACTCGGGAGTCTGGTAAAGTATATAATAGTTCATTACGATCTAAAGGTACTTTACCTGTTTTATTGAAACCTGTATTGGTGTAGAACCAGTAGATAAAAAGATATTACATTTTTTTAACACTAAATATCTAAAGTCCAAAACTGAAGCCAAAGTGACGTAATAAGACTTTAAACTTTTTCCTGACGATTGTCCCTATTCCCCCCAAAGTCTCTATTTTCCCAAGTTTACGGTACATTCTCATAACGGGAAAACTCCTGAGGTCGTCATCTTCATCCCTTCTTCCCACTGCTTCGCCACGTGAACAGTATACCTCCCAGTGCCAGTCTGAAAGAAAATAATTTAACACGAATTTACTGCGCCAGTCGAGATGTGAGGGGTGAAGGAATGGGAATTGTCGGAAGACGCCGAGCTCAAAAAGACCCGGAAAAACATAATAGTTGTCAAATTATTCTACTTGAATTGTCTCAGTAAAATGGCTCACTATCATGTGAAAAATATCACTCACGGGTTTTGGGTACGTGTTCGACATTTCCCAACTAAGTGTCTGCTGATGAAGGATCAGTGACATAATTCATACTTGTGCAATTCATGTAATATTTAGTAAAGTCCCATGATAGACATTTTAGTTCAAACTCTGTTTCATACCGCGTCGATTCATTGTTAACCTGTTAACTGCCAACCGTATTTGAGATGGAAGACACCATATAGGGTAAGAATAAATTTTAAGAGTAACATAGTATTTTTCTAAAGTTGGCAACTGCCGTCCGTGGCAAAATGATTTTAAAAAGTTTGGACTATAGTGTCCGTAAGGTCAAAAAGTGCCTATTATCACGCCTACAGCTTAGCGTGAGATGTAAAGTTTAGTTAGTTAGTGCCCTCTTGTAATTTAAATTCTTAAATAAAGATCTTTGCAATAACCAACATTCCGATATATCCTCTATTCTCCGAATCCAATTACTTCCTGCATATTTTTTGGTATTATTTTCACGGTGAGATATTTGAGATGTGACTATTTCGTCGTCACTAAAAACCAGATTACCGACGAAGAGATTCTAAGATACATAAATAAATCAAGAGAATTAAAAACAACACTCAAGAAAAGAAAATTTGCGCACTTAACCATGTAAATGTTACTGATTATTTTTTTAATTGTACGCTCATCCATCTTTACCTTGATATACGAGTAACACTTGACCATCTAAAATTTTCATGAAGATTTCCATCATTTTTTTTCATTCTAGAATCATCTGCATAATTTTACTACCCCCACCCTTCCAATATAGGCCTATAATATCGGCATCCCAACAATCACGCGCAGACAACTGTGTACAAGACTAAAGCGCGCAAAACGACCCCGACAACAGTGCGCAGACAAATGCGCGCAGACAATAACGCGCAGAATAAAACTACAAAATTAAAAATTTGATAAGCGGATTTTGAACCCTAGAATTAATATAAATGAGGACATTTATTCCTATGTATTGATGAATGATATAAACCAAAAATGTACATGAAAAAATTCAAACATACTCAATAGACAGTTAAAATTTCAGTAACCTAACCTAACCTAACAAAGAGAGCTTATTTTTTTCATTTAATGAGTATGTCTTACATTTTAAATATTTTTGTAATGAAATAAATGTCCTCATTTACTTTTGTATTGCGCGCTATTGTTGTCGCGCAGTTATCTTGCGCACTATTGTCGACTCCCAGTTGTCTTGCGCGCAATTGTCGGGATATCATGATATCTGATGCGAAAGTTATCCCTTGTAATACTTCACTCCGCCCTTAGAACCATTTAACTCGCCAGGCATCGCATGCATATATATATATATATATATAGACAGATATACAGACATTGTTCAAGATGTATAAGATCCTCAAATAAAGCTGCGTGGGAACTTCTTTTGACATTTAAAATAAATTTCCGTAATGGTGTTTGTGTTGGGTTTCTACCCTAATTATAGCGAAAATGGTTTTATTCACGGCTCGGTGAAGAGCGTTTATTGTTTATTTCGGACAGCCCGTTTTAGATAACGCCGATCTCTATAGCCATATTCTCAACGTACAAACAAAGCGATTAGTTTTTATACACATCTACAAAACAAAGACAATAAGTGTGTAGCGCCATTGTTATATAGGAACTGTATTCTTTATAAATACTAATATGCCCGCTGCTACCCCCCGCAGAGACTGTGTTACAGTATTTTAATTCAAATTATTAGCAATGCGCTTGTGGAAAACAAATCACCAACGCTAGTGTTATGTAGATTGCCAATATTGTAGGCGCAAGAAAATCATACAGATTTTAAAAAATCTACAGTCTAAGGGTGCATTTACACGGATGAAACTTTAGTCCCTAAACACGCACAATGGATGGTACATATTTGTACGCGTCATTGAGAATGATCAATTGGTACATGCCAATATTTATTATGGCCTGTATTCACAGATGAGATTTTCGATTTGAGACAATCTTTGAGTTATGGATTCTGCTCCCATGAAATTCTTCGAAGACAACTCTCGGCTTTCATAGCTCCCGTGTATACAACGTGTTTCGGAGATTTGCCGTCTCGCTTGTTGTACATCAAATGTCAGTCCATGACCCACTGATGCTTTATTCATCACTTAAGTGAATTTGAGCAGCAGTAAAACAAAATAAATGTTATTAGGGAGAACATATTTTTATTATGAAGTTGTAATTATTCAAAACATAGGTCTGTGACGTTTTAAATACTAATTAAGGGAAGGTGCATAACCAACTATACTACAGCGCTAGTAATTTTGACGACAAATTCTCGAACCTATATGCTACACTTTTTAAAATGAATACATTTGTCGTTCCATTATTTGAAAGCCATCTACATTGTTTTTAACAATATTTTTCGATCAAATTGATTTTATATGAAATATCTTTCTAATTAATGCATTTTATTAGTATTTTAAATAATTTTTTGTAATTTATTGCTTTCTAATACCATATAAATCAACTAAAAAGGTACAAAGAAAAAATCTATTTATCGAAAAAATATTTTAGTTGCTACAGGGATCTTTTTCTATCCGAAGAAATTATCACCAATTATACCACGCCAACCGAGTAAGTTGACGATAAATATTCAAACTTAATATGCTGCAGCTCTATCAAATTGGTACATCTGTTATTCCATTTTTAAAAAGTTGTCACCTTTATGTTGCGACAAATCTCAAATACCTTTGAGTAATAGAAGCTAGATGTCATCAATTAAATCAATTAATTTTTATTAAATTTGGAAAAACTTATATATTTTTAAGGAGAGCACATTATTCTTGTGAAGTTACAGCTTTCCATAACATAGATCTGTTGTATTTTAATACAAATTAAATGTATCAACTAAACAGATATATAGAAAAAATCAATTATAGAAATAATATTAATATCCCGGTCGTAACAAAAATACATTTAACTTTTATTAAAATACTACAGAACATGTTCTGAAAAAACTTCAACTTCACAATAATAATGTGTTCTTCGTAAAAATAAATTATAAATATAAAATAAATACATAATAAATCGTTGTCTATGGTTCTAGGTGACATTTGTGCGCACGTGCCGACTGTCAAATAGAACGTTGCGAACAGGGATTTAAGTTTTTATTTCTTTCCACTAATCTCAAGATAATATCTGAGTATATTTCGAGATAAATGTCTTAACACGTGTACACGGTACTTACTGAGATTCATCTTAACTAAATATTTGAGATTTATCTCATCAAGTCTAATCTCAGAGATGCGAGAACAAAATTTCGTTCGTTGTCGTATATTTACACGCTATACATACTCTTAAAAGAAATATCAATTCTAATCTTCAATAAAAAATTTACCATTACAAATTTTAAGAGATGATCAAATATTATTTTAGTAACAGAACTAATAAAAACAGAACCTTTTTTTACCCAGTTAGATAGAAATCGTTGGTTCATACTTTATTATTCATTATTACGTGTAGATAACCTAGATAACGTAGATAACCAAAACAAATATTAATTTTAATTTTACAACTTTTCAGAAAAAAAATTGTTTCGATAGATTACTTCCAACATGCTTTAAAAGAAAATTTTAATTTTAATTTGTTTTAAAACAAGGATGTTTTTTATATGTATATAAATATTTACAATTGTCTACATAAAACTCATATTTTATGGTATGAATTTATCAGTAATGTTCCCTCTAAGGTATGCAAGAATGCGCGCGTACACGATTTGGCATCATAGCGCATACGAAAAAATATAGCACGCACACAATTTTTAACAAGACTTTTTCACGTGCCGTCTTCTATAGAAGATTCCCCACCATGTTACAGAATGTTTATTAATCCTGTATAAGATGACCAACATTTGAATTACCTACGCCCCTGCTGCCTTCTATCTTCCCCTGAACGATGAGTTGTAAAAGATTATATTTTCATTGCGGACAATATGTCCGAAGTAGGTTTATTGATAGCAGTTATTAACAGTGACGTGCAGTATGTATAGATTTAGGTTGTGCTGTTACCAATGATATTATACAATCATATATAATATATGTACTACAATAATGTTATACATAGAATTATGAACTATCGTTTAACCAACGTCTTTAGACAAAATGAATCCGTCGTTAATACGATCCTACCATGTATTTAATTGTAATTTTAGAGTACTATTAATACTGTTTTTAAAGTTTAGGTTTTAACGTAAAATAATACCTTCGATATAAAAAATGTATGGACGTTTTTAAGAACATTTTTTATGACTCAACATGTTTCTTTTATTGTTTGAAAATCCTTCACGTAATGACAAACGAAATAATTATTTTTATTAACGGTTAACGTAGGAAATAGTTCTGCCAATTGCTTATTGTTTTCCCCAAATCAAAAACAAATGCACCTCGAACGCAAAGAACGGCCATGAAATCAACACGTTAAAAACAATATGATAGTAAAAGAGTGAGTAGATGCTTCAATGATTTACACGCAAGTGTAAGCTTTTCTAATGTTATTCTGTTAGAACAGCATAGGTAACGACTCCATACAAAACGGATCAACCGAAAGGAATTTTCAGTTCAGTAAATAATCAATTATATGACTTGAGTAATTCATTAGCTTAAAGATAGAACGGAATAATGTAAATAGCTCAATGCGACGAATGCACAAGAGCGCCATGGGTATGCAATTAAAGTCTCTACTGGTACACAGATGGCGCTTATTGTAAAATAATGTTTCCGTTTATGTTAATTCAATTATTTAATTTATATTTGTTTCCCAGATTTTTTAGTAATGCGCAGCTTTTTGCTTGTATGCACTGCACGCCCCTGGTTATTAGATAGCTTTACTTATTTATGCGTATTAATAAGTCTTCATTTATTATGTGGCCTTATACTGGTAAGATAATGTGTTTCTTATTTTCTTTCCCAGCGCATAAATAATTGCACTGGTCCTTAAAATTGCACAAAAGATTTTCTATGCCCACACCGTGATTCAAACATAGAGGAAACGTTGTTTATGAGCACTAAACATTTCGGGTGTGCTTTAAAATAAATGCCGTGATTACTATACGATTTCCATACAAGTGAAGTATGTAGTAAAGAAAGAATAACTTAAAAATTAATGTGAAATCTTGGCCGATAACTTAGGGCCGGTTGTGTGGTCAGTAGTAACTTTTTTTACGAAAACGGATTGTTTGATCCTTGTTAAAAAATATTTACTTCTCGAATGTATATCCCGTAGTAAACTCATTTTACTCACCGATATCCGATAGTCAAATATGGCTGACTTTTCACAGCTGTTCGAAAAGTCATCTGACACATTGATACTTTGAAAATTGATCGAAACTGTTTTAGTGACGAGAGTTCGTCCGATGATGATCTCGTTGTTTAATATATATTAGCACATAATACGAAGAAATTTCACCACCAAAGTAACAGATTTCGAACGCCTAGGTGAAAAACTCCATAACATGCATAAAATAAAGAATATTTCATGATTATTTGTCGCGCCTATAATAGACATCTCCATCTATGCTTTGACAATAGTAAATTTGACGATCGCACAACCCGCAAACGGTTTTAACCATTTGAAATATGCGTCTACTGATCCCACAACCGGTACTTAGATAAACGTTAATTTATTATATCTCTCACTTTCACGCGTTAGATAAAATGCATCTTAATACTAATAAGAAAATAATATCTTCACCGCGTGTGAAAAAGAGCACGCTCACAAATTTACTTACAATATTTGTAACTAACTACCAAACTTACTTACCATCACGCTGTTTCTCTGCGAAGGTAAGCAGAGAGGATAGAGCGCCACACTTTTCTGTCCTGATACACATTTCTCACCTCATTCACATTCATACATCTTTTCATATAAGCGCGTCAGCTTCTAATAGGATCATCTCCCAGTATTTGGTTTACCTGGACGTGCCAATTTTTCCGCAGACATCCTCTATTTCTGGTGCCGTCAACACTTACGTCATATATCTTTACATCTTTTTTACTATTTTCTCCTCATTTATTTGTTCCATACGACCAAATCACCTAAGCGATTCTTTTTTTAATCTCGCTTTGCTAAGATCAGCTTTACATTCTCTACTAATTTCTTCATTCTTCGCTCTATCATGCATGGATCTGCCACATATACGCCTAAATGATATCATCTCATGAAATGAGAGCATATACAATAATTATAAGTTCACAAAATATCTTGATAATTCTCCACTACTGGTCGATTTTTCACTCATGGCACTGTACAATCGACTACTGACGAATCCGTTGCTAGTATAAGTTTTTTTATTATTACAATATAGTAATACATAGATTTGTTTGATTATGTTATTTGTTTAAGGATAGGGAATAAAACCTATCACATGGTTTATCTAAATGCCTTCGATAACTGATTCCCAGGTTTCCCGATTAACAATAAGCACACATATGATATATGAATCGCACTAACCTTTTTATTTTTGCTGTCTTTCTGGTCCAATGTTGTTGTTCTTTTAGCTGGGTTGTCTTCATTAAATTTCGACCGACCGAAGCGCGCACCGGTGGTTTATTTGGACCGCTGGACTGGTTAAAGTACATGATGTAATAATAATGATGCCTGCCAGTTACCGTCTTCTTTTCCTTCCGAAAAAGGGCGACAATACTCACACACTCACACACATGTACATTATTATAAACCAAGAAACCCAATGGTGGTAATCGAGGTAACAAGGCGCGTAAACATACATCTTAATAATAATAATAATAATAATAATAATGACTCTGTCGATGCCCTTCATCAACTAAACTAGTAGGTGAAGAAAATAAATTTTGGTTAAAATTGAACAGTATATTTTATTATATTAATATTATGGATAAGAACCAAGGTGCAACACACTGTGCACGGTGTGCACAATCAACATTATGCGTCAACTGACGTCAAGTGCGTTGTTGCATTACTGTCTAGCGTGATATAACTTTGTCTCTTTCTCGCTTATTATTGACGTGTATCGGTACACAACGTATTCTAGAAGTGTCATGACCAAAAAATCGACCTGTAGGCTATTTGCTTTTTCTGGATAACCTCACATGTATCGATAAACACACATTGGTTATCGATAAATTTAACAATTAAATTTAAATTAATCACAGCAATATTTTATGTAGATAGTAAAAATTATTTCGTAATATGATCTTCGCTCGTTTTATAAGACGCGGAAGAACGTTGAAAATGACGGGAAAACTTTGAAATTATTAAAACTTTGGTTATTAAAAAGTATTTATGATGTTGTGGTATTTAATTAATATGGAATACGATCCGGTTCAAAATATGTAACACTTAAAAATGACGTCCTACGACAAGTTTTAAAAACTTATAAATATATAAAAAGCAAATCAAATATGAGCCAATTATTATGTGGTCTAAGTTAAGAAATTGAAAAAAAATAGTTTATTAATTATTTCGAGTCACATTGTTTTAAATTAGTGTAATATGATGCAAATTATAACAATTGTAAAAATTTTGAAGCGTTATATTCAGTGTATTGTTACGACGTTCAACGGTATTTCGCTAGTGTTTATATTGATAATAGATGTGATGTCCTTGGAATGGTGGGATGGTGTGTGTATGTGTGTATGTGTGCCGCACCGCCGGTGCGGATATGTGTGGCTATAAAGAGGCGCGCAGTAATAGTTTGACCTATACTAATGTTATACCTTGTACTAAATTGTAGCTTATTGTAATAAAAGATTAATTGTTACAAAGTGTATTTCTTGGACCTTCACATTACGAGGTGTACACTAAAGACGTACTAAGAAGTAAAGTACGTAACAATAGAGTAAATCATTTCAACTTTAATTTGTTTTTATTTATAAGGTACATGCAAAATTTATATGTCGAAATAAATTATAAATCTAGTAGACTAAATAAATTTTAAAATACTGTGTCGTGTAATATAAAAATATTTTTGAATCAATTCAAATGCGAACCCTTAAATATATCGAAACGAAAGAAACATGACTTAGACCACTTTCATAATAATGGGCACATATACGAGTATATAATAGCCAATGTAAATTTTAAAGTATTGATTACTTGTCCTACATAGGATAGCACTACCCGCCATTGATATCAGAAATCATTTTCTTCTTCGATACAAATAATTTATGGTAGAATTCAACACATTTCCGTCCCGATTCACATAAGACGCTTCTTTAACAATCATGTATCCATCAAAGAAATCATCAAAAACTCATCTGATATTTCGAGCTTGTCACATTACTCGACAAAAACCGACCCACGGCAGAATAGCTCAGAAAAAATTTCAGTGCCGTATGACGAATTACAACGTCTGAATTAGTACACAAATGTATTTCAAACTCTATTATATTAAAATTGTTTTCCAGAATATTGTATCAATTCTATCAACAGAGCTTAACATGAAAAACAAGTAATGTATTAATACGTATTTGATCACATAACATATCGCATTTAACTGAGAATATTTTTTGTTTGTTCCTGGTCATTGTTTTCGGAACATTATTATGAAATGAGATCGGTTCATCCCTTGTCAATGTTATATTTCTGTAAACATATATTTCTTATACCGAATACGTTATTCTAGCGGTACATAAAAACGTTCAGAAATTACTCGGAGTAAGTGCTTCCATTTCAGCGGAAGTATTAGCTGAAGACATTTGCTAAAAGCTTCATTCTACCCTTTTTCAACCCAGCTAAGGTGAAAGGTATATTTTCCAGCTTTTAAGGGAGTGGATGTAATAATAATTTTGCTAATAAATTTCTACATTCGATCAAGGCCACCTTAAATCAGCGATGCGGAAATTGGCTACTGATTTTTTTTAGAAATAGCAAATCTGACCAGCTAAACTATTATTACACATTATGATCACAGATTACTATAAATTTGCCTTTAAAAATGACTCGTGTTTGATACGACTATCAACGAACTTTTAAATTTTATTTATATGTTCTTCATTTCAAATTAATTAATTATATTATCTTTATTGTATTACTTATTACTTTGAGAACATGCTTGCATGTAATGTTTACGCAATAAATCTGTGATAAAACTGTAAATATTTACGGTTTTTTACCATTGCTCAAGATTATCCAATCCCTGTCTTCAGTGGAAGCCAAATTAAATAAATAAATAACTGAAACGAATGATGGCTTAAAATATTAAAGCCGAACCGTTATTGATTTTTATATACAAGTATAATAGACCTAGTCCACAATATTTTATGGATGGATATCTGACTAAATTATGAGTCGTAAATGTTCAAGGTATATATGTGCTTAATTTCAACCATGTCATAGATATAAGCATTTCAAATAATCGTAATTATGCGATTATTTCGAATATTTGAAATATTTTGTTGATTCCAGAATCTAAATTATATATTGAATATAAAAAATTAAAGGTGATCTGATTTCGAGCGGCTAGACTATTTTTTGTTACATAATTTAGGGCTTGATGAAAAGGTATAGATTAATAATAGATAATCACTGGAAGCCAAATTATATAAATATATAAAACGAATGATGGATTGAAATATTAAAGGCGAACCATAATTCATTCTTAGATATAATATATATTACATGAAGCGGATTATTTTTTTATTAATATAATTATAGGATAAAGTAATTCTGATTTAAACATTTTATAATTTATAATTTTATCAAAAGATTTAACATTTGAAAACACCTGTAAAAATATGCAATATTAGGAAAGTACAAGTAATATTATAGTAATTGAACGATATATGTATTAATTTGAAAAGTGTAACATATGGGTTTGAAAATTTGTCGTCAAAAGTACTGTCGCTGTAGCACAGTTGGTGCACCTTCCCCGAATTGGAAAGAGATCCGGGTTCGAATCCCTGTAGCGCAACATCAATATTTTTCGATAAAAGTGATTTTATATGTATAACTTAATTACTTACATTTAATTAGTATTTAAAATATTTAGCTATTACATTTAATAGTATGAGAGTAAAATACAGTATAGTCGTAAGTTTTTTACGTAATAAATAGTCATGAAAAAAATTTTTTTTTTCATGGTAGGTTTGAATAGTTCTTACCTTTATTATCTTACTTTTTATTATTATTATTACTTAATAATCACCACTGAGCAACGTACTAAAGTTTCATAATTGTTCTTCGTAAGTAGCAAATCGATTATTACAACCAGCGCGCCACCATCAATACAGATAACTTTTTTTAAATATGAATTAAATATATTCATTAGAAAGATATACATGTAAAATCAATTCTATCGAAAAATATTGTTGTTGCGCCACCGGTATTCGAACCTGGATCTCTTTCCTAACCGGGGAAGGTGCATTATCCAACTATTCTACAGCGAACAATATTTTTAGCGACAATTTTCGAACCCATATGTTACCTTTTTGATATTAATACATTTAATCGTTCCATTATTTGAAAGAGCCATCTACCTTATTTTCCCGGTGGCGCAACAACAATATTTTTCGATAGAATTGATTTTATATGTATATCTTTCTAATTAATATATTTAATTCATATTTAAAACATCACAGACCGTCTGTTCTGAATAATTACAACTTCACAATAAGAATGTGTTCTCCTAAGGATAACTTACTGTTTGACGGAGAGTTTTCATCAGCAAGAATGTGCGGCTCACCTTCCTCAATTCTACAGTAATGTATAGGTAGCTATATAATTTTCGAATGTAACAATATATAACAAATATATATACACATATCAATTATTTTTCTGTATTTCTATTGATTTTTAAAATGAATTGAGGTTATTAAAATTATTACTCTTCCGTTGGTTATTTTCAATAAACATATTGAAAAAAATTCAGAAAGTCTCGCGTTCTCAAGTTTTCACGGCCGTTCCGAATCTTCTGTGTGCAGTTTTCTGAAATAATCTGTCATGTGATGCATTATCCCTGATAATGAACCCTGAAATGGGATTCGAAACGTCAGCCAGAAAGGTCAAATATACACGGCAGATTAACTTAATAATGCAGAAGATTCAAAAAATCTTATTTTGATTAATTTTTTTTCATCTAATTCTGTCTGCACTATGTCTAACTTGCGTAAGCGCTTTTGGTTGTGTATTTAATATATTACTAGCAGATAATCAATCGGCAATAGATTACTGCTAGGCCCTGAGGGCGGCT
This sequence comes from Eubasilissa splendida, assembly GCA_031772225.1. Lineage (NCBI taxonomy): Eukaryota > Metazoa > Arthropoda > Insecta > Trichoptera > Phryganeidae > Eubasilissa > Eubasilissa splendida. The sequence continues at coordinate 10,651,890 of CM062862.1, read as the reverse complement.
ATTGTGGCCGCTTCTTGGTGGATAGTGGCCACTACGCGGCCATTGGTGACCGTTGCACGGTCAGGATCTCAATAGAATCTAGATTTCAATGAAAGAGCTTTCCCCTAAATAAACCACACGTCAATAAAATGTCAATGTAATTTAAATTATTCCATCTTCGTACGTTAGCTGTTAAAATGAACAAAAATGACATATAAGAATCGTGGACAGACAATTTCTATGGTAAGTCCTTACCATAGACGGAAGAAAAGATGACAGATGTTAATATGCGATTTCGCTAAAATGTGTTTTTTTTCCTCTTCATAATAAACATAATGTGCACTTCATTTCAAATTGAATATATAAAAGAAAAGACATTTAAGTAATCTTTACATCGAGATATTAAAAACAGATTCGTTTTTACAGACCCTACAGTTTAATCAAGCACTATACAGCCATAATGACACTACTGAAGCCAGCATCCAGAAAGTCACAAGTGTACTTGAAGATGGGGAAGCGTAATATTGTTATGGATAATATATACACTCCAAATTTATCTCGACTAAATTGAGTGTTTCGACTATACAAGCCAAACAATGCAAGTAAAATCAACATGAACTAATAATATGGAAATCTTAAATACATTTTAAAACGAAGTTGATAAAAAGCAAAATACAAAACGGTGTACGTTATCAAAATAATTGTTTTCACTACTCGCCTAAAAAAAAGCCCATCACTTTCGTCTCCAAATAAATTGCATAAAATATTCGTCGGCCATTTTTCTTAGAAGTAACGCGAGACCAATTAGCAACTTGCAATATTTGACACAGCCCTTGAAACTTAACAACCTCATTACCAACCAAAACGTGTTCATAAATCACATATTATTTCAGAGTCAGCATGAATAATATTGTGAGTGACAGACACTCTGGCAAATTGTCGAGCAATTTCTCCTCTAGGGACACGCTCTCAATCAAGGTCGTACTTGCAAAGGTCGTCGATCTGAAACGTGGATAAGGGCGTCGATCAAGTTACGTGAAACAACAAAACTTAAACATTAAAAAAAAAACTTGATCTAGAAATAAATATTTATACATTTAAATTTAATTATTGTCTCTTGCTTAATAAAAAAGAATGCAAGGACAGAAATCTAAAAAATAACATCAATAGCGAAATGTGAAATGTCTAACGGCCCGTGTTTTTTGACTTTCATATCATTTCTTTCAGAGTACCGGGTTCATTTGGACCCCTTGCTCTTCCATCATGAAGTATGCCTTATGGGCGCATTAGCAATTATGGGGTGTGTTTATTATTATTATAGTTATTATTAGTACTGCAAGATGCAGAGGCTGGGGTAGGAGATAACCTCTAAAGAAGGACGATTTTGGGACGTTTAATGCGTTAGGAGATCGTTATATCATAGTTTGACAGAACATTTGTCGTGGGGTTTCGGTGCTGGGAGAGTTCAGCATATAAACGCTTGGAGAGGTGTTTTATAAATTATTTTACTGGGGGAATACCTAAGTTGTGATGGAGTAGGCGCTAGTCTGATGACCTTATTCTGGAAGGATTGTAATTTATGAATATGTGTCATGGCCGCGTGACCCCCAACGGCCCGTGTTCACAGTTGTAATTTTTATGAGTTTTCGACTCAATCATGAATTATGCTCCTTTGAGATAATTTGGAGACAACTCTCGGCATTCGTAGTTTACTGCGAACACACCAAGTCTCATAAATTCTTCAATCTCGCGTCTTACTTCACATTTGTTGTACATCAAATGTCAGTCCATTGACAGTTGACGTTCCGTTCGAGTCATCAGTTAAGTGAATTTGAATCTCCAGCAGCAACTAAAACAAAATAAATGTGTATAATTTAATGTAACTTTTCAAAATATATAGTTCATGGTTTTAGATAATATCTGCGTGCATGTGTCGGGTATCATTGTCAAATGGAACGTTGTATACACAGGTTTGAGTCTCTTTTCATCTCTAGATCATAATCACAACACGCGAACATGGTTCTGAGATCAATCTCAATTAATTTCTTAAGCTTTATCCCGTTCCACGAACACGGGCCATTATAATAGCGGAGCCTGACATTCATTCAATTAATATAGCTCGAAGTACGTGACTCACTTCGACTCGTAAAAATTGCACATTTATTTCGCTTAGCGAGGCAGATCGTTAACGTGAGCAGTCCAAAGTTTGCGTACTTAACACATTATTGGCGTTTGGACTGCTCACGTTAACGATCTGCTGACGCAAAATCCGGAATAAGACTGCTGGTTTGTACTTTTTTTAAATGACCTAAATATTTAGTCACGTGATCTGTCCCAAGCATTACTGTTATACTAAAAAATTCAACCCCATTTTTGTCATAGATTTCCATTACTCACATATAAAAATGTTGACATTCTATTTTATATATTTCCTTCTCGATACCCTTTTTCGTTTAGAGCCACAATCCCGTACCGGTCAATTTGATATTTTCGGCGTAATTTATTGAATTTTTCCACCTTAACGCTTGGGAAATAAACGACGTCGACAAGCGTATATGTAGCTTTTACATTTTTTGTAACCACCGGATATTTTTTACGCCGTATCCATACGATATAAGAATTAAACGATATAATCTCGGATATTCTACGCATCTGGAAGTAGGACATAAATTACCGCTTCGACGGTTCAGCGAGATAACGCGATCAATCTTCAGGAACGACAGTAAATGGGTTCTAAACCTTTTAAATAAACGCCTATTATGGTAATTTCAAGTAAGATTGCGTAATATCACCTGTTGTCATGTTACTGTGCCGAGAAGTCCTTCGGGAACTCATCATGTTATTGGCTCCACTAAAACTTATAATTACAATTACAAAATCCTGGTTGAATACAATCGATTTTAGGAGAACACATTCTTATTGTGAAGCTGTAATTATTCAGAACATAGGTCTGTGATATTTTAAATATGAATTAAATATATTAATTAGAAAGATATACATATAAAATCAATTTTATCGAAAAATATTGTTGTTGCGCCACCGGGATTCGAACCTGGCATTGTCGCTAAAAATATTGTCGCTGTAGCATAGTTGGATAATGCACCTTCCCCGGTTAGGAAAGAGATCCAGGTTCGAATCCCGGTGGCGCAACAACAATATTTTTCGATAAAATTGATTTTATATGTATATCTTTCTAATTAATATATTTAATTCATATTTAAAACAATCGATTTTCCTGAAGAAATTTGCATTTGGACCTGTTATCCTTGAATCAATAAGTCTGCAAGACGATCCTCGTAGTCCAGTTATCAAGACCAGGTTCCAGGTTCGATTGCAGGTGAGGTTACATATATCTATGTAACTTTCTCATCCCTCGGAATTTTTGGGATATGTTTCGCTACGGTAATGGCCTCATAGCCTGTTATAGCGTTGATAAATAATAATGTAGAGCCTCACGACCTGCTTTAGCGTTGATAAATAATGTCAGGCTTCATGGCCTGTTCTAGAGTTAATAAAATAATGTTGGGCTTCATGGCCTGTTGTAGCGTTGATAAATAATGTAGGGCCTCATAGCGTGCTATAGCGTTAATAAATAATGTTGGGCTTCATGGCCTGTTGTAGCGTTGATAAATAATGTAGGGCCTCATAGCCTGCTATAGCGTTAATAAATAATGTTGGGCTTCATGGCTTGTTGTAACGTTAATAAATAATGTTGGGCTTCATGGCATGTTGTAGCGTTAATAAATTAAGTTGGGCCTCGCGGCCTGTTGTAGCGTTGATAAATAAATAAAAAAATTCAATTAAATTAAATATATAAAATTAAGTACGTAATAGTCAATTAATTCAATTTGTATTATTACTATAATTATAATTAGCCAGTCTCTATCCATTGCTGGATGAAGGCCTCCCCAAATGTTTCCCACTTTTCTCTGTCTATTGTTATACGTTGCCAAGTATTTCCACAGAGTTTGATGATTTTATTAGTCCAGCGAGTTTTATGGTGACCTGTTGGCTTCTTGATTCCTTCCGGGTACCAATGGATGACTGAATTTGCCCTCCGAGTAATGCGGCCTGCCCGTTGCCATTTAATTTTTTAACGTATTTAATTATATCGACTACTCTTGTCTATTCTCTTATCCACACATTCGTGTCTCTTCGTGTGATGTCCAATCTTTCCTTGGCCCTTTGCGAAACTCTAACTTTGGACCTCTCCGTTTTCGAGACACCATATTTCACAACCATCGTGAACATTGGAAGTAAGCATTGGTTAAAATTAATAAATTGACAAAAAATGTGAGGGAGATCATCCTTAAACTAGTGTCACCAAGCCTCGTGAGGGACGGCAACTATATTACGTACGTGACATGTGTCTTGTTCACATGCATAGGCTGCTCGGTGGTGAGACATGAAAATGTGAATACGTGCATCGGAACCTACCTACTTACCATTGCTGAGGTACATCTTAACCATCTCCTGGGAATAAAATCATTATTCTAAAGAATACCGAATGTGTAAATTTAAATGATCTAATGTGCAAGGTAATATTTCATGATAAAAGAGTATATTATTATAAAAACAATAAATTGTTGTATGACAGAAAATATGATAAAAAAATGATCAAGAAATCAATCGTACATTCACAGTGAAAAATAAATAAATAAATAAAAAAACTAAAACTAAAGGCAGAGCCAACAATCGAGTTCCATGTTAATAATGCACCAAACTATGTTATCACATTTGGTGAAGAAAGCGGTGACGACACTAATAAATTAGCGAAGGAAAAAATATCGTTACATTAGAACTTATATGGTGTATAAAGTAATAAACTGCATACGCAAGTCGGATACAGCATCCCCAGTGAGACCTCCACTATCACTTCAGTGAGTCTCCCCAGGTAGAAGAAAAAATAAAATACATAGTAATACTAGAAAATGAGTGCCGCAATAATCTGTATAATTATAAATTTACCCTTTAAATATTAGAACCTCGCTCCGTTAAATTTCCTCGCTCGCCGGCGACGGCCTTTGCCTCACGCAATGCTTTCATTTCAAAGGTCTTCTTTAAATCAGGCGGCGGCACAGCTAGACCACCACATAGCTGAAAGTTGAATGAGGTACCCATTGCGAATGGACCTTTCTCGACGCCCTGCGATTGTAGCGAACCTCGCGGTCAGTATTTGGACTTCCACCGCGCCAACTTGCCGAGCGTAAAAGTATTTAGCCGCGATGATTACTTTAAAGATTAGAAACTTACGTCATGTTTCTCAACACGCTATAAATCGTAACGTGACACTATATATAATTTATACTGATTAACCTGATTGTGTGATACATTTCGAACTATATTTTTAATTCAAGAAGTATCTTAAATTATAAATGAGAAGTGTAGAACTGCTTATTAATTTCGATTAATATTATATTCCAATTAGTGAGTCTATTTATTATAAACAATCGTAATCTAAAAAAATTACTCCTTCTTCAGTACTAGAATAGTACTTAAATAAAACCTAACTTAAATAAATTATTTATATATTAATAATACTTTTTATTAATCTCTAATGGAAAACCATTTCTCTTTAACCTTGATATCGTTTTCTGTTTAACATGTTTATATATAATTACGTAGGAAGTTCCAAAAGTTTTTGATCCAGCCTACATTTCGTATTTTTATTAAGTATTATATTTAATTAAACATTTTCCGGAAATTATATTTGTATAGTTTTGAAGTAAAAGAGAAATTCCTCATCCTATATTCCATAAATCTATATAAACATAATTAAATATCGTTTTGTAAATTTAACTGTAATCATTCATTCGTATATATATATATATATATATGTGTACAATCAAAAAGTTTTTCTTTTAATGTATTGATTTTTGCATATAATAAACAACGTGGCACATGTCATAAGGTAACTAAATCGTAGTTGCTAATATTCCCATATTTCGATGAGAGGAACTGCACCACTCAAAACTACTATATATTAAATATATAATATTGTCATATTAAAAACCACATACTCATACTAACGGTTATGCATTTTCCTAGCAGAGGTAGACTGAAAGCAGTGGCGTAGCTACCGCCTGGACAGCTGGGCAACTGTCTGAGGGTCAGGCGCGAGAGGGTCCGGAATCTCTGAACAAGATCACTAAAGAAAAAATATTCAGCTTTCATAAATTACAAGCCAATTATTCCTAGGTACCAAAAAGTGGTGTCATATTTTGTTAGAGAGGTGTCTTCGTATGCTGTACGCTGAATTTATGTTTTTTTTTTCCGCTAACTATAGAAACAAAATATGGCACATATATTTCTGGCAAAAGAAGTAAAAATTGTGTATTTGAAAATAAATAAAATTGTATAATAATTTGTTTTCTAAATTTATTAAAACTAAAAAATCTAAACATCTTTATAGTTTGTACTCGTTGAATGTCATAATCTATCTAATAATATGATTGCTTATCGCTATTGTAAGTGTCCGTTAAAGAAGTTTTTTAAAAATTCGCTAAATGGCAGTACGGATTAACAAATAATAAATATTAATGTTCATTTACAAAATTTTGAGCATTATGCAATAGATCTCACCCATGTTAAAACTGCTGTGAAGAATTCAAAATGGTTATTTTTATTCAAAATATCGCATTTATTTGAGATTAATATATAATATTATTTCATATATTTAAGTTCTTTTTTTCTTCGTTTTTATGCTTTTAATAACATTACACTACGTGATGCATTATTAAAGCAATATAAGAAGGGATTTCTGCATTGAAATATAGATTCTAAGGAAGCCCTGGCCGTGCAGTGGTCACCACTGCCGCGTAGGGAACACTGTTGGCCGTGAAGCAGGGCCTAGCAGTGGCAACCGAATGCTTTTCTGCAGCAATGCCATTCACTGTTAACCAATTTTTGAATATTAGACGGTCTTCTTGTGAACATTCGGAGCGACTGAGACTTTTTAGGCCTGCCGCGTAATTAAAAAAACTTTACGCTTAAAAACCTAGACATATTATTTTACATGCAAAGCTCTTCATAACCCATTATTATGTTTGAGAGCGCTTGATGTGGGTTATAAAAGCATCCAAACGTGCGTAAATAACAATCTATTCAACAGAAAAACGAGAATTTTGCATGCTTTCGGTACGATTTGAATGGAAAGTGCGAAACATCAGGTAAAATGGTTTTTTTTATGGTACGATTCGAAGAGCGAGCGCTTCGAGATAAGATTTTAATTTTCGATTTGTTTGCGGACTTGCGTGCCGACCGGAAGCGGGAAGATTCCCGAATCTGCACAGTGACGCACATTCGTTCCGGCGAGTCTTCTAGATTTCAGCCGTGTGGTCAATATAGCGAGCGGGGGGTGTGTTCAGGATTTTACCATACCCGCGAACGAAAACATTTTACCTCCAAAAACCGAAAATTTTACTTGATTCATTATCCCACTACTTATATTATAAATTACATATAAATACAAAACAAATGTATCAATTAGGAAGATATACATATAAAATCAATTTTCTCGAAAAATATTGTTATTGCTACTGACGTCTCTTATCGGATTACTCAAAGATATTTGAGATTCCGTAAAAACAAAGTAGATGGCTTTCAAATAATGGAACGATAGATGTATTCATTTGAAAAGTGTAACATATAGGTTCGAAAATTTGTCGTCAATCCACTGTAATGGTATAGCATAATCGGATAATGCACGTTCGAATTCCGGTAGCAACAACAATATTTGTCGATAAAATTGATTCTATATGTATATCTTTCTAATTAATTCATTTAATTAGTATTTAAAATATCACAGACCTATGTTCTAAATAATTACAACTTCACAATAAGAATGTGTTTTCTTTAATAACATTACATATATTTATATATTATTATATTGCCTTTAAAAATATCGATTATTGATTCATTTTTATCACACCTGAATTCTATATGTTCGACGAAAGTGCGAGAGTACCGTTACAAATGTTATTTTTATGAAATAATATGACGCTGATGTATTTTTTATCTCCATCAATGGTTATACAGCATCCCTTCCTCCGCACAATTTCAAAACAATAATAACATATTGTTGATTTTAAAAAATCGTGTAAAAAGTGTTTTTAAAAAAAGAAAATGTGTGTATTTATTTATTCTTAAAAAATACTAAAAAAAAATAACCTTTCTAAACACTCAATAATAATACTAGAAACCAATTCTGTAAAATCTTTTTTCAATGTTAAAAATGATTTAAATACGTATTGTATCTGGCCACAATTGCTCCACCGGAAGAGATTCGGAATTTTGTAAAATAAAGTGATTTGTGTTTTGGCCGGCGATTTGAACCCGCGTTACCTGATTTCTGATTTCTGAATTCGGTGTCTCGGCAAACTCCGTCATGACGGTAATACATTGTATACATTGTACACATTGTATTTTGAAGCAGTATCTTTGTGATTAGACATACTGAATTTAATTGTTTAGAACCAACTGAATTTGAACAAATGTTTATTATTTCATTAGGTTAATTTAATACTAAATACATGGTGAATATTTTGTTCCAGGCCGATGTTGTTTTTGAATAACTAGAAAATGAAACACCATTTCATAATTTGGTTTAATACAATTATGTATGGAATATGATGACGACTAAGTGGCCGCCTCTGGCAGCGGCACAAATGCGTGCTCTTTTAGCCATATTTGTCATAACATCTCACACACTTCGCGTGTTATTTCTACAAATTCATTTCGAATATCGTTCTGTAGCATCGGAATTATACCTCCACGGAAAATAGTTGAGAGCCGTCAATTCAGGTGATCGAGGAGGCCAGTCGATATCACCACTTTTTGACATAATGCGGCCAAGAAAAACTTCAAAATTTCAAGTGTAGCTCGGGCTGTGTTTGAGGTGGCATCGTCCTATTGAAACCACATGTGTTGCAGATCCGATCAACCTAATTCGGCCATCAAGAAGTTTTCCAACATGTGACGAAAGCGATCACCATTAATGGTTACAGCATTGCCATTATTATTTTTAATAATTTCAACACGTTATTAAGGCATTAGATACTTTATCATAAATTGTAATCAAGTATTTTCTATGACTATCAAATTCTAACTGACAAATATCTGCCATACTAAAATGGCAGCTTAACAAGATCAGCCTGGAACATAATATTCACCTGTATAAACATATAATTCTGTCTTTCGTTTCGTTGATTATCTTCGAAATTTAATTTAAAATATCTGAAATATTAAAGCTTATAAATAATCCGATAATAGAATACATACATTAGTGTCAAGTCTTAAGAGGTTTGTGCGAAGTGGCCCTAATTAACGCTCCAAACTAAACCGAGCCCGATGAAGTATCATGTTTATTGGCAACATTCTTAGTTCAGGGATTAAATTTTAATTAAATAGTGTAGTGGTGAGATTTAGTTGGTTATTTGTATAAACAATATATAATAATCTCAAATCAAAAGATAAAGGGAGTCCAGTAGAAAAATTTCAACTTTTAAATTAAATAAATAAAAAAACAATGTTATTCTCGTATTTTATTTATACAAAATAGAGTTTAACAATGCAGATGTTACGTTTTATAAACAATATCGTCTAAATAACGTCCATTTCTCTCAAGACATTTTCAATCGGACTCTTAAATTTGCGAACACGCGAGAGCAAAGCGTTGGTTCAATGGTAGCAACTTCACGGCGGATATTTTCTTGTTTTGACTGGCAAATCAGCAAATCACACGCGTCGAATAATACCCCTCCCACTTACCTCACCCTGATGGTTTACGAGCAATTACAATTTGATATTGAAATTTTTCCGCTGGACATCCAATATAAAATTCAATTATGTATACACAAAAGGGTAAGATAAAAACGCGTTACATGTCTCAGATACATATATAATATAAAATATTCATAATTTCTGTTAAATAAATAAAATTAAAGCCCCCCTGGGGAAAATCTAACTCTGACATCCCGTGTTACAACTACACAGTTGAAGACAATGAATAAGCTATAAAAATAAAAATATTAAATAAAATAAAACACTTACTAATATCATTAACACTTTATTAATATTTTAGTTTGTTACAAATAGTTACGTATACTTATATGACAATTAATGTTAAGGCTAAGAGCGCTGACTTAGAATGTGAAGTAGGGTATCGGAATCGATTCGCAACCTCTCCAAAGTCTCTTTCATTTCAAAAAAATAATGTCATTGCTGTCATTTTTGGTCATTTTGAATCTCCCCGGCAGCAGTTAATACTGAGAATATATGTCAAACGTGTCAAAGCTCGCCTTCAGTTGACAGTATCTCTTTCTGCCAATACCAATCTCAAACGGATTTCTGAGTTTATCTTCAGATTAAAATCTCAACTCATACATAGTATTGAGATGTATTTCTACTAAACCTTTTAGATTAGCTCATCTTATCTCTGTCCGTGGACACGGTCCTTAGAGCAATTTTCATCACAAACTTTACTGGGGTAGGTGTCCGCTGAATAAACATATTCTAAGGACTAGCTGTTTGATCAGTAGTAATTTTTTACTATAGTTAAAAGTTATTAAAAATATATTAATTCAATAGTAAACTAATTTTACACTCCAATATCAGATGATAAAAACCGTACAATGTTAATTAAAAATGGTGGAATCTTCACAGCTGTTTCAAAAGTCATCTGACATATAAATACTTTGAATATTGTAGTACACGAAAATAAATCATTATATATATCCCGCTATTTTAGTGATTTGAGTTCGTCCGAATTTATAGACCGAAAAAATTTTACCGGCAAAGTGACAGTTTTCAAACGTCGGGGTGAATAAAACCATAGATACAGCATATAATTGCAATAAAGAGCCGTGCACTAGACTTTTTGCCACCACAGACAATATTCTTTATTTCCGCCCTAGTAACCTAAGTGAAGATGATGTTTTATACAACAATATTTTACGATAAAATTGATTTTATATGTATATCTTTCTAATTAATACATTTAATTTGAATTTTAAAAAATATCACAGTTCTGAATAATTACAACTTCACAATAAAAATGTGTTCTTAATAAATTCAATTTCACTATAAGTGTAATATGTACTTGTATAGTGTGTAATTTTTTTGTGGGCTGTGTGTACTTCGGATTATTTCGAAAATTATATTATACCACAGTCGAATAGCATTTACTCGGAAAGATTTATAAAACTGGTTAGATCATTTCATTAATTAGAGAGGAATGCTTAGGGACGGTAAGTAATGTATTATTTTGAGATCGAGTGCCGCGTGTGTGGCGAGATAACAGAAATTGATCAGATTGGCATCCTTGCCGAGAGCCTTACCAAGACCTGTCGGACGGTTCTTTTATTCCGATATTACTGTAAGCCAACTTAAGTGAAATAGATATGATACCGTAGGCTCTGCTGCTGATGAAACGGGTCAGCTCCCTAATGTTGATTGCAGATTGTAAATTAGGGTTAGTGTATATTGGACAATAAAATATCACAAAACAACACTGAAATTCTAATTTAGAGACGATTTATTTATTTAACCCAACCGTGTTGAGACTTAACCCATGTTTATATAACACGCATCATATAAATATAAATATATGTGTATATGGAACTAACGTCTCTTCTAAGTAAGATGGCGTTTTTTGTAGATGGTTTCTAAGCCGATGTTTCGGCACGTTAATACGACCGTATTGTTATCGTCTAGGTATTGTCTCAAAAAATTACGGTACAACACAGTCATAATTGAGTTAATTTAAGGAAAACCTTAATATCAATTCTGAACATTTCTTCATATATATATATTGTGGGGCTAAAGACCTGCGTCCTTCCCATTCACCGGAGTCAGTGAAGAACACAAGATCTGCGGGTTCTTTACTTGAGCTACACATACCCACCTTATTTTCGTCACATTCTGCCTTCATCCTAAACTGGGAAAAAATTATAGTAACACCTAGAAGCGATAAATAAAAGATATCAGAAAACACAAGACTATAAGAAAAAAAATCCAGACGACAAATCCGCATCTCGTCGGATTGGGCGCAAGTTCGACGTCCTTCTTGCATGTAACAACCAGATATCTTGGCACCACACCATGTTTGACACGCAGCATCCAGGCCGACCCAATCGAATTCGTAAACGGAATTTTTTGTTATAGATAATCATCATAATAAAAAATGTCGCCTATAGTGAGGCGACTAACTCCAAGGTAGAAATTGAAGTTAAAAACCAAAGGTCAAATCCAGAGGCATACACCAGAGGCATAATCCAGAGGGAAATATCTTGTGTCCTGTAAAGATTATTCACCATTCGATTAGATTAACATGTTAATAGTAAATTGTATATTAGTGATTGAATAATATAAAATATTTACCCTCTGGTTATAGTGAATCGCACACAGCTACATTTTAGTATCGCTGTCGCGGTTTGTTCAACCGCCCAAATCTGACAGCTTCTTCGATTATTTTGAAAACGAATCATAGATCCAACCATTTTTATAACCTGAGACACAGAATGTGATACAAACTTAAGGGTAATTTTTTGTGAATGTCATGGTGCTTGACAAAAAATAAGTGATGGGGCAATTTTGTACGTGACCCCAATTTATAACGTCACAATATTTATTTAAATCAACTATCATTCTTTATATTTTTACTAATCTTAAAATTGTGAACTGAATATTCTGATATTTAATTTAATAATTCTGAATATGCAATCCATACTTGTGACTATTTCCTATAAAATGAAAATATGATTTTCTCTTTCGCAACCAAATTATGACATTTCTTAAAGGCCAATTTCTGTTAATCCAGTGCTGATCCTTAGCTTTGCTAGCCCAAAGACATCAAAAATAAAGATATTTTGTGTATCCACATATATGTTCAAGGAGGAAGTTTACTATTTTTAGATCGACACAAATAACCCGCTGATGCTTTTCATACTTGGTTTCTTGGTTACCTGTAAACCATTACATGGTAAAATGGTTTTCAGGTAACCAAGTCCGCTTTTCAATTATCCACTGTCCCAAATGTTCAATGCATGTTTTGCATACGAAATGTGGTGCCCAAGATTTATCCAGATAAACTGTTTTCACAAAGTTAGAAATAAGTTTTCTACTTTCTTTCAAAGTGTATTCGACACGTACATAATAAAAAACGTCTGGATGATTCACACAGCTACGTCTGCTTGTGGATGCCACTTCTGGGTTTTAATTCAATGTTTTATTACTAAATAACGCCAAAACTTTACACAAAATTATAGCACAACTTCACTTACAAAAACTCTATAGAAAACTGAATCGGGTAATGGAATGGTAATATGAGTGAGTTGTTAATTAGTTCGTGTTATGGGTTACCCAGATATAGGAATGTCGGATTCTACGGTCATAGATAATACCAAATAATTTAAACTGACTTTTTAGATACATAATTTTAATTTTTGCCTCTAAAGATATCATTATTTTTGCCTTTTATTAGAACCAAAATCAATTAGCCTGTATCTCAAAAACTAAAGCTGATATGAAAAAAAACAGGTATTTTTGGAATCAGCACATCAAAAATATCCAAAATCAGTTCGTACCTTTCCGGCGTCAAAAAATATTTATTTTTGTTGCCAAGTGTAATCATCAAGTTTTGAAAATAATGTCCTCAAGATAGCGGCCGTTAGCAGCAAACACTGTTGGAGACGATTTTTAAAGTTTTATATAGCTTATTCAAACATATCGCGATGTATGGCGTTAACATCTTCAATAATCCGCTACCTTCCCTCTGGTAGGGTGTGGCGACATTTAAACACATTTTCCTTCAGATATCCGCAAAGAAAAAAATCACAAATGCTCAATTCATGGTAACCGTGGCCGAAATGTTCTTTGAGTCGCAATCACAGATAGGTTGTTTTCAAAATACGCGCGCACGACAAAACCCCGATGTGCTCCGGTCCAAACCATATTGGCTACTTAAATCACGAACGGAACAGAGGGAGACGACATGCATCTGCTTCCCTCCACCACCGCCTAGTATAACCAATTTTTAAATTTATCATAAAAGGTCACATATCCACATTACAAAGGAAATTTACATTTCACTTTTATGAAATGTATTATGTCCCTGACGCATTTTAAATAAAAAGATTGGGTTTTGTATATAATGATTAAAAAATGTATATATTAAGTATAGATTATTATAAGATAAATCAGATACTCTACAGAAACAGCATTACTTGAGGTCACCATCATTACGTGAAAAATGACAACACTCAGATAAATAATAATAATATATATGAACTCAAATTAAATGTTATTATATAGTAGTAATGTATTCACGTTGATTTTTAAATAAATTAATGTAATCAAAATGATTGATTATTGATGGGTTATTTCTATAAATATAATGAAGATTTATTATCACTTCCACTATCCGCCCTTAAGCCAATATGACTCTCCACGCATAAATATATGAGAACAATAAAAATATATAAAAATCATTACATGCATCATGCAAACGGATAGTTGCAATGACCTTAATAGCGAATAAAAATAAAACACGGGAAAGATTCTTGTCGGCACAAAAATGTATGATGTTGCCTACATTTTCTGTACGTTGACCAAAATACTCAGCATGAGAGCGTGCGTGTTTGTATAAACCTACAAAGTCAACTGAATATTTGTGTACGCGGAAACAGTGACACATTTGAGTGCCTTTCCACACAAATTACAGTTTTCATAATACAAGGTTATTATTCAAAATGATGGTCTCAATTTTGTAACTCTATATTTCAAACTGCGAACGAGTGACAAATATGAAGTAAATTACATTTGATAATACAATAATGTTAACAAAAACAGTTTATAAATGTTTAATGTTACCCCTTTTGGCTACACGGCGAATATCTAATCAGTAACTTAATTCGATCCACACCCGGTGATTTTTGTCTGTTTACTTTCCCGCTGAGGTGAAATGTAGCTACATCGCTAAAAAACTAAACGCGGAAAAAAATTGACATCTTCCATGTTTTCAAGCATTTGTTGACAAAATTCAATACATTTTGGTTTATCATTAACGTTGTTTATGTAAATTCCTTCGATAGCTGATCCCAGGATTCCGATTAACAATAAGTACACGTATGATATATGAACTGCACTAACGATGTTGTTCTTTTAGCTGGGTTGTCTTCTTTAGATTTCGACCGACCGAAACGCGCACTGGTGGTTTATTTGGACCACTGCACACCACTGCATAATTGAATGACGCCTATCGTTTACCATCTTCATGGCTCTCCGAAAAAAGGGCGGCAATATCACACACACACACACACACATGTACATTATTATAAACCAGGAAACCTAGTGGTGCCAATCGAAGTAACAAGGCGCGTAAACAACCGTGAAGAGCTTGAACGACAACAGTTCGATCGTTGCATTCGAAGCGGGCGGTAGTGTCGGTTTCTGTAATAATATTCGCGCGCTGTTTGTTACAATTCCAAGCGGGGTGACATTTCACGGATCTACCTGCAAAACGCTCAGATAAGACTGTTTTCGTTCCAATTTTATAATATTTTTGTTTCCAATTATTATTTTTATTTTTTATTGTACTAGCATAAGAAGCAAGCTCGTATCGGGGTATACGGCTTGCTCTTTCATTTGTGTCTATTATTGTTATATTATCTTAGATCTAGGCTCATCTTATAGAATTAGATAGTAGTTATTATGGTTAATATAGCCAAGCCCCCGGACCCTCCGGATATTAGTATTAATAAAAGACGTCGGGAAGAAGAAGAACCCTGCACTCCAGATATGTTACCTCCGGACCCAACAACGACAAATATTCAGATTGACGACCCAATAATTATTCCTACGATTGATTATCCAATACATTCCCTTGGCCCTTTCCTGGTTCTGGTCCAGGATAAAGATCCCACTAAATCCCTTCATCCCATGAAAATGGGAAGTCTCCTGCTCAAGAGTAGAATTTTTAATATTGCTCCCGGAGGTGTTAAATCCGAGGGTCGAAACAAAATATCGATAACCTTCACTAACCCGACCGCGGCCAACACATTTATCAAGTCCTCATTTCTGGTAATTAACAACTTAAAAGCCTATATTCCACGATATAAAGTTACCAAAATGGGTCTGGTACGCGGTATTTCCACCGAATTAAGTGAGGAGGAAATAATTGAACACGTATCAGTTCCTGCTCAGTTTGGCAAGGTCCTGAAAGCAAGGAGACTTAACTATAAGGATAAATCCTCTGACACTCCATCATGGAAACCCTCTCAAACTGTAGTCCTAACATTCGAAGGTCAATCCCTCCCCGAATATGTATACCTTTTTTATAACTCCTTACCTGTCGAGCTCTATTTTTACCCTACAATTATTTGCTACAGATGTTGTCGGTACGGTCATACGAAACTGCAATGTCGCTCGACCCCAAGGTGCTATAAATGCTCAGAAGCCCATCTAGGTGAAAACTGCTCAGTAGAGGCTAATAATACTTGTATTCATTGCTCAGGAAATCATTCGGCGGTAAGCAACGTTTGTCCCGAATTACCAAGACAGAGGAAAATTAAGCAAGCCATGGCTTCACAAAACCTGTCTTATATTCAAGCTTCCAAACTGTATCCAACATCTTCAAAAAGCTTTGCAGACGTTACAGCTAATAAAACCCGTATTGCCATCCCGACGCCAATCCCGATAACCCCAGCATTCAAGCCTCATAATATGCTTTACAAATACAAGGCTATCAACGAAGTTGAAAAAAAGTCAACTTCTTATTATGAAAAAAAAGCTCACGATGACTTACTATCTTACTTTAATGGCCAGCCTTCAAACCCGTCGGTGGGATGTGCCATCCCGCCATCAGGATCTTCAACTTCACCCCCAGTTCATCAAGAAAACCAACCCAATAATATTACTAACTTAATCACCTTAGTCGCTCAAATCTTGCTTTCTATAATATCTAGCTCCGAAAATATACCGTCCCACGTTGCCAATTTTCTTCCTCTACTTAATTCATTAATAAATATTAACCATGACTCACCAGCATCAAACCAACTCTAGTGCCTTCTCTCTAAACATTCTGCAATGGAACAGCAGAAGTGCTGTCTCCAATAAACATGAGATTGTACATATCCTTAATTCATTTAATATAAAAATCGCTGCGATTTCTGAGACATGGCTGAGACCGGGTATTGATTACTCAATGGCTGGTTTTTCCATTCTCCGAGACGACAGAGTCGATGGTAGAGCGGGCGCCGCGCTACTAATTCATTCGTCTCTCCCTTTTTCAAATATTCCCTTACCAGCTCAAACAAATACTCAAATAGTTGCCGCAGATATTAACGGAATTGGTTTTGTCTCTGTATATATGCCTCCTCATACTCCTTTTATTCCTGAGTTCTGGTCCTCGATCATTGCTTTAATGCCAAGTACTTTCTTTATACTGGGAGACTTCAATGCTCATTCCCCTACATGGGGAAGTAGCTTTTCCGATAGATCAGGAAACCAAATTTTATCTTTTATCGACGACTGTAACCTCTGCATTCTAAACGACGGTTCTCCTACAAGATTGAATGCCCCCTCGCAGAATCCTAGTGCGGTTGATGTATCAATATGTACTGCAAACATTTCCAGTTCATGTAATTGGTCAATATTACATGATCCCCACTCGAGTGATCATTTTCCAATTATTATATCGGTGCCTCTATATCCAATGAAATCTATAGTTAAAAAGTCCAATAAATATAATCTAAAAAAGGCTAACTGGTTAAAATATAGTGAAATTATAAATAGTAACATTGAAAACATCCCAGCCATAGGAACTTCGCTCGATCCTCAAACGCTCTTTTCAGAAATATCGGTCATAATGTATTCAGCAGCGGATGCAGCTGTCCCGAAAGTTAAACCATGTTCCAAAAAGTCTCATAAAAATCCATGGTGGGATGAGGAGTGTTCACAGGCTATTGAATTGAGAAAGGAAGCGATGCGTAAGTATAGAAATGATATGAGTCTAGACAATTTTCTTAATGCCAAAAATATTCAAGCCAAGGTCAAGAGATTATTGAAAAAGAAAAAACGAGATGGATGGTATAAATTTTGCTCGTCTCTCTCTCCTGATTCTCCCCCCTCCTACACATGGTGCATGATTAAAAGATTTCGCGCTTCCTCATGTGCTCCTAAACAGTCTCCATTGAACTCCTTGTGGATTGAAGAATTTGTCAATAAAATAGCTCCAGCCTATGTCCCTAATCACAGTGAAATACTATTTGCAAAGTCAGCTTTAAATCACTCTCCTTCTTCATGGCTGGATGCTCCCTTCTCCATGGAGGAATTATTGATAACCCTTAAAACTGTATCTGACTCCGCTCCTGGTGTTGATGAACTATCTTACTCTTTCCTCAAAAAAACCCCACCGGAGTTTCATAAATACTTATTGGGCATGTTTAATTCATACTTAAATTCAGGAACAGTTCCCCAGGAGTGGAAAACCCAAAAAATCGTACCCATTTTAAAACCTTATAAAAACCCCAACCAAGGACAATCGTACCGCCCAATCGCCCTGTCATCGTGTTTTCTGAAAATTCTGGAACGAATGCTTAAAAATAGATTAGAATGGCATATAGAACACAATTCTCTTCTATCTCCGTTTCAGTTTGGTTTTCGCAAATCCCTTTCCTGCCTGGACAATCTAAGTATTCTTATTACGGATATCCATGCATCTTTTGCAAAAAAACAGCTTATAGTGGCAGCATTTATAGATATTAATGCAGCCTATGACAATGTACTTCTACCTCTGCTTCTGGAAAAAATGAAAAACCTTGATATCCCAAGCCATCTCGCACAACTAATACACAATATTTTTGCTGAGCGATCCATTGTTGTGGACGGCCCGGAAGGGATTATTAAGAGAGTGATTTCAAGAGGCCTCTCCCAGGGCTCGGTATTGAGTCCTTTACTATTTAATTTGTACATTGCGGACCTCATAAGTAAGATATCAAAAATATGTAACGTGTTGAACTTTGCGGATGACTTTGCTATTTATGCTTCAGACAACAATATCGATTCTGCGATCAGCAAACTATCTGCTGGTATTAACTTTCTAAACAATTGGTTAAAGTGTAATGGTTTAGACCTATCACCTTCGAAATCTCATATTGTTGTCTTTTCGAGGAAACACAAAGTCCCTCCCGTGTCAATGACCATTGATAACGTGAGTATCCCAGTCAAAAACCAAGTTAAATTTTTAGGCATGATTTTGGACAGAAAACTTTCCTGGAAATCCCACATAGATATGGTTCTAGCTAAATGTGAAAAAAATATTAATATTTTAAGATCGGTTTGTGGAGTATGGTGGGGATCTCATCCATCTACCATGAAACTCATATATCAAGCCCTAGTACGAAGCCATTTGGATTACGCTAGTTTTTTGTTTGATCCTTTACCAGCTTACCTTCAATCCAAGCTTGACAGAATCCAGTCCAAATGTTTGAGACTTATTTTGGGAGCTATGAATTCATCTCCAATCAATTCTCTACAAGTGGAATGTGCAGAAATGCCTCTCCTTATTAGGCGACAATATTTATCGGATAAATTCTTTCTAAAAAGGTGCAATTTTATCTCCCACCCTCTATTAGAAAAGGTTTCCGCCCTTTCCTCTTTGATAGACTCACGGAGATACTTATTAAATAAATCTCGCCCAAACTTATGCAATAGCTTATCCTGTTTAAAAACAAAATATCCCGATTCACCTCGCTATTCTACTCTTCCAGTCTATTCTACCCCTTTTCGTGCTATATTTTTCTCTCCTAACATGGATGTAATCTCTGGACTAGACAAATCAACCCAGCTAAATGAAAATCATGTAAACAAGTTGTTTAATAGTGTACTTGACTCGAAGTGGCTTAACTATCTCCACATCTTCACCGACGGTTCTAAACTTTGCCCTGAGGGCTATTGCGGTGCTGCAGTTTCCATACCTCAATTAGGAATAAATGTGAAGGTTCGACTTCCTGCGGATTCATCGGTTTTCTCAGCAGAATGTTGGGCAATTAAAGAGGCCTTGGACATCTGCGTTCTCCGGAACGTCGATAAGGCTGTTATATTCTCCGACTCTCAAGCAGCTCTTGAATCCCTCTCTGCTAATATGAAAGTTTGGCTAGACAATGAGATAATCTGTTCCATCAGAAGATGCCTATTTGATTTGTACAGCAACAATAAACGGGTGTCATTCGTTTGGATCCCTGCACATAAGGGAATTCAGGGAAATGAATGTGCTGACAAACTGGCCAAGAAGGCTACTCTTTCCGGAGTTTTTCCCCATCAATTCCATATCCCGATGTATGACAAACTTAATATTGTAAAAAAACATACGTATTCTATCTGGTCTGCACAATGGATGGATCCAAACAATCACAAGGGTAATCGTCTTAAAATAATCCAAAGATATATTCCCCGCACCCCTTGGTTCTCCAACAGGAAAGTCTCTAAAAGAACAGTAGCAAATATCTGTAGAATGAGAATTGGGCATTGTCAGGTGGCCTCACATTTGTTCAGAATGAACATAATAGACTCCCCAATGTGTGAATGTGGTGCCGAGGAGGAAACCCTTGACCATGTCTTTTTTGCCTGTCCATTGCGGATCACTGGTTTTTTTTATAATGATCTTGTCAATGGTGATTTTCAACTTCCGGTTAACTTGTGTCATCTTCTTTCCCTCAACTCGCCTCATTTAAGCTATATAATAGCAAATTTCCTGAATGTCAATGGTATTGACTTGTGATGCAATGTTCCCTGTTCTATAGGATTGTTGTACTGCTTTCTATAAAATAATGTTTAGACTTGTTTAATGGCACAAGTCACTCTTGAAGGGTGGATTGCCTATTTGAAAGAAGAAGAAGAAGAAGAGCTTGAACGAGTTGTAGGCTGTATGGCTTTCACGGAATATTACCTAAATATTTTATTTATTTATTATCTGTTTGCACAGTCTGTAAATAATTAAATGTGAATTGATTGCGTTTTGGCCAGTCAACACAACCCTATAGTTTTGATAAAAATCTATTAAATAAAGCGCTTAACATTAACAAAGAATTGAATATCGTATTATTTGAAAATATGATTCTATACATAATTGTCAAATAATTCATTTCTTATACTTTAGTCAATTTCAATAATGAGTATTAACAAACGGTGATAATGTATGCAAATTATTTTACGCAGTGTTATGTTAAAATAAAGTGAATTTATGAAGTGAAAATCTATCAAAATGAGTCAATTCAGAAAAGGATATTATAAAATTAATTAAGAACACGACGAGAACAATAGGGTGTAGAAGATAGATTGTGTGGGTATTCACTACCTTGATCAAATGTTGCAAGCATGTGCACTCTTCCCGCCAGCCCCTAACCCCTAAATCCCTAATAATCGTATACTATTCTATAAGCTTCACGGAGCAGATTTCAGCCATTGTATGTTATCCAAAGACGCATTTAAACTAATATTTCGATAGTAAACATCATTAGACAATAATGTTACATTTATATACAAACAGCAATATGCACTCTCCTGAATTTTTTTATTATTGAGGATTATTGTTAACCAAAAGCATTCGATCTAATTTATTTAGTTGGTGGTAATGTTATTATTTATTTTCAGCATATTTATGGGCTACATTGGCTCCGATTCCCTGAAAGAGTTGAATTTAAATTGTGCTGGTTGATGTACAAGGCGACACACAACATGGCGCCTCTATATCTTCAAGAACTCTGTATCCCGGACAATTTGAATGGTAGACGTCAAACTCTTAGGTCAGCCTCTACTTCAGCTGCAGGAAGGGTTGTAGAACCGATCAGCCGTTGCCAGAAGTCTAAATTTAGTGAACGGGCATTCGCAGTGACAGGCCCAAAAGCGTGGAACTCTTTGCCCTCCGTTATTAGAAACAGTGCATCAGAGACTTTATTTAAAAAGAAACTAAAAATGCACATTTTCAAAAAATCATTTCCATAAGTGAAAATAACGATTTTTTAATTTTAAAAAACATATTATGTGTAAAGCGCCCTTGAGGTGAAAGTTTATACGAAAATGGCGCTATACAAATTATCCATTATTATTATTATTATTATTATTATTATTATGGGATTTTAGTAATCACATACATTTACCCACATAATATGTTATATAATATCCGCGAAATGTAATGGTCGAGAGCGATCGAGAAAAAAAAAATTTCTTCAATATTAACAAAATTACTTTGTGGCCAAATTATTATATAAATAATAAGATAAAACACTTTGTTTAAACCACTATGTATTGATAAATCAACATGTTTCGATACCTATGGTATCTTCTTCAGGAAACAATAAATACTAAAATTAAAAATACAAACATAGATGAAAACAAAATTATGAAAATATAAGTGATGGGTAACTTATGTAGGAACTACTATGAAAACAAATTTAAAAGGTGACTATTTGCAAAAAGGATTTGGTTATTTATAATATTTAACTTGCTATTAACACTTTTTCTTATTTCTAAAATTTCAAATTTGTCTAACTGTATTTACATATATAATTTCCAAACCCTTGTTAATGTCAAAAGAATGGTTTGTTTCAAAATTTGTTTTGGATGCCTAAATAACAACAACTATTCTGAATTCGCCAATCACTTTTTGGATAAATAAAATTAAAATAAATATAAGTTATTATTTTTTAATATTATCTTTTATTTATCCAAATATAAATATTTAATATTAATATTTTTTAGATAAATTGATTTTATCTGTATATCTTTTTAATTGATACATTTAATTTTTATTAAATGTATAAGTCAAAAACAACCAAGAAAGCAGGGCTCAAATGGAAAATGTAACGAACCGGAACTAGTCGTAATTTTATGCATATTTTTGATCCAAAACTATATATGTCACGTATAGCTCGGGATGACTAGGCGTCCTTTCCATGCCATGGATAGAACGCCAGGACCCCGAGCTCTACATTACCAGCTAACTTCAACTTTAAAATTTTGGATTCTCACCGGGTAATGTCCATGGGCCGCTTCTGTTTGCAGAGGAGGGTTAATGCATAATGATTCAAATATGTTCACTATTAAAAATGATAAATTACAATTAGTTTTACAATCTACCCACGCTTCTCGCACTTGATATACACAGGTTTTCCCAGTTTTCAAGTCCATTCACTGTATCGTCTATTTTCTTAGGCACTATTTCTTATTTGATAACTTCTTACACACCAAAGGTCCTGAAGATCTGAGCGGAATGTGGCCAGCACTAAGCAGCCACATAATATGTTCCACCAAGAACGCCGTCTTCAACGAATTTTTGCCATGATTCAATAGTTAAAACACGCCGCCAATCTTCACAAAAATAGAACCAAGGATGCCCAGCATCTCGTCACGGCCTTCACGAGCCTCACCTTCCTTTTCTTCTTTTTTCTTCTCATCTTGGCTAGCACTCTTTTCCAAGAGTCCGCTAGTCGCGAATCGCTGCAAAAACAAAAATGACAGTTACTCCATCTTAATTTGCGTCATACATCATTTACAAACAGCGGGCTCTATTGGCTGACGGGACTACGGTGGGCTCTGCGCATAGCGAGATCTTTTTCATTTTATTGTTTTGGTGGGCTCACATACGAGAATACATGAATCACCAACGTCACAACACTTACATTACAATACTACAATGTATTAGTGAATCCATAATATTAAATAAGAACAAGGGCTATAATTAAAATTTAAATGATATCATGAGCAGGAGCTGTATTTATAAGATCTCCTCGAACCGGAGGAGTCCATTCACTTGTGGATAGTTGAAGTGGATCTAGAGAAATCAGAGCTGCTCTTGACCTTGACTTGCTTATGAGGTAAATGATGGATATATTTTGGTCATGGACATTAGGATTTCAATCGTGATTTTTAGAAGTCACCTTTTATTACTCTAGAGTCTGTCGTGTTTTTTTTCATTGGTAAAATTTGATTTGATTAATTATTTTTTATAGATTTTCTTTTCAATATTTCTTACTATTATTACTTAATTAAACATCGTTAATTTAAACTCCTTAATCTTTTTTTCGTCATCACTAATTAGATACCTACTTACTTGTAGTGAAATATGAACTATAATTGTGACTTGGAAAAAAATTACTGATTTTTTACTTTTCTTCTAAGTACGATAATATTAATTATATCTAGTTCCACGTATTTTTATTTTTTTTGTATCTTTATTATAATTGTTAATGATACAAGAGAAAACCACAGCCCATCGATCGATATGGACTCTATCTAGCGAGACGGACAAGATCGGATGAAAGGCACATGAAATATTAAATAATTACAAATAAACAAACCTGACCAACTTTAAATGAAGATTAATTAAACCCTATCTAACTTAAAGCTTAAAACCAATAAATATTTGTAAGAAAATGAGAGCGAACAAAAAATTATTTTCAGAATATAGGTCTGCGTGACGTACAGCCATTTATTTCCTATAAAAATATGGCGTGATGTTAACCCCTGTTTTTTGCTATGGAAGACGGATTTCAGAGTTTTCTACATAAGCCAAAAAAAAACATCAGAATCCCACTGAAAATAATGTTTCTCTTTAAATGTGCCAGAAAAATAATTACCCACATTATTTGTACATTTTTTTAGTCTTAAGAAGCAAGATACAAATTGAATTTAACAAACCCAAAATATATTATATCTAGCTAACAGCGCCTAACAAATCCTAACGTCCCATTACGTCTGATAACAGACCGTAATTTTCGTTATAATGTTGTTGTTTACTGTCCGTGTCGGGCCAACTTAAGTTTCCTGGTTTACGGCCAGGCATTGTAGTGTGTGCACCGCTCTTTATAATTCACTTTGACCAGATGGGGGAGCGACCCCCCTAGGCAGGGGTCGCAGTCTTTTTTATTACGTAACTCCAGTCCAGCGTCAGCAACTCTTGGGGATATCCAACCTACGAAAACGAATCATAATAAATTTTAATTATTTACTGGTATTTTGATTCCTCGAGAAAGGAGCCAAGGTATCCCTTAACATAAAAAAACTTTCAATTTGGATTAATAAATCTAGCAGATAAATTATCTATGTAGAAGTTGTACAGTCAACCAATTTTCTAATAATATTAAATTAGATTTCGTATTCTGCTATGTATTTATTCAACAGTGATGAAGAAAAGGATGCGGTGAGAGCAGAAGAGAATTTACGATTTTTTCAAAGATTTAAATTTAAATGGCGCTCCGCGATCCGATGGAGCCCGTTAGACCTCGCGGTGTTAACTTGGTTTTGTATCTACAGATCGTTCCATGTCGGGCACACAATTAAGTCATAGGTTCAACAAACCTCTTCACTTCCTTTACACTAGTACAGCATTAATTAAAAAAATCGATCTTATCATTTATCATCAAAACGAGAATCACACCCTATCTCTGTCCAATATCTTATTGGTGGATTATTAATTAACATTAACATTTATGCAATACAATATTTCTATCTCTTTGTCATAATATTGTTACATTTTCAGCTTCATGCTTCTGGTGTTTTTATTAATTAATATGAAAGAATATTTAGAAAATACCACGCTTAAATAACGCCGTAGGATGGGTTTCCAACAAAGCAATTTTATGTGAAAGTGTCAAGTCATTTCTTAGCGTCTTGATAAGGATTGTAAATATTTAAATGAAATTGAAAAAGCTAGTCATATACGTCGCATATGCGTGGCGGTGTAACCGATACTGAATGTGCGTCAACTCGACTATAGCTAACGATGTCTACGTGGGAATCTCCGACCATCAGCGAATGAATCCCCGACGCCGTGCCGACAGCACACATACGTGAAATGTGATTTTATGCAAACTGTTATCACAGCATTTCATAACGAACAGAATAGATATAATAAAAAAAAATCTTTCAATTATAACATTTTGGAATTATACTTTTAAAATTAGCAATATTAACTTTGTGGTTAAAATTCATATTTTTGTTTATTATCTTAAATTTTATTAACCACTTAATTGAGTTTAAATACATCTACCGGTTTCGAAAAATACCACTTTCTTCTTCAGGATTTCATAACTAACTAAAACATATATTATTGTTTTTTTACCAGAATCTATTTTTAAAAAAAAAAAATTTTTAGTGCCTAACTCAAATCGTTACTCAATACAAATTTACTCAAATAATTTTAAAAATAGATTTTTTTAAATAGATTCTGGTAAAGAAACAATTATGTATATTTTAGTTAGTTATGACATCCTGAAGAAGAAAATGGTAGATGTATTTAAACTCAATTAAGTGGTTAATAAAACAAAGATAATAAATAAAAATATATATATTTTGGAACTGTATTACATATTTTAATCGTAAATTGTCTACCCCGATTAAACGGAATGGTGTCCTAAATAAACGATGTAAACTGCAGTTTTATCCTTGATTTATTTTCTGTTCGATTAACCGGTGGTCCAGTTAATCGAAATCGACTATAAAGTAGAGCTTAACGCCTACCACAGCAATATTGTGTTCTATGATCCGATTTTACGAATATGTAGATTGTATAATGATAGAAACGGAAAGACAGAGAATGATATCGAAAGGAGGGTGACTGCAGGGAATAAAGTGAACGCCGCTTTGAATGGAATTATAGCTAATGGGGACTTGTCAACTGAAGCAAGACTAGCAGTTCACAATGTATGGACACTGATGTATGGAAGTGAGGCCTGGAGCTGGCAGAAGAGAAACGAAAGTAGACTGAATACAGTGGAAATGAGATCACTTAGGCGTATATGTGACAGATCCATTTATGACAGAAAAAAGAAGGAAAGAATATAAAGCTGATCTTAGTATTGTAAGTAAGATTAAGAAAGGATCACTTGGGTGGTTTGATCATACGGAACGGATGAATGAGGAGAGAATGGTAAGAAATATATATGACGCAAGTGTTGATGGCACCAGAAGTAGAGGACGTCCGCGGAAGATTTGGCACAACCAGGTAAACCAGATACTGGAGGATGGTCCTGTTAGAAGCCTCAATAATCATCGAGCGTATATGAGAAGACGTATAAATGTGGACGAGGTGAGAATTGTGTGTCAGAATAGAAGAATGTGGTGCTCTATCATCTCTGCCTACCCCCGCGGGGAAACGGCATGGTGGTTAGTAAGTATAATAACATTAACACAGTAAATGAGTAGGACATATTCTTTTATTTATTACTAAGCTACAAAAAAACTTTTGCATGACACTTTTTTTTGAAACCGTGTTCGTATACATTGGTGCTAAATATTTATATTTAAGTTTCTGTATGTAATTATATTCTTATGTAATATTTTATGCTTTCATGTATTTTTCATTTTAGTTTGTTCAGATGTATTATGTTGTAACATCTCATTTTTATGTACATTGTATTTCATTATCATTGTTAACGCACGTGATGAGCATTTTTAAAGGGTATTGTTTACTCAAGGCGTATGGAAACGGGATATAGGAAGGGTGGAAGGAATTTTATATAGGAATAGGATAGTAAAGGTTCGAGGACCAACCAAGAAGCACGACTTACCTGGATTATCTCTGCTAAACTTCATGAAACTTATTCAATGATTTGCACGAAGCATCGGAACACACAATAGCTGTCTCGGCACGCACCGAGAGAAACCGAATACACACTAGTAGTAGTAACTGTACAATAACAGATCATATAAAGGGGCGCTAGAAGGGGAGTACCCACCCTTTCCCGGAACCGATCTATAAATTTCAACTTCTTTTATCGGTTCCACACACAGTGCCACAAAAACGCGAAATTTACAATTAATAAACACAAAAGAAAGAAGAAAAAACAAAGAAAAACAAAAGTAAATGTAAGAGATTGCAAAATGAACAGAGATTTTAATTTAAACCTTTCTGCGCCCTTTTAAGTGCTATCTTTATTTATTGTTTAGATACAGGTATATAACAACATTACAAACAAACAGATAATCAAGAGTTATGTACGGAAGTAAAGAAACCAGCAGGTACAAGACAGCCATTAAAGGGCTAACTATAAAGTACACTTTCCCAAGAAGGGACTTGAATGAAACACAATGATGTATGAGTCACGCCATACACGGTAGAGGCCAACGGAGTTACGCACGATTTTGTTTGTTTTAAGAATTTGACTTATGAAAAGTGAAGTGTGCGCGTTCTCATTGGAACAATCTTCTCATCACCTGTATAATATACCCCATCTCGTAGTCTACGTTTTGATGAAATCCCTGTACAGCTTGAGATTCCTCGCATTACATAACAGATCAGTGTGACGAGCACATAGCAGGACGTTTCACACTTTTTGAAAATTCAAAGTTCATAGACAACACACATAAAAAATCGTGCTCTGTGGTAAGAGATGAGGGGAACAGATAGTTATAGTAAACATAAAGGAGCATCCACACACACGCACGGTGATCGGCGGTCCTCGGACATATCATAAATAGCGAACAGGTATAATAACTATATTTTTAATTGTAATTTTTATGTGTTGTGTCGTTGAACTGTCAATGCTTTGTAAATTATAAAATTAAAATAAATAAATGTTTTCTTATTAAACATTTTCCACAGTACGTGTGTATTTTATATTACGTCAAAACCAATTTCCCTTTTGTTGTTGTACATTTTAAAATCGATTTCAAAAGTTGCACGCACACCGCTGATCGGTGTCGCCTGGCCTGACGGGTTAAACCTGGCCTGCGGTATGTTTATACTTGACATTAATGTTTACGACTGATGGTAAATTTCTCGTTAGTGACACCTTATGTATTGAACATTAGATTTTGTCTGATTAAGTTCAGAGTAATTTTGCAGCGGTTTGAAAACGACATCATTTATGTATGCTGAAAGCAGGGCTAAATTATAATATATCGCCACGTTTTAGATTAGGTACATTTATGCCTACACGTTCTGACGCTCAATTCTCGAACTAGCTACTAGAGAGGCTAAAATACAACTTATCAAAAAAATCGAGTGAGTAAAATTAGTACCCTCATCAGGTGTGTGTTATGTGTACAGTACACTGGAAATGAAGGAAGGAATGACAAAAATTATGACATTTGAACATTTCATTTTTAAGGTAGGTAATGGTAAGACAGGATGGACCGAAGAAAATATTCAAAGACACCCTGAAAGCTAATCTGAGTAGATTTGGCATAGATCCTGAACACTGGAAAACCGCGGCCCTGGACCGGGGACAATGGCGTCAAAAATTACATTGTACAGTGGAAACTTACAAACAGAAAAAGGCTGACGCATTTACCGAAAAAAAAGAAAGAGAAAAAAAAAGGAGGAAGATTCGTCACTAAGAACCCCCGATGCACGTGCACAACATATGGAAGGGTGTGCGGTTTGAGAATAGGGCTCTTAAGCCACACTCGGACTCACAATCCATAACCATGGCATCGTCCTCGTAACGAGGGACCTCCAAAGAAGAAGACTGGTTATGTATTATTTTTTCTATTCAAATATTTTACTTATGTACCAGGATACGAGAGGACATATTAAAATTTTCAAATAAGTATGTGAATTTTTAAAAAGTGTCAAAACGCAAATTCTAAATTTATGAGTATTGAACAAAATGTGTAGTCACGACGGTAAGAAATTTTACGTATTTTTATTATTAAAAATGTATAAGTTCTATATTATATCATATCACTTATGAAATTGACATATTTACTACCAGATTGTCATATATACATCGACAACTCTAGGAAATAAGATGAGCGATATATTATGTACCATAAATCATAAAATGTACCAATTATCTTAACCGTGTACATTATAGTCAGTTACCCTCCTTTTACCTTTGTACATCCTTTTCAATTTCAACTTCACTTCGTTTCACTTTCATCTTACAGCAACCTATAATCAATATCACGTACACCCCGTGGCCCTACGAAGCCATAAAGCCTACGAACGCAATCAGTGGTGAACGCAATCAATCGTCAGACAATGCTATTGTGGTCTTAGAAAATTAGTTGTCATTGTATCACATAATAATATTATATTACCACATAGTGGTCTGTGACATAATATTTGCTATATACTCTTCTTTTTACTTCTTCACTATGTAAACATATACTGTGTTAAGTACTTCAATATATGAGTAAATAAAAAGTAGATTAAATATGCCTATACATTAAAAAAATGTTGTTGATAAAAACTCTTAAATTAATATGTGAAGGGCAACCTTGCCGTAAATGTGTTATGCAGTTTGGCAAATATTACAAATTGTAATGTATACATATATACGTAATCAAGGTATGAGACCTTCCCTGCAACAACACTGTATATCGTTTTTGGGCAGATCTGAGTGAATGAATGCCACAACGTTTTATACATTATTAGGCATCCAATGGTATATTATATAGCTTTATGAAATAAATAAAAATAATATATTATTACAAGCGATGTCTAAGTAATTTTACCGGCAACAACACTGTGTATCATCCAAGAGGGTCGACGCTCCGTCTATCTATGAACATTTCTAAAAACCGATTTTTTTTTTAATTTTTACATGTCCCGCGCCTAAGGTTCAAGTAAGACAAAAATTTTAGAATCCAAACAAAACTACATCCTTAAGAGAATCACACACTCACCCTGGTTTGTCAGAAACATAATCATTCACAGAAACTCAAACATACCCTCACTCAAACGACACATACACGATTTATCTTCTAAATTAATTTCCATCCCAAACCCTTCCATAAACTCCATCGGCCTATATGATCCTT
The DNA here is from genome assembly GCA_031772225.1 of Eubasilissa splendida. NCBI lineage: Eukaryota > Metazoa > Arthropoda > Insecta > Trichoptera > Phryganeidae > Eubasilissa > Eubasilissa splendida. The sequence continues at coordinate 10,621,149 of CM062862.1, read as the reverse complement.
CATCCGATCCCCATCATATGTATCCCATTTCACTTTTTTACCCTGTTCTTGACACTATTTAATAAAGTTTATAAAAAGATCCACATAAAATAAAAATGAATGTAAAAAATTCAATAAAATCAAACAAAAAAAAAATTTTTTAAATATCAAATATATATTTTCTAAAAAACTTTCCCCATTTTTTCCTATACTTTATACAATTATATATAATGTTAAAATTACCTGAAATCAAAAAATAATAATTTCATGGTGTTCCCCGTTCAATAGGGTCCCCCCAAAAAATTGGTTGTTACCTCAAATGTCGGAGACAAGAGGGCTCAGCCCTTATCCCTCCCCCCTTTAACAATCGAATCAGAGAGACAGAGACATGTCCCGCCCATTGCAACTTCCTCGCGTTCATCTTCCTCATGATATCTGAGACGGTATACCGTTTCCGAAGTTCTTTAATCTCCTCCATACTTCGGTTCGGTTATCACGTATTCGGCCGTAAATCTTGCGCAAGACTTTATTATCGAAAACCTGCAACCTATTTTCTTGCGCTAAAGAGAGAGACCAAATTTCAGACCCGTAAAAAACAATCGAATGTAATTTTGTGTAATCTTGATCATAGGAAATAAAATAAAATAAATTATCAACCCACCTTCTTCTTCTAGATCTAAATCCAGTTCGCTAGCATGTCTGAGAAGACAGGATTTATCTCGGGACACATGTCACAGTTCTTTAATTTTTTCCATTCTCTTATAAGATTTGTACCGTAAATCGTTATATCCCTAGGAGGCAAAATCTTTGTTTTTCTAAAAATTATTTACAAAAATAACCACAAAGACAATACATAACGGACATTAATATCCTTCAGTAAAATTATGAAACGGATCGCTGAATGCCAAATCCAAAATATTTAGATAAACAACCTGTGTATCTAAATATATGCAATACCCACATAAACAAAATATTTTCTTCAATTTTAGAATTTGAGAGTTCTGATTATTTGTGTTAGTTATACAAGTAAGTTTGTATTAACCATTATGATTACGTAGACGTTTACCGTAATAACCTACGCAATCAACGTGGTTAGAACAAAGTTACTTATTTAAATTATTTAATTTAATAATTAACCACAAAGTAAACGCTGAAAACACCCATGAAAACGAAGAATATTTACCTAGGCTATTATTTCAAAGATACGTCTCATCTCAAATTGAACAAGCACTTAATTAACTGGCGGATTAGGATGACTTACTTAACCACAAAATGAAATGCATTCAACTGAAGATAATTTTTCGTAAGTATGGTGCAAGTCTCGTGATCTATTCATTAAATATACAAGGTGACCCAGAGACAATAGTCCAAACAGAGCCTACGGTTAGGGACATCAATAGAAACTCATTAAGCATCTAATAATAATCCGATATTCAAAGGTTTAGAAGTTATTCAAACTTTTGTGACATGAGCTAAATTTCATCACGATAGGTTGAGTATTTATGGGCTCAATTTGTTAGTTACAAATTTCTCAAAAAATCTGTCTGAATTTTAAATATTCTCCGTCACTAGATTAATTAACACAATATTTATTTCAATTACGGACTCTCCGTCTACTTGAAACTATAGCGACTCCGATGGGCGGGTCATATCCTTAGGATGTAGGAAGGGCAGATTCCGAAAATAATCCAGGTGGTAGAAGAAGGGTGGTAAAACCCCGACATCGCTGTGAGGATGGCATAAAGAAGACGTAGTAGAGCTACTACTGATTCTGAACAGGAAGACAATCATCGAGAACCGGAGGATGTGGGGGAAAAAATTCAGGAGGCCAAGGCTCGATACAGGCTGCAGGGCCGTTGAAGAAAAATAAGTTAATTTATTGACCATGTTATTAATTCTTATTATTTTCAGTCCCTTTTATCTAAATATTTCCTACATTTTCTCTAACATCCTATGTAGTGTTCTTTTAGTATTTGTCGCCATTAAATAAAGTAGGTTTGTCTTATTTTTTAAACTTAACGATACATCATTTTCTAAGAGGATTAAGGGGAGGGAGACGCAATAACAAAATATTTTCCAGACACCTAAAGTGAAGTTAGGGACAATACTGATTATACAGGGTATTCTAAATGTATCGTGCACGGCTTTGAATAAAGATATAACAAAATTATTTACAAAAAATTGATCTTTATGGATTCTCGAGGTAAATGTTATGGTAATTATAAATGTAGCTGTGATTGATGATTGGATGAATGTATGTTGACATATGTTGACTGCAATTAGAAGAATTTGAAAAATTTGTATGAAAGTATTGGATGCCTCAATATTCATTAGTATGCCTTAATATAAATATGTGACAGGCGGTAGATTACAAGAACATAAACTATTTACCAAATGTGCTGAATTTATTAATGTCACTTGTATAAATGTAGAAGTTACTGCTAGTTACGCGAACTGAGAATGAAGGCGGTTTTGAAACTGTTACTTGGGCGACGTCGATGAGAAGAGTGATGCTGGCCGCGTTTGCATTGTTACGTCGTCATTTCACAAAAAGTCATTTTTCAGTAGACAAAAAAATAATAACATTTTTCTCCACATTTTGTTACTAAAGTTATGAAACTAAATAACATTTCAGGTCATAAATGTATCCTAAAATGACACTATTCAAGAACTGGGGCTAAGTTAGTTGCGTATATTACAGAGTATCCGGGTACAAAAATAACTCAAAATTCTTGTTTTTTTTGACTTGTCTTAGTTTTAATCTGGGTGTGCGATATCACCGGTCCTCAACATTTTAAGGCTGGTGGAGTTGCGTTTCAAGTACCGCCTTGCTGGGTGCGTTCAGCATCGCTGTGTGGCCACTAAATGACGATAGTAGAAGCTACGGCTCTCCACAGGTTAACCCGGAATACCAAGACTACCGCAGACTTCCTCAATTTCTGGTACTATTAATTCGCGTCCTTTATCTCTCTAACCATTATCTCTTAAGTCATTCTTTCCACGTGATTAAAACCTCCTAAGCGGCCACAGACCAGTAAATGAATAGACATGAAATAAAGAGTACATATAGGAGAGGGGTTTGGAACATTGTGCGTGGGGCATTCTACACACATTCTTGGTGGAAACATAAATCCGATAGTTTATGACACATTAACGCAACAGTAAAAATATTTACTCTTCAAAAATTATTTTTTTGTGTAAATAAGACGTAATTTTTACATTAATGCATATTATATTTTCAGCTTTCAAATTTTCATTTCAATTAAGTCATTTATTTAAAAAAGTCGTGGAACTATTTGATTAAGTAAATGATACCAAAGTGATCACGTGGATGAAACCAAAATGAAAATATTGAGACAATTATTTTGCGATAGTTCATGTCTATATATTTGGTAATCTGTGTAAGCGACCTTTTTTAATCCTCTTCAGTACGCTATGATCAACTATACATTCCCTACTATCTTGCTCATTCTTTACACTACCATAAATAGATTTTCCAGTGGCCTAATCTCCACTGCATTCAGTCTACTTTCGTTCCTCTTTTTCCAGCTCAAGACTTCACTTCCATACATCAGTGTTTATTACCAGGACTCCATTGTGTACCTTTTTTTTTTTGTTGCATTAAATATTAAATGCTCTAAATGTTATCCTGTTTGACATTTTTACAGCGTTCAACAATAATTTAATTCCATACTCATGATAGTTTATCTTTATCAAGTCTTACTTCACCACACGCAATCTTATTCCTATTTATCAATTATTATATATTGTAGTAGCTACCTTTCCCTATACTTTTCTTTTTAAATGTCGTCGAAGATAAAAAATAAGTGAGGCAGGCATAAGGAGGCTTTGAAATTGATCCTCGTCGTTCAATCCATTTATGTGCGTGTTCTCATATATAACACATTTTAGACAAAAATTTTATATTACTTTTTTTCAGAATTTTGTGTTAAACTTATATTTAAAGTTATATATGTACGATTCATATAGAACACCCTGTTTATAGATTCCATTTCCCTCAGAGGTACATTTTCGCTTAATGGAAAAAGGACTTTTATCATTTATTTTATAAGAGAGGTTTATCTTATTTTCAGCAGCTTCCCTCCCGTCTATGCTTTCTTCCGTCCTACCCTACCCTACAAAGTGAACTAGTTCCATGGATAAAAAATTTACTCAATTGTTTCAACTATTCATTATTCAGATACATGCACTATTCAGTAAAAGTGTTTCCCCTCTAAAACATCTTATTCTTCTTCTCGTGCCTAACGGACGTTGGCATCATCATTTTGTTTATCATCAGCCAAATGTTTCTGCATTACAAGATTCAGAATCTAATAATACTCTATGGTGAGATAAAATGCCGTGGACTGTATTGATTAAATTAATGGTTAGTTGACGCAATCCGAATTGGAACAAGGGAGGAATATTGGCAAATGGATTTAGCTTACCTTGATCTTCATCCTGGGTTGAACGTCAAGTTTTCACCTCCAGTTGACTCACACTTTTGTAGTGAAGAACGGAGATATCACTGCACTTCCGGAGTTATTTAGAATACCGCTTCTTCGTGGTCCTAGCGTTACGCACGGCGCTACTCTCGAACGTTAAAAGAAACATATATGTTGACCGTTTCGTAGCGAAATGCAATCTGTTTCCACTTTGGCGAAATGATTAGTTGGCCAGAGCGGGACAGGTATATTAAGGTTTATATTGAAATGATAAAATGCACAGTGTACAGGTACTCGACTTGCATCAACACTCTGGATGTCTCATTACATATTTTATTTATCTAAACTACAACATCTTCATTCGTGCCTCAATCTTAATATCTGGCTAATTTTGAGAATTCTTCTGTAGATTTACATTTCAAATGCAAGTCGCCCTATCATTTTTTCAGCAAGTGTTCATGCTATCAAACATCATCACTTTTATATTTGACAACTTGCCAAGCAAAGCGTGACCTAGCCAAGGTGCGCACACTGGCGAAGCAGTTCACATCATCACGACATCCAACCAGCGCACATAGGAATATTTGTATGAAAAAACCGGTTAAATTTTTTTTTAAATATATATAATATGATGTAATATAAAACAATATTTGATTATAATTTTTTATTTTTAATACGTGTCCGCTCCAATTTTTGAACATATGGTAGTTTCGTGTACCACTTCCACAGGCAGGTGCAATGAGTTGCGCAGCTCATCGACACCACAACACCCAGACTAAATGCAAGCATTATTTTCAATTGAAAAATGCTTCAATACTTCAACGATCACCTCATATACTTTATTTAAAGTGTTGAACTCTTTTGAAGTTTGCCCACAAATATAAGTGGATGCGATATCAGTAGCAGCATTACACACCTTTCTATCCACCAAAGTTAGCATCATGGTGTGCTTTATTTTTACGATTCCATTAGAATTCTGAACCTCTGTTTCTTTGAGGTTTTTCACTTGGTTTTCGGTGTATTTTATTTCATCTTTTGTATTACCTTTTGATTCATTAATGATCCGTATACATATAAGTCTGCGGAATTTAACAAATGAAGGAACTGGATGTTGCCACATAATTTTATTTTGTCTTCCATCAATTATTACCACTAATCTCAAAGTAACAAGTGAGCTCTGAAAAATATTCGTATCACTGGACTGTTCTGAATTTTAAAATTTATTTAATTGTTTTTAATTCATCTATTTTCCCAGCCGCACACTGACTCACACTTGCTGCATATGTTAACTTATGTACCGGTACCTGCTCCGGAATTCTTCTGTTTTCCGCCGCTTACTACGATCACATAAATTCTGAAAATTTTTAGTTGATCGAGCCGGTTTTTGTGCAGTATCTGCAGACCAGTAAGGCAATTTTATACAAGATGTGAGCTATTTTATAATCTTGTAACTAGCGGCCGTCCATTTCTTCTTAAAATCGCTTTAAAATATCTCAAAGCACAACTTATAACATTTTTTTCAATATATGGGCATTTAGTTATTTTTCTTCCAATAACGAAAAATTTTCATCGCTTTTCTTCCCTTTTGATTCTTGAATAAGATTTATATATATATAAGATATTTATTTAATAACAGTGCCTTTGTAGGTGAAAATTCAGTAATTGTGTGTTCTTGGACATATTAAAATATTGCTAATTATTGTGTTGATGCTTGGTGTGTCAATTTAATGATTGAAATATTGAAATACACGAATTCAATTGTGCAATAGTTATTCCTTATTTTTTTATCAACTCTGAGGTTAACAAACTTATGAAACATTCGGCGTCATGTAATTAAGCCTAACTATGGTAAAACATTTTTCTGCCACAATCCAAAAGTAATAAAGGAACTGTTTCAAATATTATTAGTAATAAATATACACTCAATTATATATGAACAACTCATAAGTTTGAAAGAAATCAGAGTTAATACTCTGCCTTACGTCAGACAATATTATATCAGTAGTAAGCATGTAGTTGAATATATTATTATTAAATGCCATTTTTGTGTATGATGCCTTTATAATTCAATCACTTTATTTGGAATATTGATGGAAAACTAAATGGGATTATTTATTCCAAATAATAAACGTGAATTTATAATATACATATAAGTAATAACATTACATACGTTGTTGTTTCATTGTATGATTTATTTAATGTGTATTATTTTATGAGTTGAATAAATTAGAAAAAAATACATAAAAATTCTTTCCATCAAAAAAATATTTGGTTGCCACCGGGATATGAACCCCAAACTTTTACTATCCGGGAAAACGCGTTACCATTTCAACCACCTCAACGATGTTAAGTTTCCGACAAATTTGAAACCTATATTATGTAGTCTTTATTCGTATATTATTCCATTTATAAAAGCATTCATCTTTATATTCCAACGAATCTCAAAAACTTTGAAGTAATACACGCTAGGAGACGGCAGAATTGAATCAATCAATTTTAATCTATAATACAACATATTTTTTATTTTTTAATTAGAACACATTTATTTGTGAAGTATAATATACATAAAAAAAAAATTTAACTATCAAAAATATATTTGGTTGCCAGCAACTTCACAACAAAATATGTTTTCATTAAAAAATATATGTTTTATTTTCATTCATTTATGACGTGAATTATTACAAAAAAGAAGACCTTAAATGAAACAGAGTACCTACTACCATTTCAACAGTTTTGTTTCTTTCAAAATACTTTATATTAAGATCGAGTCATAAATAACTTTCGGTGCAGGTAGGTAGAATCTATTGTTTATATTTACCGACTATGAGTCAATGGGACAAACGAGTGTTTGCTTTCACTAAATAGATAGGGGTTCTGTTAGTCTTTTGACGACTATTTTGTGTGGTGCACGTTACAAATGTTATTTCTAACCCTTAAAATGGAGACACAAAAAATACATATTCGTCAAGTGATGTTTTGTAAATTCAAACAATGCAATAATGCTATGGAGACCGCTGAAAAAATGTGCAAGTGGCGACAAACTAGTAACTGATCGGGCACGCTACCAGGTTCGAAAGCAAACATTCATGGAATGAACATTTTATTGTGTTTATGGTGGGATCGTCGAGGAGTCCATCTCGAGTTGTTGAATTCAAATTTAACGATTACTTATAATACATACGTTCAGCAGTTGCAAATAGTTCAAGATAAACTCCACAAAAAGCGTCCAGCACTCGTCAATCGCAAAAACATCATTCTTTTACATGACAATGTGAGACCACATATGGCATGGGTGACTCAAGAAAAAATTATTGAGCTTGGATGGTCTGTTTTACCGCATCCGCCTCATTCCCCGTACCTCGTCCCGACAGACTAGCACCTTTTTTATTCCTTAGAGAACTTTTTGAATGGAAAAACCGTCAAGCTGTCGAAAATTTCTTCCAGTCCAAACCCGCCAAATTTTATAAGGTAAGAATTTATAAGCTACCAGTAAGATGGGAAAAGGTCTACATAATAGATTAATATAATTTTGTTATTTTATTAAAGCAAAATAAATGTCTGATAAAAAAAAACAGAAGTTATTTAAGACTCGACCTAAGTAAAATACATGCTCGCTTACATATGTGCATAATTAAATATGTTTATATTAAAAAAATATAATTATCAAATAGCACGAAGTGTGACATGTGACCCCACCCTCCCTCGACCTTTACGTACTCGAACATTTATTGCTCAACGATACATTAATAATTATATTCCTTCCTCTATTCTCGCCTGTGGTAGAATACTAACCACATTGAACAGAATTACTAACCACGTTGTGACATTGAATTTCCTTGGATAGAATCCACCCTTCGAGGAAACATCGCACCCTTAGATCAAAAAGAGACGTCGAATCAATCATTTATGTATCACATAAATATATTTACAGGCCGAGAGACATGTGTCCTTCACCCTAATATGGCTGGCCAGAGGTACGCCTTCAAAATGAATACAGGGTATTCAAAATAAAACTGAATAATAAAAATAACCCAGATTTACTTAATTTTTTTTTCAATACACTTTTAAAATTTTATTTGAGTTCATTGTGACTTTTTCAAATGCATATTTTAATATGATCTATTTTTAATACAAATTGAATGAATCAATTAGAAAAATCTATCCATCGAAAAATAATAAATAAGATACAAAAACAACATAATATAAGCTCAAAACTTGTCGAAAACGTAATCTTTTGATACAGCGAATTGTTTATGTATTTTCCCGGACAGGAAAATAGTAACCAAATAATTTATATGATAGATGAATTTTTTATGTATACTTTCTAATTTATTTATTTAATTTGTTTAAAAAATACTACAGAACTATGTTCTGAAATTGCAACTTTACCACAAAAACCTGTTTGCTAATATTTCCAAATGAATAAACAAATTTGCGTATTCCGGACCGACAGTATAGCAAGTGTGTAAAGTAGTACAAAATGTATTAAATAATATTCGCTTCACACTATCACTGTCACAATGTAAAATTCACACTATCACGCTTCACAATAAAAAACGTATTTTTTAGCGTCCTGTTCTACTAACAATAGCTCTACTCAGCCTGGAAATATTTTTATATTTAACTCTGATACCAGTTTCCTTCTTCAATTTTCATTTTTATGTACGCCTGTTGCACAAATTTGAAAGCTTTTCAATTTTTAATATCTTATTAAATTATATTTATTTAATGATTAGGATAAAATTGTTCATTTTAAATGTAGTAGTGCAAAATAACCAACACGTTTATTCCTAAATTCTTCAATCACCCTGTAGGCACATATGTATGTGTGTGTGTCTGATTATCCTTTCATCGGGCATTCGCTCCACCAGCCCTAACATCTCCAACTTTTTCATCCTGTGAATTGCTCTGACTCCTTCCTCAAATAACCACTCGGTCTACTCGTTCAAGAGCGGTTCCTTTTAATCTTTTCTTTGAATTTCGTAAGGCTCTTTATTTATCGAACATATGAAATTGTTATGTTGAATACTGGATGAATTTCCATTAACTTTACGATCAATTATAATATTTACTGTTTATTCTACAATTGTCATATTTATATTTATTTATTCCTTTTATAATATTTACACCATCACTATCATGCTTCATACTATCGCATTATAAAATTCACACTATCACTATCATGCTTCATACTATCGCATTATAAAATTCACACTATCACTATCATGCTTCATACTATCGCATTATAAAATTCACACCATCACTATCATGCTTCACACTATCGCATTAAAAAATTCACACTATCACTATCATGCTTCACATTATCACAATGTAAAATTCACACAATCATTATCAAGCTTCACACTTGGCACTTGGCAAACCATATACTGGAACATAGTTCTGTTAGAAGCTACAATAACCGGCGAGCTTGTATGAGAAGATATATGAATGAGGATGAGGCGAGAATTATGTCAGGACAGAAAAGTATGGCACTCTATCCTCTCTGCTTACCCCGCGGAGAAACGGCGTGATGGTAAGTAAATAAATATATATATATGCTTATATTTACACATTAGTCAAGTACAATTTTTAATTATAGTAGTTTAATGAAAAAAATATACAGGTATGCGACATAATTTTAATAATTAGTTAACTAGAATACAATTGCATTAAAATTTCACAATTTAAAAATTTCTGACAAAATAAGGAATGTATCTTCCGAACAAAATAGATAAAATTTCGAAACTGGTACCCCATTCTAATGTCATGTATCAGTTTCTTTTAAAATTTCCCTAAACGTGACAGACAAGATACGTAAGACATCGGGAAATTATATGTATATAAATATTTAAGAAAATCTGTAAAGAAAATGTCATTTAAAAAATATGAATATGTGGCGGACGCCTGCCGCCATCTGCAAAATTGCCAAGCAAAGCACGCCCTAGACGAGGCACGCACCCGAAGAAAGCGGCAACTGACGGCCGACGCAATCATCTAACACATCAAACATGCAAAAGGAACAAGTTTTTTCAAAAATAAACTGTGCTGCGGCTGGGATTTGAACCCGGGACGAAGTCATGTAAACATTTGCTTTTATATTATGATATTTACTTAAAAAAACTTATTGGAACACTTGTGAACACTGTAACCTGTGATTTTGGAGTTCGCCTTGACTACGAATAAATTTCTGTCTCTTCTAAATTGAAAATATTTCATTTAAAACTAATAAAGTATCACGTATTATCCCGAGAATAACAAACCTTTTTCTGCTCGTTCATCGCGAATAAATAATTATAAAAGAGTATCAGAAAGTTAGACCAAAAATTTGTAGTAATTTATCCTCTTTATTTTTTCCATGTGCCTCTGCAGAATAGAAACATGAGAGCAAGTGAGAGAGAAAACTTGACGCCTTTGAAACGTGATGCTGTAGGCGAATACTCTGCGAATCCCTAACCAGTGGCGTGCACTAGATTTCGGTTATACTAATAATATGTATGCTATAAAAGAAAGATGGCACCCTTAAGTTATAATACATACAACGTGTATATATTATTACTAATGGTTGAATAATAATAGAAATACACGCTTTCGGTAGAATGTTTTTGTAAAAAGTAATAATAATATTTTTTGAAAAATCTTAATATTATTACAATCATTCTTAGAAAATTCTTTAAGTTCAAATACTTACTTGTGCTGTTTTGCAATACGTCTGTTCAAGCGAAGACTTATATTCAGAACACCGCGCGGCATGAGAGACATGAATATGTGGGTTTAGATGGTATTCGTTTGGGGCAGATTTTGAGAAAAATTATGCGCAGCTTTTTTGTCATTTCCATATTCTTCCGCTAAATGATTTAAACATTAACATACGAAATATAAATTATTTGCACGTAAACCTAGATATACACATAAATATTTATATCAAAAATATGTTATTTAAATTTATTTCGCAGAATAATTTTTTAATAGTACGGAATGCAAACCCCTAAATTGAGCAGTTAACAATTCAAGATATATTGAATTAAGAGAAATGCAAAATGTTGATGATTGCAGAGGTGAAAATTCAGAGAGGAAGGGGACGGGATGGGAAGGGATCTTCTACTCGATGAGCAGACCAGAGCAATGACGCTACTGGCTAACCTGTTGCAATGAACTATCTGAATTCCAGAGAAATGTGGAGACAGCAACATCAAAAGTCACCTAACCTAACCTAGGAGTCACAATCCTCAGTAATGAAGGGACTGACTGGAAATAAGCTTACTCCTACAAAATATGGCGTATGAAATAGATATGTAAGATTCCAAAAGATCAGTCTATCAACCGAGTGACCATGGCCACTGTCTGAACGAGGAATTGAGAATTCCATTTTATTTACGAGAATGTAGGAAGGGTGGAAAGAAAATTAGGAGAGGAACAGGATTAGGGAACAGAGGGGCTAAAGGACCACCCAGAATCAGAAAATACAACCCACCTGTGAAATGCTCCTTCAGGAATCTATATTTCCTACTGGATCCACAGGTCTTCTGACTCCAGGACACGTACTCCGTTAACATATGTGTTTTTTTATTCTACTCGTTTAATTTATTTGAGACGCGTTTCGTCTTGCTACAGCATTATCAATCTAACAATGTTAACTCAACAATTTGTATTTATAACTATAATGAGGGACAGCTGTACAATTTATTCACATGAGATGAAAAGAGACATTATTCATTGGAATTCTGAGGATTTCGATACTCTTTAATGCTTCTAATTATTCTAAGTAACCATAGAGTTTCAACACTAATAGTATTTTAATATTATGGGTAATATGTAGAAAAGAAGAAGAACGATAGCAAGATGTAGAGGATTCGGCACACACGGTAGCGAGAAACGAAACACACATAAACAATGTCGGCCCCACACAGGACGATAATTAACATAGTTTCACGGTATACGGTACCACCGGTAAACGATATCTTTCTGTTCAATGTTTCATCTCCAACTGATCTAAAAAACCATCGAAAACACAACCATATAAAAAAATCGTGTTCTGGTATAGGGAGAGATGATAATGGATAGATAACATACAGGAATTATGTCTACGCGTTCACGTGCGCGAGAGATAGCGATCGGCGATCCATGAATCATAAAGATCAAACAGTCACATTTTGTCTGATGATAGTTGAACGAGACCGAAATTCAAATTCACCAACTTTCAGAAAATATGCTACTGCAGCTATTTTTATATTGAAATCTTTTTGATACGAAACAGTTTTTAATATTTAAAACGAATAAATTGTAATATGTTAAATTGTTCATTGGTTGGATTATAACAATGAAATAAAATGATGTATTTCGCAACCCAATTTTGTTATTTTGAGCTCTAAAATAATTAGTTAATCTGAAGGAAACTAATAATATATACGAAAATACTAAATTATACGGGTACATAAGTGATTAAGAATACTTACCGCCTGAGTAAGAAAATGTTTACTTACATAATAATACGACCTTGTAATATATTATATACCTACGTACATAATTCTGTCTTTCTGAGTACAATTTAGGTTTAATATCTCTGCGTTAGTATAACTAAAAGTGTTTTCGTGTATATTTGTATATTTTACTTTAACTATCTGAAAACATCTGGTTTTGGCTGTTTCTGCAGCTAGACTCTTCGGGCGACGGAGTGAGAGTGCGATATTACGCAATAGTATTATTGATGACGGTTGGACGATCGCTTTCAAGGGTTTTCACCCAACCGATAAATCTCGCTAACCTGACCTAACCTAGCATAACCTAACCTAACCCAACCGAAAAAATCCCGCCTTGATGTTCTCTGTCCGAATCCATAAATGTCTGCTTATAATGGTAAACTGATTACAAAATAATACAAACATAAGCAATTTTTATATTAAAAATAAAATCTCATTTTTATTGTGAAGTTAAATTTAAAAAAATTTATGAAATTTTTTTTGAAAATTTTGACGACTTTTAATTGAAAAAAACAGAGGTCTCACTTAAGTCTTAATTTTGTCGTAGAGTTAAATGGTTAACATGGTGTAATAGTATCGCATTTTTCCGGCAAGAGAAAGTTCCACGTTCGATTCGAACATGACGTGCACACATTGTTGGATAAAAGCCTCTCCTAAAGTCTAAAAGCTTATCTATCCTCCACATCCAATTGCTTTCTGTAATATTTATTATGTTATCGATCTACGTTTTGGCGTGTATGAAACACGATAAACATGTCACATCGATATTCACACTATGTTTCAACCTATCATGAGTGGCTTGTTATTATATATAGTGCAGGCGAGGATCGACACCTGAAATTATTATCCAATTAAATTAAAAACTAATTAAATCAGTTTGATCCAATTAAGTTAAATTATTATTCATATTTTTTGTATTCAAAGATTAATAAATAAGTATTTAAAAGCGAACGCATTTAAAAGCGAATACCATAAATATTAAGACATGTTTAGGTTATTCAATCGCCAAATAAAAAAAGGTTTTTCCAGAATTACACAGACTAGGGGTTTTCAATAATTCTCTCAAAACGATCGTTTAAGGAGTAAGCGCTCTTTTCAACCCAAAGCAGTGAATAAATTTGTGATTTTCCTTCAAACAGTCCGCCAAATAAAACCCACATTTCTTTCACTGCGTCGGTCAGAATAGACGATCTAATTTATTAACATAGTAAAATGTTTATGTCTTCAATCCGAAGGTCGTTTTGTAATTCTTTTCTAAATTATGCTATTTCCATGTCGTCCTAACAAAACGTCTTACTTAACAATTTTCGTGAAACGGGGGCTTTCCACTAAAATAGTAATTACTTGTCAACGCGCGTGTATCAGCAAAACATCGTTCCGTACGCTATAAATTCAGAGAGCTGAGAATATCGAAATATATTCGATTGTAACATATAATACATCTGAAAAATTTAGGGCAATACTCTATGTAACCGTGTGGTTTATTTGCATGTTTTAACCCTTCCCAAACCATGCAGTAACACAGGTCTACCGTCATAATTAAACCTATAATATTTAGATAAATACACGCAAGATAAAATTCATATTTTAGATAATCCTTAAGAAAATATTAGCGCTTAAAAATGACTAGTGAAAATCCAATTATAAAAAGGGAATCATACAAAAATAATTATTTTTTCCATTCATTCCGTTGTCAAATTAATACGTTGGTAAAAATACCATTAGTGATATGAAAGACAGAGATCACACACTATTTTCACAGTGAATAGAACAACAAACTTGCAAATATAATTGTCTCTTTATCACTAATTAAACGATGAGAGATAAGAAGGAAGGACACATTGTATAGGATTTAATGAATGTTCTAAATTATGTTATCAATCATTTTTTTCAAAATTGAATGATCAATATTGAGAGTAAATTCGTGGCATTAAACCCATTTAAACTAATTAAAACATTTTTTCTAACTGTTATTTATGGTAACACGAGTTGGTTAACAAAAGGTTAACATAGAATACGTTTGTCGTCGTAATTTTCTTCGATACCTAGGTCTTGATTTTCTATTGGATTTAGTTGAATATGTCCATTCAAATTATGTAAATAAAAACACTAACCTGGCGTAACTGAGCCACAAATCGCTGGTCATCTATGATGATCCCGAATTTTCTTTGAACTTCCAATACTTATTACCCGTAAACACCGCCGAAAATATATAGTCCGTCTTCGACCGCGTTTGAACTGAAGCAGTTCCGTTTTTATTTCTGTTTAAATTTACACAAAATGGAATGTACATATTCAAACTTCAACCAGTCCTATCTATCGAAGCATATAAAGCGCCTAAATAATGTTAATATAGCCAGTAAAATACTGCTTTCGAAATAACGTGTAATAAAATGTATTAACATCTTTATATACGAGTTGTGACAATTTAATTCCCGAAATGCACTTTTCAAAAATATAAACGTGGAACTATATACTAGTGGTTACTATCGCTTTGTACATCTATACAACGACTTGGGTAGCGTTACTATTTCTGGAAGCTGGCTTGTCACACATTATTTTGGACATCAGTTATATTAGAAAATCTTGGTCTCTTCAGCAGTGTTCTATTTGAAAATAGATTAAAATCATAGACAGGATGATGAAATTGCGTAATCGCTTTTTAGTCAGAAAATTTAGAGCAGTGTGTTGTGACTGTTCTAAATTTCGATCGCCCATTTTTACGCCAGAGTGCACACGCAAATATCTGTTACCTTCTCAATGGCGTAGAAATTTACGCACGTATTAGTTCACAAACTTTCGTACAATTACGTCACGGGCGACTATACGGTACCCGGTCAATAAAATACGTTAATCTTTAAAGTGCTCCGTAAATTGCAAAAATATTCAAATAGAGCCTTCTGCTCCAAAGGTTCGATTTTTCTAGCGCTTTTGTTCATATACCCCATTGAAAGTTCTAACAGAACAGAATTTCAACATGGTCGAGAATTTTCAGAAACTAGCGACAGAATAAAGCGGATGTTCAGAAAAAGTGTGAAACAATTATTTGAATGTAAAATGCCTACACCTATTATTTATTATATAGGACACATAATGTTTATAAAACAATGCAGTCGTGCAGTGAAACTGTCGGCCTGAAAAATTTATGATTTGGAAAATTATTTTTGAGATACAATTATTTAACTTTTATAAAATATTTCACTTAAAACACTAAATCATGAATATTTCACTGATTCCCATATTAATTATTTAAATAATTCAAATTATTATGTTTTAAATTATCTTGCTTATATAGCTATGATGATGTTAGTGTAATATAACAATGCCATTATTTAATATTTTTGTTCATAAATAAATTTGATAATCATTTGTCTATCTGATCATTTTAATATTGATCAGATAGATAAATTTATTTCAATTATTACTTATTATTATTATACAATGTGTCATTTCATTTATTTCAATCAATATTAATTATTTCGCACTTGCGTAGTTTGCGTACGCTTCAGTTATACACCTCGCAGCTGGATTGATGGTTGTCCAATAGAAACTCTTATGTGACAATTAAGTATTTATTACAAGAATAATACAATGGTGATACAAGGTATATAACAGGTATCGAAGTCAACGATAACGCAGAAAAGAGACCGTTACTTATTTATCCACGCAAACGCGCACATGTACACATCCCGCCCCGGCGGTGCGGCGCTCACACACACACACACACACACACACATCTATAAAAACTTCACAGGACATCACATTAATATTTTACATTCTCGACCAGTATACTGATTTTATAATCAACTAGCTTTTACACCATATATTCATCTAAAATTTAAGCTCCCCTCGCGCTGCTACATACCTAAAACCACCCGCCACTCCCCCTGATAGACCGTGAAAAAATACCCCTAGTAAACCCTTTACTGTGTCCTTAGAACCTTACAGCTTGGTACATATATACATAGACGAACATACGGACAATCTAAAAATCAACTTATAAAAGATGTACAATGTACATATGCACGTAAAAATCTAGGTATTTTTCAATACCTTAATTTGCGAATGGCTAGTTATTTTATTTAATATTAAATGTATTTTGTAAATGTACGACAAATTTTATAATTTATATTTAATGAAAATTAATTGTTAATTTTGGCATTTCCCATCGGTTTACTAAAAGGTATTTGAGATTCCGTAAAACCAAAGTAGATGGCTTTCAAATAATGGAACGATAGATGTATTAATTTGAAAAGTGTAACATGTAAGTTCAAAAATATATCTTCAATCCACTGTGTTGATATAGCATAATCGGATAATGCACGTTACTCTAACTGGAAGAGATTCAGGTTCGAATCCCAGTAGCAACAACAATATTTTCGATAAAATCGATTTTATATGTCTATCTTTCTAATTAATACATTTAATTAGTATTTAAAATATCACAGATCTATGTTCTAAATAATTACAACTTCAGAATAAGAATATGTTATCTTTAATAATTGTTTAATATTAACTATATGAGTTCTTTAAAAATAAGGACATTTAATTTCACTGTCAGATCTCAACGAATTTAATTATAACCTGTATATATATTTGATACTGCAAATGGTTATCTGATTTGTTCGTATAAATAAAATAAAAATCGTCTGTTTAAAAATTTGTTAAAATATTATATCAAATTCATTCGCGGTAAACTCTAAGTAGTAAATGAGGGATGTTCGCTGTTACAAGTTACACTGAACAAGAACCCTGACTACACAGCTGCCGGAGCACACAACATGTCAAAGGTTAATGAGACATCCGACATCAATTTCCGTTTAGTCATACACTACACTACACTTACAATAACAGTAACAGTAGCATAGATCCTTTGAATGTGTAGAATATTTCGTAACAAAATTCATATTTTCTCATATGCGAGGTAATCCAGAAAGTAAAGACCATTCAGTTTTTAAAAAATTAAGAAAATATTGAATTACACAGTTGTATATGTTTGTGGAGGCGGCAATTCAAACCTACAGCCATCATCGCTGCTCCAAGCTGACCGACGACACAGGCGACACCTACACCCGGGGACGTGGCTCCCGCCTCGACGAGTCATACTCTGCTACCTTTCGACGTCCTTCATGCAGGCAGGTGACAACCAGATGTTAAAATGGATGGCATCTCTTTGGTTCATGTCAATCCGAGCATCTCATCTCCTTGGTTCTTTATTTAACCATCAGCATCGTGGCTGAGGCGATTAGATTCGTTAGCGGAATTTTTTGAAGATACATGTCAGAAAAAAGTCAGAGATTTGATGTCAGAAAAATGTAGTCTACAGTGAGGCGAAAAAATCAATGGCAGAAACCAAAGGTGAAATCCAAAGGGAAACAACTTATTTCCTATAAATATTATTTACCATGCAATTAGATTAACAGATTATAGTTATATATTATGCACTAGTGATTGAATAAAATGATTATATTTACCCTTTGGTCGTACTGGATCTATCACCGTTACATTTTATAACCGCTGACCGTAGCAATGAACCGCCTAATCTGACAGCTCCGTCGATGATTTGAAAATGAACCATAGACGATGACCGTTTTTATAATTTTCGAAACAGATTGCGATGCCAATGTAAGTGCAATTAATTGTGATTTCGAGGTGCTTGGCAATAAGACAAGAGACGGGACAATTTCGAACGTGACCCTAATTTATATTGTCACAGTATATATTCACGAGTTTTGAAGTGCCGCTTTTGTAGTCGTCCAATCCAATATCCAATTGTGCACAGAATTGTCCAGCAAAGCCTTGAGCTGATTTAGATGGGAGATTTTCGAACATTCACCGTATAGTTCGGACCTTGCTCTGAGCGATTTTTACATTTTTCCTTAACGTATAGAGTTCCTAGATGAAAAAGAGGTAGTGATGAATTGCAGCTTATAGTTAACAATTAGATAAATAATGTGAATAACAATAGCTTTTAAGGCTCGTTAACAAATTTAATAAACGCATTAATATAGAAAATGATTATGTTAGGAAATAAATTAAGATACTGTGTATTTAAAAAAATATAAAATTTACGAAAAATATTTTGTTAGGTCTTTACTTTATGTATAAACCTTTTATATATTTCAATAAATAGCTACAATATATTCGTTATGAATATCCAAATATATTTTAGTCAAATTACTCCACAAGCTCATTTTAAATCATTCCCTCAGCCAAAATCACTGTAATAAAATAATATTTTAATAAAGTAATATTTTGTGGGAAGACATTATACAAAATTTACTAAAATTACTTTGTATTTAACATTTGAATTTAATTATTTTATTTATTTTACATTAATCCCCGGTTATTGTGATCATGTCGATTCTCGTCGACTTTGATTCTAAAATCCAACAATTATATTGTCCAAAGTCAAAAATGTGAACAATGGTTATATGTTAGAATGTTTTTAACACTTGCATATAAGTAAACATTTAATACATTATATACATACAATAAGGTCCTTCCATATTAAATGGTCCAGAAATTAAATAAATAGTTGTGTGACCATTTTTTTTTAATTCTTATTTTTTTTGCAATCACCCAAACTTGTTACTAGTTCAAAATTACCATTATTTTAATTTTAGTGTTTTTAGTAGCATGTTTTGCAATGTAAAGGATTTGCGGAAACTAAAATATCTCAGCTCCTATTTATTCTATCAACATGAGGTTAAAAGCAATTTGTTCAGAAAAAAACAGATTTCACGTATTTCTGCCTACAAACATTCCCACAGTGTAAAATTTTGGCCTTAATACTTAGTTTTCATTTTTAAAAAGTCCCATCTTCACGGGGATGTTTTTAAAGCAAGGGTTAGAGTCTACATGTCAAAAGTTTTTTTTAGGAAGAGGTGAGAACTAGTTGTCTTTACAACATTTTACGTCTTGTAAAACAAATATGACCACAGTGCAAAAACCAAAAACAATAAATTAATTAAATTTAAAAAGTCAAATTATAATAAATATTATTATTGATTAATTAAATAAGATTTTAGTTACATAAATCGACTAAAATCAGTTAAATAAGTCGATTGTTCGTGGTTTATCCACTGTTTGAAAATGGTCTTAACCGCCGAAACAGCTGTCACATATAATAATGCTTACGCAAACTAGCAGACCTCAATAATAATAATTATTATAATTTGACTTTTTAAATTTAATTCAAAACAAACATGGAGTTCTACAAACTAAACACAATAAAATTAAAATAATGGTCATTTTGAACTACCAACAAGTTAGGGTAATTGTACAAAAAATATGAGAATATTTATAAATGGTCAAGCAACCAGTATCATATGGAATATCCTAATATTTTATAATATTTTCATACCAGAGTCATTTCTTTTCTTTGAGAAGAAAGTGTCAAATTTGAACACGAGAACTGAGCATGTATCGGGGCGGTGTTGTTGTATCAAATGCGGTTTTTTTATTGAGAATTAAGTGTGCTGTGAAACCGTGCGCGGCACGGGTTAATCGTCTAGTATGTAATATTTAGTTTAGAGACTAGTCTTTCGTAAATGGTTTCTGTGAGCAGAATCATTAATATTAAACACATGTTCGAGTGCTATTTCAGGCAGCAATTTAAGTCTCTTGATCTCCTACAGCAGACAGTGCGAGACAGAGGTTTAAGTATGTAGTATAAATAAATAAATAGATTTCTATAAGTAACATCTGTGTAAGTCGATTTATCTTTGTTACATTTAACCAATGACTGCCGAATAAGGCGGCGCTATGGATAAAGTTTCGATGTCCAATTTTTATGAGTTAAATATGTAAATTTTTCTTCACTCTACGACAAAGTTTTTATGTTAAAAAATTTTATCTTTACAATTCATGTATTAATCGAAATTTTTATGGAATTTTTTTTTTATAAAATTGGTAAAAAGGAATAGCATAGTGATGTTTTTTTTTTATTACAGAAGTAAACTTAGACGTAATTACTACAAGAAGAGTAATCAGAATGTCATGGATGCTAAGGATTTAAGTAAAACACAACCTTATTACAATTACATAATATCAAACGAGTAGTAGAATATTATAGAATAAATAGTATGAAACTTACAAGATTAAAAAATGGTAGTGTTGCCTTTTATGCTTAAAAAATCCTATTCAGACCCAAGCCACTATCAAGAAAAACGAATTCCGCATTTACCTATCAATTAATGTGACCGTACAGTAATCTTTCAATTATAAAGTAAATACAATTTAAGTACAAATATGTATTCAATTCAAACATGTCCCTGTAACGAAAAATGAAATTCAACTTGTTAGGAGAACACATTCTGTGATGATCCACATATAACAAACTGATAAAAAAATACGAATTCATATATTAGCTAGCCATCCAAGAGGCGTTATCGGCACAAAGACGAAAGAGTCTGCCGATTGAATGCTGTTGCGTCACACCTTAGCCGAGACGTGAGTGGACGGAACGGATCCCAGAGGAAGGACGCCTCAGCGCACTGCAGGTACCTCTTCGGACTTCTCGAGAGATAAGTCTCTAAACATGAATGCCGGGAGATTGTCATTTCACACCACATAGCGTGGGTCTCTTAACGAAAGGACGAGAGGGAGACTTATATCAAAAGGCGTCACTTTGCACGGACTTACGTATTACTAACACATCTAACTGAATTGTTCCTGGCTCTATTCGAGATGCATTGTTCGAGACACCGAGGATCATCCTGCAGATAAACTAAACTATTCATCGCTGTCACATGGCGTATGCCCTCAGACGCACCCAAAGGATGGTAATTTTCCTGAGAATCGTACTGTCATGTTACAATCAATCACAATTAATTACCTTCAGTGGTGGACGCGGCCACGGATTGGCCATTTTCCTACCGATACTGAACAGCAGCATATTGGAGATACAAGGACCTCGGCCGTGCATCTTGAATGAGTCATAACAAATAATATTGTTCACTGAGACATCGGCCGAATCTATACCTTGGATCATCATCATCATTATTAACTTTTGAACGCGTGGGTGAGAGGGCTCGGGGTTAAGCACCCGTCGTCTACCGCGAATATGCACCAGGCGTACGGGTTTCTTAATCTAAAAAATTTAACTAAAAATTTTGAATGAGACTCGTAGTTAAATTTAGTTGGTTGTTTGTAATTTTTTGATTTGTTTTACACGCTTTATTTATCTCCAACGATTCCAAATTATTTCATTTGTGACCAATATCGTTTATTTGTTTACCAACAGCACAATCCTTGCAACTAAGTTTATACACACCAGAATTGTTAAATTTATCATCTTTGTCTTTAGAATTAGAATTGAGATTGTCAATTTTGCATATAAACGGTGTTGGTCGCATATTAAATAATTTGGAATCGTTGGAGATAAATAAGGCGTGTAAAACTAATCAAAAAATTATAAACAACCAACTAAGTTTAACTACGAGTCCCATGCTAAAAAATTTTCCTAAAAATTATTCGAGTAAATTTGTATTAAGTAACAATTTGAGTTAGGTACTAAATTTATTTTTTAAATAATTGTTGTTTTATAAAAATAGATTCTGGTAAAGAAATAATAATATAAGTTTTTAGTTAGTATTGACATCCTGAAGAAGAAAATGGTATTTTTCGAAACCGGTAGATGTATTTAAACTCAATTAAGTGATTAATAAAACAAAGTTAACAAATAAAAATATGAATTTTAACCACAAAATTAATTTTGCTAATTTCAAAAGAATTAGAAATATATACATATAAAATCAATTTTATGTGTATATCTTTCTAATTAAAACATTTAATTAGTATTTGAAATTCAACTTGTTACCAAGCCGATGCCATCTGTGTTATTGGCGAGTTTACTGCATAGTTATTTCTATGGGACAAAGAACACTTCGTGTTGTCTCGTTTGAGTTAGTACTTTATATAAAATCATTTGTGTTAATTCAGAGCAGTCCAACATGCTGTTTATAATTTTGTATGTTTCTCTGAACGACCTAGTGGGCGACATTCTGTAAAAGTATGGGTAACTAATTAGTAACTATTGTGAAAATAAATTTAAAAGGCGATAATTTATTTAACTGTAAACCCCTAATATTTTTATGTAAAATTTCTAAACCTTTTGAGATACAATAGGTTTCGAAACATGTTCATGTATCAATAAATAGTGGTTATAAAGAAAATATTTTTCTTAATAGTTATATTGACAGTTGATTATATCAAAGTTTAATTCTAACGCAAAATAATTATTCTAAGCCACGATTCACAATCGAGTATGTCAGTCAAAAAACGAATGCGAGATTCAGGTCAGTCAATCAAAGAATGAGAAAACTTTGGAAGTTATCTTGGTCTCGGCACTCCGTTCGAGGGAAGCTGGGTTAGCTCCGAGTGACTGAATCTACAAAGAAAAAACGTGAACGGAATTTCAGATAATTATTTTCCTTTGGATGGCGGGCGGCGTGTCGTGGCTACATTGTTTGTGAATGTCGAAGCCGACAACCCTTAGGGGACCGGTAATGAAATTATATTAAATGCGTGCAAAATTGAAAAAAGTTATCGGTAAAATATGAAAATGATTATATAGATGCCATACAATGCCAGCTACTTCTTCAATAATAATTTACCCGACGAGAACGATAACCCTTATTCTTAATGGCGCGTGTACACGGATCACAATTTGATCTCTCGTCTCAAAGATTTGCCGATAAAGGTCGGTATGTGTCGGCAGTGTCAATTTTCTTTAAAATACAAATTAGGTGAATATGGTATGAAGGTACATTTTTCAAATATACAAACAACTTCATATTATTATATCTTTATACCTACTGTGAAATGAATTTTTTTGTATACTCCTTTTATTTTCAAGTACTGTACCTACTATTTATTTTAATAAAATAAACCTTATATATTTGACAATGTCCGCTAATACGAATAAATCAACATAATCACGAACATCATACAAGAGGAAAAGATAGATTGAGACAAATATATGGTAATATATATATATATATAAATGGTAATATATAATATATGGAAAATTATGGTAATTATTTTTAACATTCTTACTAAAAAAATATCAGTAGAATTTATATAAAATTTGAAGCAAATTAATATGAGCACAAACATTATACAAGGGGAAGAGATACACTGAGACTGCCATTCAGTAAAAAGACTAATAAATCTCAGAATTCCATGATGTACACGGCGATAAAGATATTAATTTAAATGCCAGATGATATAAAAAAGGAGAAGAAGCTACATAGATTCAAAATGAAACTAAGCAAATATAAGTTTTAGTAAAAAGGAATATTTTGATCTTATTTATATTAGAGCACATAAATATTTACATATGTATACACTATATTAAGAAAAAATAAGTTAATAAACTACAAATACCTAAAAATACTAATTTAATGTATTAATTATAAATATATACATATAAAATCAATTTTGTCGAAAAATAATAAAATTAATATTTAAAACATCACAGACCTATGTTCTGAATAATTACAACTTCACAATAAGAATGTGTTCTTCTTAATACAAATACCTACATACATATATATCCGAGCTTTTTGTAATTCTCTTAAGTGAAAGTTCAAAACATCTTATGATGGACTTGCGTGATTTTTAAGCTACAAAGTTGTTATTGTTAATTTTTAATCATTTTAAGGTGCTGTTAAAATGTAATCTTCTTATTTTGCCAGTCTACGTTCAGTTTTGTATATAGGCGACTCTTTTTCGCTTTCAATACCTCCCTACCTCTTTTCACCTGTAGGCTTGCAATTTTACCCAACAACTTATCTGATGTTAGCTAACGATCAAGCCTTAGAACGGGTAAAGGCTAGTTATATTACTATGAGTAATAAAAACGATGAATATAACAGAGAATGAAATCTATAAAACTCAACCAAAAGTGAAATTGAGTGAAGAATACGGTAGATAGGACAGAACAGAGAGTGAAAACTATTAAGCTGTACCAAAATTGAACAAAGTCCTTTGTCAGTACCATAAAGTACTAACGTAACTATTACATTTTTACTCACCAGTCACCGCTAGTTGGGAAATAATTTATAGGAGGCGGTGTGTAGCGGTAGCTGGCGGAGTGGGAAGGATAGATAGGAATTGTGTGTAGGTATGTATAAATATATATATTAGGTAACAAGCGAAACAAGTTCGCAGCCTGGGATTATTGCTCGGATAGCAATGAAACGGTTTGCAGGTAAACCTCCGAGAATATTCATTATTCCGGAATGTTACATGTTTAATTCAAAGGGATGTCTGATCAATCAGAAGGTATTAATAGACACGATGATTAAAAAATATCTGATTTTATTAACCGTCAATTAATGTATTATTTTCGATCTTCATAAATCTTTTTCATTTATTAATCAAAAATATTATCCTTGTTTTTATAACTCTTATCTAATAAATGAAATCCTAAAGTAGGTACTGTCACGTGACAATATGTAATCTGCTGCGGGTTCCAGATTTGAGATGACAAATGATTCTAAATGACTGCGAACAAATGCGTTATACAATATTTTTAAGCAATGCGAATTTTTGAAGTGTTTGTAGGTTTGAAGAATCAATCCAAACATTCTTTAGGCCTTGCAAGTATGTAATTTGGTCAATGCGATTCTTGAAAAGGAGTTTACTATCGAAAATTATTCCTAGGTCTTTAACATCGCTTCTATTTTCTACCTGAGTGAGTGCTGCCTATTGTGTAAATAAAATAAATGTTAAGGAGGACACATTTTTTTCCATTTAGTTGCATTTTCAGAACATAGTCTTGTGGTATTTTAATACAAATGAATAAGTTAGAAAGATATACAGAAAAAATCTATCAATCGAAAAAATATTTAGTTGCTACCGGGATCCGAACCTGGACCTCTTCCTATCCGAGGAAGCGCGTTCTCTGATTTCGCTATAGCAACCTAATACAGTATCGACAAATTGATACATATTTACTTATATTGATACATTGTAGGAGATCATCTTGCTCGTTTTTTCTTGTGATAGAAATACGTCCGAAGATAAGTCAAGAAACTTTTTGCTGCATGTTATCTAAAGTCTTTGAATAACCCTTAAATCTTAGAGGATATATACGCCTTACGATCCATGATACACGCAGCATCTTGCCTCCAACACCACTTCTCACATCTCCTACCCTCTTTTTTTCTTTCTTACATATCCATCTTTGATTCTTTCTTACACAAGCGCCAGAAGAAAGAGAACACTTTCAAGTGATAGAATGCGGCATAGAAAGCTGTCAATATACGTTAGTTTTACAAATAAAAATAAATGTAAATTATTTTTATGCTCAGAGCGATAAAAATACTGAAAAAAATTAAAAAGAAAATAAGCAGGGTATCATTGAAATAATTTATGAAAATGAGATTTTTTCGTCTAAGATTTCTTGAGGTATACTTTTGATCACGTAAAAGGTTTTTATTACCTGGGGCATTCAGCCAACTTTCTTATCGGGTTTCATTAAAATTGGTTTAGCTATTTCTAAGAAAAAGCACAAAATACCTGTTAGCGAAAAAAATTTAATACATGTATAATAATATCCAAATGTCCTTCAAATGTCGTGGCAAAATTTCAAAGAAAACTGATTAATTAATTGGAATATAAGTTTCCTTTAAAATATACGAATTAAGAGTATACTTATGATTTTCTATTCTTTGATCTAAAAATACATTTACAAATAGAAAACAGACTAGTCCATTTCTATTGTTAGAAATTGTAAATTGGAATAATATATACATCAGCGTAACTATGCCAATAATAATAATAATAATAATAATAATAATGTGTTTATTCCAGCGTGATCAGGTTTTTTTTAACCCGATTCGCCATAAAGATAATACATATTATGTTATACATTAAAGGTTATGAAATCAATATAATGCTATGAAAAAGAAAACCAAGGAAAATATTAATAAACAAAAAAAAAATATTTTTTTAAAAAGTTAATAAAAAGTAAAAGGTTCACACATATATACACACAAAATATAAATATTACATATATAACTACTTCAGTCACGGCCATTTTTGTATATGTAGCTGCCATTCTCTGGTCAGGGAACCAGCTTTCCATGAGAGCGCCGCTTGCACCAGAGAGTTGGTGCTGAGCTCCAGCCGCAGCTTTACGCCAGCAACTTGATGTCTCGGAAGCGGAACGAATCCATGTATACGGCCTTCGGTAAACATTGTAGATGCGCTGCAATAACGCGCCAATCCGAACAGTATTCTGTATGAGTTGTTGCAGTGCATGGGGTTCACGTTAGATATGGGACCAAATTGTATTCATTTAGCATCGATGTGTTTACGAATATCGATACTTTTCCTGGCGTTAATATGGACTAGTAATGTTTAAAATCTATCACTCCAAGAAACCAAATTATAAAACTTTAAAGAAAAATTCTCACGTAAATTACGAAAACGCGTGAAAACATCACCGATGTATGCAATAGCAGTGCCCAGCTAGTATGTCAGGCTAGATCAGAAGTTACTTTAAAATGAAGCAAGTTTTTTATAAATTTCAAGTGCATGAACTTAATAACACTATATACAATACTTATTTACGGCCCTTTTTTCCAATCTGCGTTGGGTCCCAATTTTTGTAGTTACACCACTGTAATAATGTTGTGCTATACTTAAGTAGTTAATTATTAAAATTATTACATTTTTTTACAAAAATGCGCCCGTCCTAAGATACTTAATATTTTAAATATATAAATAGAAATATTCATTATATAGATTCAACTAAGGTAGTTATTACAATTTATTATGTTCTAAATATATACATACTTGTATGTATTTATCTTTGTGGTTATAAAGGTAATGGTGAATTATTAATGGTTTATTTACATTGTTTTTAAAACCACTGTGAGATATTTATTATATATTCACCGACCGATTTGTATGAAGGAAAAGGTATTTACCGAAACCGGTTGTTGAATATTAATAACTCATAGTGATTTTAAAAACAAATTTAATAAACTATTAATTATTCTAATTGTGAAATCTGTCACTTGGATTATAAATGTTTGTATATGTATCAGTAAGAAGAGCGGCGTGATATATATCTGACGGATGGGCATGTGTGTATGTGTGGCAGAGTGATTACAAGGCGCAGCGCACTTGGAAGCGCTCTCTTATCTACGCGTCTTCAACTTGTAAGTACTTGCTTTTAGTGTAACTATTATATTAATCTGTGTAATCAATCATTATTGTAATAAGCCGAGAATTGTTGTATAACCCACCAAATTTCATTACTAGACATCCTGACTAGTTACACGAGACACAAAACAGAGAATAAAATACCAAGAGTTACCACACTAATGAACCACGACGTGTTTGCGTTAAATATTAAAAATACTAATTCTATTATTTGTTCTTAAATTGTGCAATCTCCGCGGAATGGATTACGACAATTCCGGTCGTAAATCGTAAACACCACAGGGTAGGGGAGGGAAGTAGGGAAACGCGGTACAGGGATCGGTGAGAGGATAGGAAATTATAAAAATGACCAGTGATCTCGGGGAACCGGGATTCGGAAGGACTGCTCGCCTTGCCTTGAATATGACGCCTCCGCAAATCCCCGTAGTCGCCACCAAAAATCACACAATAATGGCGCGTGGATAAGCCGATCTCCGTTTCCGACTGAAGACGGCGATGTCAGTGATCGTCCACGGCACAAACAAGCAATATCACTGTGCACACAAATCACAAACAATATAGTGCTAGTGCACATTTCACACTGGTGGGCAAGCATTAGGATAGGTCATGCGTAAGAAATTTGGACGCGGGTATGTAACAACAATAATTTTCGCGCCTGATATTACAAACAGTATTATGTATTATTAAAGTGTATTTTGCAAATACAGAACAATACTTTTTATAAAGAAAGTTTATATATTTTTAATACGCATTAAAGTTATTAGTAGTACACGATCAAAGAATGTTAAAGACGTCTTTTGAAAAATCTTTTACTTTAGATAAATTTTAGAGGTCAGAATCAAGTTTAAGTAATAAACCATTTTACTACGTATCGGTTATTGTATCGCCCAAAAAGAGCAATTTAAGTCAGTTTTCTTAGAAAGAAATCCATTATTTTTTTCAAGTACCTACTCGTAATTTGACGATCATATTATGCTCGGGCCGTAAGGACTCTAAAGGAATTGAATCCCTACCTAAACATTTAAATTAAAACAATTTTATTAACAATAGAGTTTAAAAAATATTTGTATAAATAAAACATTTTATTTACTGTTGTATTTCACTATAACCTTGAGACAATTCATTATAAATAGTCACCCACTCTCACTTTAACACCTGACACTAATGTATAATTGCCCATATTCTATAACTCTAAGTTGTACTCCCTGAAGAAGGAACGGTGGTTCCGAAACCGGTTGGTGTTAATTAAAATAAAGTGGTGTTTAAAACAAAGTCAATTGTTTTTAATTATATTTAACATTTTATTTGAACCGATGCCACCATAAGTTTTCCAGAAATATTTACAAGTACCTAATTAAAATGTTGCCTCCACAAGGGAAAAATAGGTAATATTATCGTGTTTTGTCAAATATCAAATATTTTATATTCATTTTCGATTTCTTCTGCAGTTATGTATTAACAAAAATGACGCTTTATAATTTAGACCAATAAAATAAACAGATTACTGATTTTGTGCATGTTGTATAATATAACTTATACAAATAAAACTTTGTTTTCTTATAACGTTTTAAACTACTAGGAAATTTAATACGTTTGTAATACAGTCTTGAAGGAAAAGTTTTTGTCAGAATTTTGATATAACAAAATTAATTTTGAATCAAAGTTTTGTAAATTTCTCAATTTTTACGAAAATGTCAGATACCTTATTGTTTCGAGGTCACGATTTGTAGACGGAAACTGTATAATCCTACAGTTTAATAATTATACAATATATATGCTATAACAACATTATATAGTGTTATTATAGCATGTTTGGTGAAAGCTGTCTAGCGGTAATAGACAGTTCATGGTTCGAATTCAAATTCGAATCTAGCAAAATCTATTTACATATGTACGTTACAATGTTAACATTAATATGAATAAAGTGTAGTGTGAAGTTAATAATGTTGTGTTTTATTTTATTAATTAATTAATTATTCTAAAGTTCAATTTTTAATAGTTAATTACAGTGGACTTGAACAAAGTTAATCAAGAAATAGTAAATATTTACTTAGATAAGTATATACATATATATATTTAAACTTAACGTTGATGTGTGCCAAAATTATCACTAAGCAGACATTATTTTCAAGTTAACGGCAAAACCATTTTACCCATTGCTTCTCTGCCATGAACACAGCTCGGCAATTCTTACTGCGAACTACCTTCTAATTAGGAACCCACTTGGCGCGAATAGGAATGACTCACAGCGACTAAACGCATATAGCCTACTTTGCTAGGGTATACTTAACCTGGTGTTTTCCCCACCCCGCTTAATACCTACCCATCCCCCGGCCCGCCGCTTCTTTTATCATTCTCGTTTCGCAACTTTTCTCTCTATGCCGCGAGTTACATTTAATCTTAATGTTAATTCCAGCTAGATACTAGATAAACACAATCTATATCGTTAAAGCCAGGAAGGTCATAGAAATCCAGAAAATTATAATATTTTGCTAGTCCTGCTTTACAAAAATAATATTACCCATATTTTTTAATGACCGTATTTATTTTCGCTCTTTTTTTATTTTGCTTGTTTAAATTTTATTATATAATATTTCATGATCAGTTTCTGTAATGATTCGAAAAGAGGGTGACTGCTAGAAACAAAATGAACAGCGCTTTGGATATAATGGAGTACTGGTACCGAAATCGATGTATGGAAGTGAGGCCTAGAGCTAGAAGAAGAGAAACGAAAGTAGACTGAATGCAGTGGAAATGAGATCGCTTAGGCGTATGTGTGACAGATCCATTTATGACAGAGGAAAGAATAAAGAAATAAGGAAAGAATGTAAAGCTGATCTTAGTATAGTGAATAAGATTAAGAAAAGATCACTACTAAGGTGGTTTGGTCATGAGGAACGGATGAATGAGGAGAGAATGGTAAGGAAGATATATGACGCAAATGTCCATGGCACCAGAAATAGAGGACGTCCGCGAAAGACTTAGCACGACCAGGTAAACCAGATACTGGAGGATGGTCCTGTTAGAAGCCTCAATAATCGGCGAGCTTGTATGAGAAGATGTATGAATGTGGATGAGGCAAGAACTGTATATCAGGACAGAAAAGTGCGGCGCTCTATCCTCTCTGCTTACCCCCGCGTGACAATGTTGCATAACAATGAAATTAATTATACAAAAATAATATTTCATATTTCTATAAATAATTTAATAATAAATTATAGTGAATTTGCGATTGGCGATTGGCGATTTGTCACTCCATCGGACGCACGCACGATCGGCGCAGCCAATGAACGCGTACTACCGTATATCGCTGTTTCGTGGGTGAGTTTTAGATGATTTACTCCACTTGTGCGCTCTAGAACGTTTCTCTAATTCAATCATATCAAGCAGTTTTACATAAAAAAAAACTATGTACAAAAAAAGAGGCTTTTCAAAACCGAACTAGATCTACACTCTGTAGTAATATAAATCCAAATTTAAATACAATAAAGCGTGCTTTGCCGAATCTGCTGATTCTGAAACACAACGAACCGTCTGCTTAATGGAGCATCCAATATTTCTAAAATACGTACGTTTTATCTTCGAAAACTCATGAATAATTTTCGTCCACTTATATTTGCGCACTTCCCGTGAAATATATCACAATGCTTACCTTCTGCAAATATTTAAATTGCTAAGCAAGCATTCCGTATCCATTTTGTTTTTCCCCGTTTTCGCGCCCACTTAATCTTATTCAAATTTGGAATGTCAACTGTGACATTTTTTTTATTTCCAGGACCGGACCGCTGAGTCTTAATTTAATAAGCCCTGGTTTCGGGGATGATTTTCCGAATTCGTCGAAAGAGCTCTCCGCTCCTCCGCCTATAAGGAGGCGTATGATAATCTTATCATATTTATATACCTAAGATTTGTATTTTTATATTAATACTGTATTATATTAAATAACACTAATTTAATCATTATATCCAGTAAAAATTATAATAATAATATTAATAAACTAACAGAATTTAAATATTGTCGAGAATATTCAGGAACTAATGACGGAATAAAAATTTTGTACGGTACATGTTCTGTAATATATGCCCTGGAGACATAGGAGAATAGAAATAAGAATCAATCTATATCGGTTGGATCAATATTCTCTTCATAAAAAATGCACCCCCACACGTTTTTAAATAATTACTCAACCATTGTATAATGAAAATATAGCACGCATAGCCTTCATGGATCCACATCTTTAGAAAAATACATGTAATAATAGTATATCCCTATAATTTTCTTTCTACTTGCTGTCAATTTTTATTTTATGATTAATATTAATTCATTATTTAACCATTCCCAAACCATGCAGTGACACAGGTCTATTTATATTTTAGTTAATCCTAAGGAAAGTGTTAACGCTTAGAAATGAATAGTGAAAAACCAATTATGTAAAGCAAATGTAATAAAAATAATTATTTTTCTAATTTATCTATTGTAAAATTAATACGTTGGCAAAAATATCACTTGTGGTAAGACAGAAAGAGATCACACATTAATTTCACAGTGAAAATAATAATAAGCATGCAAATTTAATTGTGTCCCATTTCACTGATTAAATGAAGAGAGATGTGAAGAAAGGTTATATGAGACTTGATGAATGTTTCGACTTGTAATATTATATAATATTAATCCTTTTTTCACATTTAATTTATGGCATAAACAGTTTAAAAACCACTTAACCTAATAAAAGCATTTTTTCACATTTCAGAGGCTAAAACAACTCTACATATCTTACGGTGACACAAGTTGACAGCATGGCTGCGTACGGGTGTTTTATATCACGGTAAAGGTTAATTCTGTTATTTTTTAACACTTTAATACTGTTTTCAAACTGAACTACACGCTCATCCAATGAAAATAGGACTAACTCGGTAGTCTCCCGGAACGAATATCTAACCTCCGACTACTTGATCACTAGACGAATGTCTTACGGATAGACCAAACAGGCACGACCGATATTTTTGGACGATAAGAGGCACCGGACTGCGAATGTAGAAAACGAGCACCAGTTTATGCCGATTTATCGGTGGTCTCAGACGTCTATAACATTCTTATTTTACGCGCTAAATGATCTATCTAATTAAAATGAATTGATTCAATAGGTATAGAAAAAATATGAAATATAGTTAATAAAACGTGTGAATAAAAATTGTAATCAACAGGTATTGAAATTCAAAAAAGTTCATAAATAAATGCTTGTACTATATTTATTTTGGTACTTTAATCGTTTTCTACCTATTATCACGTCTCACCTGACTTCGGAACATGAGATGAGGTGACCAGATAGATACCTGTACACACAACAAATGCACACAAAACAAGTATACATAGGCAACTGCAGACAGTGACAATTGTACACTCAGACAACTGCACACGATTATGATTCCTTTATAATGGATTACGTCAAGTTACATTAAGTTATTTATTACAAAATCGCGACAGTGGAGTAATGCAGTTTTCTATGTGTGTACTTATCTGTGTGTGCAGTTGTCTAGCTGTGCAGTTGTCATGCGTGCGCTTGTCTTGTGTGCATCTGTCTTGTGGAATAGAATCATAAGACGCACCCCAATTTAAAGTCGATTTTTCTATATAGAAAAGTGCGTTTTATGGTTGGTACCTACATTAAAAGTGTCACTTAATAAAAACATCTCTCATTTTTCAAAATGTAAATTAATAATTTATTTATGATAACTACTATTTGTATGCATTTGATAGAGGAGATGATCATAGCATAGTTAGCAAGATTAAGAAAGGATCACTTAGGTGGTTTGGTCATATGGAACGAATGAATGAGGAGAGAATGGTAAGAAAGATATATGACGCAAGTGTTGACACCTGAAATAGAGGACATCCGCGGAAGTCTTGGCACGACCAGGTAAACCAGATACTGTATGATAGTCATGTTAGAAACCTCAATAATCGTCGAGCTTGCATGAGAAAATGCATAAATGTGGATTAGACGATAATTGTGCGTCAGGGCAAAGGAGTGTGTGGCGCTCCATCCTCTATGCCTACCATCGCGGGGAAACAGCGTTGTGGTTAAGTTAGTTAGTTTAAGTTGATAAAATCAATGTAATACAAGGTATAATATATTTTTTAAATCGCCTAGGGAATTCAATGAGACATATTAAAACGAAAAAAATTGTGATTTTTGCAGAGAGCGGTATTTGTGCGTCCCGGATTTACCATCATACCGTCACGAGCTGACCCGTCCTGACCTGACAAGAACAAAATCTGTTCAAACTTTACCCTTTTAGGGTCATGAACAAGATCAGAAGATTTTAGAGAAGAAGCCCAACATATTGGTGCCTTTTTATATTGATTTTTTCAATATCGTAAAAATATATATTGGCATCTTTTTATCCTCCAGTAATAATTGTTTGAATTCCAGCACGGCTTTACGGAAAACTGTTTTGGTCTCAACATTATTTTATGTGACATATTTATTTTGATTTAATTATCAAAGAACAATATGCATTGAAGAAACACAACCAAAAACCAATATGCAAAAACTAAAAACAAACGTCGCTCCAATAGCGCATTATTGTCGATATTATAATTTTTATTTTAAATCAGCGCTCGCTAAAATAATTTAATTATAAAAGTTAAATTATGTATTTGTATCTACGTACATACTGAATCTTTATTCCAGTAAAAAGTGAGCTAAATATTAGTGAAATGATATATGCTGTATGCATACACCTAGACTAGAGCTATCTCAAATTGACAGGATTATCGTCAGAATGTTGGACAGATAAAATAAAAGTGAATACAATTTTTTATGTAAATTCGAGAATTGTTCACAGCAGTTATTAACAAATATTAAAATTCGGACGGATATTTAAAAAAATAATTAAAACAACCAGTCTACAGCCCAACACCGAAAATATACGTCGCAAAATATCCCAAGCAACTAACACCGCCTAATCCGTGGCGACGTAATTTATTTATGTGCTTTGAACCTACCGAAGCCATGCAGACCACTCTTTTCGGAGTTTTCCCTCATCAATTACATATGCCGATGTATTACAGGCTTAATATGATAAAAAAACGTACGAATTCTATTTGGACTGCACAATGGATGGATCCAAATAATCATAAGGGTAATCGGCTTAAAACTCCCTGGTCTCCAAAAGAACAGTATCAAATATCTCTGGAATGAGAATTGGGCATTACCAGGTAGCCTCACGTTTATTCAGATTGAATTTAATAGATTCCCCAATCTTTAAGTGAGGTGCCGAGAAGGAAACCCTTGACCATATCTTTTGTTGCCTGTCGATTGCGGATCACAGGTTTTTTTTACAGTAATCTCGTCAATGGTAATTTTCAACTCCCGGTTAACGTGTATCATCTTCTTTCCCTTAACTCGCCACATTTAATCTATATATGTAATAGCAAATTTATTGAATGACAATGGTATGAACTTGTAATATAATATTTCCTATTCTATAATATAATTGTACTTTTTTCTATAAAATAAAGTTTTAACTTGATTAATGGCACAAATCACTTAAAAGGTGGATTGCCTATTTAAAAGAAAAACATCTATTGCACAATTTGTAAATATTGTAAATGAATATTAATATTTATTATTATTTTTTGGTAATCTGTACTAATTTATTATTACTTTTTGGTAATCTAACGGATTTTCTTACTTAACTATTAATGTATGCATACGTTAGCGCAATAATAATATAGATTGTCCTCGAGCACCGTTTTATGACATTGCAGTTCAGGAACATTATTTAAAAACTTCGAAACCGTGTATGACGATAGTTAATCGTCTAGTTTTTGTTATAAAAATGGAATAAAAGTCTCGGCGCCACCTATCAGATTTATTTCGAAGCTAAATCTGAGATACTTCATATAGATTGGTAGCTCGCTATGGAAAAAAAAATAGATATCACCGAAGAAAAAAGGAAAGAAAAAATCTGAAAAATATTACCTAAGCTGATGTAGCTCAGTTGGGACAGCACTCTACTGGCAGTATTCCATATGGCAACTCAGATTTTTTCTCAAATATGATTATATTTTTACATTTTTAGTGAAATATTTATTATGATGAAATTAATATTTTTAACGAAGGAATTAAATTAAATTGCTCGATTAAAATACGCGCCGTAATGAGTAATATTCTGAATAAATCTTATTTCATTAGGGGAGTACAATAATAGCTGATTCAAAAAAATAAATTAAAACCATAAAATAAAAATAATTGCTATGAACATGCACAGTTCAAGACTATATATATAATTAGCATGTTGCATACCAATAAGATCAAACAAACGTCAAGAATCAAGATGTCGATTCTGTCAAATGAAAGTGTGCGGTTATCGCGTCAGACAAAATGCATTATTTTTCCATCGTAATTTCGTCGATTTTTTAACAAGACATAAAATGATATTTAACCCGTCATTTTTGACGAATTATTTCTAGTAATTAATAACTGCAGTAAATATACATTGACGAACACGCTGTGAAAGTTGTGCCAGTTATGCGGACACCATCCGACCCGACCATATCGCTGTGAGATATTACTCAACGCGCAAACAAATTGAATTATATTATTTAAAAATGTAGACGTTTAACTATACAAACTAGTTAAATATATGTTGCATGTAACTGCGAAGAGTTTTGTCTGTGTATTGAGCAAATATCGTATTTCTCAAGACTATTAGAAGCGCGAGACCATAAGTCTCACTACAAATTTATTCATGAGCGAGCACCAGTTTACGCCGATTTATCGGTGGTATCGAACGGCTATGTTTATTTTACGTGTTCAATGAACTGTCAAATTAATATGGAGAAATTCAATAGGTTGAGAAAAGTTCGACATGCAGTCATTAAAACAAAGTAAAAGGAGTGAATAAAAAATATACTATGTAACGTATTTAAAATAATTACATACATAGGTGTAATAATTTTTTATTACGGAAAACACATTCTTATTGTGAAGTTGTAATTTTTCAAAACATAGGTCAGTAATATTTTTTTAAATAAAAATTAAATAATTAGAAAGATATTCATATTAAATCAATTTTATGGACAAACATTGTTGTTGCTATCGGGATTCGGATCTGGAACTCTTCCTATCCGGGGAACGTGCATTAACCGATTACGCTATACCAACACAGTGCATTGATGACAAAATTTTGTAATAACAACAATATTTTCGATAAATACTAATTTAATGTATTAATTATAAATATATACATATAAAATCAATTTTGCCGAAAAATAATATTTAAAATTAATACATTAAATTAGTATTTAAAATGTCACAGACCTATGTTCTGAATAATTACCACTTCCAATAAGAATGTGTTCTCCTTAATAAGTATATATTTCTAATTAATACATTTAATTTGTATTTTTAAAAACTAATAAGAAATGCTTGAGTCATATTAATTTTTCTCTATCAGCGATTTAATTACATTGCGATATTGCATTACAATTGGGTATGTATGTACAATATTTTTAAGAAAGAAATTTAAATATTATTAGCATCATTTATATTATCACATTTTTAAGAAAGAGCTTCTTTGTGATGTAACATGATTATTATTTTTTTTTAATTATCAATTCAAACATAACTAAATATTATTTTTTAGTTATTATTTGCATATGTTGATAAGGACTGCTCTTCTCAAAATTAAAAATAGTACTTTATATATATATCGATGGTTATACGCCGTCCATTTCAGTATTTTTAATGTTTCAAAAGTAAGTAGATGAAATAATGTTCGCGCATACCTAATTTCAATCCGTATTTATATAGTTTGCAAAAATAATTAAATATTATGTTTTTATGAACTAGATGAAATATTTATCGATTCGAAATTGACGCTTTCATGGTTTGAGTTCTGGCACCTTTTTTAAAAAAAAAAAGTTCTGGTTATACGGCAAAAGGAATTATCGAAAAAAATATATTTTGTTTTCTTTCTATTGATCCTATTTTTGTATCATTACATTATTTTTTAAATACTCTTGTTGACATGCATTAAGATCAACTTTATCGTTTCGGTAGCGGGGTACTCCTGTTCCACGTAATTAATCGTGATTAAATACAACGTTTGAACCCGAAAAAAAGTCATTTTTCTTCGATAGATTCGTTTACCATACAACCACCGATATACATACCGGAGATTTTCATGAAATTGAAGCATAGATTTATTACCTTATACCCGCCTACTTTGTTGCTACTAAAAATTTTGACCTCACGGTCGATGTTCTTAAAAACATATTTGTAATAATATTAATAAATAATACTTTCACAATAATAATAAATAATTCATTAATTAAAATACGTTTTTCTTTATCAGGGTGATAAAAAACTAACGAAACTATATCTCAAATTGTTATAAATTCAATTTTTTAAATATTAGAAATATAATTTAAAATTATTAAGAGGCGCGTAG
The DNA here is from genome assembly GCA_031772225.1 of Eubasilissa splendida. Lineage (NCBI taxonomy): Eukaryota > Metazoa > Arthropoda > Insecta > Trichoptera > Phryganeidae > Eubasilissa > Eubasilissa splendida. The sequence continues at coordinate 10,582,605 of CM062862.1, read as the reverse complement.
CATTTCGTAAGTCAGTTTATGCAAATTTGAATAAAACGAAATATTAATATTTTATTAAATAGGAACTATGGACAGCAACACCCAGAAGGCAAAACTTAATACAGGAATCAATGTCTACGAATGCTAAATCTGCAGTTAAGTTGTTGGGCGTGCACATTGATTCAGATCTTTCAATGAATACACAAATCAGTAAAACTGTCAGTGCATGCTGACATCAACTGAGACAGATTAAAAGTATTCGGAGACATCTTCCTCTTGAGGCAGCCCGTCTACTTATAAATGCATTCGTGGTGTCACGTGTGGACTATTGTAACAGCATCTATACTGGCCTACCAATGTTTCAGCTGGATAGATTACAATCTATTATAAATGCGGCCGCATGGATAATATATGGAGTTTCCAAATTCTCTCATATAACATCCCTTTTACATCAGCTACATTGGCTCCAATTCCCTGAAAGAGTTGAATTAAAATTGTGCTGGTTGATGTACAAGGCGACACACAACATGGCGCCTCTATATCTTCAAGAACTTTGTATCCCGGACAATTTGAATGGTAGACGTCAAACTCTCAGGTCAGCCTCTACTTCAGCTGCAGGAAGGGTTGTAGTTTTTACAAAAATGGCGCTATACAAATTATCCATTATTATTATTATTATTAACTATTCTGACTAGCGATGATTGATATCGTTAATTTGCTGGAACACCAGTTCCAGTTCCAGATGAATATCGGATCTTTTGACAGCTTACTTTTCGATCCAATTCCAATTTTTCAGATGCATGATTGAATTTGACCAATCAGATAAAGTTGAAAAGAACTGTTTTTTTAACGATGGATCCATCGTCATTGTCAACAACTATTGACGTTGCAAAAAAGTAGTTCTTAATCATTTTGACACCAATATTTCTTGCACCCTGTAATACTCATTCGATTTTGTGGAACCGGTTACTACGATATCGAGTAAATAGGTATCCCGATGACTTAATAGTAACCGGTTAAAAATCACCGGGACCCAAATATCAATCATCGCTACCTTAAACTTGTTTCGATCATGTTAAAATCCGTACACATTAAATAGTGCACCCAACTTTTAACCATAACAGTGTCTAATAAAAATTACATTATATTAAGGAGAACACATTCTTATTGTGAAGTTGTAATTATTCAGAACATAAGTCTGTGATGTTTTAAATACTAATTGAATGTATTAATTAATAATATATTATACATATAAAATTGATTTTATATGTATATATGTTGTATCAATGTGTCCAAAATTTAATAAAAATGAATTGATAATTCTGGCGTCTGCAGTCGGTTTACTCAAAGGTATTTGTGATTCCGTAAAAACAATGTAGATGGCTTTCAAATAATGGAACGACAGGTGTATTCATTTGAAAAAGTATAACATATAGGTTCGAAAATTTGTCATGAAAAGTAGTGTACTTCCCCGGATTGGAAATAGAGATCCAGGTTCGAATCCCGGTAGCGCAAAAACAATATTTTTCGACAAAATTGATTTTATATGTATATATTTATAATTAATATATTAAATTATATGGTTTTTACAAAAATTTGTATAATTGTATTAACATTTTGTGAAAATCTTTCTGAAGTGCCGTTCACTGATTGCGGCCCTGGTCATATCACATTATTCAGATCCAAAATAGCATTACAGCTTCTTCATTTTACCCCCCCCGAGATATTTTTCCCAGCGATATTAAATTTGAACAATGTCTGCGGTATTATCTGTTTGCCAACATAAAGATCACTAATGTACGGAGTTTACTCCAAAAAGTACGCCTGGAGCATTTTACTCACCTGCAAGTGACAGGTAGGGGTGGATTTTTTCCAGAAATTTCGATGAAAATAAGTTCGGCAAAACTGGAAACTTTATCTACCGACAAAAAAAAAAGCGCAAATAAGATATTGAAGGTTTTACGGGATCTCAAATTGAACTCGCTTATACCGTTTCGTTGTGAAGATTATCTTGAATAGACAAGTTTAAGCTGGTAACCTATCGTAACCCGAGAAGTATAGGTTTTGAAAAGTCACTAAGATTTAATTATGTATTTATTGAACACATTGTAAACATAACAATATTCAATCCACATGTTCTGATTGTAGATAACATAAAAGGACTACTAATAAATTACAAAATCATATAACGATAGCAAGCGATGTACATAGATTAAAATTATATAAAAAATTCATTATAATAAACAAAAACTAAATACGGGGGATCCTCTCTCTAATGGATCGTGTTTGTGGATGAATTTTTTCGACCCGGAACAATCTCTCGGATTTTGCTCTTATGAGATTCCCTTTTACAGTTTCCGTATATACACCATGTCTCAGATTTCTCCGACTTGCACCACATTTCACACTTGTTGTACGTCAAATATCAGTCCATTGATCATTAATATTATGTTCGTCCGATGGGTGAATTTGATGCAGTTATAACGAAATAAATGTTTGTAATGCCTTCTGCTTGTCTAACTTTACAGAATAAATGGTTGTGCGCCAAAACATCACTTATAATCGTAAATATCTACATGTCGAAAGTACAGGTTTGAGTCTTTGTCTCTTTCTTGCAATCTCAAGCTGATCTCAACACGTGTACATGTATCTCAACTAAATCTCTAAGATGTATCTCAACGTTTCTCGTTCCGTGGACACTGGCATAATATGAACAAAAAATTCGAGAAGAATCTAGTTTTAAACTCGAAGAAAGAATCACAAGTTCGTTTTGGTACAGCTGCACTGTTTTCAGAAGAGGAAAAGAAGGGTAAAAGTGGATAGGGGAATATTGGTAATACACCTTCCACTGAACAATAATACCTCTCCGACTACTATTACTTATTGATTTTTGGGGGTTAGAACGGTGGTTAAATGAAATTAATGTTGTTTGGCGTGTGTCGAGGTGTTTATTGTCGGTATGATAAAAACAATGAATATAATACACATTTATGTCAGTGGCAGGGAGATAGGGAGAGGATGGAGAGGATTTATATGTTTTGCACAGAATCCTAAAGAGTAACTACGCAAAAATTGTATCGGATATCATTCAATTTAATATAATAATACATATTATATATGTTTTGCGCAGAGCTTAAAAGTGCAACTATGCAAAATTTGGAGTGGATGGCATTCAATTTAAAACATTTATATCATGAGAAGTGGGGTAACTAGAAGGAGAAGGCGTGGTGCCAGTATTTTGCGCAGGATCCTTAAAAGTAATGTTGGTATGCCTATTTTTGCTCTGTAGTCAGAGCGCCACTAAACTTGAACAGAAACTGTCCAGCCACCATCAAGAAACGCTCTAGGAAGTATATTCAGCGCACGCGAGAAATTTGTGGGAACCGACCAAGAACGTACAACATCGGAACTCATCAGGGATCAGCAGAGGACTAGCCAGCGGCCCAGGTTAGTGGTGATCTGTCTTACTGAGTGACACGGTCTTATTATCAATAGAAAACTCAGGATCAAAAAGAGATATCGAAAGAAAATCAACTCGAATAGTAATCATGTACTTTGATTTAGGTCGATCAAAGGTGTACGATTGTATAAAGGACAGACATTATATATTTTGAAATCTATCAGATTGATAGATATATATTAGCATACGTATCTCAGTTGGTAAACAAATCAGTGGTCCAACATATTTTATGTTAAACCCAGATATAGATACACAATACTATTTATTTCATTGTTCTCGCAACTGACAAAGGTAAAATCATAGAACTAGAAATTATATCTAAACGCTATAATCTATTCAAAAAGCTTGCTGTAGAGTGTTGTGCATCGGAGTCGCTATAATGCTTGTAAAATAATGCAATTGCAATATGTGCCGTGAAGCGTCACGCTTGTGAATTAAATAAAAATTATTATTTTATTTATTTTTTGAGAAACAAACAATACATGATATTTAAAAATAACACCAGTGAAGTTTCTTCTGAGTTGAACAAAGAAGAGTGTCACATTCGCAACTTCAGATGTCAGAAAAAACACCGGACAGGAAGAAAGGGACTCACCGAACTCCACCTGTTCCGGATCTGCCAGCATCTCTGAAAGTGGACTGTATATAGATTTTTATCACACCATATTTCGCCAAGCTCACCAAATACAATATAGACATGAAGTCTCCGAAATTGATAACAGAGCTGTTCCGGTACACGGCCGCCTGCCGACTGGTCATGCGAGCGGCGGAGGAGAGGGGGGATAGGAAACACATACATTATTTCATTCAAAAGTAAATATAAGTCCTAAACGAAGAGTATCATACAAACTAAGAAATAGTACATAAAAATACACATTAACAAACTGATAAAGAAAATGTATTTTTACACTACAATACTAAAAATAATGAAACAAAAACTAATAAGTGTTTTTACACTGTATATATAAAGTGGAAAGGGTAGGGAGGGGAAGGAAATGGGTTGCAATAAAAAATAATTTGTCTGAACAATTAAGAAAGTATATGCGTATAAATATTCATATATAGTGGAACCTCTTTATTCGTCAAATTTTGATAACAAACAAATGTTTCCATATTCCTTAATATTTTCTATGTGTGTCATTTCCACCGCCCGGCAATGCTGTCTAACTGGGCCAAAACGCAGAATATGGTCGAAAAGTGGCACCCAAATGTTGCCATAGACAACCAAAATATAAATGGATTCAATGGTAATGTGATTGACTACTTCATGAAGGTTTAACAAGCAACCTTTGGCAAGGTCTTTGTTAAATCGAGTACTACTGAATCATCGGCAAATGAAAACCACCACCAGAATTAGAGTTACCTGATGTTTAAATTGTCTCCTTCTAAATATTAGTAACTTTTCCGCTTCTACCATCATGTTTTCTCAGTACAATAAAGGTAAAGTTTTGACATAAAACTTATTCATTTGTATACTATTTTTAGGAGCTAGGTTCCATATTCGTCAGGCCCTCAATAACGAATAAATAACTAATATAAAGATTCTAGTGTATATATATATATATATATATATGTACATACGCATACATATAAACATATACATACGCATGCATATACAATTCATATCAATAATACTAAATTAAATATGAATTAAATATATTAATTATAAAGATATACATATAAAATCAATTTTATCGAAAAATATTATTGTTGCGCCACCGGGATTCGAACCTGGATCTCTTTCCTAACCGGGGAAGGTGCTTTATCCAACTAAGCTACAGCGACATTATTTTTTGCGACAATTTTCGACCCTATATGTTACCTTTTTGATATTAATACATTTAATCGTTCCATCATTTGACAGAGCCATATACCTTATTTTTATAGAATCTCAAATACCTTTGAGTAAACTGATAGCAGACGCCAGAATTATCAATTCATTTTTATTAAATTTTGGACACATTGCTACAACTTTATTATTTTAGGAGAACACATTCTTATTGTGAAGTTGTAATTATCCAGAACATAAGTCTGTGATATTTTAAATACTGATTAAATGTATTAATTAGAAAGATATACATATAAAATTAATTTTATCGAAATTGTTGCGCTACCGGGATTTGAAGCTGGATCTCTTTTCAAACGGGGGAAGGTGGAAGGGAATTATCCAGCTATGCTACAGCGACAGTATTTTTGACAACAAATTTTCGAACCTGTATGTTACACTTTTCATCAGGTTCGAATCCCGATAGCGCAACAACAATTATCAATAAAATTGATTTTGTATGTATATCTTTATTAGTATTTAATCCATTTATCTTTGAAATTATATAATAACAAATAATCACAATTGTCAGCCATTATTGATCCAGATAAAGACCTCCCCATGCATGAAGCATAGGGAGATCTAAAATAGTTAATCAATAAAATCAGCAAATATAAATTGAACATAATAAAAAGAAAAAAAATACAATGACATAAAAAATGTGTAAGAAAAACATGAAAATTTTATTCATGTAGTGTGTGCTTTTAAATTATGTCAATGTATTTATTTGATATTATTTATAATTACACTCACTAGATCAGAGTTCATATCGAGATGGGCAGTGTTTTACTATTGTATCATTTACGAGTTAGGTGTAAGGTTCGTTAAGTGATATTTTGAATTAGTTAAGACACTTATCTGTCCAATCTTCATGTATGCAGCGGAGACTCGGACAGTCCGCAATAGCGACAAGTGTAAAATAGATGCCTTCGAAATGTATTACTAGAGACAGATGTTCGATAAATAAATGATGAGAAAGACGTATCCCGTGGACAGCACGACCAATCCAATCACAGCAAGCCTTACCAAAAACAATGAATAAAATATTATTCCAACTCTTTGACCACATCAAATGCGTCAAAGCGCCTAGAAAAGAAGGTTATCCTGGGTACAACTTTGGGCCGAAGAAGACCTGGAAGAGTGTCACAACTCAAAATGTTGCATCTGGCTAGAAAGACCCTGGAGTCAGCTGTGAGGACGGTGTATGAGTCGAGTCTCATCTTAGTAACACCACTATATGTCAATAATGAAGAATTTAGCATTAGCAATTTCTTACACTAAGTGCTAATTAGGTATCCAACCGCAAAGCAAATCTATCCATTTTTATACTAGTTTTGTAATACATATCTACAGTTTTTTTATAGTTGTGAATAAAAGCAAACTTCTTTAAAATATAAAGTATTTTCCACTTTAATACTTAACGCAATAATACATTACTTAAATATCTTGTAGAAGAGTTATTGCCGGTGTTTGGCTGGCTGCCATTGGAAGAATTCCCATATATTTAATTTCCTTTCAAGAGGTAGCCATTGGCAGTAGTAATCTGCTTCTTATAATCTCCAAAATAAAGTCCAACTATAGTTGGCACCATCACATCAGCATTCCAGCAAATAAGGCATAATCGTAAAATGTAAAGGATTAGATCCAGCTCTGTCCCTCTGTGATGAAGTGTGTGGCTCTCAGGAGCGTGCAGTGCATACAAGCAAAAAAGCTGTACATTACTAAAAATTCTGGGAATCAAATTTAAATGAAATAATTGGATTAACATAAACGGAAACATTATTTTACAATTAGCGCCATCTGTGTACCAGTAGAGACTTTAATTGCTTAATTCTAAAAACTACCATCACAACTCACCGCAGTACCCATGACGGTCTTGTGCATTTGCCGCATTGAGCTATTCACATTACTCTGTTCTGTCTTTAAGCTAGTGAATTACTCAAGTCATATAATTAGCTATTTACTAAATTAAAAATTCCTTTCGGTTGATCTATTTTGTATTGAGTCATTACCTATGCTGTTTTTTAATAGACTAACTGCGTGCAAGTCATTGAAGTGCCTAATTCCTCTTTTACTAATTCGCGAATTTTACTATTTTACTATTTTTAACGTGTTGATTTCATGCCCGTTCTTTGTGTTCGAGGTGCATTTGGTGCATGAATTTGTTTTTGATTTGAGGAAAACAAAAATCAATTGGCAGAACTATTTCCTACGTTAACCTTTAATAAAAATAATTATTTCGTTTGTCATTACGTGAAGGATTTTCAAACAATAAAAGAATCACGTTCAGTCATAAAAAGTGTTCTTAAAAACGTTCATACATTTTTTATATTGATTTTTATATGGGTAAGACGGTATTATTTTACGTTAATACTTGAACTTTAAAAACATAGTACTTTAAAATTACAAATAAATACATGGTAGAGTCATATAAACGACGGATTCATTTTGTCTAAAGACGTTGGTTAAACGAAAGTTCATAATCCTATGTACAACATATTATATATTGTAGAACGTATATTATATATGATTGTATAATATCATTGGTAACAGCATAACCTAAATTTATACCTACTGCACGCCACTGGTAGCTGTCTATAGTTGACAAACGTTGGTTAGTATAGACACACAATTATGCAATGTGGCGTCACCTGATGAGTAATGTATGACACACACACACACACACACGCAATCTCGTCACCTAATGGCTTGATTGTATTTCTCGCAGTACACGCACTGCTTTGACTCTGAACTGTGCCTAGCATTCATCACTATGGTGGCATCCGTGTGCTTGAAATATCGTTTCAAAATATTTTTGTGGTTCGGTACCTAATAAGATCTATTGATAATTTTATTAGTAAGCTGAAAACTACCCTCCAAAATATTTGGGTCATTTGAAATATTTTAAACGCTCGCGAAAAAAACACGGTTATAATTTTTCAGCGCAGAAACAAATAAAAACTGTTTGATTGAAGTACATATTGATTCATAATGTATTAAAATACATACCTATGTCTAAAAAATTATAAAACATAAACAATATAATAAATGAAAATACATACATAAAAATAACAATTAATAAATAAATACATCGGAAAACAATAAACGTACGTATTGGGCTAAAATCAATTTAAGTCCCCTAATGAAATTTTTCAAATAATTTCATCCCACCCAAATTTTATTTCGAAAGATGACATGAATTTATTTTTTCACATTTTACAAAGTAACATAATTCCCTGTTTGAACAAACTGACAAAATCAGATTTTTTTTGTTAGTAATAAATATCTGATGACTAATTTCTCCTTAATGCAAATTTTTATGGTCGACTTTGGAAACTTTCATTTTTTTGATATGCTTCCACATGCACCGCTCGTCGCTCGGTCACTGCCTGCTGTATGACAATGGTCACATGGGATTAACTCAAATAACTTGTTTAAAATGAATAACATCGAGAAAAATTCAAGAGTCTCGAGTCTCAAGTCCCGAGGCACGAGACAGCAAAAAAACACTGGAATTCCCGAGAATTTATTCCCGGGTTGACTCGACACAGAATCCCTACTTACTAGGCGCTAGTTCCAGCTAGTTATTTGAATATTGTGTTATATTTACATTATTTCATCCAAGCCTTCCGATACGACGCTTCATCTCATTTCTCCCCCAACTTGTAAAGAAAATACTTTTATTTTTCAAAGATTACTTGCAGAAACTTCCTTTTGTTTTCCTCGGTGTTTTCTTCATAAATATGTATTTTCATATTATTATTGCTCCCTCTGTCTGCTGCACGTTTCGCAAAATGTCATTTTTTTTATTCTCGCGACCTTCTTCTCCGCTCGGAGACAGTATGATTTATCTGCCCCATGAGGGCGGGCTTATATTACCTTAAATTTATAAGGGAATAAGAGTCGACACGCCCGCGGAATATCTTATGGCAGAGGCGCTCAATAAGAGTGACACGTCATGGCGAATTCTCATTACGTTCATTATTATATAATATATATCACGTTCATGGTGCAATGACCGCCCTATTAGCGTATTCAGCGCCTCTTGGAAGCACCTGAATTATCCGCAACGGTGAGTTGCACGGGTAGAAAATTTTAACTTTAAAAACCCTTCAGAACCATCACGAAACTTTTTATAAAACCATCTACTTTCAATAACCCTCCCGCACCCAGAGGCGGGAGTCGCGCGAGTCTCTTTTCCAGAGGGAGGTTCCCGAATCACAGACAAAAATGAAAAAAAGTAAAACCAATTAATTGGCGTCACCTCGGAAACTACTCAATCCTATGCGATACAAAGATTTTGCAGTCTTCGTTTGAAAATTAGTCCCATTTTAGAAAATTGGTTATGAAAAAAACTGTGTGAAGCGGGGTCCGTTGGCGTGGGCAGGGACAGATTTATGGTGCAGAGACCTGTCTCAATAGTCATGTTGTGTTCGTGTTTGAAACGTGGGGCGCCCAAAATACAATTGTGAAATACAAACACTAACAATATCTTATTAAAATACTGTTGTTGCGCCACCGGGATTCGAACCTGGATCTCTTTCCTAACCGGGGAAGGTGCATTATCCAACTATGCTACAGCGACAATATTTTTAACGACAACAATATTTTTCGATAAAATTGATTTTATATGTATATCTTTCTAATTAATTTATTTAATTCATATTTAAAATATCACAGACCTATGTTCTGAATAATTACAACTTCACAATAAGAATGTGTTCTCCTAATAATAAAGTTGTATCAATGTTTCCAAAATTTAATAAAAATGAATTGATAATTCTGGCGTCTGCTATCAGTTTACTCAAAGGTATTTGAGATTCTGTAAAAATAAGGTAGATGGCTCTTTCAAATAATGGAACGATTAAATGTATTAATATCAAAAAGGTAACATATGGGTTCGAAAATTGTCGCTAAAAATATTGTCGCTGTAGCATAGTTGGATAATGCACCTTCCCCGGTTAGGAAAGAGATCCAGGTTCGAATCCCGGTGGCGCACCGACAATATTTTAATAAGATATTGTTAGTGTTTGTATTTCACAATTGTATTTTGGGCGCCCCATGTTTCAAACACGAACACAAAATGACTATTGAGACAGGTCTCTGCACCATAAATCTGTCCCTGCCCACGCCAACGGACCCCGCTTCAAACAGTTTTTTTCATAACCAATTTTCTAAAATGGGACTAATATTCAGACGAAGACTGCAAAATCTTTGTATCGCATGGGATGTAGTAGTTTCCGAGGTGACGTCAATTAATTAATGTTATAAGAACACAAGACAGTGATTCGAAGGTACAATCATCGGCGTGGCGCCGAAGAGACGTGGGATAGATTTGGGTAAACAAAGACTGTTATTTTTTTATAAAATGCGCCTTGCTTATAAGGTGGGGAAAATATGAATAAATTAACGTACTGTTAGTAACTAAAATAAAAGGAGGTATTCTGCGGGCGATTCGACTCGATTATGTTGCCTCAGTGTGTGTAACTAGATTGAACATCTTTTGTATTTAATTTCTTCCGACATCGTAATCATCATCGCCAGCTGAGAGAAGCGGAGATCAGCAAACCATCCTTGTCTACATTTTTCGTTTCCTGTACGAAACAATCTTCTTATCGTAAATCTGCGCTAATAATCAAAACTTGAAGAACTGTCCCAGCCTCTACGGTTTTCTCTCATTGGCTGCCTTCCCGAAAGGAAATCTTAGAATTTTCTACATTCTCTAGAAGTTGCATTGTTAGACATATACACACAAAATATTGGCGTCGTAAATCGTAACTAATGGTCAGAACCTGTATGTAATCCCCTATATTTCAAGCCCGTACTTTTCAGACCCTAGCAAAGATTTCTCTGATCTGATAAGCATGAAAAGATACCCCTAATAAAGTAAGCCCTTTACTGTGCTCTTAAAACCTTTCATTTTCCTAGGCACCGCGCGCATACATCTATATAACCTTTTAACACGTAACTTTTTAAATTAAAATATCTTTTTTTTTCATATTATCAATTTTGTTGAACGTGTGAAAAATATTTTTTTTAAATTAAAAACTAATTTTGCATTTAAGTTTATTAGACAATTCATATTCGCATGACACACTTTACATTGACTTATTAAAAATTAGTTAAGTCTTTAAATATTTATATATATTTAATAATTAAAAAAAAAAAATATTTCATTAAAGTCACATTTTTAACAAAATACTTTAAAAAATTACTTCGACACAATATAAGAGTTATAAATTTTAATTCTGTAAAAAACATCATAGGGGATAAAATAAAGATAAATCTTTTTAAATACTTATGATTTGAGTCAATGCAAAAAAAAATACCCACTTAGCAAGATACATGATCATTCTAAAATATATATTAGATATACCCAGTGCTTTTTTTGTCATGTATCGCGATGGAACGGCGTTTCGGCGCCTTTTTTACGGTATTTTTAATGTTTCAAAGCAATTAGTTGAAACAATGTTAGCGCGTACATAATTACAATCCATATTTATATAATTCGCGCAAATGATAAGATGTGATGTTTTTATGAACCAGATGAAATATGGATGGATTCGAAATTAGCGCTCTCGTGGTTAGAGTTCCGGCACCTTTTTTTAAAAAAAAAAATCACTAGAATATTCTAAGCATTCGCTCGGTACCCGGCCAATAATAGAATTGAATAAATACGTTATTGAATTTTATTCAGGCCTAAAAATAAAGCACGCCCCTAGTCCCAAAGGAAAATTATAAATAGACCTCGGTAATAATACAATTAAAAGCCTTGCCCCTTTTCTGTGACGAATTTATTTACTTATTTACAACTAACATAAAAAACGAATAGTCAATGGAATAAATATTGCAAATATTGACTGGCTATATTATATGTACATATGTATACTTTACATTCATCTTTGTCGTCAGTCGGTGTCGGGCGTATCGGCAGTAACGTGGCGCACGTGTGTTGTGTTACCGCCGGAGCCGTATTTAAATCATTATAAAAATATATATTATTGGGTATTTGCTTGCATTAATTTATTAAGTTAGATTTTACTGTGTTTGACCCTTTTTGATAATTATAATAAGTTCTAAGGAAACACCGGTCACAATTTGCCACGGAGCGGCCATTACAGCCCGCATAGTCTAGTAGCAACTTTATTTCTTTGCTTTTTACTAGTTATATTATATTAAATCAATCAAGTACGTTCTTTCAATATTTGTTCATCGTTTCTTTGAAATGTTCACGTTTAACTGAATGGCGGTGTACCCAAACGTGAAATTATTTAAAATGTCAACAGCAGACAACCCTTCACTTGCAAACTAAGTTTATCCGAAAGGCTCGCCGCTAGTCAGTCAAACAGGTATTTAATTATTTTTTTAAATCCTTTCGCACGGGGGATATAAAGGTTCGGCTCTTCAACGAACCGTTTTGAAAAACACCTTTTTATTTTTTGGCCGGAGAGATTTTGAAGTAACCGTTAAAAGGTACTGACAGGCAGATAGAAAGCAGTGCTCGAAATGAAAATTATTACCAAACGAAATGTTTACATACAAAATGAAACGCTATGTATTGTGTACATATATATGGCGTCAGAAAGTTCGCGGTCCCAACTCCTAATGAAATTATAATAAAGTAAACGCTGGCAACGCAGATTTTAGTATGTATATTTTCTAAAATAAATATATTTTGTATAACTTATAATTAAATTACATATTTGATCAAATATTATGGCCAAAGAGGGCACTCTTTCCGGAGTTTTTCCCCATCAATTCCATATCCCAATATAAGACAGACTCAATATGGTAAAAAACGTAAGAATTCTATCTGGACCGCACAATGGATGGATCCAAATAATCATAAAGGTAATCGGCTTAAAATAATTTAAAGATCTGTTCCCCGCACCCCCTGGTTCTCCAAAAGGAAAGTCTCCAAAAGAAAAATATTTCTAGAATAAGAATTGCGCATTGCCAGGTAGCCTCATATTTATTCAGATTAAACATAATAGATTCCCCAATGTGTGAGTGTGGTGCCGAGGAGGAAACCCTTGACCATATCTTTTTTGCCTGTCCATTGCTGATCACAGGTTTTTTTTACAGTAATCTCGTCAATGGTAATTTTCAACTCCCGGTTAACTTGTGTCATCTTTTTTCCCTTAACTCGCCACATTTAATCTATATAATAGCAAATTTTTTGAACGACAATGGTATTGACTTGTAATGTAATATTTCCTATTCTAAAATATTATTGTACATTTTTCTATAAAATAAGTTTTAACTTGATTAATGGTACAAATCACTCTTGAAGGGTGGATTGCCTATTTAAAAGAAGATAAAATATTATGTTACTAGGCGTAGACCTGTGGCGTGCGGTCCATATTTATGTTTATTGGAAATAAATCAACATTAAATTTATTCTTAAAATCCAGTAATTGTGTTCTTACAAAAATTTGGACATACTCAAAATATTGTTAATATAAAAAATATACTGATTTAAATAAAAAGCATAAAAATAATTATAATTAACTTTTCAGGCGAATTCTAGTATTTGTTAATCATTCGTCATATGTACAGATACAGAATATAGCTCTCATATTTCAATAAAAATAAAAAGATTCTCATTAGAGACATCTATGCTGTTTCAGGGGAATGAATATCAAATTTCAAACCATAGATGGCGACAGCGTAGTTACAAGGAATACTTGAAAGGTTTCTACATGGTAAAAATATATATACAACTTTCAAAAATTTGATAGGTGTGACAGTTAGCCACGGGCAGAATTGGTGAATGTTACATTGTGTAAAGTGATCACTCAAACCAGCCGAGAACAGGTTGTAAGCTTTGTAATACCCATGACTTCCACACTTCTCATATAAAAATAATGGCTTCGTCTCTATAAAACATCTATAATATATATTGATGACAATCCTTCTGCGGATAAAATCCAGTAATTGTGTTCTTACAAAAATTTGGACATACTCAAAATATTGTGAATATATTACATTTATTATTATTAATTAATCGCCTCCACAGTCATCATCACTGCCGACCACTCCTGAATGCACCTCACAATAACCAGTGAGTAAAATCAAACTTTCTAACTGCCGCAAAAAACTCCCAGCATTGACGCCACAACAATGCAACCGGCAGCCTCCAGGAAATGCCCTTGCGTGTAGTCATTTCATTGTACGGTTATTGCATATCTCTCAACTATAACTGTTCTTAACAATAAACTTGTGTCAACCGTAAAATGTTTCATCTTTCGTTTCATAACCTGCTCTGGCCACACACACATACTTATTCAATATACACCGCGATCTTCAAACAAACATGTGAGCGAATGGGTTGTTATTGGATAACTCATCACTCACCACAATACATCCTTCTGATTCATCTGTCATACGTCTGCACAAACTTCAAACAATAATCCACAAAACACTATATTTCTTAAATATGAATTAAATATATTAATTAGAAAGATATACATATATCAATTTTATCGAAAAATATCGTTGTCGCTAAAAATATTGTCGCTGTAGCATAGTTGGATAATGCATCTTCCCCGGTTAGGAAAGAGATCCAGGTTCGAATCCCGGTGGCGCAACAACAATATTTTTCGATAAAATTGATTTTATATGTATATCTTTCTAATTAATATATTTAAAACATCACAGACCGTCTGTTCTGAATAATTACAACTTCACAATAAGAATGTGTTCTCCTAACTATCTTTCTTAACTGCATTTTTATTACCCCACACGTTTTATCTCGTAATATTCCTAGTGCAATTATTATCATCCTTTTCACATTTTAATCTGTCATAATATTCAGATAAATATTATTTCTTAAAAATAAAGTTATATTATAACGCTGTTCAGTTGAATGTAGTATATATACAATATATATTGCATTACATACTCATTGTATCCAGAGTTCTCTCGGGATTCAAATTTAGTAATAATTTATGATGGAGATTTAGGAGGAGGGAGGTACTCTTGTTTTTTGCAGAACTTTGAATGAAGTTTTTTCCATCATCTAGTGGCTATTATCAGCTCTGATGTGGAAATGTTAATTATGTTAACCCACCTGCGAGAGAATAGCCTAGAAGAGTTTACACTGTTGACTAAATAAAATAATAAATTGTTTTGCTAAATAATATTTATTCAAGTTCATCGCATAACTAATCAATATAGAGATCTAAGTAAGTCAAAGTTAATGCTTGATTTCATTTTTTTATGTTAGGTTTTATACTAATAATCTGATAAGATGTAATGTGTCAATAAAAAAGTTATAGTCTGTTAAAAACATAGTATATATAACAATGTAATTCTATATAAATAAATTTTTAGCATTTATTAGCAGACATCAGTTAACAATGTTGTTCAAAAACTCCCTGAATATTTTAGTGTGCCTAGTCCTGATTAGTATTTTGGAGAAAACGGTGAACGGAACACCAGGTTGTTATTCATTTTTACTATAATAGTTTTTTTTTTTTTAATTATTTGTTTTATAAAACGGTTTACCACCCAACTATGTATTTATACATCCACAACCTCACTGTGAACTGTACATATATAAATTTCGACGTTTTTGACATTTTAGCTCAAAAAGGTTTGTACTAGAGTAATCTGAAAAAAAAGTGATCAAACAAATGGCATGGTGAGTTTACAATAAAAAATGTCAAACTTACAAAGCCACAACACTCGCATGATCGAAAATGTTAATACACATATCCTTTCACATCCTGGTAAGCAAATAAAGAGCTTATTTGCAAAAGTTTTGAATTCGAAACATAACACATTCCAAGGACCTACCTACATAATATACAATGCTAAGCATCCATTTTCTATATTGAGTATATTCATTCGGTTTTGAGCAGATTTGTCATATAAATGACACACATATGTATATCTTCTTGGGCACCGAATGGTATGTTAAACAATCATGTAAAATAAAATACTATTACACACAATTTCTTAGTGATCTCCCATCCAATAAAACTGTATATCATCCAAGATGGCCAACGCTACATCTATCTATCAACATTTGGATATACAGATAACAATATACATTGTTGTTGCAACACGACTACAAAAACACACCACCACCAACCTCCACAAATATAATAATTATAGATAGATGTATCAATTTGAAAAGTGTGACGTATAATTGTTCCCCGGATAGGAAGAGATCCAGGTTCGAATTCCAGTAGCAACAACAATATTTTTCGATAAAATTGATTTTATATGTATATTTTTCTAATTAATACATGTAATAATGTGTTCTCCTTAATAATAATATTTATATTGTATTTACACATGACTATGAGAATACTAATTAATCGGTTTATTCCAGACAAATTAGTTTGTTATATTAGCTCATGGGCTGTGTACAGACAGGGAGATGGAAAGTTCACAATTGATGAAGTCCCGCCAAATCTGTGCACACACTTGGTGTACGCGTTTGTAACCGCAGACTCCAATGGTATCATTTCACCTGCAGATGCAAGTAAGCAAGTCAATATACGTTTTATTAATGTTTTCATTTCTAGTTTTCGAATATCTTTCCTGCTGTACAGATATTAGCTGTCAATGTGAAGAGTCAGAATTCTATTCATACGCAAGAATTACTTCTGGTTAATGTTCATTATTAAATTACTCTTGGCTCTACAAACCCTGGTGGGGTTTGGCCTCCCTAAAAGTTTTCTTTGAGGCATATATGTCATGGCTAAGGCCTTCCTAAGTTTTTACATCCCGTTGGTCTGGAATTCAGTAGTGATTTTGATCTTTGCTGTTCTGGCCTCTTTTCACATTGACAATCACTGAAGTCTTCGTATTTTTATAAACTTTGAAACGCTTAGCTTATTAGACTAGAGGTCATTATCATTATTACAGTAGAATCTTTGCCAAAATCCATTTTTTTAAATCGGTTCAAAGATATGCTTCAAAATTTTATTTTTAAAAATATCATCTTCATTCAGTGTTCATACTATTTAGTCAGTGTCCACGTCTCAGATGTATGTGTAAGTATTGTGATATGTCAGAGTTCATCTGTCTCTCAGAGTTGGATGAATGTTAGCAAATTGAAAATTAAGGTTTTTAGTTAGTGTGAGATTCTTTAGGTCCCAAAGGCTGGCCAAGTTGAAAGAGTGACAGAACATCATGACCAAGTGGAAGTGACCTAGAGGCAGACCAAGGAAGAAGTGTGGAAGAGGACTGAAGCAGGAAGGTAGGGTCCGGGAACTGGAGAAGAATGGCCAGGGATGGGAGTCAGTGAAGAACATTTGTGGAAGAGGAAAAAAAGAAGAAAGTTTATGTATTTGGATGGATGTTATCTATAGACTGTAATTCTGAAAAGATATAAAGGGGATCATGTAAAAAGTATGGTGCTTTGAATACAGTTATCGTCAATATAAATATTTGTCATTCAAAGTAGAACTAGTAGTGCCATACTAAAATTCTGGTGCCAACGTATGTATGGAGCTGAAGCCTGGAATTAAAAAAGCCTCAAGCGCATGTGGGGAACGATATAAAGAAGAATTAACAAATTAGGAGTAAATTTAGATCTGTTTACAGATGGTTTGGGCATTTGGAACAGTGAGTGATATAGTGACGATGAGTGAGAGGAGAATGGTAGAGAAAATATAGAAGACGAGTGTTGAGGCAACTGGAACAGAGGATGTACAAAAAAACTAGGAATTTCATTTTTTTTTTACAGGCGCAGTTCAAAAATATGCTAACCTAAAAAAAAGGAATCCCAAACTGAAAACATTGGTTGCAATGGGTGGTTGGAACGCTGGCTCAACCTTGTATTCTACGGTAAATATGATATTTTTCTTGTATAATCAAATGTGTGAAAAATGCACCAAATAATTCATTATATCGGCTACATCAGCACTGGAGAGAGACACTGTTAACAATTTGTAAATATTTGAAATAATCAAAGATTTTTCTCTCTTCCTTATTAATATTTCATTAAGTTTTAACATGTTAAAACATTGCACGAGGGTCATTTTTAAAGTAGGAATCGTTTGTCGTTAACACAGAACTTATTTATTAATAATTATTTTAATTTATTTGTTACTCAAAAAATTACAATTGGAATGAAAATAAGTCTTAAGCTACTTTTCAATATAATCTAATTGTGAATCTCTTGTTCAACCGAATGTGTGTAACAATATCAGTTTTTATTTTTTTCTTACTTCATCACGTACATTCTTTATTTTCCTAATTTATTATACCTTCACCGTATATTTCAACAAAATATAAAATAGCAATCAAGAACATAAAACATTAAAATAATGTATAAATCTCGTTTTGCACACGGATGAAATTTTGCTCTCGGATCTCGGAGGCAGTAAAGTGCATAATCAATTAGCTCTATATAATAAAAATTATGATGATTGACTCAGCACTGATTCTATACAGTCCTTTACACGAGTAACGAGAGCAGTATTTCATTCATATAGATATCCTTACTATTAACATAGAAAATGTTTAATAGTTGAAAACCTACTACTACGCGCATGCGTTACTTTTGAAGCGAAATTTATTATTACATTGGATGTCACTATTAGAATCATACATCATAATGATTGTGAAATGTTAAAAAAATATCATACAAAAAATTAATAATATTAACCAACCATTAAACATATTCTATGCAGAGGTCATTACATGTTTCTGATACATGTAACAATTGATTTTATTTGATTGGTTATTATTTACGTTGCTTATTGTTCATTAGCTCTTCAGTGATGCAACCAGGCGGCAGACATTTGCCAAAAATGCAGTAAAATATTTGAAAAGTAACGGTTTCGACGGCCTAGACTTGGACTGGGAGTATCCCGCACAGAGAGGTGGCGCCACTGCAGATGTTCAAAACTTTGTGGAGCTGTGCAAAACTCTTAGATCAGAGTTTAATGCTCACGGGTACCTCTTAACAGCAGCTGTGGGAGCGACGGAAAATATGATCCGTCAATCATACGATGTCGCTAATATTGCCAAGTAAGTATATTAACGTGTGTTTTAGATTTTGTTACATCTGTATAATAATACATCTAAGTTTAAGACCTGAGTACACACTTAAGTCGAACATTCTGCAGAGCGAGGCGTGCAGCTTGCATAGCAATCTCATGTTTATGAATGCGAGTGTCCTAAGTGGAAAGTGTACCTGTTTGCGTTCAGCGTCGGGTGCGCATGCAATTTCAAACCAGTTTGTATTTGAACAGCATTTTGTATTGACGTTCGAGATGACCTTCACACAAATACTATGTGAAATTCAGCCTGAAATATGAATTTTTTTTGGATATATTGTCAAACTAACATTCTTGTATATTTGTGAAATTTGCTTCATCATTAAACTATTATAATAATAATAATAATAATAATAATAATGTGTTTATTCCAGCGTGATCAGGTTTTTTTTTAACCTGATTCGCCATAAATATAATAACGAACGCTGCACATCCCGTAAAACGCTCAGGCACTCAAGCTAAACTAATAATATCATATTATTAAGATTAGTTAGACTTTTTTAATTAATCAACATCAGTTGTTTTCTATCCACTGCTGGATAAAGGACTCACAAATGTCTCCCATTTCTCTCTGTCTAATATTATTCACTGCCACGTATTTCTGCAGACTTGGATGATTTCAAGAGTCCAGTGAGCTTTAGGGTATCCTATCAACCTCTTGATTTCTCTCAAATACCACTGTGTTTGTCCAACTATTTTTACGTTACCTGTCTTTTGTTGAGAATCCATATTTGATGGCTGTACAAGAGCATTAGAAGTATGCATTGGTTGAGCACTTTTCACACAGTGGAAGATCATCTTATAAAATGAACGACTAAGTTTCGACCCACTCACAGTAAACACTGACTGAATACAGGCAACGTGCATTATAAATTAAGGAAGGAGGTGGAGCGCACCCTGTCATCATTAACGTAGTTTGATGGTGGCTAGAAGTAGATGACGTGACACACTATTTCCTGCTGACGATGATACACCGAGAGATTTGATAGTTCTCATACGAAGGGCATAGTGTTGGTAAGCGTATGATAAAGGTCATAAGCGTGAGCAGTCATTAAACAAGATGGTCATTAAGTGAGGAATGACTGTAGGTATTTTTTTTTTCCAATTCTAGATACATGGATTTCATCAATTTAATGACATATGATTTCCACACGGAAGGACCTACAGGACACAATGCTGCCCTATACTCATCCAAGGCTGAAGCTAACACTGCAGATGCTGGTCTGAATGTTGTAAGTAAATTGTCTTTATTTTACTGTGTATATAATAGCCTTGCACCCGCGTGCGATGTGTGATTATACACATTTTTATTCCCAAATAACTTCAAATAACCTGAATTCAGAACAAGAAGACATGATTTTATTATTTATTTAACTTTTTTTAAATATTAATAATCAATTGATCATACAGAATTACTGAACGAGTCATGTCATCAGAATAAATTTTCAAAAATAATTTATCTAACGATATAACTATTGTTACGAAGGCATCGTAGATTAAGTAATGGTTATGAAGATCATGTCCAAGAATGTGTTTGTACAGATAATTATTTTGTCTCAAAACTCCTGTAACAGACAGTACAAAATTAAGCGTGAAACATACAGTCATTCACTGTCTATTTTATTTTGAACGTAGAATGATGCATACCGACCACTACCGCCAAGTCTCCGAGATACGAGAGAAAAGTTTAATTCGCACTCTAATACATATGTTTATTTACTAGTCCAAATTTTATTTTTATTTATTTTATTTATTTATTTAGACAAATACATTATAAGCATTGTACAGCTAAAAGAAAGACAGTTTGTTACATATATTTTACACAAAGCAAGCCTGTTTTAGGGCAAATTATCAAACAAATTACATTTCACAAAATCAAATAACTCATTGAAGACAAACCACAATTTGAAACATCCCTTTTAAAAGCCTTAATGTCACTTAAAGTTTTAATATTATTTCCAATTTGATTGTATATTCTGAGAGCTTGAAAGGTGAATAATCTTAGACCAAAGGTTGTTTTAGTCCTCACAGATATTATAGCAAAGTTAAAATGTATTTTTAAAAATTATAACAGAAAGCGTGCGTTGAAGCATGGATTAAGTACGGTGCCCCGGCGTCCAAGCTGGTCCTGGGTATGGCGCTGTACGGTCGCAGCTATGCCCTGCAGTCAGCGCAACAATCCTGTATCTCTACCCGCTGTCCAACATCTGGGAAAGGAAATGCAGGACCAATTACACAACAGTCAGGCTACTTGGGATATAATGAGGTATAGCAGATGCATTCACTGCCGCATTTTTTATTTGTGTTAACTTGTTTCAGTCGGGCATGCGACTTAGTACATAATTAGTAAAAGGAGAATCTTCTTCTTTCCTCCTTCATGTCAGTATTGACATATAATGGCCGCACCACAATTCTTGGTCCCGGTTCGACCTCACAACTGACTTCAGGGTCTATCCAACTAGATGCAACACATCTATCCAGCGCTGTGTGATAATTTCCTTTTCTAGGCCAACCAAAGAATTGGATGAATCTTTTGTTTACTATTGTGAATAAGACTTGCTGTGGTTGGATTTGTCGCAGGATTGAGGCATTCATACATTGAAGGAAAGACATATCATAGGATAACGAGGAAGAACTTCAAATCAACGAGAGGAATAGCTATTTTCAACAAACATGATGCGCTGAAAAGTAGCTGCATTATTTTCAAGCTATAATATTTTATATCAATATATTATAATTAAAAAGTCCGTACTGCTAAAAAATATCACTTTTTTCTCACCGATACCTGGTAGGTGTATTGGACAATTTAGTGTTCTTGTTGGTGTTCTTTCATCATTCATCGACCGCTAATATTGTTTAAACCATGTGGCGTAACTATGCCAATGCAGCAAATGCAGTACATTGGGGCCCACATCAGATCAGGAACCAAAAAGTTTGCGCCCTACAGTCCATTTGAAATTGTTATTTATCAAGTATCAATATCTTTCCCAATGTTAATAGTAATCTACAGCAAGAAATGAAATTATAAAATTTAAAAAGTCGTTTCATTGTAAAAACTTTATCGATGTACGAGTATACTGTAGTACCCCGCTAATATGTCAGATTAGGGACTAGACCATCACTGTAAAGTGATGTATTTTTTAAATGACAAGTGTATATAAATGTATGTGTGGGACAAGATTTCAAATTCGCCGCCGTCACAGCTAGCATTGACACTAGCAACATAGCTCTACTGACGAGAATGATGCTACTAATGTCAAATTCAATTTCGTAATGAAAATATTTTTTTGATTTCTTTAGATCTGTCAAACGCTGAGAAATGATAAAAATATCAAAGTTTTATGGGATAACGAAGCCAAGGTACCGTACTATGTGGCGGGGAATCAATGGATGTCGTATGATGACAAGCGATCCTTTGAGGAAAAGGTAACACTCTTTTTCTCTTACTCCTATATTTTTTAACAAACTTAATGCTTCTGGTCGAATAGCATTATCTTCCTTTCTCATATACTAAATGCTGATCTGAAACTTTGTGCACTCTAGGTCTCCATTCCTTCCGGTTTTGAACCATGTTAATGGCAGTGTTTAAACGCGTTAACAGTGTTCTCTTTACAGAGGACAATGTCAACTTCTTTATTTGGTCTATCCATTTTGCATGTCCATGTATGTAAAAAATGTTCTCCTGCATGTTGTCAAAAGTATTTCTATAATCCAGGAGGATAGAGACCTTTGTGCACCTTTTTTAATCACAAAAGGATAGTTTTACATAATTTTTTAAAATCAGAAAGTAATAATTGTAATAAACCTTTTAATGGTGATTTTTATATCATGTAGATGAAGTTTGTATGAAAAAAAATTTATAAAATGTAAATGTCAGATATGAGTTTTAATGAGAAAAAAAATGCCTCCGTGGTCTAGTGGTCATTACACTGACTTCTTATACCAGGGGCTCCGGGTTCGATTCTCAGTGAGGACAATACATCTATGTGATTTTCTCAAATCTGGCTGTATTTTTGTTGTTTCATTCACTACAGTAATTGGGCCTCATGGCATGCTGTCATGTTAAAAATTAAAATAAATATATATATGTGTGTATATATATTGTGTTAAACTTGTAAAATAAATATGATACAGCCAGTGGCGTGACATTGTTAAATAAGAAGAAGTGCATTGAGACCCTTGTTAGGTAGGGGGCCAAAATACATTATTTTCTATCAAAGCTTGCAATCTCAGCAACCTCCATATTTTTTTATTTGGGGAAAAGTGTTTAAAACTATTTTCAGGTTGAAGAACAATATTAATGCACTTCTTATTACGAATAATAATCTATTTTAAAACACAAAATAAATACAACACTTTCTTCCAAAAACATGGTAGTTCCCATACAGTCATTTAAATTTCAGAGTAATGAAGACTGCTATTGATTGAATTTTAACATAAATGGCGGCAGGCAACAGTGACTGATTTCACAACTAACACTGATTTTGAACGACCGATTTACATCTAAAAGAGATTAGTTTGAATGTTAACAAATTAACACAATGTATAAAAACTATATGAGAAGACAACTGCATTAAAAGTTAGATAAAAAAACAATGGAGATTGCTGACTTTGCAACTAGTACATTCACTTTTCCCAACGCTAATATGGACTAACAATTTTTTAAATTTGCCACGGAAGTAATGAAATTATACAATTTTTCAAATCATTTATTATTGTGTGTATTACCAAAATACGTGGAAAAATTATCGATTTATTCAGTAGCACCCTATTAAAATGTCAGGTTAGGAGTCATAGAACATAATATTCTTTAATTCTTATAAATAGTACACATATGTATATTATTTTTAAGAAGTAAGAATGAAGGAGGGCCTTTATACAGGCCTGGATACAGCAATATTTTAAATACATAACAAATGCATAAAGTAGAAAACAATGGAATGTACATGAAACGTTATTGGTGGAGCTTGATAATTAATATCACAGCAATCAAAGTTTGATTTCATTTTAATATTTAAATTATTCACGCAAAGAAGTGTTTTAAATCTTTTTATTTTGTACTTATATAGTTATGACTTATGACGAATTAACATATTTAATTTTACGCCGATTATATAATTTCTATATGGCGAATGAGCACAATTTATTACACTTGTATGACTTCACGGCAGTTATGACGATTATATAACTTATTATCTTATTCTGTCATGAGTCGACTATGAAAAAATCTTAGAAGTATTTATATTATTGTTGTACTTCATAATTATCAGCTGTTTTATATCATCTGCTAGATGAATAGTCAGATGCTATGTGTTCTCAATATTATTTTGTGGAGTCAGAAGTCAGTGGCAGTGAAGGGATGGAAATAAATATCTCACACTGAAGTGATGATGAACTGCTTTGTTGACTCGATAGTCATTCATGTTAATGAGACCCAGCTTCGACAAGTCGACAATTATGAGGACAACAACCCTCCCCCAAACCACAGTTCAGAAATTAAAATAATATGTCCTTTCACATCCCAAACATGAGAGTACTAACTGTACTCTATAGATTTATTTATTTCATCAGCTGGCCTTCATAAAGAAATACAATCTCGGAGGAGGTATGGTTTGGAGTATGGAGATGGACGACTTCAGAGGAAAATGCGGTGCTGGAAAGTACCCCTTACTAACAGTTCTGAACAAACACCTTGTAGGTTCTTCTGTAAGTATTATTTTGTTCTATTTACTTTTAAAAAATTCAAAAATTAAAGCACAAAGCTATTTCTAAAAATTTATTTCTTCCGATATTTATGATATAACTAGCATATAAATAATAAATTAAGCAATTAAATGACCCTTAAGTTATTAAAATTACTTAGAATCTTGATTATTCAGGTCTTCATATTATTCAAGATAAATTTATGTTTTAAATTTTGGAATATCACATTTATGACAACTGAAACAACTATGAAACAAAATGTATAAAAATATTTGTTCTTAATGTATAGTAATTCTCCTACAAAAGCAGCAATACCACCGACGATCCTTGAACGCACCCTGCAGATACCTGGGTGTAAAACTAGCTGCGAAAACATGCCGGTACCACCCATATAACCGACAACAATAATATGTGCCCGTCTGCATCACTTCCTTACCGCCGTCTTCCTGACAAGATCAGTATCAAACTCTCCTAGTTGTAGACTTTTTACTGCATATACGTACATCTATCTGTAACTGTTCAAGCATCAATAAACTCGTGACAACTGTAAGTAGTCTTACTTGTTCAACCTGCTCTGGCCATACACACACACACACTCCACATTATTATTCAAAAGAGATGAGGGCCGGGTGTAATTTATTGGGGGCACCAGGCGCTCACACACATAGCCTTCTGATTCTTAACATATAATCATAACATTCAATCATAATCGCATCCTCACACAGAGCATACCTCCAAATATATAAAGTCCAATGCATCAGAAACATAGAATCTAACAAAGAAAGATGAAACAGCACGCAAAATGATGTAGATATTTGAAAGAGGAAATCTCAGGAGAATTTTTGAAGGTATCATGGCATTAAAATCAGGAATTTTACGACCTGTATAATGAGCCACAAAATTCATAAAATTACAAAGACTTCAATGGCTGTGTTATATAGAGCGTTTGAATAATGCTGAAATGGCTCATCAATAATAAACCTGAAAAATGAGGTGGCAGGATAGTATAAATAAAGATCTAATTATTCTTGGCATTAGGAATTGGTTGAAAGCAGTCTGACGCAGACAATGGTGAATTATATTCTTGAGGAGGCCATGACCAGGGCAGTACTGCCAGAATTGACATACTATTTCAAATAAATATATTTTTAATTGCATTCAAAATAATCAATATGTAACAGCCGCAGCTGTCCATATAAACATAATATTTTATCTCAAATAATTGGGGTTCTGTAGAAGTAATTAAAAAAATATGTTTTCATAATACTAAAATAATGTTAATATTTACATATCTGTTGTAATGAAATATTAAACTAAAATAACAATCGTTTTATAAATCACTGTGAGTCATTTATGTACAACAAGTTTCGAAAATATAAATATTATAGTTTTTTTCATCATTTTAGGTATTTTTCTGAAACCAGTTAAATAAAATAACTCAAAATGGTTTATAAAGCAAAGTTAATAAACTATTAATTATTAAAAATGAACCACAATGTGCTTGCTTTAAATATTAAAAATAAAACAACAATCAATTGTTTGCAGACAAGTAATCCTAAAGTACTACAGGAATCGAAAATTCTGAGAAAACCCAATGAACCACAAACTCCTGTGGCTGAACCACAAACTCCAACGGCACCAGAAAAATCAGGGAAACCAGAAGCACCAACACAAATCTGCACAAAGGCCGGTTTTGTCAGAGATCTGCACGATTGTGCAAAATTTTATCAATGTTACCTGGCCGATGGAAAATTCATTGCGGCTGAATTTACGTGCAGCTCTGGATTGGTATTTGATTCTGTAGCGAGCGTTTGTAATTACAAAACATCGGTAAAATGCTGAGACTTAAATACACTGTAAATTTGATTTGAAATTACATTTAGATTTTAAAAATAAATGTCTTTTATAATGTACTTAAGTTAACTTTAGTATTTAATGTGATTGTTATGATAAAAAACCCAAATTCAACTCGATTCAAAGCTGATGTACTGCTTCAGTCATAACTTTAAAATGTGTTATTTAATAATCCATAATGCTCATTATAACAACTGGCATTTAGAATTCAGATAGATTTACATCAAAGCGTTATGCCAGGATGTTAGGGGATGGGCGAGAAAGGGTTAGAGAGGATTAAAGAGAAATGATGTATAAAAACATTGGTCCAGGCGAGGTGGATGATGTATTCGGGGAGTTGGGTAAGGTTATTATATTTTCTATGTGGTCCTAGTGTGAAACTTAACAAAATTTGGGACATAGAATTTACAAAAAGATTCATACAGTAAGTAATTTAATATGTCATAAGTAATTAACTGACTCACCAATACAATGTTTACACACAGGGATAAGCAGAGATAGAATACCACTCTTCTAACCTGGTACACCACTCATCCACTTTTATACATCTTCTCACGTAAGCTCTTTGGTTAAATCTTCTTGCTGTTAAACTGCTGTTGGCCTTCCTCCAAATCCAGCAATAAAAGTTCAGCTAGTATAACATTTACTATTTAAAATGATTGACCGTGAATTCAACAACAACTATAAATCCTAAAAATATCAATATATTTTTACATAACATTTTTTTTTTGTTATTTAGTTTTATTTAAATGTTTTTATTTTTACATTTTTTTTATGTTTTAAACAGGATTAAAATAAAAATATTTATTTACATTCCTATCTAAAGCGCTGCGCTAGGTAACCTATTTTCTTGTTTATAATATGTATGACAATTTAGCATATTGAAAATTAAAATGGTTGCTCTCTATTAAGTTCCTCACATTCAGATGAAATGTCACAAATGAAAAAATGTTGTATTTTCATATGTGTGATTATAGAGTTCTACATACTTACCTCAGATTGATTGTTTAATTGTTCTCAACGTTTTTAGAATATAAACATTTTTTCACAAAATATTATAAACACGAGTTGTTCAGATACTCTTGAACAAGCCTAGGCTAGTAAATTGGGTTTTTATGTAGTAGAAGTAAATAAATAAATCCTCATTTAAAAAATATATATTTAAAACAAAATCACAATAATGAACAGTTTTGTTCTAATTTTGGCAGCTAATAATTTGAATAATCTAGAAAGTTGATTGGTGATTATTTTGTAAATTGATTAATTTAAAAAAGTTAACTTTTGCACTCCACGTTGTCAGCTTCCGTGAACATGGGCGGGGACCACTCAAAGTGTTTCTGGCCAAAGGAGTATTTGAACGAAGCCTGTGTGGAATAGAAAATCAATTTTAGAAAAAAATAATTCAAATAAATTAGCACTACAACTGAACATCAGTAGAGATAGCAAATATGAATATATGTCATATAGAGAACCTGATATATTTATAGGACAAAATAAAATTCAGTTATTCGGACGAACTAGAAAATATATTATATGCAGAGGTAGTGTGACTCACATGTCTGAGACATGTAATGGGTTTTTTTTTTATTGCATCTTGATTTATGAAAACATTGTTTTCATTTGAAAAATTAAAGTATATTTTTTTCCAAACAAAATGTGACACACAACCTTTAGGATTGGAAGCCAGTTTCTTTCTATTACCAGTAGACTGCTCAAGTACTAAGTTGTGATCCACTAGCAATCTAAATATAATTGTCTAAAAACTGCACAATATGAGAAAATGAAATCTTAGGCCTTGAGATGAAATTTTTATTAAATTAGCGCCAAGTTATTTCATTTTTATTATTACCAAACCGGTACATTGCTCGTCACAGGAAATAAAATAATGGGTTATATTGGTTTGTTTACATGCAGAAATTATGTTGAAGATTTCACCGAGGAGTTGAGGTCGGTCAATATAATAAACAATACTCACGTCTCCAGGCATCCATAGGTCTGGACCATATCTAGCCGGTCCCGGTGATTTTGGATGTCCCACTCCATAGTATTTGGGTCTCATGGTGTACTTGGGGAATCTAGCAGTGCATAATTCATTATTAGTGATATATAATACATAACATCAAATTATAATTAACAACGAGAAAAAAAACGTAAAACATATTTTTCAAACATGTTAAAAGATGAAAAGTAAATATGTACTGCAATGATTTTGATTTGTATTAATTATGTATTCAGCTGGTTTGGGTAACTTGCTGTATTTCATTTAAATCATACATCCAGTGCATGTTCCCAGTACCTACATACAGAGCTAAGATGTGAACCCTCACTCCCAATGTCATTAAAATTAAAAGTTGTCCAAAGAATACAAAATAATCTGGATAAGTTAGAATTACTAATGACACTGATAATTTAAAACAATAAAAACCCGTAAACTGATATATTTTGGCAATACTATAAGATTTTCAGAAAAATATCAGATTCTGTACCTCATCATACAAGGAAAAATTGCTAACAGAAGAGACCCTGGAAGACGAAGGACATTCTGGCTAAATAATCTAAGGTAATGGTTTGGGAAGTCCAACTATTTCAGGCTGCTATGAATAAAATAATGATCACCAACATTACCGCTAACGAACACTAGAAGAAGAGAAAGGAATGCTTGGAATATCCAACTTAACAAATTCACCTGAGAACTAAGGCACTAAAAAATCTGCAAGCTCAAATGACAATGGACTGAACATATTTGTTGAAAAGATGGGGGACAATGGGGAAGGAAGATCCTGGAGTGGAGACCTCGCACTGGTAAAATAAGTATCTGCCGTCCTCAAGCTCGATGGAGCGACATCGGAAGAGTGCCAGGCAACGCAGGAGAAAAGATTGAAGATAGAGAGAATTAGCCATCTTTGGGAGAGGCCTGTGAAGAGACATAGCCCAATAATGATGATGATATATAAAAATTAAAAGAAAATAAAAGCAATTTTATGGATTGATGCCTCAATGTAACTTTATAAATATTCACTGCATATAATAAATGCACTGTACCATCCACATACAGATGTAATAATTATAATAGTTTTGGAAAATTTAAATGGCTTATAAAAATATTCATTAGATTGAATGAAGACCTTTTGTTCTATTCGTCTCCAAAATTTAATAAAATCCTGACTGACCAGAGACACCAACATTTCAGTGTACAAAAAGCTCATCAGACCAGTGCTTATATTATGTCTGAAACGTGGGTACCTACTGACTAAGAAGAATGATTGTGCACTGAATATTTTTTAGAGAAAAATTTTGAATAGTATCTTTGAGTCGGTTTTAGAAAACCAATTTTGGCATAGACGCAACAACAGTGAGCTAAGAGTATGTATGATAAGCGATAAACATCTCGAAGTTTATTAAAATTGGAAGACTTTGATGGAGAGAATAATAGAACAGCAATCACCGAAGTCACCGAAGACCAACAGAGCGCGGAAGGTTTGGAAGACTAAAGCTAAAATGGAGCGGCAATGTCTTCAAAGACATATTTATTTTAAAAACCCAAGAGTGGAGAGAAATGGTTCATAATTGGGATCAATTGTGGATCAAAAGGGGTTGTAGAGTCTCTAATGAAGAACTCTCATATTACATTCAAATATGATTACATATTTTCAATGCACTTAAAGTTTGCAGTAAAAAATTCAATACTATTTAATAGTTTTATATAAACACATTTTTATTTGCGATACTTAATAATTGAACTTACCCTCGTTTATAAACTTCAATATCTTTGTGAAAGTACGCAGCCGGCCCAGGAGATTTGGGTTTCATAGCTGGATCCAATCTTTTGCTCCTGGAATAAATTCATTAGACATGCTGCCAATCATTTTATGACATAATTTGCTAATTAGAAATCTGATAACAAATCTATTTGTCGCTCGGTGGAAAGTTTTAGTAAGTCAAGTATTTTAACAAAGCATGATAAGATTTTGATGCATGGAATTTAGGTTTAAAGTACTCAAATTTAGATTCAGAATATGGGTGCACGCATACATGAACGCCTTAGAGGAAACATTGGTCATGATGTCACAATAGTAGCAGCTGACAACAAAAAAAAACTTTCATGCAACTATAGGGTTACATCTAGAGAATCCAATGATGTAATTAAAAATACCATGCAACTGATAAGAATATAAATAACAGTCCACAATCCAAATATAGCCATGATTCACATATTCTTAAATTCCATCTGATAAAGCCAAAAAGATTCTCAATACATATATAAAACAAAACTTACATGGACCACTGTTGGGCATCAAACATGGGCTTAAGGGCATAGGCATTGGGCCCAGGCCCGAGGGTCTTCAGGTCCCGGGAGAGCTTATCTCCGAAACTGTACTCTGGCGGCCGTCTGGTCTTCATGGGTGGACATTTCTCAGGCTGATATACTCCCGGTCCGGGCACCGAGAATGGTCCTGATAAAATGCGCGAAAAATAATGTTATTAATTTATACATGACGTGCTTGTCTAGTGATTCTGTCATCAGGGGTTTAAGCCTCATTCCATGAGACTATCAAGTTAGTCCAATTTTCATAAGCGTTTAACTTAATTTTAAAATAGTAAGAATATAAATGTGATACTTATTCCATGTACGTATCTTTATTTAAAAAAAAAATGCATATACTAACTGAATAAAACTTGACTCAATTAGTAACCTCTCAGATTCTTGTGAAAGCCATGTTTTCTAGTAAAATTGAGTGCGCTAATTCCAAAAAAGAAAAAAGATTGGATGGATCACTTATGGTCGTTACATATTTAAAAAATTTGGGAATTTTTGGCAAATACGGTAAATTCTCATATTTTTCTCATGTTTATCGGTAGAATTAATTGACTCCAACAAAGTGCGATTGGCACGAGCGATAAACATGTTCTTTCGTGAAGCACTTTACCGCAGCTGCAATGCGTATTAAGTAGCGCAATTGGTGAGAGATGTGATGTCACTTCTTTAACAAAATTTGGTTTATTAATCAATTTTCGATAATTTATTCTAGCCAGTATGCTCTAGGACGATTCAAATAAAAATTCTCATAAAAAGTATTAATAACACTATTTAAAATTTAAAATAGAAAATGGATAAGTAATAGAATAAAAATAATATGTATTAACTCAGTCCTGTCTTGAGCCCAAAGCTCCAAGCCGGCTCGGTCACCTGCCCATGCGCTGTCACCTTATTTATTTCATATGCAGGACCTGGACCAATCTGTAACATCCTGTTATTTTAATGTCATAATATAATCAAACTCTGTTGCATTCTAATATGTATTAGGAAAATAACAAAATATAAAGTAAAATAATATATATAGTTCATTGTCTATGTTCTTCTTTTAGAGCATTCTTCATTCAGCATTGAATTGACTATCACGTTGATTATCTTCACTTTATTAACTCTACAGCGGACTAGCTCAGGATCTATAATCATGATATTCTCCTTATCTCAGGTCATTTTCAACAATTTTTTCCATTATTATGAAATGCGGGATCCGATACCTCTTTGGATGCATAAGATATTAAAGTTTTCAGATTTCTATTGTTTTAATTACTTATTTTCGTAACTATCCATCCAGCTGATTTAGAGTATTCTTCTGTAGACCCACATCTCAAATGCTTCAGGTCTTCTTTATCATTTCTTAGATAAGTGTCCATGCTTCCATTTCATAAAATATTACCATTAGCATAGACCTCATAATCTGAACCTTAAATTACTAATACTAAAGATGTTCTGAGGCTGGTTCTTACATATGGATCCAAATGCTGGATACTCAGTAAAAATATGAAAATTCATTGTCAGTCTTCAAACTAAGTTTCTAAGGATTGATTAGTAGTATAGAAAAATTTATGCAGGTACTGACTAGCAGAACCGTGTCAAAGTATATTAGTGAAAATGTAAAATTTATAACACCACAATGCACATAAATAATTGACATTAAATATTAAAAAAACTACAGTTTGCATTCAGAAAATAATTTCATATTCATTCAATTCATTATACTAAACCGAGGGTTTTTTCAATACAGTCAAGTTAAATAGAAGTCTAAATAATACAACATCTGACAAAAGACACAAATTTAAAAAAAAGTTTTGTAAGTATGTATTGGCAAAAGGCAAAGCCAAATGTGCCTCCTTAAAAATGATCAATAAATAATAGTAAATGATAACGTTTGCAAATAATTCCAGCCAAAAACATCTGGAATATTCTGTGAGTCTTTAATATTATAAGTAAAAAAATATGCAAATTGTAATGGAATGAATTTAAAAATATCTTTAACCTGTTTGAAACCTGATCCACCCTTTACACCAAATGAGAACTGAGGGTTTCTGTGCTTAGAGGCATCGTGTTTATCGTATCCCACAGTTGACGGAAGCTTGTAGTTACCTGGTCCTGGGCCTACAAAATTCACAATTACTCATTACTCTCCAAGCTGTGTGATGAAATAGTTACATTGTAATAAATTAATGTTAGCAATAATTTAATCACCTATTTACAAATAGTGTTTAGGTGTTGTTGCTGGGGGTTTAAGCAACAAAATATTTTTAAGTTACCCTGTCTGCTACACTAATTATCTGTTATATAACAGTTTTTCTACGTAATGGTACTGGAGATACATGTTACACATACCATGGATGGTGAAATGCACAAATGTTTCCATTCTGCAGGAACTGAACATCAAGGACAGACTCTTAACCATTTGCCTGAGATGAATCCTTCAATCTTTTGGACATCTTGCGAGTACCAAAGATAGCTAGATAGAGAAGCTTGTTACGGTGGGCCACGTCAAAGGACGAAGAGAAAGAGGAAGAGCCCCCACCCGATAAACCAACTAAGTGGAAAAAGCAACAGATACTTATCTGCCCTATAATTCGCAGGATGCTGAGAAAAGTGGAGGAGCATAGTCAAGAGGACGGGATTTCATGAAGATCATGATCCTCAGTCATGAGGGACCGACGTGGATTATGACAACTGTAATGGTATATGTACATATAACATGTGGACACATGTCACAAAGCTCACTTAAAAACATGAGTGAATATCAAATTATAATTCGTTTATCGAATTTTTGAAGCCGAGTAGAATAACATATTTGGCACACACTGACCTTTGTATTGTGTCGGGCACGTATGGTCAATACATTAAAATAAGCTGTATATAACTATGTATGTATATATTTTGGGAATAAAAGCGACATTAAATATTTATCTGACAGAAAATTATAATATATTTAAATTTGAATAAAATGGTAATAATTGTGTGGGAAGGTAGGTTGGTGTTTCGGCGAAAACCATTTTTATTCACACATGTTTGTTCTCATCGGGGAGAAGCTAGAATCCGAGTGCAAGAAACAACACAGATGGAAAAACGATGTACGGTTAGTGAAAGGTGAGTCGGGATGCGCACTGCGGTCCGATCGGTTCGGGTACTCAGCGCCGATTGTTTGGCCGACCGCTTCTTCCGCTGCATGTGTTGATGCACATCTGTGGTGCACATGTGTCATGCCCGCTGGGCGGCGCAATCCGGCCTTCCTCAAACGTTTCCGCTTTGTACGCGTGAGATGGTGCAATACCACGAATTGACAGTACGAGAAACATCTGGACGATGCGCGCGAGCCGCCACAATTGTGATACAACTTATTTCCTCCTACGTGTCATTATTGACACATGGCGACCTCAATTAAATGAGATTCGACTTGTATTGCACCTCCACAAATCACAGCTGACTCCAGGACTGATGAGATACATATTTAATTTCAAATAACTTTACAGAAATTCCAACTTATTTCAAAGTACTGACTACATGGTGCTGCTAAGTATATGTATTCCTATACAAACTCAATATTATTGCTTGATATCCTTATTGGTTCCATTACTTTGTTCATTTGAAAGGTTCAGAAGCAAAACTGCCGCTATTCAATTGACGAAAAAAGAGGCTGACACATTTGAAAATGATTATCTGGCATACAATTGATAACTGGTCTTTAAAACATGCTTGTGGAAGTATTTTATAAAAAACTTATCAATTTCAAAATCTCCGCTCTGGCTATAAAATCAGTTACAAATATGTTTATTTAATTTTTGTCAATTGGATAGTGGTGATCTCGCTCCTGAGCCCTTCAT
Organism: Eubasilissa splendida; assembly: GCA_031772225.1. Classification (NCBI taxonomy): domain Eukaryota; kingdom Metazoa; phylum Arthropoda; class Insecta; order Trichoptera; family Phryganeidae; genus Eubasilissa; species Eubasilissa splendida. The sequence goes on along the minus strand of CM062862.1, from coordinate 10,547,615 downwards.
TTGGTCTTATCAAAATAAATTTTGAAGCCAATTAGTAATGATTCATCATAGAGGTCTTGAAGCATTATGACTGTTTTTAGAAATATTATTAAGACAAAAATGTTTTTTTCAATACACGAGTATGGTATAGAATTGAATTCAAAATGTTATATTTTCCATTAGTAAAACAAAAACTAAATATTAAATGGATAAATTTGTAAACATACCAATTGGTTTTCCCATTTTTTATGTTTTATCACTTTTGTATTTAAAATCGCCACAAAATTTCACTGAGAATTTAGGATCTAAATAGTGATTTTGTTATTTTTTTGGTATATTTTAATTATTTCTTATTAATTTCTATTCATTTTGTACATTATGTTTCACCCCTCCAAACGGCGATAGCTGCAGCAGCCTCCAGGGTGCAAATATTTTCTAGACTGAAACAAAATTATGCTAAACAATCTTTTCCAGAATTTAACAAAATTTGTTTAAAAATTGAATTTTTAGAAAAATATTAATGTTTTCCAAATATTTTTTAAAAATAATTCAGGTAGATACTTACATTACATACATTAGACAATAAACTAATTTAAAGAGTTTTTACGAAGATTACTTTTTACTCTTATATTTATTTATTTTAACATAGAATTTATATTTATTCAGCGGGTATCCCAGTAAAATTTTGCTTTAGTAGATTTCATAACATTTGAATATGTTCTCACTTTTACTGTAGGTTTTATTTTCACATTTTATTGATACCAGGATTGGTACCAGACCATCTAACCATATTTTTTATATCCAAAAGATAGTGGATGCGCTAAGTATCAATCCCAGTACTTCTTACGTGCTAAGAAAGTGCGCTGCTATCTTACCGTTCCACTAATAGACTGTGCTGTTAAATAGTCTTATAGTATACATACATGCTGATTATTTTGTGTTTATTTTTTCATTTGATGCATTGATTTATATACTTTATTATTTATACATTCTGAACATCAAATTAAATACTAATATTTAAATAAAATAGTAACACATCTAGTTAGGCAAAACTAGTAAAGAGCTTAAGTTATTTGAGGCTATTATTAGTAAATACGGCTTATTTCTTAAAACATGTTTTATAGCAAATTGCTAAATTTACTAGTACAAAATTTATTTGTATGATTTCATAATCAATTAATAGGTAAGCATATTAGGAGACAGCATTTCAAATTCACCGCCATCTCAGCCGGCATCGATACTAGCGATATAGCACTTCCGGCTGCTACTACAGGTCTGGCCCGATCGCTCACTGATGATTCCTATTCTGTTCCATCGCTCCGCACACGGCAGGTCTCATCCAGACCTCGCCTGCCGACTTGCTTTGAATATTTCATAGTTTGTGCTCACCTTCTATCTATCATACTGTCACAATAAACATCAACTTGCCAATCAACACTCTTTCATTTAACCACCAACCTAACCCCCAAATATATAATAAGCATTTGGGGGTTAGGACGGTGGTTAAATGAAATACATGTGATTGGCGCGTGTGTTGAGGTTTATTGTGACAAATGATAAAAACAATGAAGACAGATAGAAATGAATACAGTGAATGAAGATGTAGGAAATTATGAAATGAAATGAATTGGTAGTCTTGCTCGGCAAAGGCGAGCCGGCAAGACCGCCAATGTGAAACGCTGAAACTGGAGAGACTGTCTGGCGGTGAATTGAGCCAGACTTGTGGCAGCAGTCGGCAGCGCTGTCGCTAGCGTCGATGCCGACTGAGATGGCGGTAGATTTGAATCATGGTCGCTACAAGCAAATGAAAACACATATTATTTTCTTTATAAATAAGTAAGATATTTATTTAACGTTTGGATCAAACCGATTTTGAAAGTAACAAATGGATTAAGCCATGTTTGTAACTAATCCCTTAGGATTACTCCATTTTTGCAAGTAACTCTTTAACAAAATACATCTGACGGCATTACACACTTGACTAAAGAGGTCAGCTCCTATTGGCTAAAGTGGAACGATTTGCCTTTGAAACTTTAAAATTGGAATGAGAATGATGAATTTGAAAATAACATCATACTTGAATGCAATATCGTATTATGGAGGAGATCTATCACCACTACAATCAGCAACACCACCGACAGCCTCTGAACACACTTTGCAGATACCTGGATGTAAAACTAGGCTCTCATCAGCCACATAAACACCCCGGTATCGACCCCAACATGTACCAATACAATGCGCCTGTCTGGGAAGCCGGCCCTTGAGCACACCACTTATCTCACAGCTGTATTCCCGACAAGATCTATTGCAAACGCTTCTCATTGTAGACTTCTACTGATACGTTTTTCTATCTGTAACTGTTCTCAACCAGGGCCCACTATAGGGATGGACAACCCGGATATTTATCCAGAGCGGCATTTTGGCTTTAAATGTGACTAAATATTAATAAGTTAAATACCCAATTAATCGAAATTTATACTTGTCAATTTTTTTCTTTGACTAAAATCACCATCACATTACATTTTGAATTTACTATTTTAGCCTAAAAGCTTAAAAAATATTTGTAATCCTTAATTCAGAAGTAAACAACCATAAAGAGTGGCATATTTAATAAAATAACAAGAAAGGCTAGGTATCTAATTCGCGCACTGCATCGAACAGCAGCTAGTCACCATAGTAACTATTTTCAATTCTTCTATAATATATACGATTTAAAAACCATGTTTAAAGAAACACTATTAAACACTGCTAGGATTTGGAAAGTATTTTAACTAATGGCAATTCTGTTAATATAAATGAAGTAGAATTAACAGAGGAAATTTCTGAAGTGTCTGGAAGAGTTAAAAATGACGTGTAACTTTATTATTCTAAGAAATATTGATAGAACTCTGTAGTGGAACTCAAATAGAATCCCTAAAGTAAATTATCATAAGAACTTTTGTACAATAAAGTCAATTTTGGCCAAAATGTCAATTGATGATGAGCACGCATCCTTTGTGAACCTGGACACATGTTACACACCACAGTCGCTCCACCACAGGAATTAAAGTTAATAAATTATTTCACTACTTTAATCAAAACACAATTGAATGGTTGTGAACCTACTTCTAATTAGAATTTATCACTTAAACTTTAACACTAGACTTATAAACTACACCGTCACAATCTTATTGTCTTTCTTTTCATCCTGATGGTTTCTTTGGTCACTGATTACATTCCTGGTCACTGGTGATGAGCCTCCTCCAGCTTTGGTCCCAGACGTGCGTCTTGCTGCACGGCTCTCAACCACGTGTCCTCACAACAGTGTTGGCTGCCACGCGTTGACAGCCACATATCGACGTCCTCGATTGTCCGTCTCAGTCCTTGTGACCAGGCATGTTCAGCTTCTGAACTCCTGCACGTGTGGCCTGCTTTATGGATCCGGTCCATGAGGGAAGCATGGCATCTGCTTCGGTGTCCTTAACTATTGTGGTGAATATCGTGGCGTGTTCCATGGATCTGGACCGTGAGGGAAATTTGGCACCTGGTAATAGACTCTCATCGAAAGGCTTGTGACTACTTCGGAAGACTGGGCGAACTCAATCGAAATGGAAGAGAGAAGAGCTTTACAAAGCGCGCTCCAAAATTTAAAAACATGTGCGGGGTGGAGGGGTGTTTCCGCTAGGTTGGCTGTGGGGTGGGGATGCCGGTGTTGACAACATCACCCTATAACAAATTAATCCTAAAATATCTACATGCATAAGAAAATATGAACGCGGTTACGTTAGGAACGATTTTTTTTGACGCAACGTGTTACGCGATGGAACGTCACACATGGCGCACGGCTACATTACCTTGTTGTTCAAATGTCACGAGTTGGAGATTTTTCCAACTGTGGCTGCTCATTCTCTCTGGTCAACTTGTCCACAGTCTCATTCATAGATAAGAAAAGAAAGTCAATTGAACACAAGCAAGATATATGTCATTCTGACAGCTGTGTTGTTTGACTTTGTTTCTTTGTTATTGCGGTGCTCTTGAAGATAAAATTGCGCCGTGTCGCGAAATATAAATCTTTTTCGGTTATGTGCAACGAATAGTTGAATATAAAATGGGTAATCAACTAGTTAGCGTGGTTCCTTCAGAAATATTGCCAGTGGAACATTACTTAACGGATCACCATGGTCTCTACTTCGACCAAAGGTAAAAACAATAATAAAAATGCGTAATTTGGGTATTGTTTTTATTACTTGTCTATAAACAAATTGATGTTTCTTGTTTCAGCCTGGGATCGACCAGATTTTTCAAGGTAGCTCGTGCCAAATCGCAAGAAGGTTTAGTTGTGGTAAAAGTATTTGCAATACAAGATCCCACGCTACCTCTCGGTGTTCACAGAGAAAGGCTCGAATATATACGGACACATCTAGCCTCAGCGTTCAATTGTTTGCCATTCCAAAAAGTTGTGGTATGTTTATTTAATTTGCATTATTAATCAAATAGATTTTTCTAATCATGACCTTTCATCCTTAAGATGTTTCGTAAAGTCAACTCGATTTTAGTCATGTTCGTATGTTTGTCTTATTTACTAAATGATAACAGTTCTTGAGTAAATTATACATTTTATATATTATAAACGATTTTGGCTCGAAATTGTAATTCTATGTGATGCAAACCAGCTAACTCCATTTTTGTCAAATATTTTATATGAAAATTTTGACAGACTTTCATAGATTGTTCATGCAAAAATAGGGTGGTTGTAAAATTTCATTTATATCTTAATTTATCACTTAATATGAATATTCATATTAAGTATATATATACTGATTTGCAATATCAAAAATTATAAAATATTATTGTGAATTAGCGGGCCCGCATTACCAAAATTGTAAAATATTGGGAATCGTAAAATCGTGATAATCAAAAGTTGTTTTTAAATTCTGTAGATCTTAGTAGTCTAGTAGACAACTCTTCAATCTTCAACACTTTCCGTACTGTAATTACTTAATAACACTAAGAAATTTAACAAAATTATACATTTAAGATAAAACAATACCTTTGGGTCTACTTTCATTTTTCCAGATCGTATTGTTTTATAACTATCTTTAAATCATTTGACATTATAAAATTTTATAGTGTCAAATAATTTAAAAGATGAATGTGTATGGTATGAAACATTGTAAGGTCCTGAAATTTTACTAGCGTTTCGTTTCTACTAAAATTCCAAAATATTCACCATCACATTTTTTTTTTCTCAATCGTAATATGCATGGAATCAGTCTCCATTTGAGTGTATCCGACCTCTAAATATTTTTGCACAAAAGTAATTTTTTCAAAATTGATATATTTAGTAAGACACTCAACAACGTTGCGTTTTGATTTTGTGTCAATTTAATATGTCTGCTAATAATATTCCCGCAATGCTTGCATTTACTTCACCATTGATATCGATCCAAGTATTTTCATTTTGACATCAAATAAATTAAAGTTATGAACGAATAGCTTTCTTTTTAATACAGTTAGATTTTGGTATAAGCAATTCTGCTTATACATTTAGTGTAAAAACAAATATTTCATTATCTTTTTCAATATGAACTTCATTTTACTTGAGATATTTGAAGTTATTCTCCAGGTCTAATATGTATCCAAGCTTGTGTAACGAGTATCTTTTATATAAACCCTTTTTGGTGTGAAAAAGTGCAATATTTTTAGTCTCCGTAGTGTTACTGAATTTTGAGATAAATAAGTATGCAATAAAATTATTTGATAAACACCACTCAAGTGCATAAAAATCGTACAGTGCTTTTTTGATACCCATCCTGATAAAATATATGTCTTCGACAGCTAATTATGTCAATCAATAACAAGAGTTATTGCAAAACGACTTTACTCTGAGACAATTCATAATACAAAATGGCGGAAGTTTGCCGCTTTGCTGAATTGATCTGTTACTACTTGGAGTTGGTTGGTATGTGTGTGAGTGATTTCACATGCCATAGAACTATGAAAGATGAAAAAAATGGCATCAATATCGTTTTTTTCACCATGGGTGGAGTTAGCTGGTTTGCAGATTAAGATATTGATATGATGACATGCACTGAACATTTTTCAAAGGAAAATTTTGAGGTGTACGTCAGCCGGTTAGGTGCGCTACTATAATGAGCTAAATGTCTCAAAGTTACCTGATAACTCTCTGCTCAAGTTAATGAAATTTCATATCTGAATAATTGGCAGTTATTTTGTCTCGTTTTACATTGTCTGAAATATTCGAAAATTGAATATCTAAAAATGATGAGTTGGTTTGAGGCCTCCATCATCAAACACCTAAATGTATTTGAAATGATAATTAGTGTCTGAGGTCCAGTAGTGAAGTTTAGAGTCCACATTTGCTCATATATTTTTTTATATACATATATAGAGATGCGTACACGGAATAATGTCACATCAATATTCTTAATATTTCAAACTGAGTACTATGAAAATAAAACTAACTTGACAGTCTCTTGGAACAATACTTAAACCCCCAACCACTAGGTCACCAGGTGAGTGTCTTAATCACTAAACTAACAGCTAACGACCTACCCAAATAATACTAAAAAATTTATCAACATTTGCATTCCCATAAAAAAACAAAAAGCGAAAAACAAATATTCTTAATTTATCTTTTAATAGAAAATGAGTAAGTATGCTATATTAATATATATTAAAAATTCAACGTTTATTTTTCAGTCAACTGAAAAGGCAGCTTTAATAATGAGAGAATATGTTAAGTTTAGTCTTTATGATCGGATCTCAACGCGGCCATTTTTGAGTCTACTTGAAAAGAAGTGGATTACATTTCAAGTTCTCTATGCCCTCCATCAATGTCACAAGCTAGGAATCTGTCATGGTGATATTAAGGTATTGTAAAATGTTATTATTCATTAAACACACAGACCTATGTTCTGAATAATTACAACTTCACAATAAGATTGTGTTCTCCTAATAATAAAGTTGTATTGTATCAATGTGTCCAAAATTTAATAAAAATGAATTGATAATTCTGGTGTCTACTATCAGATTACTCAAAGGACTTGAGATTCCGTAAATATAAGGTAGGTGGCTCTTTCAAATAATGGAACGATTAAATATATTAATATCAAAAAGGTAACATATAGGTTCGAAAATTTGTCACTAAAAATATCGTCGCTGTAGCATAGTTGGATAATGCACCTTCCCCGGTTTGGAAAGAGATCCCGGTGGCGCAACAACAATATTTTTCGATAAAATTGATTTTATATGTATATCTTTCTAATTAATATATTTAATTCATATTTGTTATTATTTAATCTAATTTTTTTATTTTGTTGCAAGGATAATAAGTGCCTAAAGTAGGAACCTTATTAACCGACTTGCCGAATTATCCGATGCGTTACATATGACCGCATAAGCGGTCAGGCAATCTTGGATGACCTGGCGCAATGATAAAGTGTTTTGTCACCA